>CM059572.1:38669912-39305367 GCA_030386875.1 Morinoia aosen
TAGTAGTATTTCTCTCCAATGCTCTTGAAACTTAGTGTTTCTGTGTAGAAAGTTAAAGTTTCATTCACTCCCAAGACATGTGCACTTAAAGGGTTTGCTCTCTTCAACATATCTTTAAGTGTGTTGTGCCCTGAAAGTATCTCAGATGCCAACAGCATCTTCAGCGCCGCTTACCTGAGAGTGTATTGTGGGTTCGTTTTTGTAAGTGGGTGCGGAAAGGCTGTTTTGTTGTCTCACACTCACTGGACATGTCTTGGTGTTTAATAACATCAAATGTCATTGAATTTCATTGTTCGATTCTCTTCTTGAAACTCGTACTAAATTGTTCACACACTCTAAGGAGCTATGATGTTGCCTACAGTTCTACTAACTCGAACTGATTTTAAAATTTAACTTTGAACGTTCAGTTGTCTTTCTGTAAAGGTATTTGTACAACTTTCCTAACCTTTTTAAACGAAATCTGGAACATTTTTGTAATGGAAAATGAATTATTAATTTGTGTTTTTATTTGTTAATATTTGAGAACATATCTATTCTGTATCCATCGACTTCTGTATCCATCGACAACTACATGTATGTAACTTTGCTTTCGATTTTACATTTGATCACTCATTTTATGACTTATTGGCAACAAAATCTGGTAACTATTTTTTTTTCTCGCAATCGTGCTCATTTCCTGTAATAAAATTTGGACGAAGTTCATGCTACTCCCTCGATTATTTTGAATTATGTCTTCGGAGACGCCTCGCGTTAATTACTTAAAGGTCATTAGTCAGCGTGTACTTGGCAGTATTAAGAACATCGTTTGCGGCGTTTTTTATGTTTGTTTACTTGAGAGCTTTGTTCGTGAGAGTTCTAAGTCTTTTATCGTTTTTTTTACGTGTTTCGTTAAAGCTAATTTTTTGTGTTGGGCTGTGCTGAGTTTTCAAATGATTGCATGCTGTCATGTGCTGCGCTGTGGGCGAAGCGCTAACAATTTACTTTGAAGCTTCGTGTGTTTCATGCGCACACCTTCACATCATGTTCTATGTTCAGTTTATGTGACAAAATTTACCAATGTTCGTTTCTAATTATTTTTTAAATAGGATACAGCCTTGTTGCATTTGAATTCTCGTCAAAAATGAAGGAATTAAGCCAAGATCAATCGACTGAGTAAAATACTGGAGACAAGTCTGCGCTGCATATGCCTGCACTGCGAAAACACGCCGGGTTACGAACTTCCATACACTGCTTCGTCGCATCGTCCAGCTGAGAGTATAAATTATTATTAAGTGAACTTACACTGCCAGCTGTTCCGAAACGACGGTGCAAATGTTTGCAAATCTGCTCCTTAAACTCGACTTTCTTTAATAGGACAGCACCGCCGCCCCAAACTTCTTGGCATCAGTTACAGACTTAAGTCTTAGCTAAATTCAACGCCACATTTTGTATGTTCGCCCTTGTGCTTTTGATTAGCTGTTGTAGAGTTCAAGCCCCTCAGGGGGATACAATTATTGTATCTATGGGAACTAGCGCTCCCAGGGGGACAATGTGAGGGCCCGAGCTAAAGGTTAGGTAGGCTTTCTTCTGTTGAAATAGAATAGGTTTTGTTGTGTTACGGACCATCTTTTTTTCGGTTCACTGCTGTCCTGTTTTTCACCGCCTACCACTTTCTTCTTCAACTTTTTCTTGTTTCATGAACTTCTTTCTTAGCTTTCTGTTTCTGTGCCCTTTCTGCATAGATTCCACGTTCCCTTAACTCCATACTAAATGGTGCCTTCTTCCTTCCTCTCTTTACATCTCATTGTTGAGGATAGGGAGGCTTAAACTAACTAATAAACTAATAAACTGTAGAGTTCAAGGGAAATTTTGTTACTACCTCTTTTTTGGAGGAGCGAAAACTTGTAGCTTCAGTTTCGGTGACAAGCGTTTATGAAATCACATTGCATTCCATTTACTTATTTACTTGAAGTTTAATTTTTCATTTCTATGGGATGTTGAGCTTTGGGCTTCGTGTGGAACTGAATTATTTAATTTTTAATAGTTTGTAAATAATGTAAATGTCATACTATCATTCCATGATCGCTTATCTTGAGCAAACGTAGCTAGTGCATACAATACGGAAATCGTATTCGTTTGTGGTAATGATTAGGTAGAATCTAGTAACTTAGTTTGAGCTCTCACTCGTAAATTATTTTTGTAGTTCACGTACAAGTATTTCGATAAAATCTCATGATCTCCACTTGCCTTGACCACCTTTATGGTCGGACCATGTTGCTGCGGGCAGAATCAAAGTCCATGATTCAGAATCGAACCTTGAGTTGCTGCTGGCTAGGTTTGGCAATCAGAACATTTCTACTACACCAAAGCGACTGCAGGTTTTGAGCTAGAACCTGAGTATGTTCAGTATTAGCCCTTCTTGTGTCCGAGTTCAAGATTTCTGTTCTATATTAGTACCGCTGAAATGACTTCACTTTCTGACTGGCAGCATTCTAGGGCACGCTGAGTTCCTGACTAGTCACAACTTTGGAAGAATTTGTTGCATTGGTAATGCAGGGTAAAAATGTTAGAAAAATGATAAATTCTGAAGCCCATACATAACTAAGTGTGAGAAAAACTAGCACGTAGTTTCTTTGAGTTATAATTTAGTTTCCTTTGAGTACGCATTCAAATCATATCGCTCGAAGTCGAGCTTACAACCTTTTAACGCTAGTCCAGTACCTGACGAGGGCCCGTTTTTTGCCCAAGTTTCTCCATTCTTTTTTTTGGCAACTTCTGTTTATTGAATGACGCTTGGATTAGTTTGCAGTATTCCCTTTTATCGTTCGGCATTTAGCTTCAGTAATCTCGTCTAGAATGCATCGTGAATGTATGCGAACTTTTTGTTTGCTTATTTACTGCCGCTTATAAATCGTTCCTATAGTCAATAGAGTTGTGTTTATTCTGTACAAAATTATTGCTTTTAATTAACGCCATTTATTTATTCTATGAATAGATACTAAACTATTTTATTCATTGTCATTGCTGACATTGTCATCTAAATAATTGTCATAATCCTAAGATTTGCGTTGTTCTCCATGTGGGTGTATTAATAGAATTTTCAATTTGGCTTCTATACGTGTAGTTTACATATCCTATGGGTGTAGGGGGATTATATACATCTAATCTACATATCCTAATACTGGTGTTAGACGAAAGAAATGTAATTAAGCATTGTCATAATTTTTCATGGGCGTACTCAATGATTTATCACGCCAAGAGTTCTTTTTGCTTCCGGAAACAAGAGTGGCATCCAAATGCGAAACCTGATCCTGCGGATTAGAATCGAAAGAATGCAGGACTTTCTGCTGATTTTTTTCATTTTTCTTGGCGCGAAAATTAACAACAGCTACGGATGACAGTCATGAACGCAATGCCCCAATAATTAATTTAGATTTTTGAACGACTTTGAAATTGAAATTTCATTGAAAAATAATTAATTCATGTCAGGAATTCGTGTACAATGAAATTTTTATTATTTTAGAAAGCTAAGAAGCACGAATTAATGCAAAGTCGACAGAAAACTTTCGCTACCTGCTGTGGCGCTGCGATGACGTAGGTCGTTAAAAAATCTGGGTAAGCGTTGCAAATCACGCGTTATATTCTTCCAGTGTTGGTCGCTCCAAAGCATCCTCGCTGTGTAGTGACAGTTCTTAACAAAACTCTCGAATGTAAATATCCTTAAGACAACTTTTTCAGCACGTAGAATTCTCTTGCTGTTGTAACTTTTATGGTAGAGTAGATACGCGCCATTTGAGCACCTTTTTTTTAATATCAAAAGGTTGCAAGCACGGTAGAGGAAACAAGGTAGGGTCATTTCTATGGGAGAAAATGCACCTTTTCTTTTTCTGCTAGCCAATAGAAAGGCTTTATTTCCAACCAACTTGATGACGTCACCAAAACGCCGTGTCGTTAGCCCAATCGTAGATATTAGTATTAGTTCGCGAGCAGAGGGTCAGGGAGACTTTTTGTAACAATAGAATAAGTTTTTGTTGTACTGAAGACCCTCGTTTTCTCGGTTCAGTGCCGTCCGGTTTTTTCAGCACTCTTTACTTTCTTCTTGTTTCATGAACTTCCTCCGCAACTTACTGTTTCTATGTGCAGGGAATCTTATGTGGGAGCATATCTTGTGCTCAGATTTCGCGTTTCCTTAATCTTCATCATATTAAATGGTTCCTTCATCCTTCCTCTCTTTCGAATTCCTTTGTTGCAGTTAAGAAGGCTTAAACTTACTTATATCATCCACCATTTACTTTATGGTGGCGTGTAAAATAACAACTGCATTTTAATGTTTTGACATATCGACGTGTGATATATCGACACTGTCATGTGGATGCGAGCTTTGATTACTGTGAAGTATAGAGAGATATATGTACATCATAACCGTATGCTGACGGGTGGTAAGCACTATCAAGACACGAACGCAATCTATTCAAATGTTTATAGGCTACTAATATGTGTATCAGCTTTTTAGAATTACATCGTTTAAGGGACATAACTGCATTGTCGTTTTCTGTATATGAAATGTCAACATCTTTGTGACAGTGGAACTGATCAAAGAATTAACAAAATATTGAAAGTCAAGTTTTGGTTGCTTTATTTTTCTTTTGGTTAGACTTGCGTGCAATATGTCCTATCACTTAGCACATACCGAGCCATTGTATTCTATTTTACGTCAGGAAATGGGTGAGTAAACGAATGACTTGTTAGTATATTGGCCTAGTTAATAGAAGACGACTGTATCATATCAATGTCCGTAGTACATATTTAGAGACTTGGTCTGCTGATGGACCTCAGGTTCAGAGTGACACTAAGGAGGCCTACACTTTTCTCACGATATCTCTTCTAGCCGAAATATGTTGAAGGAAAATTGCCGTCTGTGCGTATTAAAGTGTACTTTAAACCGCCAGCGCTCGTCGATGGTGATCCTTGCGACTCGCAATTACCAAAAATATCAGCGATATTTGGTAAAGGCGAGTCGCACTTGCCAGCGATAATCAAGATATTTGTTGATCAAATATGTTGATTATCGATATTTGTTAAAAGCGATATTTGTTGCAAGAGTCGGTTGTGAACTTGGAGTTAAGTAGGCCTCATCTCTCACATTCATTTCTTTGTCTCCTGTGATGGAGACCTGCGTACGACGCAACCGACCACCTGCACGAGTTGATTCCATTACTTATTTTCTGGCACGATTTTATGCTGTACTCCTCATCTGCATTATTGCCTGCAGTGACTCGCAGAATGCAGAAAGCCATCAACAAAGTGAACAACTGGGCTCTTGAACATGGCTTCACCTTTTCTACTGAGAAGACTGTAGGCCTTCATTTCCAGGGACGTGGCCGATGTGATCCCCCTCGACTGGTGCTGGGGGAGGGACGGGTGGCTTTTGCGCACAGCGTCAAGTTTTTGGGGATGACTGTGGATGCTAAGCTCACCTGGAAACCTCACTTGGCAGCCCTCAAGGTTGAGTGTGCTCGGAGAATGAATCTCCTTAAGTGTTTATCCGGAGTAGCGTGGGGAGCAGACCGAATGACGCTGTTGCGACTATATAGAACTCTTATCAGGAGTAAAATAGACTACGGCTGCGTAGTATATCAATATGCAAAAGAATCCACACTGGCTAAACTGAACCCAGTGCACCATGCAGCTATCAGGCTAAGCACTGGTGCTTTTCGATCCTCACCCTCTTACAGCCTGTGCGTGGAGAGCGGAGAGCCTCCTCTGTGGCTTCGACGTGTGCAACTAACCTTGCAGTACCTAGCCAGGCTGGAACAAGTCCCTTTGTCTCCTGCATGGGCTAGTGTGCACGCGCCCCTTGGACTATACCTGCCTTTTCCTTATTTCATACCTTCGTCTGTGGACTACCCTGTGATTACGGCTGCTATGCAATTGAGACCCATGCAAATACTTCCAGTACTCTTAGAAAATACTGCGACGTGGCGCGTCCCTATAGATAGTTTTTTGCCCTGGATGCCGGATGCCCAAGAAGGAATCCGTGCCAGACTACATCTTGAAGGGAATTTTTATGGACCATGTAATGGAAAAGCACGCTAAGTCTGTGAAGTTCTACACTGATGGATCTAAAACGGGAGATGCTGTAGGATGTGCTGCTGTGTCTGGGGAAAGGGTCAGTGCAAGGAAGCTGCTCCCAGAGTCATCAATTTTCACAGCGGAATTGTACGGTGTGATGGAGGCGCTGAAACTGATTGAGGAGTATCCATGTGGGTCCTTCACTATTTTCGTTGACTCAAAAAGCGTAATTGATGCCATACAGATGTATAATAGTACACACCCGCTCATTGCTGAAATTGTCGTGATGTTAATTAACTTTGCGAGTAGACGCAAGAGTGTCATGCTGTGCTGGGTGCCCGGACATGTGGGAGTATCGGACAATGAGCGAGCTGACCATGAGGCTAAACGAGCTGCGGAGACAAACGAGGAGACCCTGAACTTGATGATCCCGTTCCGAGACTACTACCCTCGGATAAAGGCTGCAGTGAGAAGCTTGTGGCAACAGGAGTGGGATAGAACAATTAACAATAAATTAAGAATTATAAAACCCACCGTACGTGAGTGGACATCGTCTAGTTGTCGCCCTCGTCGGATGGAGGTGATACTCTGCCGCCTTCGTATTGGCCATACTCGTTTGACGCACGGGCACTTGATGGAGCGACAGCCGCAGCCTCGATGTGAGCGGTGCCACGTTCCTCTGACTGTCAAACACTTTCTTGTTGAGTGCCCCCGGTATGCTGCTGCCAGGAATGTGTGTTTCCCGAGACTGCGAGGTCCTGATGAGGATGTAATGATCGGAATGCTCAAGGAAATCGAGCGTTCAGCTTTCGGTGTGACGGCGCTTAAAATGTTTCTAGAGAAGTGCAACTTGATGTCTCAAATTTAGCCAGGAAAGGGACAGCGTAATCAAGGAACTTTTTCACGTCTGAGATGTGGATGACTAAACTACAATATGGCCGGGTGCGCTGCGTAGATGCCTCTGGGGATTTCAGCGTGGGTAAGGCGCCCGGTCATCAATGGGTGGGCAGCTGAAATCCCCTACGGGGTTTTTGGCTGTCCTGTGTTCGCGGATTGTGCGTCGCTCTGTAGATGATCTCTTCAAAGATCAACTAGGACTCTTATAAAATGACAATGATGTGGGTGGCAATTGAAGCGGTCTTTGTGATGGCTGCTGTTGTGTTTCCATGATGGTGATTGTGACAAACTTTGAACAACATTTATATAGTGTGCTTTTGTGTAACGATGTGAATTCTGTATTTTAAACTGTGAGATCTACGGCGCGATATAGTACGAATTACTGAAGCGCTAGAAAATCAATGCTAATACCACTACTACTACTACTTCTGGCACCTTTTCTTCTCATCGAGATGCTCACGCTATTGCTAGCCTAGCTAGCTGTCTATCGATACACCCAAATTTTAAACTCGTGGTACCACTTCAACTTGAAGCTTCGCGGAATTTTACTGCGATAATCATCTGAGCGGAAAAGGAGGTATACCGCGGCTGTACACAAATTGCGTGCTTAAAACGACGACCCATTTTTATGTGTAACGTGTCTCCTTGACATTGTTCTTAAACATACGAGTTATTGCTGGTGGTACGAGGTCCTGCTACCGTGGTTCACGGCTCCTGTACTCGCATCTGCAGCACCCCAAGTTGCTAGGCTCATAAACGATGAATAATTTCAAGGCTTGGAGTGGGGTACTTTCTAACACATTCAAATTTTGCTTCAGCTAGGCACGATCACTTCAGCTGCTGTATAGATCACGCATCTTCTTGTTATGCGCTAACGCCTCCGGCAAGTTGCTGCCGAACCAAAGCGAGGTGAGAGCGCCACCTCAAATGAGACACGTTACCACTAGCATGCACACCATAGGCGAAAGTCTGCCGATGTTCCATGAACTATTGTGTTACAAGTCTGAGTGTCGAATATATTTTTTGTACCAATATTGTTTCATTAACCAATAAGGGAAGATATATTTTAGACAGAATAAAAATATTTAATCACAGATGACTATAATACACGGAATGATTTCAACCACAAGATTCGTTAGAATAATACTTCAACAACTTGATTAAAATACATTTTAATGGAAGGCACATGTAAAATAGTATATATTATCCTTGCTATGCTTTCATAAAATTGTACTGGAATTCAACAACCATTTGCTGTACAACACTGGAGACACTCGCGTAGGTTTAGAGTTTCTTCGAGAGGCACATGATGAGCGATCAAAAAATCATCAACTTCTCGAGAAAAAACTGGATTCGGTAGCAATTCTTCATAAGAACAAATTCAAAATTTTAAACCCACTACATTCTGAATGTTTCAAATTTCACACCAAGCTATAGACTAATACAGCACCTCGCATTGCTCTTGAAACATTTAAGTGAGACGATCACTAAATTTATTTACTTTGTCATTGACGGCAAGATGCGGACAATTTAAATCCAAATAAATTCAGCGTGGCAACCGCACGATGACAATTACATTACATGTCCACTCTGATAGGAAACGGCCTTCGCACCATAGTCAGACCTTACCACTCAAGTTCCCTAGCAAAGCTCAGGAGGCCTCAAGAGCAAACCCTTGTTCACATGTAATGTGTTTGCAAGTTCTGGGGACTGTAATAAGAACTTTTTCAGCTTATATAATGCTGAAGGAAGTAATCATAATTCATCATCACTTTTGCAACACAATAGTATTCATTTCGCTTGATTGTTAGGTTTTCCTAGCGTAGTTACTTCAGATCCCAGCCTCAGCACTACCCAAGTAAGGTGTAAAGCCAGAGATTTATCTGGAAGGCGAAGTCGAGTCAATAGAACATGTCTCGCGTTGAACGAATCTAGGAACTAGAAGCTACAAATTCAATTAACGAAGGCACGTGAATGAATAAACGGTTCAAGATATACTAGATTTGTTTCAAAGCTTTATCAGCTAATCTAACCTATTAAAACTCTCGAAGGCGTAAAAACCTTGATGTTATAGAATTATTTTCAACGGCGAGCGCTCGAATAAATAGAAACAAATCAAGGTACACACGACTGAACATCTAATTTAGAAGCGAAAGCATAGCAGGCTGTTTTTTATACATAAACAGAACAAACACACATCTTTCTGGAAGCGAGGAATACAGGGTGCTGCTTTTCGGAAATGAACTTCAGGCGAATTGAGATGATTTAAAATCTTCCCTCTCCCAGAAACACATCCACAAGCTCCACCACGAGGAACCCATAGGCACAACTTACATTATAACTTACAAGGACTGGACACTCAATTGGGAAGGAAATGAAGTAAGATTTACTATCCATTGAACAGTAAGTTGTGAGGAACTAACCGTCCTTCGTCACAATTATTACAATTAAAAAATCAAAGCTGAAGAATAAATATCATTTCAAAGATATAGCAATGCCTAAAATAATACAGCTAAAACAACACAGCCTGCCGATTTGATCGACATCTAAAATAGATGCTTTACGCTTATTTGAATAACAATACCACCCCTTAAACTGTAGGGAAATATACATGAGGATGAGTAACAACTAGAGGCTTTGAGTCGACGACATACGGAAGGAGTACCGTGACCACCACAGGCGTGCAGCGATGGTGTAACAATTCCAGGCTCAAGAATACCAATCGTCGTCTTCATCGCTGGAGAAGAGTGGCATTGGAGGAGGTTGAGAAGAGTAACTACGAACCTGAAAATAGAAAGTAATCCTATGGTTACGAATCGCCTCAACGACAATATATTTTTGTCCACACGTACATCATTGGAAACCATAACTAAGCTAAAAATTTATTCTTTTAGAACAGAAGGAAGACGTGCCTAGCTAACCTTCATATCGGTACATGATATTTTTCTCCTGGGAAGTCGAATTTTCCTGGCGTCACATAATAGCGGTATCCCCCTCAGGGATTTTTGCATACAAAGTTAATGCACTCAAAGTGTGTTTCACATCTGTCAAATACATGCCGTGGCAACAAAAACGAAGAAAAACAAAGAAAAACTCATGCAAAATTCAATAACTAAATTGCGTGCAGTTTTATTTGGCTAAAAGGATTAAATGAATCAATCACTCAAGTCTCACTTCACCCATCTACTCCTCGGGTCTGCCTCTCGCACAGTTTACTCACATTCTCGAGTCAAGTTTTGAGCAGACGTCGCTCGTTGAATCATTTGAAATACGTCAACACCCATAACCCCACATTGTATTTCATCTCGACTAAATGTACCAGACCTTAGCATTCACATAAGCTTAACACGTTGCTTGCAATAAGACCCACTCGTGGGTCGTGCTCAGGTTTTTCCTACTGCGAAGCTATTCATCGATGGGTCGTTTTTAAAAATTTTAACAACCTTTTTTAAATTAATGTCATTTAATGGATCCCAGTTAATGTTTGGTTTCAACAATTTGCTCACTTTTAGCTTTAAAGTTCAGTTGAATATTGAACTCCAGTTAAACCCATCGCAGTCAAAGTGTTAAACTATCAACGGACACTGGCGTGAGTCAACACACAATAACTCGCAAGATTACGGAGCACTATTGAGGCATCAGTGCAAGGATATCGTACGCACCTCTGTAGCTCGCGCAGAGGGAGCATCAGGAGCAGGCGTTGAAGAGAAGACGCCTCCTCGCGGCGCGGTATCGACATCATCAGGCTGGTTCAGTAGCAAAGTTTGCACTTGGTCTACCTCAGAGTTCCTTGCTTGTTCGCACTCGTGCAATGCTTCATTTGGCTCTTGATTTGAGTGCTCGTTATCGCTCCGTTCCTCGCTACCACATGTATGAGGTTCTTCATTTTCTGGAAGGTCATCAGTCAAGTCATAAAGCTCAGAGGATTTGTGACTTTGAACAGAATCATTTCGACTTGAGAAATCTTGACAGCTATCAAATTTCTCTTGATTCTCATGAAAACTATTATCTAATTCTTGACTCCGAGATACATCTCGACTTTCCTCGAGTTTATGAGCTGGTTCTTCGATGCCCTCATTTTCCTGAAATTCATGCTGGCCTTCAGCCCCACGGCAGTCAACCTCCTGTTGTTCCGTGACTAACACGCCCTTCTGATCATCGATTAGTTGGTCACTATTCTTCTGTTCCTCATCGATTGGTTGGTCACCATTCTTCTGTTCCCCATCGATTAGTTGGTCACCATTCTTCTGTTCCCCATCGATTAGTTGGTCACCATTCTTCTGTTCCTCATTGATTAGTTGGTCACCATTCTTCTGTTCTTCTTCTATGCCATAGGGCTCATTCTGCTCGTGTGCTTCAGACTTATTCTTTTCTTCATTCACTCCCTGTTGATCACTCTTTTCTTGACTTGAGAAGTTACCAACCTGCTTTTCGTCAACTGGAAGACATTGAATGTCTTCACTTACTCGTTCTGAGTCATCTGTTGTTTGACGATCCCCAGGATCATTAACAATCTTTAGTTGTCCTAGTAAATTACTATCTTTGTTCGAAATTGCAGCAAATTTTTGTATGGATGAATCCACTTCACTCTCGCGTATATCTACATCCTCGTCAGAATGCCCATTCCTTTTGTGCGATAAGTCTTCGCACTCCTCTCTTTCTTCGTTTTCTAACGATTGCTCTTGCACTAGTGACGTATCAGAACCTGGTGAACTATCTCCAGTGAGATTATGATGATCCTCTCGGCTTAAATGATGATCATTATCTTCTTTATTACCTTCTTCACTATCTTGAGCTTTAAAATTTAAGGGATATTTGTCACCACACATTTCTGTTTCAATGTCCTGTTCGTTTCTCGCACATAACTTTTCAGTTTTCTGTTCAATTTTTCTCTCAATACCATAGACATTTCCATTTGAAGATCCGCTGTTTTCTTGTGTCTTCAAGGACTTTTCTTCCTCATGAACGCATTCTGTCAACAAAGGCTGACTTCTGTGATCCGTAGTGAAGGGCCCCTTTTGATGCGCCAGACTCTCCTCGGAAGACACATCAACGTTGGGAGGCCGT
This sequence comes from Morinoia aosen, assembly GCA_030386875.1. Lineage (NCBI taxonomy): Eukaryota > Metazoa > Arthropoda > Malacostraca > Amphipoda > Talitridae > Morinoia > Morinoia aosen. Next base: position 38,681,928 of record CM059572.1, read on the forward strand.
GTACAACCAGGTGAGTTGCCATTCAACAGCTCGTTAGGCTGAGGCGACTGCAGTTGAGGTAGCTGCCGTTGCGCCCCCTGTAAGTCTTGCTGCTCCCTTTGTTCCCCATGCTGCTCTCGTAATGTTCGTTCATTTAGTTGCTCTTGCGCTTCCAAACGCCGTTGCTGCAATTCTAGTTGCTCTCGATGTTGCATTTGACGGTGCTCACGTCGCTCGTCTAGCTGCTGAGCAAACACCGCTAAAAACTGCAGAGTCGTCTCCTGAAATAAAAGAACAGTTCAATGAGCACTCACACAAATTCTTAACTTCAACAAAATTGTGAAAGTGGAAAGTATTTGCTGTCAATAAGCATCAGACAAATACTTTCAATACGATCAGTCACCGACTGTAAGTCTTTACTTTCTCCCCAAACAATTCTGATCGAAGCCCAACAAGAAACACCCAGAAAGGAATAAATTTTGTTAGTATTGACATCATCACGGCTTCTGGTGGATGTTAAAGCTCTATGGTAGAGATTCTAGATAATATTCAATAAATAAGCAATGCAAATGTAAAAAAAATACTCAGCTGTTACTCTAAGCATACAGAACATCTTTAGTTTTCCATAACTCATTGAAAAAAGCGAACACACTTCACTTGACCATCCCAAACTCACTCTAATGACGGACTGAATTAAGCGTCTAATTTCTTTTCCTTCGTACTGCTTGTCAACCAAGAAAAGTTCTTTTGCGCTTTTGTAGACGGCATTCATGGCTTTCTTCATACCAGAGCTGACCGATTCTTCCAAATCTTCGGCCGAATATTGTAACTCGGAAGAAGTCTCCTGCAAAACGGTAGGCTCTGGAGCAGTTTGAGTTGAAACATCAGACAATGGTTGTACAGTTCCAGTGAGATAAGTTTGCGTTGCTGCTCCACTGTTCTCGACAGTAGCGGGAATGGTTTGGGTAGTTGCTCCTGCGCTCTCAACAACAGTGGGAATGGTTTGGGTAGTTGCTCCTGCGCTCTCAACAACAGTGGGAATGGTTTGGGTAGTTGCTCCTGCGCTCTCAACAACAGTGGGAATGGTTTGTGTAGAGACTCCATTGCTGAATATTCCTACAAATGGAGAAGCACCAGTCTGGCCATCACCATCGGTAGAAATTGTTTCAGTGCTTGCGTCACATGTAAACAAGAGAACTGCTTTTTCTTCAGAAGCATTGCTACTATCAGTCTGTGTGGAAATGGAATGCATTTTCTTTGGCATTGAGCCTCCATGAAACGGTATGTCTTTAGATATTTCTTCATTTTCAGTGCCACAAATCTGCACATATGAGATATCTCCGTTCGGTAAGTTTGGATTGTGTTCTGGCTCTCGACATCTACTTTTGTATTTGTCTGCTATTTGTCGAAGATTAACTGTCTGCTGGCGAAGAAGGCGCAGGTCTCCTTCCATGCTCTGTTGAGCCGCGGACAGTTCCAGCAACTCCGCCTGAAATAATGTAAATGTAAAACATTCGTTTGACCGAACAGCAATAGCAAATAATTGCGCCAGTAATATACAGCAGGGAACCGTCTCCCACGAAGGAGAAATACGCCACAAAACACTGGCCTGCCACATGAAAGTTCACGCCAACAAACTTCAAAACAGAATTGCTGCCATTTCAGCACCAAGTAACGCTCAAGTGCTAAACAAAACCAGGGTTACATGCGTCATCAGCGGCTCTCTCACGTAAGAACTACTTCCTCATCACGACAACTAGACTATATCAAGAATATCGTGAGATGAGTTACGCCTGGAAACGAAACAATTTGAAATCACTGCCAAAGAAAAAACTAAGATGTCTTCATATAAAATTTAGAAGAATTCAAGAATTCAAAACATCGTTATCATTCATCCCTGGCGTCAAAGAACAATCCCAAAATCTTCTTAATGACCTCAGTAAATTTCAGGTAGGAACTTATTCGATATGTCAATACTTAGAAACTTATATTCTTCAGTTTTATGTACAGTTCATTGTCCATGTAGTTGGTTAGGTTAGATGAATGGTGTTTACATTGACAACAATACGGGCAGTCAACTAACTTCTTCGTTAACTATCAGTACTTTGCAAGTTAATTTTTCAAATATTTACTGAAGTAAATAGCTAGTTCGCAGTCCAAATAACATGGAAATTACCTTTTCCTCTAACTTAACGAACTAAACCGACAATCAAAACAAAAAACTTGGGAAATTAATTACCAAGTGCTGGCAGATCAAAAACGGTTCAGAATTAAGAAACAGGAAATAAGTGAGAGCCAGTTCAGCAGTCATTGCGAAACATGGATGCTTCTCTGTACATGTTTCTTGGAGAAGACGCTAGATCATAATTGAAATGTTTATGTTTCAGTGGTTTGAGAAAAAATTTTCAATGAGACCGAGACAAAAAATTGATAAGGGAAACAACAAACAAAATAATGAAGATTTCAAAATGCACCCCAGAGGCGGAATTTTGAAAAAATTTTCCCTGTCTTGAAGGTACAGTATTCAGCAAAAGTTCTGCCGACTTAGCTGTAATGCGTGATTTTTTCTAGCCAAAATACGTTTGAGCTGTTTCAAGTGAAACTTGAGTACAGAGTATTTGATAATACACCAGGGTTATCAAATGCTGCGTACTCAAACTCGGATGAAAAACGTTTTAAAAGTTTTGCCTGGAAAAACAGCATTTAGAGCAGCCAAATCGATAGAAGAACCATTGCTGAAAGGAGCCCGTTACGGCGACGTAAAGAGTTTGAAAATCCAGGCCCAGACGCATAATTTCTTCCTTTGCAAGGCTGCGTGAACTTTGTGTCACCAGATTAAATAAACGCTTTCACTAACAGTATTAAAAAAAATACTTAGTGACAAGCGTCAGTCTAACCCCAGTACATTGAAAGACTAGGACGGCAACAAAAACAAAATTCCTTTGCTAAAATGATGCCACAAAACTACTAAGAGAAGGAAGACACGCGAACGAATTTCTTCCAGGTTTTGGCTCTGGATTATATTGAGAGGTGGTCAGGTAGAAGTGAAGGCTAAATTAAATAAGCGGCGCTCGTTGTCTGCAGTGATCTAAGCTCATTGACTGCCGCTGTGGCAAGGCATCTCGGAGTTCCCACATTAGCCTTTATTCTTGTATGAAAGTCTTGGATGATCCAATTTGGCCAACTTTCCTTCAAAAGAGCTAAAGATTGTAACCTTTGTTGCGAAAAATGCCAATCCAGCAATTATGATACATTGGTTACCTAATAAATACATAAATACCTCACCTCAACTCCAATCTTGGATACGTTCATCTCTTCTAGAGCCTCATCCTTAAGCTTGAGTTCTTGGCTCATTAAAGCCTCCAGGTTGTGTATCGAGTCCTCCTTCTCCTTCAGAAGCTTGCGCAGATTTTTGTTGTCCTCTTTTAGCTCGGCTACGCATTCCTCTTCCAAATGAGTTTTGAAGCTACCTCCGACATGCTCACCGTCCGACTCCGAGACGACAGGCACTAGGGGCGCACTGCCAACCGCGATAGACCTTAACTTTTCCGTCAGGGTGTTCAATGGAGCCACTTCTTCGCTTGAGCTTAACGATTTTAAAACATCTACGTCGTACGATTCTAACAGCTTTAACAGCTCATCAGAAATAGCATTCAAGTCGGATAATTTTTGTTCAAGCGAGATTTTACTGTCTACACCAACTAAATCACTCGCAGATTTTTCAGCTTCCATAGTTTTATCATTTAAAGGCGAGTCGACGGTCTTGCTATGCGCATTTGACTGCTCACCGGTAGTGTTGGAAGAAGAATGAAATTTCTGTGGTTCAGATTTTTCATTAGTTGTTAGTTTTCCGATAGTTTCAACAGTAGAATGAACACTGGCCGATAAGCAAAGATCTTTATCAAACTGCCCTGATGAACCCAGTGCTTGCTGTAGCTGGTGAAATTTATTTTCATATACTTTAGCCGACTCCAGCGCAGCACATGCCGCTGAATACTTGCGACTGACTTCCTCCAGCTCAGCAACGGTCCGATTGTGCTCCTCAGCCAACACAACAGGTGGCTCAATTTCATTGGGAGAGACAGCTAGGGAAGTCAAATCAGGAGCATTTACACTCTGCTGCCAGTTTTTGCAGTACACAAGCTTCCCTGCACTGGCGAGTTCGATCATCTTGTCCATAAAATCCGCCTCTCTACTAGAGTCTTCAGCCCAGCTGATGACGTCACTCGACACTCGCGACACGGGCGTGGCATCGCCGGCAGCGCGCTCGAGTTCCGGGCAGTGGGCCACCAGCGCCCGCCGGAGGAGGGTGACCTGGTGTCGCACCACCGCCAGGTTCTCCGAGGCAGACACATCCTTGAGTTGCTGGGCAGCAAACATGTCGCTGATGCGGCTGTTCACGCGCGATGATAATCTGGAAGGCAATCCACGATTAACAGAAATAACGTAGTACAGGTATCCTAAAATACTAGTAACTCTCAACCCCATAATACTAGTCACTCTTTTTCAGAGCATACAAACAATATACGCTTCAAGTTAAGATACAATAAGCAGAGTACATTTCTGAATTTTGCGCACTGAGTACATAGCAAATGTTCTCAAAACATTACAGCTATATTATTCCATCCGTAATAACTCTGGACTTACAATCTTTTACTTCACAGAAGGAAACATAATGAGGAAGGTAACCAGCATCCAACAAAGGTAAAGGCTCAAGATAAAATAACATGACTTAAACGTGCGGTGTTTGGACTGGCAAGAAACGAAGGACTCACGTGTCGAGCAGCTCCACCTCCGATGCTGTGTTCTTTGTGCTCAGCACCTCCTGCATCTGGCAGGCAAGTACACGAAGAAGTTATCAGCAAAATTTTGTGCGTAAGTTGACTAGTCTGATTCACAAATTGAAGAACATTGTTAAGAAAGTGCACGTTTTGGTCTGTCAAATGTATAATATTAAATGCACATAGAAAAAATAAAAAGTATGACAGCGGAGAATACAACCAACAAAGTTAATGTAAAAAATCACATTTTTCATCACACGTTTAGACTGGCTAAAAACTTGAAGCTGCTGGGACCATTTGTCACGTAAAAAATAGGGGAATATTGCCCAAAATGAAATATTTTAATAACTTTATTACCCAAGACAGATACAACACCTTGTTTTGGACGTCCGCCACTTGGTCGGCCATACGGGCTACGGCAATTCGCAGCTCCGTGTTCTGCGAGCGACTTTCAGACAAGAGGAGAGAGAGCGGCACCTCTGTCTGAGCAGCGGGGCCGTGTGGGGGCGGGTAGGGTGCTAGGTTGTGGTGCAGCACTGCGCTCTGGTGAGGCGAGTTGTACAAATTGAAGTGCGGAGCAGCAAAGTGGTACGGAGTAGAATTGTAAGGAGTTGAAAGTGCGGTACCGGGAGAAGCGTGGTGAGGCGCAGATGGGCTGTGAAAACTAGCGCTGGATAACATGGCACCAGAAACGGGCGGGTGAAGCCCGTACCCAGCATCAGAATTAGGCAATGATTGCTGTGCAGCAGAGGTACTGAATGGAACTGGCTGTAGCAGGCCAGTGGAATGCTGCGCGGCCTGTTGGTTGGTCGAAGTAAACGTGTTAAGAGAGGACATTGACGTTTCACGGTGCGGCACATTTGTTTTTTCAGAGGCCATCATAGTTGGTGAGGCGTTGTTTATTTTGAGGTCGTTTTTGCAACATTCTGATCCAATGGTTGCAGACAAAATAGGCTGGAACGAGTTTGGGGACCTATGATTGTTAGATATGACACGCTCACAATTTGGTGCATCCACCTCAGCAGCTGGATTTACAACACAGGTTTGGGAGCTGCTTCTGACGTTTTCTAGAGGACCACAAGCCTCGGCACTAACAAGTTCTGTATGTGCCTGACTAAGATCAGCATTGGATGTGGAACGAGAAGCCTTAGCCAGCTCGTGATCAGCAGAGGATGCTATTAAATCATGGGAAGCAAGTGGTGCGGCCACAACTTGTTCTGGAGCTGCAGTAACACCACCAGTAGTCCCACTCGCCGTAGTGCGCATCCCAAACACAGGCTGTCCCATCCTGGCGATACGTGACAGCACGCTGGCTTTGGTTGCAGGCGTTTCTTCAGCTACAACCTCATCGCCACCAACAGCCCCTGCACAGTAGGGTCAGATATACATAGCACAGCATTGTAAAACTGAATACCATCTTCAATAGATTTGACGCCTAATATAATTTAACCTAACACAACACTTACGAGTATTTAGAAGATTATGCCTCACAATTCTGAGCTGGCTAAAATACTTCTAAAATCTTTCAAGTACATTCCAGCATCATTGTTCATAAAAACCATTACGAAATTGTATTCTCAACTCTTTGGCACGTGGCAGATTTATTTCCACAAGCACATCCAAACTTAGTTTTGAATTGCATAAAAAATTCTAAAAATGAAGAAAATGTTCCGTTTTTCACTCAATTTGTGCACAAAAAAAAACATGTAAATTTTTATACAGTAGTTAGTTGTCCTAGCCATGATAAAGGCAACCTCGCGTGTGCAAAGAGGCAGGACCATTTAGTGTGGACTGTACTAAGAATCTATGCACAATGTGTATTCCCATACAGGATACCCTGCGTATAGACAAAAAATTAGGGAAGAAGAAAAAGAGGCGACAAAAAATTAGGGAAGAAGACAAGATGAGACAGCAAAGAAGGTATGAAAACTGAAATTAGTAAAGTGAACACGAAAGACACAAATATCGAAGGTCTATCTATAGCTGAGGTAACCCAACAGTATCTCCCCCTGGGCAAACTAAGGATGAGTAATAAACAAACCAAGATAACTTAAACCTATTGGTCATCCTATGCTCTCTGAAGGCGCATTTTCACACAATCAATGACCACACAAAAATCAGACGCGGCGGGCACCTGCAACAAGCTGCTGCTGCTGAGCGGCTTGGCCCGCGTCACCGGAGGCAGGCGCGTCTGCACTGGGAGGTGCTGTGAGCAGGCCACCTGTAGTGAATTGACACTCTTGAATACCAGCCCATGTAGCAAGACTGCTCTTTCATAAAATATCATGTGTGTTGGATTGCCTCTTCTTAGTTGTGAATTGTAATCTTCTCCTCTAGTTTTTCAATTCCCATTTGTTTGGAAAATGTGTCAGATTGTCATGACAAAACAAGTCCATATTTACAATATTATTCAAAATTCGTCAGCGTTATTCAATATACGACATTGTAGATGATTTTTAAATATTGGAAAATAGTTTACACATATATATTTATATATGTTGGTGGCAGCAAACTAAACAGTTCAAGGAAAAAAATGAACACATGATTAACGAAAAAAATGCTCCATGATTGATTGGATGATGAGGGCACAGAAAAGTTCCGTCCGACCTTGCAAATCAATATAAATAATGCCAAAGCGGCGGAATATCTAAGTTAAATAATACAACCAAAATGCTGATGGGACAATGCAGGTATAACCATATTTGTTTGCTGTAGTGATAAATTCTCAGCCTTTGAGAAAAATTATAAATACAAGAAAAAGAATTGTAAAGGCAAGAGAATTTGCTGTTGCAAAGAATTTTTAAAGCACAAGAAAATGAGCGTATCTTGTTAAACAAATATATAAGCCCAATATCGACTCGTCCGGTTTGATAAAAGTCTATTAATTGTAACTATTGTACGAACATTAAAAATAACAAAAATTGAGTCACTTTGACACGTCATAAGATTATTTCAGAAAAAGTCCTGCTCAAAAGGAACATAACCAGCAGAACTACAAATAAAATTAATGACAGCAAGTTATAAATAATTTTTGGACCAACTGCAATGCAACAAAGAAAAAGTTCTTTCTCTGAATTCTAACCTTGCAAATGGTTAAAATTTCCAAGTAAAGAACAAGGGCGAGTTATACAATTAGAGGCCTAAATTTAAGAAACACGTGTTTTTCAGCACTTTTCTTAATTGATTTTTCAGCACTTGCATGCAAGATCAATTTCCAGGTAGATAACAATAAGTATTAATTTATGACCTAAATTTAAGAAACATGTTTCACTGGACTGACAGCTCACCTTCCTGCGGAGGGACGGCGACCCCCTGAGGAGGAGCTGGGGTGGAGCAGGAGGATCGAGGCTTGCGCCGCTTGATCTTCTCAATGGTCACATCGTACCCCCTCAGCACATCACCTTCCTGTGCGCAGCAACATTAACAATTTACGTGTATTACAAGCCGAATGCAAACATGCATGACGAATGACTGAATTATAATGCAAAGCATTATCTCCAAGTAAAAAGATAAATTTTCCAATGGTTGAGTTTTTGCAGCTCTCTTGCTTCTATCAGAGTATTAGCGTCAGCATTCAGTACAAGCCAGCATGAAAGAACAGCCCCAGACGTCGAGACTCAAGCCACTGAGTTTTCATGTCATTGAGGGAGGTTTGAAATCCAATGTCTTATTGGAAGACATAAATTGCTTTGGTATCACTGAGTACAGCAATGAATTTTTTTCCACAGTGAGGCAAAAGTTAGGTACTGATAAATAATGAAAGAATCAGTATTTCCAAATACATTACTATCGTAAATGGCATTTTGACAGTCTTCAATAAAATTTTAGCTTTCTGTTTTCATAGAAAAAAACTAATCCTCAGTTACCATGAACGTCACACTTAATCAATGCAGGCAATTGCTTCTTTGTTTTATCTATATGGTAGTTAGACTAAATATGTTAGAAAGACCACTTTTTTGTTTCTTTCACTAGAACAAACTCTGCAGCGGCACCTTGCAAATGACAAGTCTCCTCTCTGTCTTCTTGGCTCCCAGCAGGTGAGCTGTCCACTCTGGAGAGCCCTCGGCCTGAGGGGAGGAGACGCACACCCGCATCCGCTCCCCCTCACCTCCTGACACCTGCACAAACACCACACAAAACTCATTGATTGCTCCATTTTACAACTGAATACCTCTGAAAACAAAGGTTCACCTCCTTTGAACTTCTAGATGAAGAATGAAATACAAGTATATTGAGTGGGAAAGTTTCTGCATACCCTCTTTTACCTGATTTATACGTTTCCTACACCCCAAGATGTGCTGCTTGCTCCCGCATTTGTATTGAGCAGTAGCGCAAAATTGAATTTGGGAAGTTCTCATTAAAAGTGCAATGCTCTGCTTTTTCATGAAGAAGAAATGCAAAAGCCGTTAATTTTCCACAAGCAAGCAAGTGTAATGCAGTGGCTAGGATGAGTGCAATCACTATAAGAATAGCATTCCAATACAGGAATGAGTATTAAGCCATACAATACAAAGCTCCATCAAGCTGAACCGGTCTTGTAGACAGTTGAGTACACACAAAGCTAACAAATAGCAATCGTTCAACGGCGCTCCTAAAAGTTGAAGAAATTGACATAGTTTCAATAGGCCCATCTCAAGAATAACTTCATTCAAAATTCATAGATTAGATTAGTTGTTAGTTTTAGCCTCCCTACCCGCAGCAACAAATGCGATCCAAAGAGAGGAAGGAAGAAGACACCATTTAGTAAGGAGTAGAGGGAGTGCAGTATCTATGCACAAAGGGCATTAAAACAGTAAGATGAGAAAGAAGTTCATGAAACAAGATTAAAGTTGAAGAAGAAAGTAGTAAGTAGGTGCTGAAAAAAAACAGGACAGCAGTGAACCGAAAAAGATGGTCCGTAACAAAACAAAAACCTATTCTATTTCAACAAAAAGTAAGCCTACCTAACCTTTAGCTCGGGCCATCACATTGTCAACCTGGGAGCGCTAATTCCCATAGATACGATACCTGTATATCCCTGAGGGATTCAAAATTCATAATAAAAACCAGAAAATACATTGTACCATCATAGGTTATGTTAATATAAACATTAATTAGATGCCCTTATTTCCCACTGCTGAGAAGATTGATTGAACAACACAGAACTGTGGCTAACAACGGACATTCTAAACAATTTATTTCCTGCCAGAGACGCATCAAGATGTCTCTTAAGGCTATTACAATGAACACATTTGAATATAGATCCCGGTGGCCTGAATAGGGTTAGCAACTTCTAGTTCACATACACAAGTAACACAGAATTCTCAATAAATATGGGACAACTGATAACAAGCAAATGTAAGGCTCTGCTGCCAATGATCAACAGCCCAGTCTGACCTGCTTCACTCTGCCAGTGGCACTAATTTCCAGCGTCTTGATGCGCACTTCGGTCCAGTCGAGGGCCTGCAGAGCAGAGGAGCCGGCCGGGGCAGGGGACAGTAGCTCAGTGGTCACCGCGCTGCTGCCAGCCACAGCTTTGCATGCATAAACCTAAGGTGTCCGGGAAGATAGAGGAAATATTTGAAAAACTTCACATGTTATATCTCTTTTGAGGAAATTAAAGTTGACCGATTTCATTTCATTTCTACAAAATATTGAACCCTACTCAAATTATCTCTTTCCAGGAACTCAATAGATTTTTATAGAATTTCAAATGCTAAAATAAACCAAATAGCAGTAAAATTTCTCTAGAAATTAGACTAAATTAACCAAATTTAAACACCATTGCGAAGTGTAATGTTTCCAAAGACTTTATATCAGTAAAGACGATTGCCTTCATAGAATTAGGAAGCAGCAGGGATGGTACAAAATTTGGAACAGTGACGGTGAGTGTTTAAGGAATGTAATATTGAGGAAAAATAATGCCACACAACACCAGTTCTACAATACGACAGTTTAAAAATGCAAAACATCCAATTCAGCACGGGTTGAAAGAGTTCCCTGACATGGCTGCAAGGCATGTTGATGGCATTAGGTTTTACATCAGCACTTCAACAGTTCATGTAGCTTATCACTTCAAAGCCATCAGAAAAATAATATTCTTAGTACATCAATTTAAATATTCATTGGAGAAACACAAACAACATTGAAAATGCAGGGTAAAATTTTTTCAGCAGTTCATCTTTATTAAATTTCACTAACTACACTTGACAAGAATGAGCTATTTTTATGGTCATGGAAGTATCAAAATAGAAAAAATACCCCTATTGGATCAAAGCAGTACTGCAATGCATTGCATTAAGGTATGACTCACTAAACCTTGAGACCCGTAACATAACAACTACTGTACACTACGCAGCTCAAGCCTGCCGCACCTGCAACAAAAGAGCCACCAGCTGCTCTGGGGTGGTCTTGAGAAGCCACTGCGGTCCGCTGTTGGTCCCATGTATCTGAAGTCTATCGTTGCTGATCACCTGTAACCAAAGCAGCACTGATAGCAATTTAAATGAATTCTTTGTTATCAAATAAACTCGTAACTGAAGTCACACTGCAACTGAATAAGATCATTCCCAATTAAACAAAGAACTACATGTTCATTTACCATCCTAACTAATGCAGCACAAACAGTTTTAAATTGATAATCAATTGGAAGTTTGGAAGCAATGATTCAAGAAAAAATGTAGAAGTGTAGTCATTGTATGCTGTTTTACGCATTTGATCATTTTGAGACATGAAATTTTGTTGTAATATGAATCCATATGAGACTCAACTTTTGGCTGTTTTTTTTTACATGAACATAGCTTTGAAGGTGTAATGGAAGTTAAAACAATTCAGTTCAGAGCTATATTTAGGTGAGACAACATGGCCAAAGGTTCAATGCTCTGTGATTACATATTTTGGCAAAATTCCATCAGTCGCAAATGAAAAAGACATTAAACTGCAGACATAAAGTAAAAACTGCATTTCATTCATGAATCATTGCTTCCAAACTCAGAGGAAAGGGAAAACAATACCAAAGAACATTGGTCCTGCAACAACACCTTTAGACAGTTGCTGCTGTCTTGCATCAACAAATGTGAAGCTAAAAATATGAATAAAGAGCAACCTCACTAGAGTTATTTTCATTAATTCATGAGGCTTATTTGATCCACAACTAGCCTTTAAAAATGAGATTAAATATCAAGGCACTTGAATTACACAATTATTACAACTAAAAAAATCTAATGAACACAGAATGTACTTGGAATCCAACACAATTTCATAATTCTCAGCTAAGTAAAAAATGTGAAATTTTTATGGTCATCTACATTTTCCAACTTTTCAGCCCAACGAAATAGTTCAATTTCTTCACGTGTAAGTTGGTTAAGAAATGCCCCTAGCATTTTCGTACTAAAACTCAGCAATTCATTAAAATCTGTATTTCTGTCTAATTACAAAATGCAACGTTTCGACGTATCAAACATCATCCTCAGGCTGGAAAAAACAGAATAATTTTCAGTCACATTGGAAAATAATTCAGTCACATTTTTCCAACCTGAGGATGATGTTTGATACGTCAAAAAGTTGCATTTTATAACTAGATAGAAATATAGATTTTAATGAATTGCTGGGTTTTAGTACGAAAATGCAAGGTCATCTACATTATAAATGACTTGAGGTTTTAATGAATGAATTCTAAACAGAGTTCATTATTTATTGCAAGCATGGAATGAAGCATTTATATAACTCAATAATTTGAAGTTTTCTTGGGATGATTTTTACGATTTGGCTCTTTTCACTATCAATAATAATTGTCGTCTACACACAACTGTCATTCATTGAAAATATATGCCTTTCATTAGTCACTGTTAAATATATTAACACAATTGATTACATGCAGCAGTCATAACTGATGAAATTAGAGATACAACTCCCCACTGAAGCATGTTCTGGTGAAACAAGTACATTTGGAGCTGAATTAAAATTGTTGCCTTAAAGTGTATGTAACTAAAGCACAAAGGCTAGGGTGATACTAATACATTCAGAGGGGCTTGTCAAACTCGGGCAGGAAGTGCCATGACTTGTCATACCCACCGACAGAGATAGACTGTCATCTATGAGGAGCTTTGCTAGAGGATGCTTTGAATTCTGATACAGCAGCCATGTGCTTGGTGAGAACTTCTTGTTTGGGGCCAAGATGCAGCTCACAGCAATGCCAACACGATCAATGTGGTCATCCACATCTGTCCTGTGAATGAAAGAAATTTGAAAACTAATCAATTTTACGAACATTTTGGCTACTAATAAATACATCACCTAAATTGCTGAAAATCACATTTGCCCAAGAGCATATATATCAGCGTGGTTTCAAATCACAAATCAACATGTTATGCTTAACTCATGAAGCAGTTACAAAAAATCTGAATGCCAATAATGAAAAATTTTGAGAGAGTTAACAGCAAAGTATAAATTCCAATTCTTACACTCGAGACAAATCTACTTTAACAGCAAGTAAGACAGGGTTGGTGTCAGTAGAAGCAGCTTGCTGAATGCTTGGAGTGGAGCTTCTGCTAGAGGAAGCACTGAGGATTTCAGTTCCTGGCTTTGGTTGTTTTGGTGGAACATAGTGAAGGGTTGAGCGCCCTGACGACTTCTCTGATCCTGAAGGGTCATCAAATATGGACGCAAGGTGAGAGCTGCAACAGGGAAACACTTTAATAAAAATATCAAATTTAAGTGATTAATATTCATTCTGAGAAACTGTGTGCTACATTAAATGAGAATCAGACATAATAATACTGAAATGACTTTCCTGCTTTAATAGAACAAATATAAAATTTAGCCTCCTAGCTGTAGAGTGCTAATTTATCATTAAATAAAGAGACTAGTATCAAGAAATTGCCATTATTGTTTGAAACTAAAATGTATATATTTCTTTCATTTTATAAACTTGATATATCAGGTGAAGTTTGTTCCAAATACAATTGCTACATCTTAAAGACGCTATATCTATCTAATGGACGACATAATTTTGCACACTTAATTATATTTTAAGCCCACAAAATGTTATTAGGTATTCTGACTCTGCTTGGAAGTGAAGAAGAGCCATCTTTAAATTAAGAAACCAGTAAACAGTTTCTTTCGTTTAGGGCATTGCTGCATTTTTAAGCTTGTCACAGTATGCCTTAAATTCCAAGTTTTCTCCAAAAAATTACATTATGATTATTGTTATATTAGTTCAAGACATCCTTGCTACAACAAAGATGTTTCAAGAGAGTGAAAAGAAGGGACTAATTGGTAGGAACTGAAAAAAATCTCAAGGGTGTTCCCAGTCCCCACACAGGATATCCTTCAGTATACTAGAAGTAACAGTTCCCACAGTATACTAGGAGTAACAGTTCCCACAGTATACTAGGAGTAACAGTTCCCACAGTATACTAAGAGTAACACTTCCCACAGTATACTAACAGTGACAGTTCCCACAGTATACTAAGAGTAACACTTCCCACAGTATACTAACAGTGACAGTTCCCACAGTATACTAAGAGTAACAGTTCCCACAGTATACTAGGAGTAACAGTTCCCACAGTATACTAAGAGTAACACTTCCCACAGTATACTAACAGTGACAGTTCCCACAGTATACTAAGAGCAACAGTCCCACAGTATACTAAGAGCAACAGTTCCCACAGTATACTAAGAGTAACAGTTCCCACAGTATTCTAGGAGTAACAGTTCCCACCGTATACTAGGAGTAACAGTTCCCACAGTATACCAAGAGCAACAGTTCCCACAGTATACTAAGAGTAACAGTTCCCACAGTATACCAAGAGTAACAGTTCCCACAGTATACCAAGAGTAACAGTTCCCACAGTATACCAAGAGTAACAGTTCCCACAGTATACTAGAAGTAACAGTTCCCACAGTATACTTAAAGTAACAGTTCCCACAGTATACCAAGAGTAACAGTTCCCACAGTATACTAAGAGTAGTATACCAACATTAACAGTTCCCACAGTATACTAAGAGTAGTATACCAACAGTAACAGTTCCCACAGTATACCAAGAGTAACAGTTCCCACAGTATACCAAGAGTAACAGTTCCCACAGTATACCAACAGTAACAGTTCCCACAGTATACTAAGAGTAACAGTTCCCACAGTATACTAAGAGTAACAGTTCCCACAGTATACTAAGAGTAACAGTTCCCACAGTATACCAAGAGTAACAGTTCCCACAGTATACCAAGAGCAACAGTTCCCACAATATACTAAGAGCAACAGTTCCCACAGTATACCAAGAGCAACAGTTCCCACAGTATACTAAGAGCAACAGTTCCCACAGTATACTAAGAGCAACAGTTCCCACAGTATACTAAGAGTAACAGTTCCCACAGTATACCAAGAGTAACAGTTCCCACAGTATACCAAGAGCAGCAGTTCCCACAGTATACCAAGAGCAACAGTTCCCACCGTATACTAGGAGTAACAGTTCCCAAAGTATACTAAGAGCAACAGTTCCCACAGTATACTAAGAGCAACAGTTCCCACAGTATACTAAGAGCAACACTTTCCACAGTATACTAAGAGTAACACTTCCCACAGTATACTAACAGTGACAGTTCCCACAGTATACTAAGAGTAACAGTTCCCACAGTATACTAGGAGCAACAGTTCCCACAGTATACTAAGAGCAACAGTTCCCACAGTATACTAAGAGTAACAGTTCCCACAGTATACCAAGAGTAACAGTTCCCACAGTATACCAAGAGTAACAGTTCCCACAGTATACCAAGAGTAACAGTTCCCACTGTATACTAGGAGTAACAGTTCCCACAGTATACTAAGAGCAACAGTTCCCACAGTATACCATGAGCAACAGTTCCCACAGTATACTAGGAGTAACAGTTCCCACAGTATACCATGAGTAACAGTTCCCACAGTATACCAAAAGTAACAGTTCCCACAGTATACCAAGAGCAACAGTTCCCACAGTATACCAAGAGCAACAGTTCCCACCGTATACTAGGAGTAACAGTTCCCACAGTATACTAAGAGCAACAGTTCCCACAGTATACCAAGAGGAACAGTTCCCACAGTATACCAAGAGCAACAGTTCCCACAGTATACCAAGAGCAACAGTTCCCACAGTATACCAAGAGCAACAGTTCCCACAGTATACCAAGAGCAACAGTTCCCACAGTATACCAAGAGCAACAGTTCCTACAGTATACTAAGAGCAACAGTTCCCACAGTATACCAAGAGCAAAAGTTCCCACAGTATACTAAGAGCAACAGTTCCCACAGTATAATAAGAGCAACAGTTCCCACAGTATACCAAGAGCAACAGTTCCCACAGTATACGAAGAGTAACAGTTCCCACAGTATACCAACAGTGACAGTTCCCACAGTATACCAAGAGTAACAGTTCCCACAGTATACTAAGAGCAACAGTTCCCACAGTATACTAAGAGCAACAGTTCCCACAGTATACTAAGAGCAACAGTTCCCACAGTATACTAAGAGTAACAGTTCCCACAGTATACTAAGAATAACAGTTCCCACAGTATACTAAGAGTAACAGTTCCCACAGTATACTAAGAGTAACAGTTCCCACAGTATACTAAGAGTAACAGTTCCCACAGTATACCAAGAGTAACAGTTCCCACAGTATACCAAGAGTAACAGTTCCCACAGTATACCAAGAGTAACAGTTCCCACAGTATACTAAGAGCAACAGTTCCCACAGTATACCAAGAGCAACAGTTCCCACCGTATACTAGGAGTAACAGTTCCCACAGTATACCAAGAGCAGCAGTTCCCACAATATACCAAGAGTAACAGTTCCCACAGTATACCAAGAGTAACAGTTCCCACAGTATACCAAGAGCAAGAGTTCCCACCGTATACTAGGAGTAACAGTTCCCACAGTATACCAAGAGCAACAGTTCCCACCGTATACTAGGAGTAACAGTTCCCACAGTATACTAAGAGCAACAGTTCCCACAGTATACTAAGAGCAACAGTTCCCACAGTATACTAAGAGTAACAGTTCCCACAGTATACCAAGAGTAACAGTTCCCACAGTATACCAAGAGTAACAGTTCCCACAGTATACCAACAGTGACAGTTCCCACAGTATACTAACAGTTACAGTTCCCACAGTATACCAAGAGCAACAGTTCCCACAGTATACCAACAGTAGAAGTTCCCACAGTATACTAAGAGTAACATTTCCCACAGTATACCAAGAGTAACATTTCCCACAGTATACCAACAGTAACAGTTCCCACAGTATACTAAGAGTAGTATACCAACAGTAACAGTTCCCACAGTATACCAAGAGTCCAAGAGTAAAAGTTCCCACAGTATACCAACAGTAACAGTTCCCACAGTATACTAAAAGTAACAGTTCCCACAGAATACCAAGGGTAACAGTTCCCACAGTATACTAAGAGTAACAGTTCCCACAGCATACTAAGAGCAACAGTTCCCACAGTATACTAAGAGCAACAGTTCCCACAGTATACCAACAGTTACAGTTCCCACAGTATACAACAGCAAATTAGGGAAGAAGAGATAGATAAGGCAATGAAGAGATGGCCAAAAGGCAAGAAAATTAAAAACAGAAAAGTGGATCCAAAAGATATTAGTCCTAATGGCCTGACTATAGCTGAGGTGACCTTATAGTCTTCACCCTAGGGATGCTAGCCTCTCAAGCATAGGCTAAACAAACATAACTAACCTAAGCCTATTAATAATCCAATGTCTCCTAATGGGGAATAAATTGTAAAATTAAGTGTTTTCATATGACCCTAGTGATGACTATGATCACAGTGGATTGTTGAAAGAAATTAAATAAATAAATACTGATGAAACCAGTATATGTAATATTTACAAATATTAAGCACCAATATTGGTATCCTCTGATTATAAAAATTCTATTGTTATGATGAAGATAATTACCTTGTATTCTGTGGAGGCTGCAATGCTTCACGATTTTCAAAATTTATATATTTCTTCTTCGGAAACATTATTAGATATAAAGTGGAATTGATTAGAAGTATTTCCCAAAGGTTATGATAATAAAAGTCTTAACAATAGGACCTGCAATAAAAGATTTGACACTTGAATATATAGCATACCATATATATGAGGAATATAAGCATGGAAAAGATACATTTTTCAAGTATAGGAAGTGAATGATTAAAAAATAATGAAGAAAGACAGTACCTGATTATTTTTTGAAGTATAAATAAGTTTCATAGCTAAGCAATGACTGAAATACTGACATCCAGCTAAGAAGCTCTAATATGTAAAGGAGACAGTTTGGGTTCAACTGCCAGATAAAAGTAAGTTTTTGGTTTATAAACTCATCTTAAAGGAAATTTTCTTGCACATCCAACAATACGATTGGCTATCAAGTACGTGCATTGGTTTGTCTCATAGACGGGGTAAAAGACGCTCACTGGCGTGACCTCAGCGAACCCCAATGGATGGGTAACTTCCTCCTTCCTCCTTATTACAAACCAGTTTTGAGTCTTCCTCTGCAGGAATAGCAAGGGAGTTCATTCATGGCCTTGCTGGAAATGCTTTTGTACTCAAATGAAGCATTCTAACACTCTGATAAATTCTGATGTAACTGAGTGTTTGTTTTGAATCTGGCTGCTCCGAGTCATCAGCTAATTAGCTTGTTGCTTAAACATCTAACTGCCTCCTACAGTTTTGAAGGTACAGGAATGACATATATAAGCTTAAAAAGAGCTACAGAGCAATAAGGTTGATTTAAAAGAAAAATTAGTAAGAAAATGAAAAAAAAATTTTGGAAAAACTGCTGTCCTGAAACTTGTATATATAGTTCTTTATGTTGTGATATAGTTATAGTAGGCATATATATAAGCAGAACCGACACGACACAGCCGGCAACCGGAAGGATGCTGTGCGGGCCGAGGGAGCTTGGAAAGGGAGACAGGAGAAGGGAGGAGTACGTAAGGGGGAGCGGCTGTGAAAAAGCTAGCTCGAAAAACTACACATAACATCACACGAGGGCAACTTGAATGTGTAGCACAGAAAAATAGCGGAGTAAAAGTAATTACCAACGAGTAAGGGAACTATGGAAAATATGCACCCAAGAAGAATATGTTAGAGGGAAATGCGCGTATCAATACCAAGTTTTGTAAAGCAGGGAACACGTCATAGATGACGCGTGAGAACCATCCAATAGGGAGAAGCCACACACTTTCAAAGGCCACCACTATGCCGGGGCGCAGCTAAAGTGCGGCAGGGTATAAAAACATAGCAAGGCGGGGAACCGGTCTATTTCTGCGTGCTCCTGACTAAGTGAAGATGTAGGCCTGCGTGTGCCAAGATGGGAGGTGAGATGATATTCTTTGTTCTGTGCTAGGATCAGTTCAAATACCATATTACAACTGGGGCGTGTAAGTGTTATTGTCTTAAGCGGGGATTAGAATGCCCATTATTTCTTAGCATTTTTATTTACTCATTCGAGTTTGTTCTCAAACAGGGCACTTTGTAATTTGTTTCTTGTGAAAGATAAAAAAAAATTATCTCTCAAAATGGAATTTATTTGAATAGTATTCTGTGGTTAACGTAGTGAAATCAAAATAATTGTCGGGTAAAATTCAAGGGGGGTTATTATCTCGCAGAAGGGGATTCATATTGAATGGGAGAAAATAAATTCATTGTGTCGGGAAAAGCGACATTGTCTGTGGAAGCTTCATGTCAATTCTTAAAGGGGGATTTAATAACGATCCTGTCTCGGGGAATAGATTACTCAACCCCGCTTATTTGCACAGGCGGGTTGGGAAGCTGGCCCACGCGGCAGCTGAGATATCGCGGAGACTTGGGTTGTGTTGTGGCACTACGACCGGTGTACGCTTCACATCCGAGAGGTAGCGTCGAAACTGGCCGAGCGTTCGCAGCCTCGCCGTGGGCAGCCGGCCCGGTACTCAACGCTAATATGGAAACCTGGATGCTACTCAAGTTGTAAATGTGACAAAGGAAAATAAGCAGAGACACACAGGGGAGTAAAATTCATTCTGGCGCGCTGTGTTCATGATGAGTTAGGTGGCGAGCTCGCAAGTAGTAATTCCTTCGAGAAGCAACGGAAGAAGAGGCACGCTGAACAGTGCAAGTCCATTCTGGCGCGCTGTGTTCATGATGAATCAGATAGCAAGTGCAAATTACAAGGGTGTAGTGTCCATGTTGGGCACCACGGTGTGAAGTGTTTTCATTATGACCATCAAGTGGTAGAATTTTGATGTCAAGCGTTACCTTTTTTCCGGTTTGCCTATGCAGCTAAAGTGTAACCATTTCAGTGCGTCTCATGTCGCTAAGCAGGAGCATCTTGCCTGAGGGCATTGGTGTGCAATTATTGTAGCGATATATATATTTCCCTGTGCCAAAATCCACGTGTTCATCTTAAAATAAAATAAATCCAAGTTAATCTTGCAAATTCTTTTATTCTCCATGTCTGGTATGCAGGTGTACGCAAGCGTAAAAGTATAATACTCATAAATTGTGTGGGGGTTGATATTCCCTCAAGCGTCTGGGAAGGGGGTCCTAAACCCCACCCTTTTCTCCAATCGCGACATTTAACATGGATCCTTTCTTACTATCTTGAAGGTACAGAAATGGCTAATATATCAATCGATAAAACTCAAATAGAGCTACAAAAGCAGTGGAGTTTATTTTAAAAAAAGATTGAGTTTAAAAATTATGGAAAAATAACAAATTTGAGAAAAATGGCTATGTGGAAACTTGCCTATTTGTCCTTTGAAGGGATTCTTCTCCTACAGTTTTGAAGGTATAGGGACGACAAACACATCGATCATAAGCGGTTGAAACTATCTAGAGATCCAATCCGATGTATATCCGCCCTCTTGGGTACCGCGTGGCGCCATGGCGGCAGCCACCTTGGAGTTGATGTAAACGGACGTCACTAGAAACCTTTATTTATAATTTTCACTGGAAAAACTGTGGCTACCCCTCATGACCCAACCTCTTTACGTTTGTAATAGGGGGGGGTTAGCTTCCGTTATTAATTAAATTATGCTAGGCACACATTGAATAATTTGAAAATAACGCATCAGCAAGCAGAATGTCATTCATGTAAAACATTCTTAAATGTGTTACTTTATTGGTTCTTCGAAACAAAAATTATGAAAATCGTTGACAACATTAAAGTAAAATTTGACCCTAACTTTTAAGTCATAATTTATCAAATATTATATAAAGGTATAAATATTTTAATATCCATTTTACAAATTTTTACAATTACAGTTGTACCTCGGTTCTCGACCGTCTCTATACTCGACCAAATCGGTTCTCGACTAAAAATTTTGAGTAGAAAATGCTTCGGATCTCGAACAGATTTTCGGTACTCGACTAGCCGAGTTGACCCGAACGTGCTCCTCGGCCAGCGGGTAAGCGTCAGTTCAACTCTGACCATGAGCAGAGTAAGACGTACGCAGTTTGTTCGAGTTCTGTATTTCTTTCCAGATTTAAACTTTTCCGTGTTGCTCTAGCCCTTAATTATGGGTCTAAAGAAAGACAGTGATAAGGGGTAGGCAAAGGGAAAAATAGTGAGGACCACTATTGACTGAAGAAGGAAATTATTGCAAAATATGAAAGTGGTGTACGAGTGTCCGACCTCGCGTCGCAGTACGAAATGGTGAAATCAACCATTTCCACTATCTTGAAGCACAAGGAAGTGTTAAAGAAAGCTGATGTTGCAATGGGAGTGACAGGTATTAGTGAGCAAAGGCCTCAGATAATGGAAGAAATGGAGAAGTTGCTTCTTATCTTCAACAAGGAAAAGATCTTGGCAGGGAACAGCATTAGTGAAGCTCTCATCTGCAAAAAAGCTCTTTAAATTTACAATTCGTTATCATGTACTACTTGTGCACATTTACATCTTCATTGTTGTTTAGATACACGTTCTTTTAATATTTCAAGTATTTTTCTTAATGGTAAGAACGGATTAAATTACTTTCCATTATTTCTTATGGGAAAATTGGTTTTGATTCTCAAACAAATCGGTTCTCAACCACCACCTCAGAACAGATTATGGTCAAGTACTAAGGTACCACTAGGTATACTGAATGAATAAGCAACATGCACAATCATTTGTTAATCAAACATTTGTAGCAAATCATTTTCATAATAATGGGAGAGTTGACGGGCATTAACATAAAAGATCGGACCAAAAAATTTCCTATCACTCTTTACATAATAAAAGAAAAACTTGAATCACCTACACTATGAAAACTAAGCTTCTATCTTATTGTGAAAGCAGGATGATTTCATTGACCATTATTGTCACTGAGAGCAGAGCATAAATAGTGGCAATAAATGGTGACACAATTTAAAAAGCAAGGCAGTCCAAGCTTTGTAAGATGTGCTAGGTAGTTTACTATATTTGAAAGGAATGAGCACAGGCACTATAACAAGCACATAATAAGCACAAGAATACATGTATTCACATGTTTTTCTTAATCACATAGTTAACCCCTGAATGATTATAATTTTTCTACTTTTCTCATTTGAGATGTAAATCAATAAAATATTAACTAGTTAGACTAGAAAGGTATAAAAGCAGGGTCATGAAGTATACTTCTAGTTTGCACCAAAAATACAAGCCTATGACAAGCCTATGACATGAAAAATTATATTTGAACAAAAATACTATTAAAAAAAAGGATTGTAGCAAGCAAACAGTTTTAAATTTCTAAATTTAATAGGATCAGTTCTTATAAATATCGTTTTTTGAAAACTTGAACTGGACTTGAAATATTTGCAAATATTTGCATACCTTGAACTTGAACTTGAGGGCCAACAGCATCGAGGCCTTTGTAATGGCCTACAATTCCCTCCACAATTTTCACACCAAGAGTTCAGCGCCTGGTACTAGACTTGTCCACTAAACTACTCAGGATCTATCAATCCTTGTCACAAGCTGCCATTGGACGGCATCACTGGGATAACCAGTGTGTCAAAACACCATCCCCAGGCATATTGGGTCATTACTGACCATTCTACCTGACTGGCTCATTCCAGTCACTGTCTCTTACTCCAGGCACGCACAAGAAACACTTTCATAGCCTCAGTGATACTCGCATTACACTCCTGATCCAATCCAGCAAGACAGCTCATACCGCAATCATCTTCAGCACATCTGGCATTCCACTCATTCTCTCCATACTGCTCAGACACCACATTCATAAAACTCTCTCTCTCTTGCTCATACTTACTACAATCCAGCACAAAATGCTCAATTGTTTCCTCCACTCCACTAATACACTGCCGACATAATCTGTTATTATTCTCATTCCACCTCCATGTACGTCTGTTCACACTCAATGACTTAGAACTCACAGCAAACAAGAGTTGACTTCCAAAACTACTATCATGGAACATCTCAAAATTGGGTGCTTCTTTTTTCATATATCAGTCAAGTGTAGGCTTTCGCATCATGCTAAGCTTCCACTTATTCAATCCATACTCTTTTGTTTGCCTCTCAATCTCTTTCTTCCACCTCTTTCAATCCCACTCAGGCTCTACACCTCCAGCATTTATTAAACTCCAGTTACCTACAGGTTTCTCAATTCTAACATGAATAATCTTTTGCATACTAAGTTTCCTTGCATGCCCCCAGCACACTTTCTCCCAATAGCTTACACTCAGATTCCATTCAAAAATTCACTTTACCCATCTGCTATTCAGCATTCTTTCAATTCTCACCTTATATTTCAGCACTGCTTTCATCATTCTTTCTGAAAAAAGGCTCCACCCAAGATCACCTCTAATGGCTTCTGTAGCTGTCCATTTCGGAGCACCCAATGCTAACCGTCCTACCTTATTTTGTATTACATCTAGCTTTTCAAGATCACTTTCATTCCAGGCAAGAGCACTCATACCATACATGACATTAGGTACAGCAACATACTTCCATATTCCTCTCACACATTCATACTTGTTTGCTCTGTATCTGGCCACACTACTTAACCGTCCACTCTACTGCATAGCTTTTGCCACTTTTTCACCCTTGGTTCTAGTGCATCCATCTTCACTTAGGTATCTTACAACCTAGAAATTCGTATTCTTTTGTTCTAACTACCTATTCTGATTTCTCCAATATTCCACAGTCTGTCTCTATCAGTCTCATCACTATTTATAACCATAACCTTACTTTAGTCGGCACCAAAGTTCATCTTGAAATCTGTACTCTTCTGAGCGAGCTGAATATAACATATGAACTTGAACTTGAGGGCCGACAGTGTCGGGGCCTTTGTAACGGCCTACAATTCCCTCCACAATTTTCACACAAAGAGTTCAGCGCCTGTTACCAGACTTGTCCACTAAACTACTCAGGATCTACGATCCTTGTCACAAGCCTCCATTGGAAGGCATCACCGGGACAGCCAGTGTGTCAAAACACCATCCCCCGGCACATTGGGTCATTGCAGCCCATTCTACCAGACTAGCTCATTCCAGTCACTGTCTCTTACTCCAGGCACGCACAAGAAACACTTTCATAGCCTCAGTGATACTCGCATTACACTCCTGATCCAATCCAGCAAGACAGCTCATACCGCAATCATCTTCAGCACATCTGGCATTCCACTCATTCTCTCCATACTGCTCAGACACCACATTCATAAAACTCTCTCTCTCTTGCTCATACTTACTACATTCCAGCACAAAATGCTCAATTGTTTCCTCTACTCCACTATTACACTGCTGACATAATCTGTTATTATTCTCATTCCATCTCCATGTACGTCTGTTCACACACAATGACTTACATCTCACAGCAAACAAGAGTTGACTTCCAAAACTACCATCATAGAACAGCTCAAACTTAGGTGCTTTCTTTTTCATATACCAGTTAAGTGTAGGCTTCCGCATCATGCTAAGCTTCCACTTATTCAATCCATACTCTTTTGTTTGTCTCTCAATCTCTTTCTTCCACCTCTTGCAGTCCCACTCAGGCCCTACACCTCCTACATTTATTAAACTCCAGTCATCCACAGGTCTCCCAATTCTAACATGAATAATCTTTTGCATACTGAGTTTCCTTGCATGCCCCCAACATACTTTCTCCCAATAGCTTACACTCAGATTCCATTCAAAGATTCGCCTTACCCACCTGCTATTCTGCATTCTTTCAATTCTCACCTTATAATTCAGCACAGCTTTCATCATTCTTTCTGAAAATAGGCTCCACCCTAGGTCACCTCTAATGGCTTCTATAGCTGTCCATTTTGGAGCACCCAATGCTACACGTCCTACCTTATTTTGTATCACATCCAGCTTTTCAAGATCACTTCCATTCCAAGCAAGAGCACTCATACCATACATGACACTAGGTACAGCAACATACTTCCACATTCCTCTCACACATTCGTACTTGTTTGCTCTGTATCTGGCCACACTACCTAACCGTCCACTCCACTGCATTGCTTTAGCCACTTTCTCACCTTTAGTTCTAGTACATCCATCTTCACTCATCATACAACCTAGATATTTGTATTCTTTTGTTCTACCTATTCTGATTTCTCCAATATTCCACAGTCTGTCTCCATCAGTCTCATCACTATTTATAACCATGACCTTACTTTTATCGGCACCAAAGTTCATCTTGAAATCTTTACTATATCCATTCACAATGTCAAGCATCCTTTGTAGTTCATGACCACATTCACTAACCACAACCACATCATCAGCATACAACAAACAGCTCAGTCTCTCATTACCAACTTTCAGTCCTAAACCACTCCCTCTCAGTCGAACTGCTAATTCTTCTGTGTACAATCCAAACAACAGGGGGGACAGAGTACAGCCCTGTCTCACTCCTCTAACACTCCTCACTTGCCCTGTTTCCAAATTTCCTAACCTGTAGATAGCACTTGTGTTCTCATACAGACTCTGTACAATGTTCACTATTTTTCTGCTAAAACCAACTTTTCTCAAAATTTCAAACAGCCTAACCCGATCCACTCTGTCATACGTCTTTTCAATATCCAGGAATGCTAAATATACCTTCTTATTATCCTTCTTCATTCGCTCAATTATTTCACTCACTACAAACAGGTTATCCTCCCCCCGTCTATCTTGCCTAAAACCATTCTGTTCTTATCCCAGGACTCCTAATTCCTCAACTAAATTTTTCATTCTCTCATTCAAAATACCACAAAAGATCTTACATACGGTGTCACCCAGTGCAATTGGTCTGTAATTTTTAAGTTCTTTCATACTCTTATGTCCACCCTTATGCAACAGAACTACATTACACTTGTTCCAGTCATCCGGTACTCTTTCACTCTTCCATATCTCATCATATAAACATTTCAACATACTGACTACACTCTCTCCTCCACATTTATAGAACTCATATGGTATCTTATCAGGGCCACATGCCTTTCCATTTTTCACTTTCTTCAAAAAACTTACAATCTCTTCACAAGTGATTTCGTCTTCCATTTGCAGTTCATGTTCATCTATCAGAAAATTTATTGGTTCATCATCTGTAACCTGCTCATTCATTCCACCAATGTCCTCCCAGTATTCTTCAACTGCTTTCACCATTTGCATCCTATCTTGCACACTGCAACCATTGACTACTAATTCATCAACTTGAACTTCACTACCTCTATCATTACCTTGTATAAACCTATACCAATCTTTTATTCCATCTGGACCTTTCTTTCTTAGATTTTCAACTTGATATCTCTCTTCTTTAACCCTAGCCTCATTGATCATTCTCTT
Organism: Morinoia aosen; assembly: GCA_030386875.1. Taxonomy (NCBI): domain Eukaryota; kingdom Metazoa; phylum Arthropoda; class Malacostraca; order Amphipoda; family Talitridae; genus Morinoia; species Morinoia aosen. The sequence goes on from CM059572.1 coordinate 38,708,434, forward strand.
TACTTTCTTCTGCTGGTCCTTGTACTCATTCCATACACTCTGCCATTCATCCTCAGTAATTCTGCGTCTTTCATACATTTTCCTCATACTGCGTTGTTTTTTATTTAAAGTCTTCCTTCTCGTTCGTTCTTCCTTTATCTCACTCGTAAACCACCTAGCATTCCCTGTACTTTTCCTGCATTTCATTCTACCGATCTTTTGCTCTGCCACATCATACAAGGTTCTTGCAATCTCCTTATTTAGGTCATTTACATTTCCACACCTGTTCCAGTTACATCTACTCAATTCATTTCTAAATTCTTCCCAGTTTGCCATTTTAATACGCCAATTTTCTCTTACTCTGCTGGCCTTCTGCATCGGCTCCTTTCCACCCCAATTATATTCTAGTACAAGCATTTTATGGTCACTATCAATATCAAAATCATCTTCATCTACAAACATTTCTTTGACACACTCTCTTGCTCTACTATTCACTATCATATAGTCAATTGCAGTTTTACATTCCCTGCTTTGCCATGTATGCAAGCCATTTCCTATTGTTACATTTAGGTTCTCAAGTTCATTCTCATCACAGAAATCAATCAATTTTTGTCCATTTGCATTCACAGGCTCACCAAGTATACCAACATGGCCATTCATATCACCCATCAAAATCAGAGGACATCTGCAATGCTCTTGCACAATTCTTGTTAATATTTCATACTTTTTTACATTCTCTTGATGAGCTAAAATACCATCAGTTGTCATATAGCATACAACCACAAAAACACATTCTCTGGCATGCATTCTTTCACACTTTATTACTAACAGATCTTCACTCTCAGGTTCATTTCCAACAGGAATTTCTTCTAATTTCCAATTTAGAGCATTTTTTACAATGAGACCAACTCCACCACCTCTTTTTTGCCAACTTACACGCCCTTTTCCAATCATGTAGTACTTACTCTCTTTACATTTTAAACTGACTCTATCACGCATTTGGGTCTCTACTACACCAACACAATCCAAATCTCCATTCTCAAATTCTGCTACAAGGTCATTTAACTTTCCTGCATTCCATCCACGCACATTTATACATCCAAACCTTACAACATTATTGGACAATTCACAACATTTTTCATTTTTGCTCTGACAGCTTTCCATTCATCCAGCTCCACCTTCCATTACAATATGAGTACACCCAATCCACTGGATGTATCTCCTGGAGAGTTTCATCTCACCTTCTTGAGTAAGGTGGACTCCATCTCCACGAAAACACCCACTCTGGATCAGGTTATCCATATCAAGGAAGCTGGAACCCATTTCACGCTTTTTCATACTCTCAGCTTCCATACTCATAATCCTTTTATGCACTTCCCTATTCACCTCCTTTCGCACCCTTTCATACTCCTCACCACATGCAGGCCTTCTCAGCAGACTGGTCACAGCCACTCTTACATTCTTCTTTCGCGCCCTTTCAACAACATTCATAATTGCATTCACCGTACGCTCTTTCCCACATTCAAGCAATCCATTGCCACCTCCTTGCAGTACAACCATCCCTTCATCCATTCCATCTATCACTTCCTCAGCATGCCTACAAATCTCATTCACTCCCTTTCCTCTCATGCTCGTACATCCACTACGGTCAGTCATACTCACAAACCTATCCACATTCTTCACCATGCTGTCACCACATATTCTAATCGTAGGTCTCACTCTCCCTTTTATACTACTCTTTCGTTCAACTCTTCCACTCACATCACTCTTTCCATCCATCTTCCTTTCATTCACTTCCACTACAGGCGCCTGCACCTCATGTGGCATATCAACAGGTTGCTCCTTCACTCTCTTCCCATTCGTACTTCTTTCATCATGCTCATTCATCCTTCTACTCTCATCTGGCACATTTGCACCACCATTCACTTCATTTATTGCATTCACACTCCTTGCACCATCATCCACTTCATTTGCACTCCTTGCACCATCATCCACTTCATTTGCACTCCTTGCACCACCACCATTTACCTCTTCATTCACTGCATTTGCACCATTCTCATTCTTTCCTTCATTCAACTTCCTTTCATCCTTCAAATCAGCCTCTAGAGCAACCATCAGAATTGTCAATCTCTCAACCTCCTCTTCCAACTTCTTTCTCTCGTCATTCAAACATTTCCAGCACGTAAACACAAGATCATTCAACTTCCTCCGACTCATCTCTCTCAAACCTTTGCATGCATCTATATCTACCCACTCTTTACAAGTCATGCACTCAATCTCCTCATCCATTCCACTTGCACCTCCCTTTCTACGACCAGTCCTATTTCTTGCCATCCTCAAACACAGACTTCTATCTCAGTACAAATTTCACAGGTAGAAGGAGTCTTCACTCACCAAATCTACTGAAAATCAAGTTATCAAAAAAAAAAAAAGAAACAAAAACGTTTCCTACTACTCACAGTCACTCTCTACAATGTCACACACTATACTCTTTATATGCAAAGAAAGCTTAACTACAAGTCAAAACACCTCAGTCAAAAATTGCAAGTCACCACACCAAAGTCCAATGCTCAGTCTCAACTCTCACGCAACAAAAAAACTACTCTCACGAGCACTCCATACAAAGTCACACACTGTACTCACGTGAATATAACTACAAACTATACAATTTTTTAGCAACTTCACTTTAATTCACCACAATATTCGTCGGAGGACCAGAAACACGTGCACACCGCTCGGAACGAAACTTCGGACGTGCTCCGAACAGGGCTTCCACGGGTGAGAAAGTTCCTACCCTAAAATTTTGTTCCAGATTACCCTAAAAATGATTAAATTACCCTAAAATGTCAAAAAAGCCCACTGCTGCAATTGCATTAAAATGTTCAAGGCTTCTATGTTTCTATGTGAAAAAATGACACAACAACAGGGTTCGTGCGCTATTTGAAAATGAAATTCTTTGACTTTTCGGAGTCAGATGTGTCACGATAAGTGCAACTTTTTATGTAGCTCTCTCTGTTCTTTATCTTTTTTGTTTGATGACCTAATTACAAGCTGTTCAATATGCGTTAAGTACCGTTACGATGCCAAGCGATCTACTCCTGAATAGCAGAGAGAAGCAAAGACATAGTAAGAGGAAATGAAAGGCAAAGTAACACTCCAAACATTTATTTATGGAAACAATTTTGAACAGCAGCACAAACATCGATTAACAATTTTTGCAAGCCAACTAGAGGAATTTGCTTTTTATTAACTTCTAATATCTATATTTTCACTTAACCAACATTTTTCCTCTTAGAAAGTCGAGAACTGCTCAGTACATCGAAACTACTATGTAACTTATATAATGAATTTTGCTTGATCATCGCCAAGAGATACACTCTAGTCGCATAAGAGTATCGAGCTAGATAACAATGCTTAAGAAGGTAGTTTTCTCGAATTTTTTGTGTTGTTAACATAAAGAAGGTAAATCAAGTAGAACTTATTGAATTAACCAGCTCAATTAGACAAACGCAAATGTGTGTGTATCTGTACATATATCTGTATCTTTCCAATCATATATTCATAAGATATGTATCCCCATATTGCTAGAGACTCAACGGATATATCGTATAATATACTTTCTTATTATGTGAATTCACTTAATTTAATTTGACTGCAACTTAACACTAAAAAGACAAGTTTCAGCCTCACTCACATTTACCACACTGTAGTAAGTTACAAGAATGTGAGACGAGGTTCCAATTTGTGCATCCCACCAACCTCCACTCATTACAAAGTGATTTGACAAGTACAGACTTACATAAAAAAATCAATAACATCCATTGCAAACAACACGATTCCGTGACAACAACAACACTAGAAAGACAAGATTCTGCCTCACTCAGATTTACCACACTGTAGTAAGTTACAAGAATGTGAGACGAGGGTCCAACTTGTGCATCCCACCAACCTCCACTCATTACAAAGTGATTTGACAAGTACAGACTTACATAAAAAAATCAATAACATCCATTGCAAACAACACGATTCCGTGACAACAACAACACTAGAAAGACAAGATTCTGCCTCACTCAGATTTACCACACTGTAGTAAGTTACAAGAATGTGAGACGAGGGTCCAACTTGTGCATCCCACCAACCTCCACTCATTACAAAGGGATTTGACAAGTTCATATTCACATAAAAAAATCAATAACACCCATTGCAAACAACGCGATTCCGTGACAATTACACGAACAACAAGTCCGATTATATTAACAAGTGTACTGCCAATTTACAAAGACGAAAATAAGAGCTAGATAAGACTGTATCAAGTTACCTTTACGTGATGACAAATTTTAAAGTTCAGCACAAGTAGCGTTGCTTCTGACTTTTTCTACGGAGGCGATCAAATTGGAATCAATCGGCATTGAATCGGATGTTTCTCCTGAATTCTTAAGATGGTATATCATGTGCAATAGGCCACACAGAGTCTCGTTTTTTAGGGAAGATCTGTTATCAGTTTTGATTAGATTCAATTTACTGAAGAAACGCTCGACAGATGCATTGCTAAATGGTAGTGCCAAAAGAGTAGAAACAACAAGAGATAGGTTAGGAAAGCATGGCAGATCCGCAGCATTCTTTGCCTTCGATATAATGTTCCAATACTCCTGACAGGACATATCAGTTGAAATTCCAGGCATTAAACAATGTTTTCTATATTCCGCGTCTGTCTCATTCTTGTTGGCAAAAGTCAACAATTGCGGCAGAATATCAAAAACTTTTGCTATTGACGGCGGTTGGAGCTGAATAGCGTTGGCAGGATTCAAGAACTGAATCACATCATACAAAGGATCTTCAAGGGTAAACCTAGCTTGGATCTGTCTAACAGCTTCTATTAAAAACGCTTTACAGTTCCTGTAAAATATCACCAGTTCATCTGGTGTTGCACTGCTTTTCAGCTCGTTTAGAGTTTCAGTGGCCGCGACGCCAAGGTATATGCTTTCATCTGTCACCATAGACGCGGTGAAGAGAGCATCAGATGGTTGTAGTGCTGTGATTTCACACTGCCTCACATAAGACACGCGCATGAAATCTGAAGATACTTCTTATTAAGTCACACACATCCTTTTTGAGGCGGTATAGTGCAGGAAGTTCTGACTGAAAGTGCTTATTGAACTTATTAAAGCGGCTAAGACTGTATGAAAGAAACTCTAAATATGCCAAAGAAAAAGAGTCATTTAAAGTTTGCATGATTGCATCATTGGTATTAGTGGGATCACTAAACGCTACTTCCGTGAAATATAATTTCAAAGCACCCCACTGCTCTAATAGACGGTTAACACACTGCTCTAGTGACAACCATCGTGTCTGACCAGGCGCCAAAATTTTATGTGGTTCTATTCCGACAAAAGTTTGAAATTCTTGAAATGAAATCTGTCTTTTCGAGCTTAGATGGAAATGGTTAAACACATTACGGCAAAGATCCTCGATAGATTTAGGTAATTTTAGACAAGCATATGATGCACATAAATGAATTAAATGGCACGAACATTTTACAACATGAACATTTGGCAATTCTTTTTTTAATAAAGAAGCAACAGAATGTTTGGATCCCATCATGACGTTAGTCGTGTCAGAACAAAACCCTACAATGTTGCTCAATTTAATATTTTTATCACTGAAACATTTTTGAAGTGTAGAAAACAATCCAGTGGCTGTGCTATCCTGGATTTCAACAAGATCAACAAAGGAGCTCTTGATTGCACCCTCACTCCAATATTGCACGATGACTCCAAGCTGTTTAGCGGTACTGCGATCAGTTGTTTCATCAATTATTACAGAAAATAAACGTTCATTAAGGACCACGACAAGATCACTTAGTAGATGTTTACCGAAACATTGTCTAATAATGTTCGAAGCTCTTTGTTTCCCTAAGCTTACTTTCTTTAATGCTTCATTATCTGGAAACATTTGTTTCAGCAGTTGCAGCAATGAGTCACTTAACGAAATAGGCAAATTATGCTCAGAAAGATATGCACATATCCGCAATTCAATTTTTCTGGCTGACTTGTCAATTGGATCGTTTGACAAGATGAAGGAAGTTAAAGTTTGAGTTTTCCTTCTCTGCATTGAGAGATTTTGATGGCGTTGACTGTTTGCATGACGCGTAATCTCCGATTTACCACACGTAATGGTAGATGAGCATATGGTACAGTATGCCATATCTTTAGTTGAGGTAGAATACTGAGATTTTTCTAACCAGCCTCGAAACAGTGGTTCGCTTCTCCATCCTTCCTTCCATTTTTGTGTGTAGGGCTTAACAGACGATGAAATTTTGCTTTTCTTCCTTGGTGGTGTAGCAGGTTGATCGGACGGAGAATCCATTTTACTGCAACGCAAGTAACCAAATCTTATCTGTTACAATGCACTATTGCATGTGATGCACCTTGCACAGTTAATTGCTCTCGACTGAAACAAAACTATCTGCGCATTGCCCTGCAGGGCTGCAACTGCTGCGTTATAAACGCGCCTAATCGAAGATTGAACAAGATTCGTTCGAGCTTCGATAATTCGTATTACGTTGCAGTATCTTGGTTCGTTCAACGCTCCATTTTGGAAAACATGATTAAATGGAATATTTCATGGCCACAAGGTAAAAAAAATGGCCAAATTGGTAAAAATGGCCAAGTGATTTTTATCACTGCCACGGCGTTAAAAGAATGACCAATTTTGGATAAATTGGTTATGAAATGGCCAATCTGGCAACCCAGAATTCTGCCCTCGAAGTCGGCTCGGCTCGAGCGGTGTCGTTGTTTACACGTTGTATAGTTGTTCAATTCCACTAAACGACGATGACCGATGTATTGGTGTAAACCTTGATGCATTTACGAGTTAGTTGACGTAAGGCTAACGTAAGGCTATCAAATATCGATCTCCAAGCATTATATCAAGTTGCCTACCACTTCAATTACTGTAATTTTAATAAACCAAGGTAATAATTATTTGAGCAAATCTGGCAACATTATACTCAGGAGAGATCACAGCTGCCAGCTGGGTGATTAGCAGCGATGCGCACAGCAATTTGAGCCTTATCGTAGGGCGCAATAAAGAATAAATTGAACGCAAGTTCGGTTGAGCTTTGCGTTTGTTCCAAATTTGACTCTTATTGAACATTTTCATTAACGTTCCGGTGGAGTACTTCCACAAAGTACCTTATAAAGTACTTAGGAGAACAAACTTGATATTGGTAATGAAAACCGGCAATACCCTATAATTTTGCTGTGCTACCCTGATTGAAGTCGAATTACCCTAAAAATCATAGAATTTTGCGTTACCCTAAACTCTACCCTAGACAGTGTCTGATTACCCTAAAATGGGGTATTTTACCCTAAAGTGGAAGCACTGGCTCCGAATATAGCTGCAATATAGCGAGTTAGCGACCTCAGCTGAGCGACGAAAACCAGCCCACCATTTGCTACACAACACTACATCCGCAGTGACAGAGGCGGTGCATTATCTATCTTCGTTGTGCAATGTTATCATGATTATCGCACTCAATCTCACGTGTGATTAGTGTATTTCGTAGCTAATCTGTAACTATGTATACAAACCAATTAACTGTTCTTCATTATCACATTTGATAGATCTTATCCCGGGAATTTTGCATTCAGCCTCATTTGAATTTGAGTGTACATATCAACTAAATTGTAACTCAGCATACAAATCAATTACCTGCTGAATATTATCGCACTCAATCATCCTTATTCCAAGTGTGACTATTGTACTCAGTTCCCTATGCGTTAGAGTGTGAAAAGTTTCAAATCAGATTCTTATGTTTTCTCGTACCGATTGTTATCAACTACCTAGCATTTTCTTAAAATATAATGAGTTGTTTACCCCCAAACCAAAGGGCTACATTCTAAGATTTTTATGCTTGTGCACTTTTATTTTGTAATGCAGTATATTATTCCAAAATTTTTACGTCCAATAAGTGCGAGAAGATAAAAGTTGAAATAATCCTCCTATCCATTCCTTACTTTTATAAGTAACGTAAAGTAACACTGGTTCACTTCTAAAAAATTTCTTCGTTTGAGTGTAAAATATTTCGTTTTGAGTTAATAATAGTTAATAATAGTTAATAAAAATTTTTAATAATGAAAATGAATTATCAACTTGAATTAATCTCAAGGAATAATCTCTCCAGATACTAGCTGCAACAGCCGTGCAAAGTACAGTTTAATTCTAATTTAATGGTAATATAACGCTACATCTAAGAACGAAATGGCATCATGACTTCTCAAGTGAAATGCTGTAGAAAATGACAGAGTTCTAGCAATAGTAAATAGTTAAAATCAATATACACATTAAACTCTTATACATATCGTTCGCAGAAAACAGTTTTATGCAGTGAAGTTAGACCAACCTCTTCTATAATTTACATAACAGCATGAAAATTTATCACTGTGAAAATTATTTTCTTACCTGACATGATTCTCTCATACGCTTAGCATGGCAGTTGTGAATATTTTGAGAGGTTCAGCCAAAATAATAATAATAATAATAATAGTAGGCCTTAAGGGCTAAGGGCCGATAGGCCTTAAGGGCTAAGGGCCGATAGGCCTTAAGGACCGTTTACACTAGGGGACATTTCGGCCGTGAGGCACGACACGTGTATACGAGGCTCTCATCTCCGTCAGACTCGGTCGCGGTCGGACGTGCGGGGAAATGGGGCGGTAATTGTTGAAAATGCAAGGGGGAAGTAACCTAGCCATGCGTAAAAATTATACTATCAGTGAATGTGTTTGCTACCTGTGGAACTGAGAAAGGGAAAAAATAACTTTTGTCTTATTTCTGCTTAAATCAGTGCACTTTAAATGAAAAGCCAACAAAGCAGTGCTGGCAAGGGTTGTGAAATGGTGTGCTCAGCCTGGTCTCGAACGATAGGCCTGAGTGAAGTGTGAAGTGGCTTTGTTCCCTCAGTCTCCCCTCGCCGAGCCCGCACCCCCCCCCCCCTTTTCCGAGCCCGCACCTCCCCCCATCTTTCCCGTACACCTGCTTCCCGTCTTCTGACCGTTCAGAGCATAGCATGGCAAAACCTGAACTTTCTCCGCTTCGAGCAACCAAAAAAATTACGTTTGTTTTGATCAATTTTTGGCAATGTCAAACCTCTCAGTTTCAGTTTTTGTTCACTTCCTACGTGGCCGAGACGGCAAATGTGCACGAAAGAATTATTATGTTTCCTACCTATTTTTTTGTTACAATAGAACATGGATGTTGAAAAATTTCTAATGTACACAATCAATTATTGATTCACCAAATTAGCTTACATTATTATCATGTTCTTTTGATGGACAATTTTGGTTAACTAGTGACGTTAAATGTGAGAAGGGTAAAAAAACTTATTCTCTGAAGGAACTTTTAAATTTAAAAATTGAAAAAACTTGATCCAGCAACTTTCGGAAATAATTTGCCATGTTAAAAAAAAATAGAAAAAATAGAAAGTGTACTCTGTTAATTTCGTATCTTTTGGGAAAATAACAGTGACCATCATTCGTGAACTATTTCTATGTTACAATAGAGCATGAATGTTGAAAAATCTCTAACGCACACAATCAATTTCTGATTCACCAAATTGGCTTACATTATTAGCTTGTTTTTTTTTTATGGAAAATGTCGGTTAACTAGTGACGTACTCGTAAAACCTGAGAAGGATAAAAAACTTTTTCATCTTCGGTTTCTCTCATCTGTTATTGCAAAAATAAAATCATGTTGAGTGTCTATGACGCTACCTGTGGAACTGCGAAAAGAAAAAAACAATAACTTTTGTCTTATTTCTGCTTAAAACAGTGCAATTTAAATACTAAGCTAACAAAGCAGTGCTAGCAACACGAAGGAAATGGTGTGCTCAGCCCAGTCTCGACCTATAGGCCTGTCTGTCTGAAGTGTCCTTGTTCCCTCAATCACCCCTCACCGAACCCGTTCACTCCCCCCCCCCCCTCTTCCCGTACCCCTGCCTCCCGTCTCTCTGACTGTTTCAGAGCATGGCAAATCCTGATGAACTTTTTCGCTCCAAGCAGCCAGAGAAATTACGTTTGATCTGATAAATTGTTGGTAATGTCTACATCTCAGTGAAGTTTTTGTTCACTTCCTACGTGGCCAAGACAAAAAATGTGCACGGAAGAATTATTGTGTTTCGTACCTCCGTTTCCCTACTGACATCGAATAGTTTAAAACATCATAGCTATACAATTACAACGCACGATGCATCACTACGAGACTCGCCTCGCAGGCCGGAAAGTGCCGTTCTCTGCACAAATGTTGCCCTACACAACATCCCGAAAAAATGGTTCTCTCAGGGGCAAAAATACGACCTTACCAAGCAAAGTGCCTGCAAGTAGGGGACCTAAATCCTCTCACGCACAAGATTCTAATGCTCAAAAGACGGGAGACTTGTTAACAGCTGCCAGTGACCCCGTCAAAGAATGTGTGTCACCTTCCGAAGCAACGTCAGTGAAGACTATGCAACCAATATCGCCGGATGAGGGAAAACATATCTGCCAAACCTCCAGCAATCATTTGAAGGTTCGAAGCAGGGAAGTCTCAGCCGCAGCACCACAACCACCTGCTCCTCATCTAAACAAGCAAAACAGCGTGCCAGCTCCCCAGCTCTGCGTCAACAACAACGCTCCGAACTGTCCGCCAGCGGCGGGGACACAAACACCATCCTCATCAGTGGTACAAGAAAAAATAGTTTTTACTAATAAGGACATTTCAAGCGTGGTAGACTTTTCTCATTCTCCAGATAATATGTTCGATAATTTTCGCGCACAAACCGATACTGGCAGTAAATTACCCCAGAGCGCAAGCTGTGAAAACAAAATAAAATTTCCAGTACAGAGCAATAAAAATAACACTGTTGCTTCTTTTAATGGCTACTTGCACCCGCTTCAAATAACAAGCTCTCAAAAAATTCATGAAATTATTCACAATTTGTCTCTAACAGCAGCGTTTTTCAATAAATCCCTAAGACAACGTGAGCCTCCTAGCCCGTCGTCGATTTTCTCTACAGTATCAAACATTCAGAACCTAACCGAACAGCTTTTTGCTTTAAATTCACATATAAGTTCTCAAGAACTTGCACCTGGGGTACCTGCTAGTATCTCTTGTGAAATCGACTCCAATTGTCGAGAACCTTACGACACTTTGCTGCTAGGTGATAATATCCTAAGCACGATCAGAAGAAAGGACATCGATCGCTCGTGCTGGATCAAAACTGTTCCATCAGGGCGCTTCGATGACCTTCTCCATACTGTAAATTGCATGCCTAGATTTAAAAATTATATACTAAGTTTTGATGGTCTCTGCCACTCGCCCTCAGACCTTGCTCGAATCAAACAACAAATTGTAAGAAAGTACGCACTTTCTCGTATTTATATTGCCAATGCTTGCGGTGCAAACGAATTCAACAAAGCGAGGCATTTTTGCAAAAACCTGGGTTTAAACTTGATTCATTTTCAAACTCACCCAGAAAATGAAAATGGTGACGCACTCAATAACTTTCAATGGCCTCGGACCCAGGAAGAGAACTTCTGTTTTCTTCAACAACTTGCAATGAAATCAACATTGCGAATCACCGTGCCATATTGTCCTCGTTTCAACAAATGTCAAGCAATAAATAGAATTGTAGATCATTCCAATGAATCGAAAAATTCACAGAATGAGACAAATAGTCTCACATTAGACTTTCAAAAAGAATATAAGCCTATGCACATCACTGCACATGGTACACCAAATCCTTCAAAATTGATTGCGTCATCAAGCAGAGGTCTGAGTAACTCACACACCCACAGCATGAGGAACGTAAATAAGCCTGAGCCTCTACCTGATTCGATCTCAGACAAATATAATGTCAGTACGAAAAATAAATTTGCGTTACTTGCAACAGACACAAATAGTGATTGCGACATGCCCTCCTTTTCAACCAATTCTCAACTTTCCAGTGAGTACGCAGGGACCAAGGAAAGTCAAGCGAATACCGATATTCAAAACTATTCCAAAGAAAATCAAATTATTCGAAAAAAATCTGATGCCTCTGCCGGGCCTCCTTCGAACGACCAAACTAATACTGCTACCGAAAAATCAACAGTGAATCAAATCTGCACACGCGTTGCACACACACTGGACGACTTGAAACGATCGCTCAAATTGGAGCCTGCTTACACTGTAGGTGACGGACACTGTCTCCTCCACGCCGTAACGACGCAGCTTGCTTCACAACAAAAATCGAAATGGAATTATATATCTCTGAAAAAAGCCATCAAAACTGAGAGCTCCAGAAACAAGGACCAGTATGCAAAATTCGTTGACAAGAACAGTGGCAGTTTCGAACAACTCATCGATAAATACATCGATAGAAAAGTCTTCGATCACGCAGTTGGAGACCTCATACCCCAAATACTTTCTAATGTAACGAGAACACCAATTCACGTATTTGATGAAAGAGACAATGGGATTTGGAAGACGACAATCTCCCCTACATCAAATGCTCTGATAAACTGTCCTCCGGTAAACATACACCGGAAACAGGACCATTATAGCGCCCTCTTGAAAATGCGTGATGAAAATCGTGTTGCTCCCTCCCCCATTTTGTGACTAAATAACAGTGATCAAATTGAATATGAAGCTGGAATCACAAACAATGAACGCGGCAATAAAGACCTAGAGACGAATACTAAATGCCCTGCTAGACCTAAAAAATGCAATAACTCCACTAAAGATCTGCCTATTGAGGTAAATAATATCAAAATATTGCACATAAATGCTCGCAGCCTCAATGGTAAAATGGATGACGTACGAGTAATGTTGATCACTAACGATATCGATATTTTATGCGTATCTGAAACATGGTTCGATTCACGAGTCGAAAGCTCATATCTCAGCATTACCGGGTACAAATTGTACCGTTATGACGGAGTCAAGAGTAAAAGAGGTAGCGGTTCATGCATTTTCATCAAAGATGTCTACTCTACATCCTTAGTTCCGATAAAAGAAAAATGCGAAGACATAGAAATGGTTTGGCTCAATGTTCAAGTAAACAAACACAAGTCTGTCATTATCGGCAGTCTTTACAGACATCCGTCAGCATCTCTTCGTCCAACATTAGATTTCATTGAAAATACGCTTAGATCAATCTCTGCAGCCAAAAAGTCTTTCTATGTTTTCGGAGATTTTAACGTGGATCTGACAAATAAAAACAATCACCTAAGCAAGATGCTGCACAGACTTAATCTTTCTCAAATGGTCCAAGAACCAACGCGAATTACCAACACTTCTAAAACTCTTCTTGACCTAGCAATTACCAACAATCCCCAAGCAGTACTCAGCACAGAAATCTTACCGTCCTTTTCTGATCACCATTCGGTAGAATGCCAAGTCAATATTGCAAAAGAGAAACAGAAATCTAGTTACATTACATATCGCATGAAAAACCACTACTCCCCTGAAATATTTCAAGAAAAGCTATTAGACAGATGGAGTGAATTTCAAGGCATGGAAAACACCGATGATGTCAATCTACAAGTTTCGCTTTTCAACGAAAATTTCGTATCAGCTCTTAACGAATGCTCACCTCTCACTACGAAGAAAGTTAAGCCAAGAATTTCTAAATGGATAACAGATGAGATAAAACATTTGAGCAGAGCTAAAAGAAATTTGCAGCGTGAGTACAAACTGAATAAATCAGACAGTACGCGTCGAAAATTATATAAAGATCATGAGAAGATCCTACGAAGAAAAGTTAAGGAAGCAAAACGGGACTACTTCCACAAAGAACTCTTGGCGGCAAAACAAAACCCTAAAAGAACTTGGGAAATCATTAGAGAAGCTGCTCAGTATAAAAATTCAGACTGCAAAAGCACTTTCGACAACCCCTCAGAAAAGGCGAATGACTTTAACACTTTCTTCTCAAAAGTTGGCGAAGATGTTTTCAATGAAGTATCCAGGACAGTTTCAGACACATCTACAGAGGCAAATCTGAGCGATGTTTCATCCCCAAATAGTAGCAACAATTGGAGACCAAAGCCAGTTGGCATCATAGAGATACGAAAAATCTCATACTCACTAAAGAATACTAAAGCGACTGGACATGATGGCATAAGCCTCCAACATATAAAAGACAGCTTCCCTGTCACAGCACCCTTTATTCGCTTGATAATAAATACATCTATTGTCACAAACAAGTTTCCCGATCAATGGAAACTATCCATAATTAAGCCATTACATAAATCTGGTGATATCGACATAGCGTCAAACTACAGACCAATCAGTCTCCTGCCTGTTATGTCCAAAATATTAGAAAAAGTAATAACAAACCAGCTCTCGTCTTACATAGACGAGTCACATCTACTGCATCGCAATCAATATGCTTACAGGAGGAATACCAGTACTCAGGACGCCCTGTTAAACATAACAGAAAAAATTTACAATGATATTGACCAAAAAAAATTAACTCTCTTACTATTGCTTGATCTCTCCAAAGCTTTCGACAGTGTTGAGCATAAGAAACTTCTAAAAAAAATTTCAAACCTCAGAATAGACACTCAGTGGTTTGAAAGCTACCTACGAAACCGCTCTCATGCAGTGTGCTTGAATAACAAAATGTCATCATTCATACCAAATAACTTTGGCGTTCCTCAAGGTTCAATCATCGGCCCACTCCTATTTTCAATTTTCATCAACGATTTCCCCACCATGCCGGCAAACACAAAAATCTCAATGTATGCTGATGACGTACAAATTGCCATGACAAGCTCAACAGTGGATTTAACAGAAACACAAGCCAACGCTGAAAACCTTCTGAGAAATCTGAAATTGTGGTATGACCATAATGGCCTCAAACTTAACGCAAGTAAAACGCAATGCATTATTTTTGGATCACAGAATGCGACTGAAAATTTACCACCATTCAAGCTAACATTTGGAGACGATACAATCAAACCAGTCGATAAGGTTAAAAATCTGGGTGTTTGGTTTGACAAAAATATGACTTTCAATTCACACGTCGAAACAATGTGCAACAAAATTAACGGAACCTTAATGTTCTTTCATCGTATAAAGAACACACTTGACGAAAAATCTAGATTATTAGTGATTCAGTCTTTAGTTTTATCGCGTCTGGACTACTGCAGTCTTGTGTGGGGAGACTTACCTAAATGCCGTCAGGAAGAGTTGCAAAAATGTGTAAACTTCGCCGCCAAAGTGGTATGCAAAGGAAATTTCAATAAATACGATCATGTCACCCCTCTTTTAAGAAAACTCGACTGGATCCCAATACCGAACAGATTCATGATCCAGAAAGCTCGACGAGTATTCTCCTCTCTGTACCTCCCCCAAAGTAATGCAGAGGTGGTAAAATTTTTTCCATCTAATATCCCAAACGAAAGACCAAATCGGAGGAACGATGTTTTAGTCAGTTACCGTTCATCTAACGTGGGACAAAAAGCTCTCTCAGTTTCTGGAGCTTTTTTGTGGAACAAGCTTCCCTAGCATATCAAAAACTCTAAAACTGGAAAAGAATTTAGAGTAAATGTATCACGTCATTTTGCATCTCTGTCATAGGGCCTGCAGCATCTCGGTGTGAACTTCCCGTCTATCAGAAAATTTAATTTTTCCTGAAATTTCTGTTAGAAATTTAGAAACTATTTCATTTTACGTTTGCTAAGCGATTCGTATATTCATCTTACTTATTTCTGTCGACAACAATGAGCACCACAGCCGTCAGTTCAGTGCAGCAGAACGAACGTTCTTTCCATAATTAGGAGTATTTCCTCATCTTTATTTTGTTATTTCTTTCTCTTTTCTGTATTAATATTTAACGTCCGTATGACAAATATACCATGAAATACATTTTGTGTGTACACCAATAAACAGGTTTATAGGTGTGAGGGCTGTGCAAAGTTTATAATGAATTAAATTTTTGGCTAACGCTGTCTCGCTATTTCAAAATCATTCTCGAAGAAGTTTTCAATCGATTTTCGGCTGAGCTGGGGGGAAAGGGGTAATTTAAGCATTGCATTTAGTCTTTTTATTTTTTTATTTTTTTTCCGTGCGTTCAGCGCACACTATGTTATGCTTCTCCGCATAACTGAGTAAGGAATATCGCTAAGGATCCGAATAATCGTCCGGCCAACGACTTATTCATAAATGATTCAAAAGACCGAATATTAAGCCTGATTTCTGCGAGAAAGCATCGCATCGTTGAATTCTAGAACAATCGACTCTTCAGGAACAACGTTCGAACGTCGCCGATACAAGTAGCGAACGATCACGCCAGCCAAAGATGCCAAGAACCTCAACGGATGTCTTCATTTGCTTTAATTAATATGTATAACATTGTTTGTGGGGATTTTTATATAGTAATGAGGATAAGGTTAATGATGTATGTTTTCTATTCGATAGTGGGGATGTATCACGTTCTTATTGGTAATCTTGTTAGGTTGTTATTCAGAGTTGGCACCTCAAGGTGACGCCGAGCGCGGGTGCCTGAGGGAGAGCGGGCAGTAGAGGCTAGGACACGATCACAAGAAGCCGCATACGAGTTTGTTCCTCTACCTTGGTCCAGTTGGGCCGAGGCCTTGCCTCTTAAATTCACTACTCAAAGCCATCCTAGAAGATCTGTGCCCTCATTCGCTCGAAAGTGATTAACTTCAAGAATACTCAACTGCAGTGCCAGCATAACGTAAATTAGAGATTATCAATCTAGATTGCTGTCGGCATAGCCCCAGCCATCAACCCGGTCTCTCTGCCCTCAACCAAATATGGCGACCTTGCTTCAGCGCGCCAGCCAGGCGACATTCAAACTGCGAGACCAATCTCCAAATCTCAAGATAAGTTTCCCTCTGATTTCATGTCAAACCCCAGTCCCCACTCAAGCTTCTGAGTATATTAGGATGTGAATGCGTAGATCGCGTGCGTTCAATTAATGCGTACTTTAGATAATTAATGTCTCAATATTTTACTTCGATCAATAGTGAATTTCCTTTAATGTTTTCGTCGTCCTTAATATCCCTCAAATAGATAGGAAGAGATGATATGATTTAGAAAGAAAAGATGATGTTTGAAGCCAGGAAACACGGCTAAAATGCACGATTAATCTATGGCCTTAAGCCGGTCGCTACGCTTACCGAAGATTGAATTAAATATTTACTCAGACTTACTCTGAGTTGGTGGCAGCTACCTTGATATTAACAAGTAGAAAATAAAAGAAATGTGACGAATAATCTTGATGTCACGACTAATAATATCACATGGAAAATATCATGCATCGCAACAAAGAATGACACCAAAGAGAAAATGAAGACCGTGACCTCAGCGAGATAAAATAAAGAGGGTCACGACAACTAGCACTGAACTTTCAGATCGGAAAAAACTCTAAATTTCTGTAATTAAATTTATTACTTTGGATCAAAGCCTAACCTACCTATACGTGCCAAATTTTGTGAATATTCACCACTCAGATGTGATATCCGGCCTCAATGTTACTCCATTTTATCCCACGTACACATGTCCGTATAATGCTGAAGAGTTGTGTTGCTTCTTGACTATAACCTGATTTTTCTTAAAAAATTTCTGTGAAGAAATTAAAAACCAGTTCATTTTTATGTTTTTCGAAGTCTTCTTTTCCTTTTAGTTATTTTTTTGCGAAAAATTTCTAACGATTACAGTGAGCTAAACTGTCATTTTCTCTGTAGTAGATAGTAGGTTGCTTTTATCTTTTATTTTATATATGTATTTTTTTCTAATATTTCATTCTCAATAAGTATACATATTAATATGTGTGTGTACGTGTGTAGGTATATATATGTATCTACATATATAGATATACATGTTTCTATTTCATTTCTTTACGCAAAAACCATCCGGTTAATAAATTTTATTGCACTAGCGAAATGACTAAAAAATAGATCTATCACTTCCCCAGAGGGCGTTTCTGTGAATCGGATTAATGTCAAATATAATTAATTAAATAAAGTGCAATTTGAGCATATGAATCGTAGTAAAATTATCTTTCTGTCCGTATGTTGTACAAGCTATGAATTTTGATATCGAGTATGTATTTGTTTACCCATTTCTACCAATATTTTGTGGATATTTGTCAATCATGAGTAGTAACCGGCTTACACTGTATCTCTATTTTATCCCATGTACCCATGTCCACATGATATTGTGGTGAATATCGAGAAGATATGAAATATGTTTTTGGTGGTGATTGGGCTTTGCATATTTTTAGGGCATATTTTTCATTTCTCATTCAACTACCCTTGACAGAGATAGACTATTGGCACGCCAAGTATGGTTTGTCTATTAGTACGCCGCGTATATTTTGTCTATTAATCTGCCTCGTATGGCCTATCTATATGTACACCTCTGATAGCTTGTCTATTAGTACACCTCGTATAGTTTGCCTGTTATTATGCCTCGTATGGCTTATCTATTTGTACACCTTGGATGGTTTGTCAATTAGTACTCCTAGTATAGAACTTTTGTTAGACTACTGGCACACCACGAATGGTTTGTCTATTAGTACGCCTCGTATATTTTGTCAATTAATATGCCTCGTATGGTCTATCTACTTGTACACCTCTAATAGTTTGTCTATTAGTACACCTCGTATAGTTTGTCTATTATTATGCCTCGTATGGCTTATCTACTTGTACACCTCGGATGGTTTGTCAATTAGTACTCCTCGTATGAAACATTTATTTTAGGATGTCCTATATTAAGAAACTTTTAAAAGCCAATATGTTGGCATGTATCTCATGTGACAACTTGGAAATACACATTTTTTCTTTTTTTTCTTTCTTTCACCACTGAGGCTCATATTTGTGTGCATTTATACGAAGTTCCCTATTCGCTCTGATCGAATTCGTAATGCGCGACACTCAAGAGCCTTGTAACTACCGTGGCGAATAGAGAACTTCGTATAAACACACATCAATATGAGACTCAGTGGTGAGCCTCGTATACACGTGTCGCGCCATACGGCCAAAATGTCCCATAGTGTAAACGGCCCTTTAGTCTACACGAAGTATATGCCGAAGTGCGGTTACAGTCGTATAGTTCAAGGTTGTTTATTTCAAAAGTGCCGTAGTTTATGGTTCATGTTAGAATCAATAGAATTTTTGCACAATCTTGCATGCATTCGTGCGATTGAAAGAATAATCTGTTACATGATGAGGGACGAAAGAAGTGTGATACTGATTGTGGATCTCCACGTTATCAGATAGTCGCTTCTAAAATGCTTATTTTTTAGACGTTTATGTAAACTATATGTGAATTTTTTAATAAATTGATCAATGTGCACATGATCTATAGCTATCAATGGTTTCATAAAATCATTTTTGTCTTAGCGTTTGTTTAAAGCTAGCCATAGCTTTTTGTGGTGGTAAGTAATCTTAAATTTTGAGTAAAAACCATGTATTTTTTTATTTTATAACAAATTAAATTAGGCAAAAAAAATTTTCAATTTAGATAGAATTTCAGCTGCAGTTCTAACTGTTTTTCGTCACCAAAAAAATCTCGTTTTTCAGCGATAATTTAATTTTCTGTATTGAAGACCAGCTTCGAAACGGTCTTACACGTCTACTTAGTCGAATATATTGATACGCACGGATGCTAGTTCGACAGAGCCCTATCAACAAACTAAAGCAACAAAATATGGTGGATGAAGCCATATATGTAACCCAGGCGTGGTGAACCTCTACATTTACAGGCAAGGCAGAATGCGGAACTGTGTAGCAAACGTGCCACTTTAAATTACTTCAACGACTCGAGTAAAATTTTAATGTCCTTAGTTTAGGTATTCATAGTATCTAAACTGAATGGTGATTTATTGAGTAACATATTTGTTTATCAACTTCAGCAGTTTGTTAAAGTAATTCTCAAATCGGTGTTAATGAAAAAAACGGGATGTTGAACAAATTCGGCATCCAGTTTAAGTCACAACCTTCTGTTCATGCTCGCACACTGCTATCAGCTCCGCACCTGCATGAGCAACGTCATAGAACGTCTCAGAGTAATTTTGATAACCTGAGCAATCTGGATTGTTGCCTGTTATCCGTCCCCGGTCTTCTTGACCAACTCCTTAAAAAATCGGTCTAAGCCCTCAACCAGTTTCTGTCAGATGCCTCGTCCAAAATCTGTTCACAGTGATCATTCAAATGATTCGCATGAAATTTCCTTGCTCTCACGACCGTATGTTTCTAATAAAATGCAACCACCAGCAGACTGTTCAATGAATTATACCTCGTGTGAGAAAAGTGTTCCTATCCATATACTACTTCACCTGAATTCCAAAACGTAGCTCATTCTCTTGGTTTATCTGTAAGAAGTTAGAAATACGGAAAAGGTTTACTGTACGATTATACTGCCGATCAAGTAACCTGATATCTATACAGTGTGCTTCTATCACTGGTCCATTTTGCTATATCAAACTCAGTCGTGCCTGCAGCGTGGCAATGTATGTTGTTTGATCTTCTTGAATTTCCAGATAGTTTCCTGAAGAATGAAAAATGTAGGAAACAATTTTTTTGATCGTTTGTAGGTAGTCATGCTGCTTTCATATCACGGGTATGTTAAACAATGAAAACAATACGGGGATGAACATTGTTCATATTCTAGTTCTGAATGTACCAATAAACTTCAGAAATGCTCTAGTTCATAATCAAGTAATCGCTATAAAAAACCTTAAGCACTACAAGATATGCTAAGACAACCTACTGACCTATATGTCAATACAATCAGAAAAAGCCAGGATTATAGTATGTATTATTTATAGTAATGAATGAGTCATCACAAGGTAGAAGTCCGTTCGTGTTTCTCGCCAGACATCTTTATATACTGATTTAAAAAAGCATATGACAATTCTTGTTAAGTTAAATTTTGAATTCTCTTTTTTTTTTGTCGTGTCCCTGAATATAGGATTTAAAACTCTTGATGATGTGAAATTTTAGTATGCAGAAATATTTTACCTAGAATCACGGTTACCCCACAACTGTTCCCTTCTGAAGTATTCTCACAGCTACGTTCAAATGCTTCTCAAATTTTGGGCACGGGTTCTGGGTTCAGGCCACAATATAGGGCCGACTGACCATCCTTCTGTTGAATTGTGAGGATTTATGTAGAGCTTTTTTTGCTTCATTATACATTTGGGTAAATATCAACTTCACGAATTCTTTGTTGCTGCCAATAAATATATGTGAACTGTAAAAAAACATTTTAATGATAAATTAAAAATAAAATTTTAAATGAACGTGGTGCTACAATCCTAGGTAAACTTTGAGTTAGAAGTTGGAATTATTCTGAAAAGAATTTGGTGCATTTTAAAAATTTTGCTACTACAAAAGTGGACAATTTTTCTCGAAAAATTGTTATTAATAAATTCTTCTACTGTAGGTATTATTTTAGTAGAAACCACTGAAGGAAAACATCACAGAAGAGATCCTACAGACCTTCGCGCTGATTATGACTGGCCATTCACAGACTCAAAGTCAGTCAGTGTTCAAGATGACAGGGTGAGGTGAGGCGGCGTTCAACCTAGCTGTGTAGTGCGTGGCAAGCGATTGTGTGAAAATCGCTCAAGTTTTTCCATAGGTCAGTTTAATGTCAAATATCAAGAGTAGAATTGTTCTTTGCGTATTTTCGTTAAATTTAGGCAGTGTAGGTGAATTCCTGCAAAGGTTGAGTGTGTGGGTCGTTTGATAACCTGCGGCGAAGCGAGTTCCTTCAGAGCTGCCTGTCTTGCGCGCTGTTGCAAGTAGCCAGCACAACTGCTCAAGCTAAAGACATCAACATTCCAGGTAAGTATACTGAGCTCTATAGGAATTGGCGAATTAGTTGTGAAAGGGTGATTATTTGGCACGAGCTCGTTCATTTATTTGATCTCGAAGTTTAAATCGCCATCACGAAAGTTCGTTTCAGGGTCAGAATACATTCCAATATATTTTAAAAGAATTCATAGTAGTTGAGGAACATTGATTTCGAAGAATGTTAAATTAATAAAATTGTGCAAGGGAATTACTGAAATAGTTTATGCTTAACCCTATACTGCCCAACTGGACTATTTCGTCCTCTTTCAAAAATAACAATAACATATCGTATTTCTTATTCAATTTGTTCACTAATGTGTCCTTTGAACTGCACTGCCAAGTGGCAGTTCCTTCCCCATCTTGATAACAGTGACTACCTAATGCCAGTGTCGGTTTAGTGATAGTGGTTGTCATAACGGTAATATGAGTATAAAAATGTGGGCAGTAAAGGGTTAAGCTTTATCTTGAACTTTCGAAATACGCTGCAAGTGTGACAACGCGTGCTAAAATATCCAGGTGCTCAATTTATATGAGTAAACAAGCATATCCAAACTAAAAATTCTCGTAACATTGTTCCGAATCGTACGGTAAGTTGAATGAATAAAAAAAATCAGCGTGGTTGAGCGAAATTTATCGTTATTAATTGCTTATTTTATAAACTTGGATTCACCTGAGAGGTCTGAAAAGTGTCCACTCGTTCTTAGCAGAAACAGCAAAAGTTGGCGTAAGATGCCAAGATGCTAAGATAAGCACCAGGGGCTTGAGATGGCGTGTGGGGGTGGGAACATTGAAATTAAAGCTCTTTTACAGCAATGCGTGCAGTTGTGGGTGGGTGGGTGGGTGTGTGTTTTGTTGTTGCACTCCGCTGACTCCGCCACAAAATATTTACTTGATCAAAATATTTGTTTAGCGTAGTAAGCACTCACTGGACATGCGCTGACGTATGTAACAAGCAAACATTTACGGACTCGAATTGACAGAAAATTTTAGTTGAAATGTTGTAGCATACATCGCGAGCTTCGCACATTGAACGCTGTTATTTCTAATTTAATACTGTTTTTCGAGGGCCCGCAATACTAAAAACATTTTTCAACATTATAGAAATTCCATTATTCGTGTTAAAGTTTACTAATGGAACGATGTCGAGTTTTGCTTGTCTCAAGAATATATTGCATTCCATTTAAATCGTATAGGGTAATTCATCAAATATCGAACTGAACTGATTATCGAACAACTTTGAAAATATGCGCAAAATAAATTTCGTAAGCATCCAAACTTGCACAGTGCCGGTGATCTTACATCTAAAACTCCTATTTTAGTGATAAGAACTCATTTCTGTGAGCTGCAAACTGCTACCAGCTGTTACGAACACATTTTCTGTACGACCCTTACAAATTGGTCATATTTTTTCACTTGAAAAATCTTACGCACCTCGGGAAAATTGCGACGGTTTAACTGTTGTTGTGCCAACGTCAACCTCCCGTCATAACTAGAGAGTAGTGTTGCCAAATGATGTTCTGTTGCTGTATTTTTTTCTTTCCCGATAAAAACATGATAATTATTCCATGTTCGACATTCAGTTCCTATTTCATGTCAGTATTAAATACTGAACAAAGGTGTTCGAATCAAAATTCCTTAAAAATAATGAATTTATGCCTCGAACAAGGCTTTTCGATTCTTAATTCTTTTAAATAACTGAATCGATCTATTGAACGCCTGTTTCATTTCCTTAAAATATTGTATTAACGCTTGATAATAACATTGAATAGTTGAAGATGGTGACCAATCAGCTGCTGGTGTTCCAAGGCCCTCAAGATCATCAATGATTCGTCTGGCTACATTTACTGATGATCAATCCCTTACCAAGAAAACTGATGCAAGCATCAATAATAATTCATTGACGAGTGCTCTACACTCTACTCCAAAAAAGGTCACACAGGTTGATGATCACAATGATGGTTCAACAAGCACTGCAAATGAAACATCGACATCATATTCAAATTTTGATAACTCTCCATTCAAATGCTTCCCGAAAATAAGTAATGAGACAGTTATTTCAAACAAAAAAACAAAACAAACATCGGAATCTTTGGGATGCTTTATTTCCAATCAAGCCTGATACAGATGATCTTAAGCATTGGTTTTTCAAATGTCTTATAACTAACACTATACATAGGACACCATGACGGTTCCCCCGTAAAGCCGGTACCCATTTCCGACACCTGGGTCGAGTGGGGTATTGTGTTTGAGCTTTCCATTATACCCAACGGGGAAAATCGCAGCGCCAGCGCCGGGATACGAACCCGCGACTCCTACATACAAGTCCGATCCCTTAACCGCTGTGCCACCGCGAGCACTTCCAAGAAAATCCAGTGCACCAAAGAAAAAAAAACGAAAAACGTTTATTTTCCAAGTGGCCACATGAGATACATGTCAACATATTGGGTTCTAAAAAGTTTCTTAATATAGGACGTCCTAAAACTAAAGTTCCATACGAGAAGTACTAATTGACAAACCATCAGAGGTGTACAAATAGAAAAAACATGCGAGGCATAATAATTGACAAACTATACGAGGTGTGCTAATAGACAAACTATACGAGGTGTGCTAATAGACAAACTATCAGAGGTGTACAAATAGATAGACCATACGAGGCATATTAATGGACAAAATACACGAGGCGTACTAATAGACAAACCATACGTGGCGTGTTAATACTCTCACAAAAGTTCCATACGAGGAGAACTAATTGACAAACCATCCTGTTCGGATCAAAATTCTTGTTCGATTCATGTTCGATATTGATGAAATTATGTTATTAAAGAATTCGATTTTTAGAACAATAAATAAATTCCAACAATCTACGTTGTCTTTAAAGCGACATCACAGAACAAGAAAGCAACTGTTCAAGAATAATCTTGAGGCCCGCAACAGTTATTCAGAGCAAAAGTTACCGATTTTATGAAGGTTGTTTCTAGACACACGTGGTTTCTGTTCGATATTTGATGAATTACCCTACCACATTCTTGACTGAAGCTATGATAGAAAAAATACCGAGTTCGGTTTTGAATGAATCTTAGCTTTCGCCTGCTGTTGTTTTCTCGTTGCTAGAGTTTCTTTTATCTCTCCGAGAATATCGTATACTAAAGAAGTTGTCGTCCTTGATAACCCGGTAAACCATTCATGTCCGATCGATTAGGGTGTGATTCAGTTTTTTAAATTGCGTCATTTGTGTTTAAATGTAGTAGGTAGTGTCACTTTTGAAGGAAAATAGCAATGTGGTAATGCCACTCACAAATGTGACAGTGCCATCCACTTGTGAATAAACGCGTGTAATGATTTAGTACGGAGAGTCGCGTCTTGTAAAACGATTCCAATTATTATTTTGGACTTGATGTTGTATGGTGAGCTGATGAATTATATATAATCTTTTTTTTTGCGTCAGCAATAGAGTGCCATGACAGCAATTTGATATTGATACAGGTAGTTGAGCTTTGTGCGGCCTTGAAATCTGAATCTATTCCAGTTCCTTGACTAGTTCACTTGATTTGTATCTATTTATCATCGAAATAGTCGTCGCTCGTAGTGTAGCACTTGAATATTTGAAAATACTAAAAAACAACAGTACCATTGACCGAGTCCTACATGCCTGTATGAATCATTATGTAAGATTTTCATCGCCTTAATTACGCATTCACGAGCGCAAACTTAGACGCTCGGCTGGCAGTCCCAGTGATGGCTGTTGCAAAGATCTCGGCCGTAATGAGGCGTCCCACCTGCATGCTGATCGCGCTTGCTCTGGACCGGGGGCGCGGTGGTGCCAATTGCCCTCCTCCCTCGCCTTGCTGGAAGTTCGTGTGGTCTTCGCAGTCCTTTCAGTTTTTTAATTCCCCCGTCCAGAATGAGAGCATTAATAGGGGAGAAATGAGTGTCCGGTGCTCTGTATAACTGGCTCGAGTGTGAGCTTCGAGTAGGAAAATCGGAACGAATCAGCATGTATTGAGTTTGACCTTCACCCTTATGTCTTCCTAGAGAGTGATTCTGTAGTTGAGATTGTCTTACTTGCGCAAAATTTGGTTCTCTCAACTACAGTCGGGTTTTTAAGATGTCGGGAAAGCTCTTGTAAGTTTATTTTTTTGTACAGATCACGTCAATCTTCTGCAACGGGGTCAGCTATACGAGTGTGCAACGATGATACATTTGAACCATATGCAGATGACCTCTGCAAATTTCCTTGTCCACAGCTGAGCTCTGTATATCGACTGGATATTTCCAGTATTGGGATCTGACTCGGGAGGCTAGGGTGGACCAGAAGACGCTCAGCAGATATTGTGAGGGCTGTAATCTTGCCCTTGTGCACCTGCAGCTTCCTTCAATAATTGCTGGACTTGTTGTTATTCATTCCGTGCTTTTACTGCCGCAGCAAGATTGATTGAAAATTTTTATTTGAAATTTGTATCCTGTTGCAGTTTTTCATTTATCGATCTGGACTACAGGTAGGTCAGCCTAATGCTGAAATGGATTTTTTTTGCTTTGCAACGAAATATATTTTTTTCGGTTCACTGCTGTCATTTGTTTTAGTAACATTTCCTTCTTTTTCAGCTTTGATCTTTTTTCACAAATTTCTTCCAATTCATCTGTTTATATACGCGCAGGGTGTGGGGAAATATGGACATGTCTTGTGCGTAGATTCCCTGTTCCCATAGTTCCTTACTAAATGATTCCTTCATTCTCCCTTTCTTGAGTACACCGTTGTTGTTACGGAAGCTTGAACTATCTGGCAATCTAACATGTCTATTTTTCAATTTTTCCATACGTAGAGGTTTTCGTCGATAATTTGAGGGCTGTGAGATCGAAGTTCATTGCTCAGTCTAGTTCATGTTAGTGGCTAGGTAAAAGATGCAGTTTATGAATGACTCGTTTGCTGACTTATTCACCTTCATGTTGACTTCTGTGTCCACCTTTGTTCACCATCATATTGACCATTATGTAGACAGCTTCATCATTATGTTGACGTAAAATAAGACTAACACAAAAAGAAACAAGGTGTCGAGCTCCTTAGTCAAGATGAAAAGGGCTGTCAAGATAAATTGGGACTTTTAACAAAATGCTCAAAAACTTGTAATATCAATCGAAAAAATACAGTATACCGAGGTAATATTTTTACATTCTAATTTTCGGTATATAGTAAGCTCTAGACGAAGATGAATATTAACAATGGAATCTGTACAAAGAAACACCATTTGCGAATTGAGACGCGCTGGAAATTCACTTACAGAAATTCTAAAGAGCGCTGGGTACTCTACGTCAATTGTTGGCAGAATTGCAGCTAAGTTTGATGCTGACGTTAAAGTCGAGCGAAGTCCTCACAGACCTGGAAATGATCGAAAGAGAACTCCAACTTTTTTTGGCGGGCTTGAAAAGGTCGATGAGGGCGAATTCATCTGTCACTGACCAAACTTGCCAAAAAGCGAAATGTGAGTCGTACGTGGAACAATCAATCAGTCACCCAGTTAATATTGATATTGGGATGAAGTCCTGCGTTAGGAGACGCCGTAATGTCCTAACTGCTCGTTCAAGAGAAATCAGAGCTGAAAGAATCCACAAGCTTATTTACCATCCGAAAAACAAAAGAGGACGTGTGCGCGTTTCTGTGGATAAGGAAAAATTTGTGGTGGATGAAGTTGTTATTGCCAGAATCTTACCTAATAATACCCTTGGGGTGTTTATTTATTTATAAATTTGTTTGGTGTCCGCTTCTTTCGTCTCTGTGACGCTCTTAAGGATGCTGAATAACCATATCTGTGATAACGAATTTCACCAGTGCACAAATGTACAATATTAGGATGGATATATTTGTTTGTCATTCACATCTCGAAAATTTATTCAAGGAAAATGTCGAATCCCGTGTTTTTTACGGCCCATGTACTCTATGTAGTGCTGGAATGTTGCCGACGACCCTTGACAAACGTCACTGGTGATGCAGAGCATAAATCCTGCCTCCGTTTTTGGAGCCATCTCAAGTGGGACTAGTGATGCCACCCCATTTCGTAGAAGCAGGAGTTAAGATCAACATGGCGGAGTATTTGAAGATACTGGCTGACTTTCTGCTGGTTTGAATACGCAGGAATTATAATGCTAACAAAGTTTTGTTAATTCATGCCTCTGGACCAGCACATTTGGCTAAAATGGTTCAAAAATTCTTGAAATAGAATCTTCAATTGTTGGTTCTTAAGTACGTTTGCCCTTCCAGTTCTCCGGATCTTAATCCCTGCGACTACTGGTTATGGAGCGTCGTTGAAAAAGTTTGTAACTTTTCATGGGAATACCAATTGTCCGAAAGCAGTTATTCGAAAATCCTTTTGAAATCTTGAAATGAAAAAGGTTAAGAGGAGCTATTCTAAGTTTCGTCACAGGGTCACGAGAATTATTTGAAGAACGAGGTGGTTACATTGAATAAAAGTGTTGAATGTGATGTAAGAAATAATTAAAATGTTAAACAAATATATTATGCACCATTTTCCCATGGTATATATGAGGTAATTTTTGGAAAAGGCAAAAAGTCCCAATTTATCTTAAGGCCCTCTGTACAGAACCGTCTCTCGCGCTCCCAGGGTGCACAGCGCCTCACGGTACCTGCGCTAACGCGACCACCTGGAACATCAATTAAGGAGATTTGACCCTGCCTGCGTTGTTACTTCGACTGTGTTGTACGTGAAACTACATGCCAACCCGTCGTGGTCTGGCGAATGAGTTGCCGGTGGTTGGTGCAATGCGCAATTTGCGCATTGCGCTTAGGTTAATTCGTATCAATGGCGACTCGGTCCAGGTCTCATGGGTACGACCATCATCACGTACTGATTGAGTCACGGTATTCGTTGCTGGGTTCACTGCTCACGGTTACTTTGAGTAGACTGCAGAATTTATATTCACGAGTTGCTGTCGAATAGATAACTCAACTGGTGAACCTTGTTTTGTCGCATGTTTTTGACCATGGCATTGGTATCATATCTACCGTTCTCTTAAATTTACGCGGATATAGTCTAACGAACGCTAAACACTACTTCATAGAATTCATTACGTTTAGTTTGTACTGTGCAAAAACATGTAAAATTTTGATGAGAACTAAAACAATGTCTTCGATTAACTCGCATTTCAAATTCAACTCACCAAGCATTGAAGTGACGCATTGCCGTGTGCCAGAAACAAGGTCAAGATGCTAACCCACTTCGTGTGCTTACAATAGCGTATGATTTTGTTTGTCAGGAGAAGAATGATATAGAATTCCAATTTTTATCGTGAGAACAATACAAGTTTTGATTGTGCCAGCGCTGGAGCCGGCAACACGACACTCGGTGTTGTTGCAGGTGTGTGTTGCGCTGGCCGTGCGTCTGCACGAAATGTCTCAGCTCGCCCCAGTGCAGTGTGAGGTCGCATCTCTTCATGGTGCGGAGACCGAACTTAGAGTGGGTTTCTTTTGTGGTTCCTCCTACGTCTTATGCAGGAGGTGCGCTAGAACTCCTGAAACTGAAGCGTGCTGCAACTGGGACTTCCTGTAACTGGTCATCCTCACGCCTGACCAACTACCTATAAAGCTGGACCATTTTCGTTACCTAAGTTTTACTATGTCCTTTGTAGAAGAGTTCCATCCAAATACTATTAATAAGAATTATTTTCATATGGTCCGTCAAGTGGATTATTTTCTTCACTTTGCTGTATATGCTCAAAAGGTTGTGCCAGTAATTAAATATTGTCAATTTAACCATAGTAATGACATTTAATTCCAAGTAAAACAAGTATATTTAACATTGGTATACGTTAAATTCTTGAATAATTAGATGAAGTCATGGATGTTAGTGTTCTAATGGGTAAGCATAAGTTAGGGTGGAATATTCCTCAGGAAAATACAACAATAGTATCTGTGGGATTCAGCGCTCCAAGGGGAAGATGGGAGGCCCCAATCTAAAGGTTAGGTAGGCTTTCTTTTTTTTAAATAAAATTTTTTTGTTTTGGATCATTTTTCTGCGGTCCACAGCAGTCCTGTTTAGTACTCTGATTTTCTTCTTCAACTTTCATCTTGTTTCGTAATCTTTTTCCCAACTTGCTGTTTCTATGCGCAGGGGATCTTGGTGGAACACGCCTTGTGCATAGATTTTCCGTTTTCTTAACTCTATACTAAGTGATACCTTCTCATTTCAACTCATTAGAACTCCTTTGCTGTAGTTAGGAAAGCTTTAGCTGGTTTATTATATCATCTGTTGATTGTTTATACCTGTTATTGTCATCTGTGTGTTCCTTCGATATGGCCAGACCTGGTTGTAACCTCCTTGATCACTTTCTTAAGTGATTTATCATCTATTTATCTGATCCAGTTTTTCCCTCACATATCATTTCGTGTTCCCACGTACTCTATCATCAGCGAGTCGCCGTAGTCCAACTTTCTCACGGTATCCTTTCATTTTTTCGTTATTCCTGTAGTTCAGCTAGTCGAAAATATTTGTCGGTACTCTCCATGACTACTTGATAAAGAGCTGAACTGTCACTGACGCTCTTGTGTGTTGGTCTCGGTGGTTACGTGGCCGTTACGAGACTGTGTCCCACGCACCAGCGGCGGCAGGTCTGCGTCGGAGGCGTGACGGGCGCTTCTTGAACTTTCACTGGAACGCGGACGACGGCGCTCGTGCGTGGCGCACGTGTGGTGCGTCTGCGGGAATTGTTCGCTCATTCTTGTATGAGAGAGGTCTGGCTGGCATGTCAGAAAATTTACCTTTGGTAAAATAAACACGTCTCAAGAGTTTCGTTTATTGAATAAAGAAAGTGTTTTTAGATACGCTTGCATCTTCCCAGAGGTTTTGTGACCTTTGCGTAGTAGATGAGGCTGAAAAATGGAAAAGAAGTACGTCCTCGATTTGGGTGTATTTGTTCGAAAACGGTTGCCGATGCAAGGATTTCCTTGAAGTCGTGATAGAAATTGCGTGTCTGTACACGCTGTGAACCGTTTAATTTAGATCTAAAAGTACTCAATAATTGCTCAATAATTGCAATAACTGCTCTAATTGCTTATGTATTTGATTTGAGAAAATGGTTGATAATTACAAAGATCAAAACCCCTCAGGGGTTTTGATTGTGTGATAGACACAACTATTGTGTCTATGGGAATTAGCGCTCCCAGGGGGACTATGTGAGGGCCCGAGCTAAAGGTTAGGTAAGCTTTCTTTTTGTTAAAGTAGAATGAATTTTTGTTTTGTTACGGACCATCTTTTATCGGTTCATTGCTGTCCTGTTTTTCAGCACCTACTACTGTCTTCTTCAACTTTTTCTCGTTTCATGAACTTCTTTCTCATCTTACAGTTCCTATGCCCTTTCTGCTTAGATTCCACGTTCCCTTAACTCCATACTAAATTGTGCCTTCTTCCTTCCTCTCTTTGCATCTCATTTGTTGAGGATAGGGAGGCTTAAAATAACTAATAATCTAATCTAATAATCTACAGAAATCAAAATGCCGTGTATCTGATCAGAAGCTAGAGAAGTATTTTCATACATGCTGGCTTCCCACTCTTTGATTTTCTGACTTGTTGTTTTTTTTGCTGGAGTTTCATACTTGTACATAGGAAGTATTTCCTGGGTCTCTTTCCACGGAATTTCATGCTAACGATAACCTCTCATAGGACATAGGGTAGGAAATAAGTTCAGGTTAGTTATTTTTTCCTGTGCTATGGGAACTGTCACCCCTCAAAGGGTATACAGTTGGTTACTCAAACTATATAAAGGCCTACGGGACTTCTATCCTTCGTGTTCATTTTGTGTCTTTGCTCTCTTCGTTATCTCTTCGTGTTTTTTCTCACTTCCTTCCTAACTTACTGTTTTTTCCGCGCAGGGTATCTTGTGTGCATTGTCTCCCCGTTTCTTGCAGTCTGTATTGAATTGTCCCTTCTCTTCGTTCTCTTGAGATTACCTTTGACAGGACGAAGGAGCTTCTAACTAAAATAATAGTAGTAGTAATAATAATATGCCCTGCCCAAGATTTACCTTCTCCTTCACAGTTTTTGACAACGTGTTGCTGAAGTTCCAGCATATTCTGTAGAGACGATCATTGCTGTTTGGGTGTGTGAGGGAAATGGGGGCTGTTCTCTGGCGCTGCAGGGTTCGGTGCTGTCGTCATTTAGACCTTAAATCTTTTATGAATACCGAGCTATTCATTTGAGTTTGCTTCCTTTTATAGTGCATCTCTAAGCGCATTAATTGTTATGTTACAGAATTGTAGAACTACAAACGATGTCTGCTAAGTTGCTGAGCACGTAGGGTTTCTTTTTTTGATTTATTAATTTCTTGTCTTGTTCTGTCGAGATATTTCAGGTTATTGCTTGATCTGAAGTACGCACGCACATCTCGTTCTCTATTGTATAGCCACTTTTTTATCTTTACGATACTTTTGAGTTGAACGAGTTTCTGCTGGTTGTTATCGGTGAGATTCATCTCATTACTTACTCGACACTTCATTACTATTGTAATGAAGTGTCGAGTTTCATGACCTCGGCTGCTTAACTTGTGTTGTGCGTCACCACAGTCAGTGAGCATCGTTTGTAGTGTGGGAAGAGTTCCTTGCCTCTACATACCATCAACGACACCGGGCTGAAATCAATGCAGGAATATTTGATGGTTACATTAGCAGCGAAATTTTTGTGTTTGAATGCGTAGTAATTTTAGTGATAGGGAAGATGTCTGTACACGAGTCACGATATTAAGGGTTGGCCTCGCTATCGTGGAATTGTTTTAGATATGGCAGCTATTTTTGGCTCTTATATTTATAATCCTTTTTTTGGCCGAGTTTTTGATGCTCTTGAAATTACTAAGTCTTCAATCAACACAAATTTTTTCTTTAATAGTCCAAGTTTCTGGGAATGTTACAGTATTTTTTGAAAACATTTTTAACAGGCTTCACTTGAAATACGAGTGAAAAGCATTCCCGATCCTCCTAATCTATTTTTTCCTGTTCGATTACCTCTGTTCAGAAGCGTTACTTGAATTACATTTCTGTTTGTTTTATTTGTAATTCGAATTGACGAAGGATAAACGAATAAATCAAATCAAGTACAGACCCACCAGCCCAGACAGCGCAGTATAACGCGCTTGTAAAGATTAACGCTCTTTGGTTTCTAAACTCACATCTTGATGTATGTAGAATAAAATATTCTAACGAAAACGAGCCAAGTCGCCCATTCTTGTTTTCATCTTCAAGTCCTGAGCCGTCAGACACCATCACGCACAGATGCTACAGAATCACATCCATTCTCAGTTTCACCCTCATGCGCAGGTGCCATTACATTCGTATTTACAAAATTTCTCAGTACGCAGCCGTTCCATAAAGTGCGGTTCCACAATTTTACAGTTTTCAGCGTTATTAGAAGTAGTGGACCCCTTACAAATTTTCTTCTCATACCATGTTAAAGATGCGATCGGACAAGGCCTTAACAATGGAGTCTATCATGTCGCGTAAAGAATGCCGTTTCTGAGGACGAAGAATTAATTCAAAAATATTAAATCACATTAAAGAAAGCTTACTTACAACTGAAGCAAAAAATAAATAGCACTCCCAGAGGAAAGTGTGAGGACCCAAGCTGAGAGTTAGGTAGGTCTTCTTTTTGTTGAAATAAAATGTTTCCTGTTGTGTTAAGAACCCGTTTTTCTCGGCTCACGGCTGTCCTTTTTTCAGCATCTCTGAATTTCTTCTTTAACTTCTATCTTGTTTCGTAACTTTCCTTCTCGACTTACTATTTTTATGCGGAGGGGATCTTATGGCGGAACATACCTAGTGCATAGATTTCACGTACCCTTCCTTCTGAATGGTGCCTTCATCTTTCATCTCTTTGAACATCTTTGTTGTGGCAAGTGAGGCTAAAACTAATTTACAATCAATCAACAAAAACTGAAATGCGTATGTTATCGTCAAAGGATGAGTGCCTTTTTTTTGGAACACGCTGCAGTGAGTGGGAATGCGCTCAATATCGGCCATAATCGTGGGAGGAATCTTGTGTGACGTCAGATATTTCTATTGAAACTATCAGCTTTAAATATCGTTTATCCATTAGGGCCAAGAATTGAAATGCCGTGATCTGCGAGGGAAACGTTTTTCAGTTTAAATTCTTTTTATATTTCTTCACTGGACAATAGCAGAGAAACGACCTCATCACATTTGCTTCGTTCGGTGATTGGTTGCAATGTGAGGTTTCTTTTCTGGGGCATTGTACAAGCTGCTTTTTGTCGTATAGAAACACTATCCAAGAACGCTTAAGATACCCTTTGTGTTAATAATATTTATGTCTGCCCAAGTTATATAATGTATCTGAAAGATGTAACAATTTCAGGTCTAATAGTATTCATGAGTACATTTTTAGCATAAAGCCACGATTCTTTTTATGTAGTAAAGGAGTATTGTCTGCGCGCACGAATGATCTGAAGTGCTATTGAGTTTACTGCTAAATTTGACAGATTAAAAGTGTTCACCTTGAACTCGGCACTATCTTCACTCTCGTCTGTCATTCGGGCACTACCCTTGGCATGGTGAGCGCCTGCGTTAGACGTTACGCACGTGGAAAGTGTTTGTTTCTGTTGGATCCAATCGTAGCATTGATCGAGGGCTTCTATCGCTGCCGTAAACTGTCCGAGGAATGCTTCACTTGGCTCTTTGCCCTTCCGTTTTTAAATAGGCAGGAAAATGAAAATAAGGATAATCATCAGACTGTTATTCTTTTTTAAAATGAATTTTACATTTTGGAATTAATCCCTCGAGTCACCACGATTGAATTGTCTCAGAATCCTTATTAATACTTATAAAATGTTAATTTTAGTGCTAATAGGATAGGATTATACTGCATCGAATAAGTTTCTTAGGAGGAAGGACTCTTCAATAGTTATTTAAACCTATTGAAGTTCTTTAAATATATACAGCCGATTTTAATATCCTTTCAGTATATTTGAGTTACTAACGTGCTTCAGTGCGACTTGTGCTATGAAAACAATTTGTAAAATACTGCTTATTTTCTCAAAAATATTGCGCTCATTTTTTTCATTTGGATACCCTGTATAAGCACTACGAAGTTTCTTGATACGGATGGAAGTCTCATGTCACCATGGATTGCCAAAGTTTGGGTTCCCCTGAAAAACATGTGCTCGGTCTCCAGAGTTTGGTCACCCTGAACATAAGTTGGGTTTGCCGGCCAGCTGTAATGGAGACGAGTCGCCAAGTCTAGAATTGGATGACGTTGCCCTCGCAGACGAGTGCCCAAGCCCATAGAATGGAGTCAGCAATGAGAAGCAGTTGGGATATCACCCGTTCGCAGTTGGATCAAGTCTTAAAGTGTCGGCTGCCGGCCTCAGAAGTTGAGTTGCGAGAAGTTATTCGAACCATCAGTTTCAAGTGTGACGAGCTGCTCACGCAACCAGAGATGGGTTGGGCCGTCGCGTGCAGACATTTGTGAAGAAAGGCGAGTTTTATCGAGCGCAAGGAAAACGAGTCATATATTTGTGCCTAAGTTGCGGCGTAAAAAATGACCTTGGTAGCCATAGAGCGCTCTCAAGGCCAATTGAATATCATAGTTTCTCGTGAGTCGAATGAATCGTTAGTTCCCAAATTGTTCTCAGTGAAGTATGTTACCACAAATGAAACAGTTCTGTTAGGCTTAAGTTGATTTTTCATCAGGTTTCCTCTATCCAAATGAGATGCCGTTTTGAAAACGAATCAAAGTTCTAACTTACTATTTGTTTCTGAAGTGTTAGGAGTGTAGATGTAATGTTTTAGGTTTAACTTGTTTGGATGTGCTGATAATTCTGCGCGTGATTGTCTTCAGTTTTTAATTTTTTTCAATAAAGAATGATGGACTGACTCCCTACCTGACGCTCAAGTATTTGTCTATTTTAAAGATTGAAGAGCTTATAAGAGGGGCTCAAAATCTATTGGTGCAAAATTTGACAATTGGTATAAAACTCCCCAAAAAACTTTTTCTAGAATAAGTAAGCATGCAAACATTCATCGTTTTCGAGGCATGGAATTGTTAAGGTGTTATGTCTCCAGAAAAATTCCTTTCTCTCAGCATTGTATTAGATTCGCAAATCATGTCAACATTTATTTACTCAAATGGTTTCTGATATCAGTGAACATTGTAAGAAAACTCCGGAAATATGAATCGCTTAGCAAATTTCTGAAAGACGGAAATGGATATTGTGGGAAGAATAGCAGAACTCGAAGTGGATGATCCATTATTTTATCGAGTTCAGAAATGCTTCTGGGAAGGTGCCAGACCTGCATTGACTTAGCGGGCAGACATTTTGAAAACATGCAACTCAAATTCCGTTGTAAAATTCATGTAATAAAACGAGTCTCCATCATCGGCGACTTTTATGGACCTACTGCCCCTGCATTAGTTAGATTGTACTTACTTGACGAGATTCGATGTTTCGGAAAACGATGAGCGTTTAGTATTTTACTTTACCTGTAAAAGTGATTCTTTTTGCCTTAATAGATATTGTCAACCTTTGTATCGTTAGTTTTCGCAAAATTTGGGGTTGCCAAATTTTTCATTACCGACAGTTTTGATCGATAATTTATGATTTCAAATTCAAATAATGTATTCTGTTGAATTTCTGTTATAAATAACCACTTCTTGGCAAAATTAACAAGAGCTTACAAGGGGTGAAGGAAGTGCCGTACCTGGAGTTTGAGGCATGCGCAGTAGCGAGTGTGTGCAATCGGAACTTTCATTCTCACTTTCCTAGTTGGTGTTTTCTCGCTTATATTTCATTGGAAAAATCCAAAATTCATATATACATTTAACGCAACCGACTTGACTCAAATGAATTCACGTTACCAGCTGTCAAGTAACAACCTTGAATAGTTTGAAAATCCGGCCCCTGAACTGTTACTGTCTCCTATAGACTTGAGAAAGACTAGGAAATGGCACGTCCATCTCTGTGTACTCTGGTGCGCTTCTTGAAAACATCCAAAGCAGATTTTTGGCCCAGTTGCATTTGTATATGGTTCACCTGGATGACGCTCACTTTTCAGAGGTAATCTTTCATAAATCATTAGCGTTGCTGTTTCAGAGATCCGCTCTGACGTTTATGTACCACTCAGATAAGATAGTCATTGCAACAACCCATGAATGGACCGCTTGGCTTGTTTCTGTTGCCATGTTCAATTCTAGTCAGAAAGAATTAGTCTAGTAGATTTTTTTCCTCCCTGAAAGATTTGAGAATCTGCCTATTCGCTGGTAAATCTGTCCGCCGAAGATTCACAGATTATTTTCATAACTCCTTTTCAGTGATCGTGCTTTCTACCATGTACAAACACTTCAATAAACTACCTGAAAATTATGTCCCGCTTCTTTGCGACCGAGTCAAATTACTTTCAGAAAATTTATGTGGAGGCTCGAGGTTGCGTTTCATCAGTCTTCAAGGTCAGCACTTCCCCTTTTAATCAAGCTTGTTTTTGTAATTTTTGTCGTCATTTGCAACGGCACGAATTCTTGTTCGATTTACTTGATCCATTACATATGATCAGGGTTGACATAAAACAAAGATGACAAAAAACACCAGATTTTATTGAAGTTGTTTGGATCTCCCGTGATATTTTATTTTGAAACTAATTCTGTTTTTATCACATGACTGTCCTTTGAAACAGTGAACAGAATCTGAATCTTGATAGAAAAATTTGCTGAAGTATCTACGAGGATTTAAAAGTTGGCATTTTATGCTGAGAGAAGTGTCAGACTTTCCTTCTGAGCTGTTCAGGATTCCAGTTCCATTTCCTAAATGGAAAAATAGGGAGAATGGAAGATCATATACAAAGAAAGCTACTGAAAAGTTTGTTGACTTTCAAAGTTAGAGAGGCTGAGACTGTTTACATCTCAATTTTTAGTTCTTTACCGTTGTGTTGAGTGAATGCTGGGT
Source organism: Morinoia aosen (assembly GCA_030386875.1). Lineage (NCBI taxonomy): Eukaryota > Metazoa > Arthropoda > Malacostraca > Amphipoda > Talitridae > Morinoia > Morinoia aosen. The sequence goes on from CM059572.1 coordinate 38,746,203, forward strand.
GCATTTTCAGTTTTTTTCATATTCGTTTAGTGATTCATTTTTATCCTCACTAGCACCCAAAATATAGAGGAAGCTCATTCAATAAAAACAAGGAAAACAGCCGCAGAAACAGTTGCCTCGAGGTTTTTGAACATTGTGAGGCAGCGTGCAAAATACAGTAGGGACTGATAAAACTGAAGGACTTGTAAAAATTTATAGGCTCATGAGGTCGACTGATAATTCTCTTGCACCCACATACATACTCGTATATAACCTCTACCCGAGTATGTATGCACTACTTGATAGATAATAGTTCGGTTGCGCATTTGTAACTCAGCTCTGAAAAAAGAATTTGGGCATTAATGTATGACTTGAAAATTGCGTTGCATTTTCTTATTAATTTAAAAGTATTATTTTATTCTGAAATTGAAATGCCATTTAGCGATAGAAAATTACTAAAAAAACCTCGATGGCGATTTTTTGAAGGAGAGGAGGTTATTGTTTTGTTATAATACCTACCTTGCTTATCAGGGAAATGAGTCTTTTATAAATGTGCTGACAAATAATTGGTCATGGAATTTTTATCAATGTTCTTGATTCGTAGTTGAATTTGCGATGTTTATTAAAAGATTTGTTGTATATTTTGGGTCGACTCCTAACTTTCATCGCTATTCAGTGCTTTAGGGTGTGTTTTTCTGCCAAGTAATTCACTTTCCTTTTTCGCTTCGTTAGCGTAAGTGAAACTTGTGGACTTTGTTTTGTTGTCTCCCGCCGCGGCAAAGAGAAAATAAAGAAAATGTTTGCATTCAAATATTTTTTTCCAAGCGCTTTGTTTCTCATGGCCTCACTTTCTGTAACCTTTTCATCTCTTTTACATTTTTGTTTCTTAGACTGTAATTAATGAGTTCAATCTAATTCTATTTGAACCAGTGTTTTTACTTTAGTGTTTCGAAGGTTTGTCTTGGCTCAATTTCTAATGGTTTTGGAAAGCTTCACAGCGGCAATATTACGATACTCTATGTTATTCTAATATCATGTTTGTTACGGTCTCGTGACTCGCTGTTCCCGTTACTGACTTTAATCGTTTCCTTTCTTCTCTATGCTTTAATGTCTCGGCTTCCGTGCTGGTTTGGCAGATTTATGTATGGTAGCTTTGTAAAATAAAATAATCTTATTTACCTGAGAAGCGAAGCAATCTCTAAATAGATAAAAAAGAGGAGAAAAGTGGAAATTAATAAACACTTCCACACATAGGAAACAGTAATAGTGGATATAGTACGCTGAGGTTCGGTGAAATGGTCAGCTTGTCACAGTGAAAAATGACTTTTCTGCTATAGTAGACCAAAGCGATGACTAAGTTTTCTTTGCCTGAAGTTATCGTTAGTTGAGTTTATTGCTACGTAGGGTTTCTATGTTGGCTTTTATTATTACTAGTGAGAAACAAAACAAAGCGTACGCATGCACGGGACAGTACCAAAAATTTTTGTAAAGTTCATGGTTGCACACTTTTCTTCAGACTCGTTGCTACTATCGGTGTCGTGAGTGCCATCACAGCAAATTTTGTGTGGTGTAGCTCAGCCGAGGCTCGTTTATCGTTAATTCTTCAACTCTTAAGCCCTGTGTGATGCCGCATTTTTTAGTTTTTATGCTTCACACTTGCGGCACTGTTCGTTCACTGTTGGTTCACTGTTGACTCGTGGCAAGTTACATATCATCAATTGCAGCGCACACCGCAGTAGTCAGTTGAGTCTTCTTCGTGTTGTGCTGGGCGTCTTGCCGCGCTTGTCACAGATCGGTGGTCTATTGCTCACTGTATTATGTAAACATTCTCTTCGAATTTGAGGCCTCTGCAGAAATGCCGACTTGGGTTTTAATTGAAGGATTCATAGCTTTTGTAGGTTGTTGAATTTACTTGTATTTCCATTGGTGAAGTTCCTATAGTTAGATGTCTTTCGTTGTTTTTCTTCTGGTATTTTTCCTGTTCTTTCTTGTCAAAGGTTGTGCATTTTTAAAATTATTAGTGGTTCTGTATCCCTGGAATTAAGATGCGTAGTATTCTACTTAAAAAGTGTTTTTTTTTGCCCCGGTTTATAATTCGCTCAAGTAAGACCAGAACTAGGGTCAATTACTGTGTTAGAATTGTCATGAAAATCTGTCTCGTTTTGTTCATCCCTGAATGGCCATCTACCTTCGTCCCGTATAGCATTGATGACACATCTCATAACTTTTATTACTAACATAATTCGTTAGGGGGAAGTTTTCGCGACCGTGCTCAACCAAATTTTCTACACGAGTCGTAATTTTTATCTTGAAAATTTAATTCAATATTGAATGTTTTACTCCAGCAAACCTCTACTGTTCGCATTCGGATCTGAGATCGGGGACCATTCAACCGTGTCAAAACAGATTTTCAAGCAATTCAACTGGCAGCGTAACTTTTCCTGTTGCTTCGGTAACGCTACGGCCGTATATTTACTGACATAACATTCGAACTAATTTGAGCGTAACCCAATGGACATAACTTACGCTGTCGGCTCTACCGCTACCACGATGTACGGAAATCTGGCGCTTGCGCTGGCGTTTTCTTAGGACGCGGTGACCCACATAGCTGCGGTGCGTGCGTGATGTTATGCGGTTATGCCTGGTCCCGCACCGCCCCCGGCACTTCACAACAACGATGACGCTGCGGCCGACATTGGTGTCGTGATACAGGCGTGCATCGCCGGATCTTGCCGCGCGCTCAGCCCATGTGACGTTCCTCGCGTAGACTTGTGGTTCACAGCGCACGATTGGTGGCTGTGTTCACGTGGCGGCGCTCCTCTTTGTTTACTCCAATGCGAGAGGATAATTATGAGTGGCTGATCTACGTGAAATTTTATTTGTTCGCGATTTCCATGGCAATATGATGCTGCTTCTTTGTGTGTTATCTAATGTATCGACTTTGTGTGTGTACGAGTAATACTTATCAATTATTCACCGGAAAACTCACTACAGTATCCTGTACTGAAAATCGTATCCGCGAAGCTTAAAATAGCTAATCGGACGTCAAATAAGTCCAAAAGTATTTCATTCTTCACCCCTCAGGGGGATACGACTATTGTATCTATGAGAAGTAGCGCTCCCAGGGGGAAAATGTGAGGTCCCGAGCTAACGTTTAAGTAGGCCTTCTTTTTGTTGAAATATAATGCTTTTTGTTACGTTAAGAGACATCTTTTTTCGGTTCATTGCTGTCCTGTTTTTCTTCAACTTCCATCACGTTTCTTAAACTTCTTTCGCAACTCACTGTTTCCATGCACCTCGTGCACAGATTCGGCGTTCCCTCGAGTCCATACTAAATGGTGCCTTCCTCCTTCCTGTCTTCGATACGCCTTTGTTGCGGTTAGGAAAGTTTAAACTATCATTTAATCTAATCTCATTTCTTTCTTCAACTTATTTACCTGCATCTGTGCAAATTGATTCATCGGAGCTACGTGAACCAAGTTAGCCTTATTTTATGAAAGTTTTTTTCAAGTTCAAGTAACGTCGGCCTTATTTCGTGAGCTTTTGTATGGAGTTAAGGGTTCGCAGGAATTGACCTGCTGTCGAAGGCGTTAGATGTTGTAGTCAGGGTTGCCCAAATGTGGGGCGGTTCGATAAAGCAAAGCAAATGACCAACAATTTTGTTGAAATGTGAAGTGCAATGTGGCGCTCAGATTGCGAGCCGTAATTAAAAGCCTCTATTGTCTTCATAACGCTCAGTGTGCCTCCATTTATATACGTTGTGTGTGTGTGTGTGTGTGTACTGTTGCTGGTGTTGATGCTAGAGCGACCACCAATTATTGCTCTATTACCGTCATTAATTTATTATGTTGCTGCTGGAGTTCATTATTCTTGCGTAGCTCATATCACTAAGCCACGCCGTACTCGGCAGGCTGCTGTTCGTCGAGTTCAGTGGAAACGAAAGGAATTTTTTCCCAGTATTTACTGCTAATGATCTTAGAAATATTGTAGTACCTGGACAAAAATGGTCGAGCTGCGGTCAGAGGATCTGTAATTTACGCATCTGGTAATTATTCGAAACGAGTTCATGCCAGCTCTAGGGCCATGTTTGATTTCAATTACTCCCACATGCAAATATTTAATGTCCCTAGCAATTATTTTAGCTTGTATTTTCTTGAAGTTTTCACATTGAATTATCGTCTTCTTTGTTACGGAATATTTTCTCTCGTTAAATTTTACTGATTTCTGTTTAGAAATGCACATAATAAGACCAAAGTTATTCGAATACATGTACCTTCTTTTCGTGGTGATAGCATTACTGCATTTGCAACTAGTTTCACTGCAATATTAATGTATCCCCAAGCGAGATGTAACTCTCAAGCCTGGCATCACGAACACATTTTTCCGGACAATAACAGCTGTTTTGGCAGAGCAACAGCTGCACCCGCTCACAGATGTCGCTCAGGTGCAGTAAAAAAATTGGCCTCGTCGCAAGAGTTGAATCTCAAGGCTTTATAAGGAGACGCCGTAACGCCTCGGAGCCGAGTCTTCTTGCGCGCCTGCGAGCTGCAGATAATGTGATGAATTTCCGCGCCGTTTGGAGTCTTGCGCTCCGGAAAACTGCCAACGATGTTTCTGTCTTTTCTTTAGACGAGTTTGTTCTAGCCGGAAATGTCTTGCTCAATTTGCTTTGAATCGTTGGCTGTTGTATATGTTCACTCAAAATGCCAGCTTTGCAATTATTCTAGTTTCGCTAATCTTTATAGTATCGCACTCGAGCGTGTTCCTCCGTAGAGGGCCCACTTCACACGCCGCGGTGTAGCATATCTCGTTTCCGACAGCTCTTCAAAACTTCATGGGATGAACGTCTTTAGTAGGTGTAAGATGATTCCTACTTGACTGCTTAAGTCAAAGTTTTGGGATACTCTTGTTTATTATTGAATTCATCGCATTGTGTTGGTACCTCAATGTGTCTTTGTGTCTTATTTTTATTTAGTCGCTACGAGTATTGAAGTTAATTTAAACTTTTGTCCTTCTCTGGAGTGCGCGAGAGTCGTGTATCACACTAAATAGACAAGAAGACTGGTTCGGTGCTACTCCAGCGCTCGTTCGATGCTTTTCACCAGTTGTGGATAAATTCAAGTTTATAGATGCAGTTGTACCGTCAATGCTTCCTGCTCTTGATTGTAATCTCTCTAATGTTTTACGTGCTCTCTTGTTTCACGAATTGATTATTAAAAAACTCGTGTACCTAAGGACTACCAAATTATGTGCAGATGACTAACAGAAACCTGGCTCTTGTTCTACCATCTCGAATTCAAAACTCTTACCGCATATGAATGAAAACCAAAATTGTAATTTTGCTTTAAAAATTTCTTGGACGTAACGACCTCCTTAGCGAGGAGAAAACTATTGTGTCTATGGAAATTACGCTCCCTGGGGGAAAATGTGAGGTCTCGAGCTGAGAGTTAAGTAGGCATTCTTGCTTGTTGAAATGGAATAGGTTTTTGTTTTGTCTTTGGCCATCTTTTTTCAGTTCTCTGTTGTCCTATTTTTCGGCATCAGCTACTTCCTTCTTCAAATTTCATCTTTTTCATAAATTTTCTTAACTTTTTGTTTCTGTGCCCAGTTTATCTTGTGTGGGAACACATCTTGTGTACAGAGTCCGCGCTCCCTCGACTTCATGCTAAATAATCCCTCTGTGAACACTTATGTTGTGGTTAGTGAGGCCTTATAAACTAACTTATAATCTAATCAGCACGTCATGAATTACAGCGAAGTTTTCACCAGTTTGGGAACTTATGGATAGTGGAGATATCGACAGATTTAGGGTACATTTCGTAGAATTCTACGCCGGTGTGTCAAGAAAATACTTGTTGCAAATTGAAGAAAATAACTTTCTGATTATACGTAGCACGCCTTAAGACTCGCACCATTTGATGATACGCGGTGAGCTTCACGACGCGCACCACCTGACGGGTGCGCGGTCCACATTAAGAAGACCTGATCATAGCGGTCGGCGTTGGCCCGACGTACGCTGGCTACAGCGGCGGCAACCGTAGAAAGTCCCAGCGAAGGTCACTTTGACTGCGACCGGCGTCTGTGTGCTCTCGCGCGCCTTGCTAGGCCGCCGAGTAAGCCTTTCTATAGCAAGTGTACACTAAACTCTTCCTTTGGAACAGCTTTCTTTAGATCTGACGCAGATGTCAAAGGCGAAGGGTCGAGACGGACGACCTTTGAATGTTCACTTCTCTTCTGAGGAATGGCGAGTAGCCGAAGTATGGAACGCAGCGTGTTACAACGATACATTGATCACAAATTTGATGTATATTAGTGATTTGGAGAATAAGTTTCAAATGTACAACTGTATTCTCTTATACCCAATATATTTTAGATATTTCTACGTAATTATGCAGTTAAGGTTTCTATTTCGTGTGATCCTCTGTTAGAGTGCGGAAAGATGGAACTAACTAGGACTATTAACACTGAACCACACTGCTCTGTAGAGCCCATCTTCTATTTCAGTGGTTAGCTTTGTAGCTCAAACTAGCCTTACGATTGGCTTTATAAATTCACTCATGCACTAACGTGCCATGTAAGTGAAAGTTATTATAATTTGCAATGCAATTTTATGATTTTCCGCACCAGCAAGTTCGTTAACACAGGCAAGAGTAATTAGCTTAGCCAAACGCCACAGCTCGTGAGGCTGCCTCTAAATTGGCCGGAAAATGAAGCCGATGTTGACGTCATGTTAGGCTTACCTCATTTAGTGTAGAGATATTATATTTCTGTATCGTCCATTACTTTGGTCCGTTTCTCATCTGTTGGCTTTCCTGAGATCAAACTGAAAATCCTCGTTGTAGAATTAACGCCACCATCAAGAAAATTTGTTCTGTTCATAAGCTATTCCGTGTGAGTTCTCACGTTCCAACACCTTGTGTACCAGTTTGCATGCACGTCTGTTGACGTGCTAGCATGAGTAAGACGCCGTCGGGCACAGGTGAGACAAACGCCGCGTGCTGAGAGCGTCTCCGCAGCTGCGGTGGCTCGCAGCGCCTGCACGCTGGTCATAACGGTTGTGTTCCCTCCCGCTCACCTGTCCCTGGGAAGGAAACATTCCACGTTCTCTCGGTCAGCTGCTTTAGGACCGGCGTGTGCTTGCGTACAGGGCTTTAGCGCCACTTTTGTGAGTAATTGTTGTGAAGTCTGTTCTTTCGTGTCAGGTATATCAGGGCTGTTTTCAGACCGGGCTCTGGCTCTGTCTTATGAGGTTTTAGCCCAGATTATCTTTTTGAAGTTATTTGATTTTCATTGTGTTTGCGTCTGCGTTTAGTAAGAATAAATTTTATACGGCTTTGTGGAACAGAATTTATCAACTAGTGTGGGTTCTCGAGTGGGATGCGAGAGCATGTTTTGACGGCTGGTATTTATACTTGAAATAAATTACCGTGCATATTTTTGTGTGACACTACTGCTGGTGTTCCCCTCAGGGGGATACAACTATTGTATCTATGGGAATTAGCACTCCCAGGGGAAAAATGTGAGGGCCCGAGCTGAGAGTTAGGCAGGCTTTCTTTTTGTTGAAATAAAATGTTTTCTGTTACGTTAAGGACCACCTTTTTTCGGTTCACTACTGTCCTGTTTTTCAGCACCTCTGACTTTCTTCTTCAACTTTTATCTTATTTCATGAACTTCTTTCCTAGCTTACTGTTTCTGTGCACTTAGTGCATAGATTGAATTAGATTCCGCATTCCCTCAACTCCATACTAAATGGTGCCTTCCTCTTTCCTCTCTTGGAACATCTTTGTTGTGGTTAAGGGAGGCTAAAACTTTCTTATATAATAATAATAATAATAATAATAATAATAATAATAATAATAATAATAATAATAATAATAATAATAATACTGCTGGTGGTCAGGTGTTGTACATTCATGAAGCTAACGAATTGAAGTATTCAAGAACTTCTAATTTGAAGTGCTGTATATCTCAGGTGTTTTTCATTTTTCATTTTTTAGCTTATCGCACCCGAACAGCTGTAGCTCATTGCTGTATCAAATAAATATCACACATGTTCAAAAATCCATTAGAGTCGCAGTCGAGAAATGAAACTGTCGAGCAAGACAACCAAGAAGAACAATTTAAAAAAGGGCTGCTTGTCGCCCGTACATTGTTTTTCTTACGGTTGAGGTACTCGTTGCATGATCTCGAACAGGTGAACTTGGATCGCCTTGCAGTGGCGAAGATGTCATGCAGTTTCCTTAGTGTTAACCACAAAATGAGCGCTGTTGAAAAAATTTTATGAGACGGGCTACCCGTCTTCATGCTCAAGTGTTTTCTTATGGTGCTTTCTGAATGACAAGGTTTATAAACAGCATGCGCCAGCGTGCAGCGTGGGTTTATGGCTGACGTTTAATTCAGACGTAGAAAAATCCATGAATGCAGAGCAAAACGAACACAGGTTATAGAATACACAGGATGTTGTTACACTGACCTTAAAAAATAACTCCTCCATAGTCGTACCTAGTGTACGAGCAATACGTCCCGTGAACAATCCTAACTTGTGCGGTTTGGTTTTACAAGCACTAAAACTCGAAAATGTTTCTCCGTGCACTTTCCATACGTTGAGTAGTCGGTTCCACTGGTGGCAACCATGCTATGCTTTCTTCACGTTTTGAAGGCCTGCCATTGTTTCCAGCTAATGGTGGAAGTTTTTACCTGCGTGTGTTGTGGCTGGCCATGCGGTGAATGCTGCCACCCGTGCCTCTGGTAGCAAGGCTGCCAGATAGGCTTTTTCTATTTAATTTTTCAAATTTAGTCTTTTTACAAGGAAAATTTACAATGAGAATCTCTCATTTGTCGAATTTTCATGGCTGCCGGATGCTGAGGGAATTTTATTTAAGTAAGAACCATTCTAACATCAATCCTGCTATTAACGCTTCTGTCGCGCTGGTGCGAATCCGATCATGAAAGACAACTTACGCTTCACTGCACCTCCCGTACTGAACGTCAGGCATGAGTCCGCATGACTTATCTTTTATTGGTTTTCTTTTACCTTCTCGTCGTTTAAGTGTTGACTGTAAATTTCATTTTCTTGAAGTTCCGCCTTCGTTATTTGAAGTGCCGTTCTTGTCAGTGGTATCGTGTTACCGAAGCGGGAGGCTAAATATTCCTTTTTCTGACTGGGACAATTTTGGCTCGATGTAAATTCTTAGCACTAGAATCATCTTGTGCAAACGATGTCTGTAAAAAAAAACACTCGCAGTGTTGATGTTAAACTGTTGAGCATTGCAGCGCAGGCCTGCGACTCAGCGGCACCGAGCGTCTACAGTGAAAGTGCTGCAGCGATGCCCCCTGCAATCTGAGGCTGTTCTCCAGTGGTCGCCTGTTGCTGGGCCTCTTCAGCTGCTGCTAATTTGGTGTCACCGCGGGTGTAACTATTGCGGCTTTTATCATTAATATCAATAGGCTTTGATGCTCTTGTTTCATAGGCCCTTCGTGATCATGAAAACGTATATAGAAGTGACAGAAGTGCTTATTTTACTGAGTTACATTTATGAGTGATGTATGGTCAGCGTTAGATAATATGCAGATTTAGGCGAAAACTTAACGTTGATGTGATACTCTATCATTTCGTTTTCATGGACTCGGGAGCGCGCACGCGCACAGCCTCGGTGCACGGTCAGTGACCTCTAATGGGAGGTGCGTCGTCTCACTACCTTGCCCTTTGGGCGGCCTAGCATCTCTGGAGGCCACAATGCTGGGGCCTCTACGTTACACCAAAATTTTTCCTCGCTCAGAATTACAGCCTTAATTACAACTTTGACGAGAGTTCATTAGTGAGATGAGTGCTGAAAATTTTAGCCTCTAACGTGGGTGCTGAATAGACTCGTTTTGAATGCAGTTAGTGCAGAGCGACACCCGTGGAACAGCGCGTGCGTTGTCTGGTGTGCTTAAGTTCGTCTAGTGACCGTTGTTTGGAGTTAGTCGACAACGGTGTGTGAAACGGAGGTCAAAACCATGCTCTTAAGCAACCTGTGAGTTAATATGGATCTGTTGTAATAGTAAATCGTTGTGATACGTGCCAAGCTTTTTCGGCGATCATTTTAGCTAGCGATATAGCTATGTTAGTTGTTTAGCTTTCAATAAAACGTATAATGAATCGACTGCATTGCGAAGGCAGGATGGCTAACCCGTTGAAAGTGAGTGTTCCACTACGTGAAATCGTGTGTGTCTTTGCATGTATAGGAACTGCACTTTCTCATTAAACGAAACATTTCTCAACTAATTACGTTGTCTCGCAAAGAAACGTACGCCGTGTTTCGCGAGTAACCATTTCTCAGTGGCAGATACTTCAGTAAATCGCTTTTCTGTCGACGTGTGGATATGTTTCCAACTCAGATAAGTAATCTCGACAACAGAAATGTTATTGATCTTTGTGGCGCAAATGAAAGCGACCCTGACGTAGCTCGCTGTAACTCTCTCTTACGAGAAGATTAACCAAGGCTTTGTGGGGCACTCTACGTATCGTATCGAAGCTGAGCTAATTTCACGGTTGATGAGTGCGCTCTTCTTATTCTTTATCACATACGACGACGTCCCTGATCTAAACATAGCTTACTTTTCTCAGTGGGACTTTTTGTCTCGCACCTATGATGAGCGTTGCAGATGTGTTGTAGGAAGGCATGGAGTTTAAAACAGCATCTAGGCATTAAAGCTGTACATATCGAATGATTCGTATTCGAGTAATCGCGGACGACACTTTGCACTATCAATACTGCTGTGGTTTTCGTCAAATAGGCTCGTATTTTACTGGTTATTTAAGTACAAGATTAAAGGTCATTCCATGGAATTATGTTGGCTAGTAGCTAAATTATGAAGGGAAATCGTGTGTTGACTTCTGGGTCTATTCAGTTTGTAAGACTTGTAGCAACTTCAGTGAATTTTCGATTATCATGGCTGTTTTGATGGTCCGTACGCACTCATTCATCCAAAAGCTGACTTTTTCTGTAACGTCTCATATTACTCAATAACTAAAAATTAGGATTACAGCACCATATTTAGGTTTCCACAATATTTAGGTTTCCACACAATATTTAGGTTCCCTCAAAAAATTCTGTGGACATTACAGTATGATGTCGGAAAAGAGACGATGCCGTTCTCTAAAATGGTGAGCTTATCTTTTGGAAGCACGTAGTTGATTGCTCCAAAATACCCTAATTTCTGCTGCGAAGAAAGCAATGTTCTCTATGACGCAAGTTTACCAAAACTTCAGCCCTGAAGCTGGACTCTAATCCTCGTCGGGAAGCGTCATTTGGCTGCTATAATTGCTACTAACGTGCTGTGCTGTCCGTACCAATTCCGCTTGCTTCCATTTGGAAAACGAGAAAGCGTAGTGGCTTTTACACGCCCACTGAATATTGCGCGCGTTCGAATTACCTGCTCCAGCGTAGTGCTATCCAACGTTGCAGTGCCTGTGTCGCGTTGTGTGAGCACTTCCGAACTCTCGTTTGCCGTGCATCAGGTGCGATGGTCCTGTGTCGCATTGGAGGCCTGCTGCTGCTCGTCCTCCATGCCAAAACTGGGCGTAACGAATCATGGCTTCGTTTATTCCAGTTCACTCAGGCGATTTCTACGTAATGACACACTTTTATGCGGGTCTTAAATTTGAGGAGTCGAACGTTCGATTTGTGTTATTTTTAGGTTTGTCCTAATTAGTCTTTCAAAGGATGGAATTTTATTTCTTTTATGTGCATTTGTCTTTAAAAACTATGTGGGTGGGTAACCTATAGAAAAGGTGTAGTCTCTATTATTAAAAGCACTAGAAGCCTTTCAAATTTAATATTGATCTTCGTGGATTCCTAGGCATAAATTACCTTCCTATATCGAACTAGTGAATTATTCGTTGCAAAATTTCCTATAAATGGTTTTGAATTCATGCCATCGGTTTACTGTTCATGGTTGCTTCTCGGAACTCAGTGTTTACAGACACTCTGTTGTCACCAGCGGCTGGCGTCGTGCGTGTTTGCGCGGCTCAAAAGCCTGCTACTCTTTGATCGCGCCCTAATGTGTCGGAGGCATAGTGCGGCCCTGCTTCCTTTGGAGCTCCTTTAGTTAGGCTGTGTGTTCATGCGGGGAGGTGCCTTCCTGCACGAAGGCTGCGAGATGCATCGCTCTGCACCCTGCCCTCTTACCGCCTTTAGAGTCCGTGTTTATGTGTGTGCAGTGCGCGGTCCTTTGATCGACACTTATCTCGTTTTGCTTTGTCGTTCGCCTCTTGTTTGTTAGGGAACGTGCTCCGAGCATGGAATTCGGAAGAATATTCGTAATGACGACGTTTGTTATCCGTGAAAAAAGTTCTCTTCTATTTTGAAACCCTGATCACCTTGCCAGTTATAACCGTGAGTTTGAACACAGAGACTATTGTACTTCAAGATTGTTTGTAGAATTTATACATTGAATGCTGAAACTAGTGTTTCTATCAAATGTATTGTTCTGAATGCCCCAATCGTTGATCTTTTTTTGTGTGTTATGTTGTTCATGCGGCAGCGGCTTCTTTAACGGAGAGGCAACCAATATTGTTGCATGGAAGCATTTGAACATGAAATGTTTTGGGATGCAAAATTGCATGTGCAAATTGAGATTCTGCTATGCAGAACTGGAACTCGCTCAAATCTTTATTTGACTGAGGAGCTGTTCTCTAATGTTTACGAATGCTAGTCCCCTCAGGGGGATACAACTATTGTATCTATAGGAATTAGCGCTCCCAGGGGAAAAATGTGAGGGCCCGAGCTGAGAGTTAGGTAGGCCTTCTTTTTGTTGAAATAAAATGTTTTTTGTTATGTTAAGGACCACCTTTTTTCGGTTCACTACTGTCCTGTTTTTCAGCACCTCTGACATTCTTCTTCAACTTTTATCTTATTTCATGAACTTCTTTCCCAACTTACTGTTTCTATGCCCTTTCTGCATAGATTCCTCATTTTCTTATCTCCATACTAAATGGTGCCTTCCTCCTTCCTCTCTTCGATACGCTCTATTTTTGCAGCGGTTAGGGAGGCTTAAACTAACTAATAATCTAATCTTACGAATGCTAGTATGAGTGTCAGAAGGGTAGTATCAAGGTTACATCACGTACACAACCACAGTGCAGATGACTGACGGAGACCTACCTGTACGCTGCATTGTAATCGGCTTGGCGGCACCCATCTTCAGCGTGCTCCATATAACGTGCATTTCAGTGGAACGACTCGTACGTCGTTTAATGCTTTTGTGCACAAGATATTTACGATTGTTTTATTCAGCAAAAAATGATGCACGTTTCATGTATAATTTGACTTAAACTTATACGTAATTTAGCCGTTCAGTTTCGGACAAATTTTCAGCGTGTTCCTTCAAATAAAACCCCTCAGGCGGATACAACTATGGTATCTATGGGAATTAGCGCTCCCAGGGGAAAAATGTGAGGGCCCGAGCTGAGAGTTAGGTAGGCCTTCTTTTTGTTGAAATAAAATGTTTTTTGTTATGTTAAGGACCACTTTTTTTCGGTTCACTACTGTCCTGTTTTTCAGCACCTCTGACTTTCTTCTTCAACTTTTATCTTATTTCATGAACTTCTTTTCCATCTTACTGTTTCTATGCCCTTTCTGCATAGATTCCTCATTTTCTTATCTCCATACTAAATGGTGCCTTCCTCCTTCCTCTCTTCGATACGCTCTATTTTTGCAGCGATTATGGAGGCTTAAACTAACTTATAATCTAATCTAATCCTTCAAATAAATTTGATGGATATTCGTATACGCTGCCTAATTTTCCCAACTGAAGGAAATTTCGGTTTGTGGGTTGTTCCTAATATTCAACCTAATTTTTTGGTTAATCATTTACTAAATTTTTTGGGAATTTATGGTTTCATTTTTTAGATTTTGTGAAATTGTGAAATGAGTCTCGCGTGCGAGAGTGTTTGCGGACTTGAACTGTTGCGGCTTCACGGCTAACGGGTTTTGTAAGTGAACAGACTTTATGTGCATACTTTGGCAAAATATGCTGAATATATTTTGTTTTCTAAAGTAAGAGACTTTTCTATCTACATCGGAGCTAAATGAGGCAACACTCGCCTCATCTTATTCGCAGCGAAAGCCATAGACTTGAACTGCGCTGACTGACTACACTGATAGTTTGGTAAAAGATACCAGCGGAAGTCCTTCACTAGTTCAGCAGCAGACTTTTTCAAAGTAATTAAAAATATAGCAATCAATAAGTACTTCTTTCACGAAAAGGTGTGAAAATATCGGAGATGCCATCGGTTTACAAAACGGAGATTAGATTATGGAAAAGTTTTACTTTTTCGTATCCTCGAATGTATTAGCTTTACGATTGTTCGTGCTTTGTGTGTTTTCCAAGTTTATTGCAAACATCCGTTGGGCTGTGCAACATTTCGATAGTGCCGTTGCAATTTCACATTTTGACGTACAGAAATATGGAGACTATTTTTTGTATATGTTTTAAATGCTATTTTATGATAAATAACTCATTCTGCAGTGCGTGTTTGTATCGTACAAAGGTCAAGCATTAGTATCAAATTGTTATTTATGTTACGATTTTCGCAGAAATCGAGGGCTTTTGACTCAGACCTTTATACGTACAGAAGTAACTTTCCATTGTGTTATATGTGAAGTGAACTTGGAAAAAGATCTGGTCGAACATCCCTGTTGCAATTGCAGTGACGCTGTCTAACTTCAGGAAGCGCATTTAGTGTCTCCTGGGCAAGATGAAGCCGGCCACCTGTAGGCTTGCATTAGCGCCGGCAGACACCATGTCTTTCTCCTGAACGCGCTCCTTTCAAATCGCCCAGCTTTGTGGTCCGTAGAATATTTGGAAAATGAGGCGAACCTCAATTCTTCTACATGCTGGGGAATTTTCTATGCAATGAAAAAATGCTCAAATCAGTGGCCTTGAAGAACGAATCAAGTCCAGCCGTTGAACCTGCTGAAAAAATTCTACTTCTACGCAGCATCGGGGATAGACTTGTTCAATAACTAGACCATGGCCTTGGCAGCCCAGAAAACTTGATCTAAATATCACTTAAAGATTCCGTTGTTTACTACGTCGTTTAATAATTCTGAAGAAGCCACTGTTTTCTGAAACTGGTGCTGACTGAGTAACTGGATCGGTTGGATAATTACCATTGAGTTGCTGAAGCGTTATTAGGCGACCGCAGAATTACCTCACCTTTAACCTTAGAACCGCCCATGTATCTTGGTTTTGAAAAGTAGCGTGTAAATCTCCGTGCTGCTGTCTACGCGTGATTACATGGTGAACTTTACGCGTGGAGTGCGCTGGTGGTATCAATGTTTTTATCCTATTTATCACGGTTGCTTCAGTAGTCCCGTCAGAATATGCCCCACAGCGTCCCAGAACTGCGTGTGGGGACGACCAGCCGGCCTTTGCTCTTTGGGTCCGAACTCGGCGACCGGAGAGTACGCAGTGGGCTTGGTTCATCAGGTTCTATTTTTCTTGTTTCTTTCCTGGAGTGCCTGCCTATTTGCGTATTGTGTGCGCAAACTCTCTGTGCTCCTGGATTGCTTGATAATTTCTGATTTTTACTTCAAGGAGTCTTCTTATGTCAGTATTCAGTGAGCTTCTAAGACGACAATCCCACTGGTCTGTGTTGTCTCAAGTTGCTCATAATAGAGAAAGTAGTGCTCGCCATGTGAGTCAGTGTGGGTATAGTTACTCTGCTTTATCTTTCTTTCGTTTTCATTTCATTTATCTTTTGTAAGATATCCTGCTGTACCCTATGCAACCAACCACTTGCACGAGTGTAAGCGTTTTTATTTTTGCCCTTTTTTCATTTGACTTGACTTCATAAGATGCATGTGTTTTTTTGATGGCAATGTAAGGCGAGGAGAAGACGTTTTGCTTGCCCTAGTGATGTCATGCCGCAGGAGATCTTTCCGAGTAAGAAGGAGGTTTTACGCTCAAATTTAGTAGTAATTTTCGACTTCTTGATGATACTAAAATTTATTTTATTTTTCGCAAGTCAGGAGCATTATTGACTCCTATTTTTACAATATTTTACGACCGACAGTTTGTTGGAGCCTGTCACGATGTCATTCATAAACCTAGAGCACCTTATCTCGAAATACGGAAAGTGAGAAGCTTGAATTGCACAGTTGCAGGAAGTAGTCTTGCATTGCAATATGGCGTGGTTGTAACACGTGAATGTGAATTTTCACACTGTACTCGAGTGCTGTGCAACCTCTACAGTGCAGTGGAGCGTCAGCGCTAGCAATTATTTCATTGGAAGTTGTTCGGTTAAACGGAGTAGTTGCCCGGCCTGCACCCCTCAGTGTGATACAGCTTTTGTATCTATGAGAATGAGCACTTTCTTGGGGAAAATGTGTGAGGGCCTGAACTGAGAGTTAGGTAGGCCTTTTTTTTTGTTGGAATAATTTTTTTTGTTACGTTAAGGACCACCATTTTTCGGTTCACTGCTGTCCTGTTTTTCAGCACCTACTACTTTCTTCTTCAACTTTATCTCGTTTGATAAACTTCTTTTTCAACTTGCCGTTTCTAAGCCCTTTCTGCATTGATTCTCCATTCCGTTATCTCCACACTAAATGGTGCCCACTTCCTTCCTCTCTTCGATACGTTTTTTTTTTGTAGCGGTTAGGGTGGCTTAAACTAACAAATAATCTAACATATAATCTGCCCGGACTGCATGCGTAAATTTTATTGAAATTGAAATTTTAAAGATGTTAGATTCTAAGCAATTCAAGAACTTGTAGCGTCGACTTTGAGGAGTCATATAGCTTGCAAATTCAGGTGAATCGATTTTAAGAATTCACTCGTTTCTATTTGCGGTAAAATGTGCACCTTAGAGCCTTATTTTCGTCGAGTTCACCCCTCAGGCGGATACAACTATTGTATCTATGGGAATTAGCGCTCCCAGGGTAAAAATGTGTGGGCCCGAGCTGAGAGTTAGGTAGGCCTTCTTTTTGTTGAAATAAAATGTTTTTTTTTTATGTTAGTGACCAACTTTTTTCGGTTCACTACTGTCCTGTTTTTCAGCACCTCTGACTTTCTTCTTCAACTTTTATCTTATTTCATGAACTTCTTTCCCATCTTACTGTTTCTATGCCCTTGCTGCATAAATTCCTCATTTTCTTATCTCCATACTAAATGGTGCCTTCCTCCTACCTCTCTTCGATACGCTCTATTTTTGCAGCGGTTAGGGAGGCTTAAACTAACTTATAATCTATAATCTAATCTTTCGTCGAGTTCATATAATACAGAGCGTGATGAATGTTCTAGTAAATTCTCATATCATATTGCATAGTTATTACTTTTGTTAATTGAAATAGATTTTCTAGAACCGCGAACTTCGTTGTAGAAAACAGAGCTTCAACGTACGTACTGTACTCTCCGATCAGTATGCGGCCCTCTGCCGCTGCCGGCTTGTCATGCGTTGCCGAGCTGTGCGTCGTGTTTGGGACGGCACTCACTGACGTGAAATGCGGTTACTTGCATGTTTGGTGGCGTAATGCAAGTAATATGGGAGTGCGCTTTAATACTAGACTATTTTTAGACCGCAGGATTTGACCTGTCTGCTGGGGAATCCGGGTTAGGCTGATTATTTAATTTCTGTGGTCAAGTTCGGGAGTAGCTTGGGAATATCGGTTATTTGATATTCTCGAGCTTGAGGGCTCCAAACTTCTCTGGAAAAATATAATAAAAGCTATCGTTTACCTGATTTGCTGAACATCTACTGGATATTTCAGAGTGTGTCCGCCATCGAAATTCCAATTTTGTAAACGTTGATTTCTTATGTCATATTTCTTATCATCGTTAACTTTTCTTTTTGCTTTGGCACCATTTTTCTTAACTTCAACCCTGGACGTTACGAGGATGGTGCTGAGATGCTCGTGGATGAGTTCTGGTGACAAGAGGATGGACGTGCTTGTCCTACATTTGGAGACGTACTCCTCGTGTTGTTACCGCGGCTGCATGCGCGCGTCGCAGCTGCAGAGGTCGCGCTGAAGGTTGCCGGCTGCACCAGATCGCGGTCGGCACAGTCCCCTCCGTCCCCCTGACCGTCTCGCCACAACCGGTCGTCCTGCGCCCTCTGTCATCCCTGCGCTGCCCGGCCTCCGCGCCGGCCCTCAAGTTATGCAACGATCCGATAAGTTGACGCGAGCGTGAACTCTACATCTGGATACGGATCCCCAGCGTTATATGCGTCTTCATAACATCGTCGTGATCTCCAATTTTTGAGTCATCTTCGTGATGCAGTGAAGTGGCGTTATGTACGCTAGTCTCCGTTGCAGCATCTTGTGCGGTGGGCCGGCGTGCTTGTAGTCAGTCCATCGCCTGTTTGAATGTCTGCGGTTTGTGTTCTGTTTTTCTTCTATTCTTCTTCTTTCAGTCGCGTTCAGTGACACTGCAGAAATGCCCCTGTCGCAATATGGTCGTGAAATCTCGTATGTTTTAGCGCGTGAATAACTATTGTGAAGCTTGAATGAAATATCTGATTTTGAACGCTTGAAATTGAAGGAAAAAATTATTCATTTGGATAGGAATAATTTTATAGCTGGGTCAGCATTTTCACTATATGGAATAAAATGTTAGGTTCCATGGTGTTCAGTGAATAGCTATCATTGAGAGTATTGGCGTTGTGGAGTCCTGAATTGACATTAACTTGCGATGCTATCAATTGAGGATCTCTGTCAACCTGGATCTTTGCTGCAGTCACCTGTAAGGCTTGCAGTGCCGCTGCTCTGGAGGCACTTGAGAGGCCGTGTGTGTACCTGCCCCTTCAAAAACTTCTATTTTCTTGCTCGTTTAGCGCTCAGTTTTGAGGACGAGGTGCCTAACAGAACATAGTTTACATCTCAGATTTGTACCCTGTTGGATTCCTTGATGTGCACTGCCGAGTTCCTCCCTCATTCTCATGCCGGTGACAACCTGATGCCGTGCCAGCCTAATAACGGTGGTTGCGTTTTTGATGATATAAAGATAAAATACGGACGATGAAGGTTTATATACTGCTGGAGTTACGCGAGTGCGTCATCTTAGGCGAACTTAAACTTACAGGAAAAAATTTCCGTTTTTCACTGTGACAATACTTGTGTTACAAAAAACTGGGACTAATTTAAATCCGTGTAAGGTGAGGTTGTCATGAGATGAGATGACGCTGTGTAGCTTGAGGCACGACTGCAGTCGCGCTCGAAATTGTCATTCTCTTAGTAAGCGTTGTCTTGATAGTTATCTACTAGCGTTCGCTTGGGAACTCGTTCTCTTGTGCGAGCGCTCTTTGAGCATGCGTTCTCTTAAGTATTCTCGTGAACGTGCTTTAATAACTGGTCTTCTCTTGAACGTGCTTTTATAACAGGTATTCTTGAGCAGACGTTCACTTGATCAGGCGTTGACTTGAACCGTCATTCTTGCCAGCCTTCCCGAGCGCTATGAAATGCTCTGCACTAGGCGTTATCGCAACTACGACGTCAGAATATTCCAATACTTTCCACCAGCCATCGGTGTTCGCGTACAAAATTTTCCCTCTCGCTGGGCAATTACTGGAGATTTATTGTCGCTCTACCACGCCTGCACAGCGCCGACTGCCGCATCTGCTTCCGCCTTTCGTTGCCGGGCAAAGGAGGCCTCATCAATACAGCGGTGTCGTGTCGAGTTTTGATGGAGCAAGGTTTTGAAAACCATACAGCCTCGCATCTAAAATTAGTGGGGCGTTGAATGCTCATTTTCAGGCCTTTAGTGTTGAAATTGTCTTGATTCGGAGTTTTTGCTAAAAGTATTCGTTAAGATGGCAGCTATCGGGATTTTTCCGGTGGTTCGTCAAAGCTTTGCTACTTATTATTCAATGTGCTTTTACTCGTTTTGCGTGGATTTTGTGTCTTCAATATTTATGTGGCTTTCATAATTCATAAAATATTTATTGTGGATTTCGCTCCACATATCGTGTGAGGTAGTCAGAGGTACACTTAGATCCTTTTAGTTTTTTATTCTTTATACATACCAGTGCTTGTCGTTTCAGTTATTATTCTGTAAATACGTTTACTATTTCTGAAGGGCGTGGTGCATGCAATGTTTAGTTTCAATATTCTATTGGACTGGACCTTTCTTATGTACAAATCAGAGAGCCCGGCAAATTCTTTCGTTTCAATAATTATTGTAACTTGTAATTTTTTTCTAAAACGTTTTTACGTGGTAAATTTTTTCTTCGCAATTCTATGTCGTTCATGATTGAGGAGCATTTTTTTAAAACTATTTTTGCGTAGTTTCGGGTCCTGAAGACAGTGTTCCGTTCTTTGAAAATGCGTACACATCTTTTACAGAATGTCTCTTTTGCGCTTCGTTTTATTTACTTCGGTTGTTTTGAAAATGAGTGCATCAAGATTCATGCTCCGCGTTTTGCACGACGATCTAGAATGACGCTTCTCGCTCCACATACGACTGCGTCGGCACACGCAGGGTCGCGTTCGATTTCATCCGTTGGAATTTGATTGTGAAGGGAATTGCAGGATTGCATGGCGCTGTAGCACCGCGAGCGACCGTGTTGCTGCGTCGCAGCGACAGAATACATTAACTGGTCCACTAGGCCTGCTGATTTGGTCCCTGTAATGTATTCTGTCAAGACTTGATATTCAAAGCTCCGCTGCTTTGTGCGTTTCGGGCTCGGCTATCGTCTGATAGTGGACCTCCGAGCGTGTGGGCCTGCGTCCCTGGGGAGCCTAGACTTAATTAATGAGTCGTCCTTAGAATATCGCACACATGCTTGTCGGCTTGTTGAGAGTGTCTGGCGTAACTTATTCTCTCTTGTCATGCGAAAATTGACTTTTTCTCTTGTAAAGTTTGCACGAGACTTTTCTCTCAAGTCAGACGTTAAATTCAGGAGAGTTCTTTTTGAATCTTTGTACAAGAAGAGGGAAGACTGAAGGCTGTCAATATTTGCTTCCCTGGCAAGTTTATTGTGGTGGGAAATATGTTCTATTAAATTAAAAAAATGATTAG
This sequence comes from Morinoia aosen, assembly GCA_030386875.1. Taxonomy (NCBI): domain Eukaryota; kingdom Metazoa; phylum Arthropoda; class Malacostraca; order Amphipoda; family Talitridae; genus Morinoia; species Morinoia aosen. The sequence continues at coordinate 38,767,185 of CM059572.1, forward strand.
GTATCTTTAGTTAAAATAGTTTAATATTTTGGGAAATGTATATTTCTCTTTTCCTCTGTGCTCGAGGCGCTTTACATTTGACTAAGAAATTTTCAATGTACCTTTGTTTCTCCTCAGTGGGATACCACTATTGTATCTATGGAAATGAGCATTCCTGGAAGGTATAAGCAAAGTCCTAAGCTAAAGGATAGAAAGATAGGCCTTTCTTTTCTTAAAATAAAATAAATTTTTTGTTTTGTTACGAACCATGTTTTTCGTTTTACTGTTGTCCGATTTTTAGCACCTACCACTTTCTTCTTCAACTTTTATCTTGTTTCATGAACTTATATCTGAACTTACTGTTTCTATGCACTTTATGCATAGATTCTGCGCTCCCTTGAGTCCATAATAAATGGTTCCTTCCCCTGTTCGGAACGCATTTTGTGGTTAGAGAGGCTTAAACTGCCATATAATTTAATTTTATTTCAATCTTACCGTTTCTGTGCGCAAGATGTGAGAACATACTTTTTTTAAAAGATCTTTTATGTTTCCACTTTAATTTTCCCTCAGGAGAAGGGTAAATTTTAAGTACAGTACTTATGGTTGTAATCGACGCTCAAAGAGTATTTTCGTTTTACACGAGTTAATAGCTCCAACGCTAAATACTGACGTTGTGAGCTTTCGCGGTCACGCCATAACATTAAACTCGGAAGAACAGCTACTTCTGCTTGTTCTGTTGCGACTTTTTCCTCGCATTTCAGTGATTGTTCTTCTTGGAAACCGCTGAAGTTGTCTCGAATTCTCGGAGGAATGCATAGCCCAAAGCTACGTGCAGCCCGAGCATTTGAGGAATTTGTGTAGTGCCTACGGCGCTGTGTAATTGGCAGACAAGCGTTCCGATGCTGCAGCGGCCGGAGTGCGCCGAGCTTCGAGCACGGTAAAGGAAACAAGGTAGGGTCATTTCTATGGGGAAAATACAACTCCTCTTGTTCGGCTGGCCAATGAAACGGCTTTATTTCAAACAAACTTTATGACGTCACTATTGCGACTCGTCGTTAGGCCAATAGTTGTGCCAGATTTAGGGCCAGAAGTGTTGCCAGATGCAAAATGAGTGCTGCTATTGGTTCGTTGTCATGACGTCAGCATTGCCACACGGTCGACGAAAAAGACTGGTGTGACCCTACCTTGTTTCTCCTACCGTGGCATCGAGTGCACGTCGCGGCACTGCACTCGAACTGTCTCTGAAGGACCGCTCAAGTGAGCCTCGACGCATTTCTGAAGCCTCATCATGACCCGATAGATGGTGGGCCGAGTAATGTTAGGTCACCTCGTTATTTTTGCGACATTTTGTACACGTCAGAGATGGAGAGCGTCGCCTAACGTCTTTCGGTCGTAAATGACGAGCCGCTTGTACTACACAGTCGTCTGTCATGTTGAACGACTTGTGGCAATTGAGAAGATAAACATGAGCTTAATTACATGCCACTCGTGAGCGAAAGGGCCAATTTCGCGTCAATTATGCGCTCTACTTGAAAATGAAAGTTAGCAATAAAATACCGGGAACTTATTTGGACATTTTTGCTTGCCGCCAGCAAATACCCCGCTAAGTTAATGATTCGCTGAGTAATTTGTGTGAGTTGTATTAGCAGGTTTCCAAGTTTGTCAGCGAGTTCATTGGAATTGAGATTCGGGTCTTGATGTTGATATAGCGTTGTTTCCTTCACTCTGCCGGTAGTGAACTGACAGGGAACGGTTCCAGTTCTTTTATTTATATGAATTGCCTGATATCTATTTTATAGCTTATTAGTTTGTCTTAGAAGCCTTACAAGTTCATGGTTTGCAACGTCCTGCAACTCAGTTTTTATGAGAGAAATTATGGCTCGAACTTTGTATGAATGTAATTATTGCTTTGAGCTTAGGTAGAAAAATATCATTTTTGTAGCATTCTGCTGGTACCTGCATCTAATCGAACCGAAATCTAATCTAATTATCGCTTACGAATTGTTAAGTTTGGCTTGGAAAATTAGCTAAGTAGCAGTTACATAATTTCGATCGCTGATTGCAGTGATACATGTACTTCGTTATGTTTACCGGTACTTTACGGCGTAAGACACTAGCTCAGACTGGGTAAAGCTTGGATTTAATTAGCAGCTGCGGTACTGGAGAAATGTCAGAATCACACGCTTGAACACCTGAGTTAGGCAAGACGTGTGAATTCGGACTGTTCAGAGTATGGAGTCGTTACCCATAAATAGCAGCGCTTGGTGTGGCTTTGATATCCCAATTAAATAAATAACTGTTACAGCAAGAATGTAACACGTTCTGAGTGGAATGGAAGTAGTGAAATCTAATAGTAGTGAAATGAGAATTTATTAGGAGGAAACTTAAATGAAGGTGGATTGAAAAAATAGTTGCGTAAAAATATACGTGCATGAATTTCGAATACTGTTAAATGTTGGGTTGAAAATGATGGAGGGTTCGTGAATGTCAATGAATGACCGTGGCGAGGGTTAAAATTTGTGATTTTAAGCACGTGAGGAAGAGAGGAGCTGCTGCTGTGTGGTGTAGCTCGAGTGACTCAGAGGCTGGTAGCTGTAAGGGCCCTACTGCTCCTCCTCAAGTGTCTAGACTGGTCTTATGCGTGTGGATCTTCGCATTAGTGTAGCCTGTGGATAAGGCTAAACATGACAACACTCATGTAGATCGAACATGAGTATCTACCCTCTAATGTAAATAAAAAATTTTGTGACGAAATATTATGGTTGAAATATTTTTATCATTTAGATATTATGTTATATTGTGTGACGTTCAAATATAATGTTTGAAATATTAAGTATTGTGATGGACCCTGGCGCTTGTGCGGACACGTGAAGGGTTGGTGTAGTGCAGGGCTCGATCCTTTGTAATACAAGAGCGATATTTCCCTCGCAGTCAGGTCGCGAGATTAAGTAAACGTTGCGTGGGGCTAATATGCTAACACAGCAGCGAGGGCATGGAGGAGCTCTTCATGCTGAAGTTATTTGTCCTCAGAGGCGTACAAGTATTGTATCTTTTGGAATTGCATCACTCGGGAGCAAGATGTGAGGTCCTGAGCTGTAGGGAGGCCTTCTTTTTGTTGAAATGAAATAGTATTTATTTTGTTGCAGGTCATATTATTTTAGTTCGCTACTGTCATTTTTTTCGGTTTCTATTTCTTTCATTTTTAAATTTTATCTTCTTTCATATGTTTGTTCTATCTCGCTGTTTTTATGCTCAAGGTGAGGACTCACTTTGTGCGTAGAGTCCTCGTTCCTTGTAATGTTATACTGAATGGTTCCTTCCTTTTTATGTTTAGGGATCACATTTGTTGTGGTTAGGTTGGCTGATACTAGTTTATGATCTCATCTTCTAAAGTTAATTTACATCGTCTAAAAATTGTTTCTCTTACTTAAGATGCCATTACTGCTCTGTTAAATATGTACTTATTATCATCAGTGAGTGGTTTTAGTCTGTGGTGACAGAGCGCGTAGATATACTCGCATGCTAAGAAGCACTCGACGTCTTCTTGCTGACCTGATGGGTTATTCATGAGGCTTACGGACTGAAAGAAGATTGCCTTTGCTTTTCTGGGAATATTTGAGGAGCTTAGACGAAGACAAGAATCCGGCCGTATTTATCACCATTAATGTTCCGTAACTTGTCACGTGATGGGAAAAGGAGAGAAGGTTCACACGGACAGATATTTAGGACGGATATTTAGCACTTGGAGCGATTGTGGGCCACTTGTACGGATCTGTCGAGGCACGAAGAGTCCTGATAATTTAGAGGTCTTATCTTGTGGAGTTTCCTGTGCGTTTGGTGCTGTGCTTGTTCACGAACGTCGCTGATGTCTTTCTGGCAAAAGAGCGCTGCATTCTCACGCCGCTTCATAAGTGCCTTGAAAGTTTTGTGGGGGCAAAGATCTTGGGGTGAAATAACGGGCTCGCACTGCTTGATGTTTTATTTTAAATTGGAAATAAATGCCTTGGAAACAATACGCTTTAAAACGTGTGAGAATATTACAACATTTAGGGACGGGTTGGTTGTGGACTAGCGAAATGGAACTGAAGTTTGAGATTGACGATTTGATGAGTGCTTATGTCGATCATTGTAGGTTTGGATGTGGTGGAAGAAATAAAGTTATCCTAAACTATATGATAAAAATTCAAAAAATGGGATTTTATCGTGAATATTAGTCCAATCTGAGAACGTTCTAATAATGTTGTCTTCTAATGTAAAGTAATGTTAACGAGATTTCTAATCGAGCTTTACGACGACTACGACTGCTTCTGTGTTGAGTGTAAACGAAGGCACTACGACGTCCATGTCGCGTGACTGAACTTGTCAGCATGGCATGGTCGCATTCTGTTCAATCTAAGGGGATAAAGGGAAGGAGTCCTATTTTCCGTCACGTTGCGTTGCCAACGTGGTCATGAAGAATTTTGGATGCCCTCGTTGCCTGTTACTCACTTGTAGCCCACTATTAAAAATAACGTGTACTTTAATTACAAATTTTCTGCTGGGAGCGCGAAATGTGTGGGAGTAAGTTGCAGTATTCTGAAAGATTACTACAAAAGTCACAGGAAGGAAGCATCCGGTCTTTCTAATCGCTCTCTCCCCTTAGATATGCTTTCCTTGACTTTTTCAGCAGTTTCAAACCAACAAAAAAAAAACAGAATAAATGTGTAACCAGAAAATTCAAATCAGTGAACTGAGAAGCTTGAAATGCAGGCAGAAACACACGAGAAAACTTGAGACCATTTGCAGTCCTGATGAGTTCTTCAAGCTTCGGGTCATGTGAAACTCTCAGCCCCAAACATGACATTTTTTGTGAGGCTTCGCATTTTTTACTGCATTCAATTCGTTTTGCTCAAGTAAACCCACTCTCCTGAGGGGCGACACATTCGTGTTTTTACTTCGTTCGCTCTTGGCTCAAAGCTTTTGGCCGTAGACGTATGGTCGATCAGTCGACTCGAGGGCGGAAGCCGGATAATTGATCAAATTTGGACCATTGGATTAACTTTGAATTACTTGTTTAGCTATATCATTATTGTGATGTTCGAACGTTAATAGCCAAATACAGCATGTGCTACTCTAGCAGCAGAGTCAATTAGGCAAGCGGAGAAACATGAGCAGGTGAAGTAGGTGAACAATAATATCGCTCCCTGCAATGGACAGTTTCGCCGCCATTCGCGCGCTGTTACGAGCGTCTGAAGCGCACTGCAGAGCACAACGTCCACGGAAGGCGGCACGGACCGCAGGCCTCGCACACCAACACGGCGCAGGCTGTGCGTAACGACGCCTGTTTGAGTGGCGCTCCTCAAATGTCAAGTTGCCTGTTAGGCGCTGGTGCCATGCGTCTTTGTCGGCGTTGTGGCGTTACGCAAGCCTGCAGTCCCTCTGCACTCTGTTGCTCTCGTTCTGTGCAGTGTGCACTGCGCTATATCTGTGTCGTGTGGACTGCGCTAGATGACTGCAGTGGCGTGTGGACTGCGTTAGATGACTGCAGTGCCGTGTAGACTGCGCTAGATTACTGCAGTGCCGTGTGGACTGCGCTAGATGACTGCAGTGCCGTGTGGACTGCGCTAGCTGACTGCAGTGCCGTGTGGACTGCGCTAGCTGACTGCAGTGCCGTGTGGACTGCGCTAGATGACTTCAGTGCCGTGTGGACTGCGCTAGATGACTGCAGTGCCGTGTGGACTGCGCTAGATCACTTCACAGAGTATTTCTGCGTGATCATGTGTAATCGTTAGTCGTGTCAACCTCATTATTGTCCGGCAATTGTGAACTTAATTTTTATCTTACGATGTGTTACTCATCAACGCAGCCGTTGATAGCATTGCTGCTCGATTAACGTGTTGCTCGATGTTTAGCGTTCTCTGTTGCTACGGATATCTTGACATTCCGTTGTAAGGCCTTCAAGATCTCCTGTTTCTTTCGACAAGCTAAATTATTCAGCTTAGCCAGCTCGATATCGTACTTGACTAGTTCTCAACCGCATTAAAAGTTCCAACTAATTCTGTTTTCTTTTAGTTCTGAATAGCGTTGATGGGTCTAAGATAAATTTATGTTAAGGAAATAGGCAATTGTTTCGAGCTCATCGGAGTCATAGAGTAAGTCTTGGAAACTAAAGATAAGCATCGGGTCGTATTCACATGCACAGATGCTGCATTCTAGTGACTGAAGAGGCATACGGTTGAGCAAAATGAATTCCGGTTTGTGGGTGTGTTACTTCTGTTGTTATTCATGAAGTCTGTACGGTACATTTTAATTTTTTTACATAATATTTGATTGAACTATAAAAAAGCGGATCTTTTGAGTCAGTAAATTGCACTTGTACTCATTTCGAGGTTTTTTCTAAGACCCAATGAAGCAAGAAGTTTTCCCCTCCTTCTCTCTCACCTGAGATGCCTCACCTAGCTTCATTCTTTCATTTACCTTCGCATTAAGAAGTTCACTGCTAGTAATACGGTTCACTGAACGACTACAGTGATAAATAAATACACTATCTAGTTTAGTCTGTGACTTTGGCTTTTCCTGATTATGGCGATATCTGTCGTAGATTATGAGCTCTCTTATAGCAGCAATTAACTCGAGTTGTCTCGTTTTTGCTGAGCGGTGGGTCAACTTTCTCGAGGTGCCGATGCTGCCATATGGTGGATTGTTCTCTTATTTAGTTAGCTTGAAGCAGATGCTGCGTTCTCGTGACGTTAACGTGGAGCATTTACTATCCCTGGAACTACAGTAGCTAAAACTGACCCTTGGTGCGTGCGTCTTGTCAAATGTCGCAAGGCGCGTATCTTTTGAGAAATCGCATCTTGTTGAGCAATCATTTGCTCCCTGTCTGTTCACTATGAATTCTGAGTTCGTGTGTAGCTTTGTATAAGCTATGTCAAGGACGAAACGGGTGAGGTGCACAACATTTTCGGAGCCTTGGCTTTCTAGAGATATTTTACTTAACTATGGCCAAATAATTCTTTGCCGCGTTCTTTGGTGCGCACTGCGACTCTCTAAACTCTCCTTGTATTGTACGTGCATACTCTCGCATGGTTCCTAGTTTTTGTTGGTCACAGGCACACATCTTTTGGAGACATGACTCTAAACATGCTAAGTCTCGTCAGTGCGACTCGGTATTTTGCATCGCTATCGTTAGCATGCTCTGAAAGACGAAAATTTTCAATGGCTTCATCCTCGTGTTGCTCTTCGCCCCAATTTAGCTTATGTAATGATTGCTATGTTGACGCTCTGGAAATTGGCCTGTACTGGTGTAAATTACGTAATGTTTTCTGGAAGTGTCGCATGCACGTTTGCATCATTTCACTTCTCAGGAAAGATGTTTGCCCCTGGCTGCTTGGTGTTATTTACGAAGTGTTGATAGGTGATGCTACGAATTTATCATCTTTGCTGGAGAGTATGGCGCAATTACTCCACGATTCTACATGTTACAAAATGTAGTTTCCCTTTGCTAACGTCGCTAGTAGGTATTTTTTTACTTCTACGAGGGGTACTTTCACCTTGTCCTAATCATCTTTTTTTGATCTCGCAAAGTTGAACTGTCAAAAATGAGTGTTTGAACTTGAATGTTTACTTTAGTTTTGTTTGAGTTTCATTACGTCCATAAGTAACAAGTTCTTTTCAATCTACCGCCTATCAAACTTTCATAGCCTCTAATACTTGATTTATTTCATAGCTTCTTCTTCTTTCATAGCTTCTAATACTTGATTTATTCGCTACGTGTTGTGGCGCGTCACTTAGCAAAATGAACGTCAACGAACTTCTGCTGCCCCTGCACCGCCACGACGCGGTGAAGTGTGAGAAAATCCGGCCCCTGGTGGGGCAACTGCAAGTCCCTTCCTCTGATCTCCTCATTATGCTGCTGACTCATGCGGTGCTGCGGTGTGGGTGCCTCTCTTGCGGCAGCCCTCGGGACAATTCCCCCCTTGTTCTCGCTCATTAGTGCGCCTCCATCGCTGTACTCCTCTCGTGGTGTCCGCCGTACTGCGTAGCTCGATCTCCCCAGCCGCGGCCTCAGCGTTTCCGGAGCTGTCATATTGTGGATGAATTTATTTATGTCATCGATGTGAATATCGAATTGAGCAAATACGGCTATGCAAACATATGGTGGATTATCGAGATTTTTGATGCGGGAGACGTAAAAGAAGATCGATTCTTTTGAAATGAAGTCAACGATTTGTCCAGTTCTTATTGTTCGAGAATTCATCAGGAAATGTCAGGAAGCATGCGCTCGTAGTTGCGTGTCAGGTCATACGTTTCCAAAGGAGAGATTCGAATCTTAAAGAGAAGAAAAGACAGACCGTGACGGGAATGGACTCGTTTAATTTATACCATTTGAATGCGTAAGTCATGCTCCGTCCCTCATGTCCTGACGTTCGTCCTTGTCGTAAGGATGAGTCGAGCCTGGCTGGCCTTACAATTAACGCCGCTACTGCCGCGCGCAGCACTGAAGGGATAAGTCGTCATTCGGGAACCCTGAATTACCTCAACCCCATTTGGAAACCCTTGGTTAACCGTCCACGGTTGAGTTAAATTTTCATTACCGAAAACGATTCATGTGTGTTTATGATTTCCATTTAGAATAATACTGCTTTCACTGATTGCATAAAACTTGTTGTTCTATTTGAAGTTGTGGATTTTCTGTGCTCTTTCCAGCATTTTTGACTATATCGATGTTAGTTTTGACGTTTGGTAGTACGCTATCCTTTACAGTGTATGGAAAGGTTGCGTAGTGTAGCGTATTTTTCGTCGTGCCGTTGCAAAGTCTCTAAAATAACACTGACGTGTCAAGACATTCATTGAATAAGTTGATTGGGGGGGGGGGGGGGGGTTAATTTTGCGAAGCAAATAGCTAATCTCAACCATGCGTGTACGTACACTGAACATAGCTCAGCTATTTCCTTCAGACAACACCTCCATTGATCGACTGTCACCAGACAGCTGTAATTTTTAGTTAATAACATCGCTGCCGTTATGTTTCACTAATAACATCGCTGCCGTTATGTTTCATATTTTCTTGTAAAGTTTCACCAATTTTCACTTCAATCGTTCTTATTAAGTTTGATTTTCGCACAATTGGGCTGTTAAAATTCATTTTTGCCATGCTCCTGAGGTACTTGGCGAACACTTTTGAATCTGCTGGTTGGATGTTGCTAGTTATCGTTCCCAGTCACTTATGAATGATGATCCACTCCAGCATTTCCGTTTCCTGAACCGTGGCATATTTACGGAATGTATGGTTCCATTTGGGCGCATATTTCCTGTGCGTAAATACTAATGCGAATTTCCGTCTAAGCATTTGACATCGAATTGCGTTTGCGTGAAGACACGCGGGGGGGGGGGGGGAATATTTACGCGTATTCTAATTATGGTTTTACGTATAGTTTATTCGGGTGTATTTAGATACATGGTACGATCAACAGTAGGTACTATTCATTTTTATTATTCTAAGTTCGAAGTTGGGAGATTTCAATACATTGATAATGAATTAAAAGCTCACCTTTGTGCGTTAATTTTCTGTGTATTCCAACTGAAAATAGTTTAAACTTAATTGATTTACTCTAAATTTTTTTATTTTATTCTTTTTAGTAATAGCTTTTTTTTTCATATGTTTTATATATTTTTTCAGATGGCGTTCACAGATCCGTAACTTCTCTCCTCTCTCCCAGAGCTGGTGAGTTGAGCAGTGCCCACCTGTAGCCGGAACTCAGCAAAAAGATGGTTGAGGCATGGCTGTTGTTTACAGGGGGAGAGTGTGAGCTCCGAGCTGAGAGTTATTTAGGCCTTCTTTTTGTTGAAATAAAATGTTTTTGTTTTGTTCAGGAGCATTTTTTTGGTTCACTGCTGTCTGGTTTTTCAGCACCTACTTCTTTCTTCTTCGACTTTTATTTTGTTTCCTAAACTTGTCTCTCATCTGGCTGTTTTTATGCATCTTGTGCATAGATTCCGCATTCCCTCATCTCAATACTAAATGGTGTTTTCCTCCTTCCACTATTTGGATCACCTTTGTTGCGGGTGGGGAGGCTTAAACTAATATCTAATCTAATTTACAGTTGATTTACCACACCAATAAAATTGTTTACTCCATTTGCTGTGGAAACTAGTTCTACCACACTATGCAGCTGTGGGTTGCTGCAACATTTATTCCATTACTTCGGAGTTGTATTTGCATACCATGCGCTGTACAGCGTCAACTGTAACATAGCATTCGGATAGCCTGGACCGATTTCTAAACATTAGATGAATTGCGGAAAAAATACTCGCCGCATCGTACAGAAGAAGCATGATACAGCAACATTGTGCTATGGTGCATTCGGGCCGCGCTCGTTTTCAGCACCATGCGAGCACCTGATGTTGTTTAATGCGCTGTGCAACGCCTCGCACAAGTGCTGCAGCATTCCTCTGCTGGAATTTTCCCTATCGCTCGTGACAATGCAGCGGTACGCCCTGGCGGGTGGCTTTTCCCTGCACTAATTTCGCCAGGCCCGACCTGCCACTTAGGGCGAGGGGGAATTGTGTCCATGTATGCAAGGACCGTAAACACTGAGGCATGCGTAGGGTCGGAAACGTGTTTTGTTTCTTGGAGTCCCGCTGGGACGTTGTAAAGTATAACCGTCGGTATGTGATTAGCTCGGGTTGATGTAGATAGTTATTAATGCATTAAAAATATAGTTGGTTCTAAGTATCAATTTTGAAGGAGTAGTTAGTTCTACTTTTAAATATTTGGTAGGTGAGAGCTGGTTTAAAAATAATGATGGAGTAGAAGTCTGCAGCTCCGCGCCCCGACTCGTCTCCGGAGCTGCCAGCTCGTGTCGTTTTCGTGATCCTCTTGTTTCATCGTTGCGCATGTATATTTCGAAATGTAATTTATTTCTTTTATCTGTCGTGACGTTTGATTTCGCCACTTAAATATATTTTCATTAATAAAGACGTGACTTTATTGTCCTCGCCTTGATTTTAATTGATTGATAGTCTGCCACCACCCATTATGGGAAATTTATTTTATTATGAAATCAATGAATTAACATGATTTGGTAACGTTTACATGCCTTCTATGCCTTGTCTCATCTTTCCAGAACACAGGAGAATAATACACTCTTGTGAACTACATGGGTAAATTTACTTCCTAAGAATTAATTGAACGCGCAATACAAATATTGGAGCATTTACTATATAAACTTCACTTGCTATACCTAAATATATAACAGTGTTCTACGTACTGAGGTACTGATTCGGATTTGTTTTACATATGAACGTAAACGTAACGTAAAACGTAAAAGTACAATCACCTCACAATTTTTTCTACCATCAATTCCTGTTGTATGAATCACATCTGTAACTTCTTGCGTTTTAAGGCGGAATCTTCATAATGCAGCACAGACTGCATTGCGTCTTTTCAGAAATCCATTATAAGTCCTCTCTACGCCGGGATTTTTTCTCGCCAAGTTATCGCAGAGTGCTTACGTGCTACCTGAGAGCTTCTCGTCGCATTTTTTCAATATTTAACCCTGCAAAAAAGTAAGAGCCTACAGTACATTAGCCGCTGTCTAGTCACCGTGTGCGTGCTCCAGCAGTCCCGCCATTTCCTCCTATCTCTTCTCTGTGCTGCATTCCCTGCCTTCTTCCAAACTGTGGGATTAAGCTATCAATGCAAGGATAATTCATCGATGCAAGCTTATCTTCTTTAATTTAAAATTGGAACATTTGCTTGGTTTATTGGCCTATTTTGTTGAAGATGAATTTGGTTGCTGTCAAACTTGTGTGTAGGTAATTCATTTGGTGTAGATTATTGTCGCTGCTAAAATGCTGGTGATACCGGTGCAAAATTTAAATTTTCTGTTGTAAATTTTAGTTTGCAGGCTTACCCCAATTGCAGAACGCGTGAATTCGTCAGGAACAGTTTTAAAAACATACTCAAAAATTTATATTTATCGTAACTGGCGAGCAGCGTTCATTTTAATCTCCCTGTTCACTAAAAGCTCAAAGACGTATCTAAATGCGTACAAAAGTGCACTAGCGTTGCCCCTCGTGTTGCTAGATCTATTGAGTGCATTGTGTTGACCCTATTTGTGCGATTGCTGCTCTCTGTACAGCTGTGTGAGCAGCTGCAGGTGGGGCCATATCACAGATTTATCAATTTTAGTGACCGGAAAATGTAAGGCTGCATCTCAAATATGTGTGAGCCAGAATATCGTTCTAGAGCAGAGGTTCTCTCAGCCAGGGGTAAATTTACCCTTGGTTGAAGTCAATTTCGGCCTTGAGTATTTAGTACATAAAGCTGAGGGTATCAATGATGGAGAAAAGGTTGAGAATGGCTGTCTTAGAGTCTTGAGAAAATGAATAACTTGACGCGAACACGCTAATGAGGAAGAGTATACTCAATGAGTACGCGTGATGCTAAGAGAAATTGACTCACTCGGAGGCAGCTGCCCAGACCCCCCCCCCCTCCGTAAATTGAGTTCCCCATGTAAGAGTGCATGTTTCGCATGCTCGTGGCGCTTGTTGATTGCGTCGCTTGGCCGGCCGTCCGGAAAGAAGAGTTTAGCTGTGATAAAAGCTGTGATTCAGAACCTCGTATTGGCGCTCAGAGCTTGTAACGGTCAAATTTCTTCGCCCCCTGTTACGAATTCCGGCTATTTTATTTCGATAAGAGATGCCACGCTATCTGTACTTTTATGGTATTTTTCTATTACAACGGTGCTGTTAAAGGTTCTGCACAATTCACAGCAGTTAATTTTTGTGCATTTGCATTGGATTAGTTAATGTTCGCAGAGGAGATGTGTAGTCTGATCTCATGACAAACGGTTTGCTCATGATCCGTGAGTTAGCACAACAGCTTTGTTCAAGTCCACACTTATTGAATTGAACTTATGAGAATCTATTTTATTAGCTTTGCTTGTTCAAGTACAGTATACAAACGTGCTGAAATAAATCTTACGGCTATTTCGATAAGAGGAGGGGTGTTAATACCAGCAGACACAACTTGAGGCTATGTAATTTTGTAGCCGCCCTTTTTTTACATTAGTAGTGACCATGTATGTGAAGCTGGATGCCAGCGTGCTGTGGCCTGCGTTGCACTGGGCGCAGGATGCAGCGTGAGTTACATGTTTGAGACGCCCGTACGCAGCCACCTGTGCTGCTTTACGCGAGACGATGTGCCATCAACTGCACAGCTTCGTGATGTGAGCAATGAAAAAACAGCAGAAGAAGGAAATAAGCGAGATGAATTACTTGAAGCTCACATGCAGATAAAATGGCCATCAGTCGGCTCACTACCCACTGGTCTGCGCGAGAGCGTTCCAGACGCCCGCTGTGCTGGCCAGGACTCGACTTCCGGGTTGTCTTCACATCCTCGACGTGATGACGAGTTTCAGGGATGCCGCTGGTGGCAGTCGCTAACCACCACCGCGGCATCAAGCTTGGCATCATCTTCGGCCTTACTATCAAAAACTTGAACCATTTGGAAGAATAAGTGGCGCGCTTCATGAAATGCTATTAAAAAGGTCAGGGAACTGAAGCCTGTAATTTTAAGGAATGTGACTGGAGCTTGGCATCGATTTTTAAATCCTACTGGACTTGTGCTTCCACGTTTAGGGTTTTGTGATGCGTCGCGGAAATATCGGGTTGGAAAACAAGGAGCGGCTTACTACCTCGCCCATGAAGCTTATTCGCTACAAAGGAGTATACTTATGTCGCGTGAACAAGGTAATCAGGAAAAAAAATATTAGCATGCATAGTATGAATTCGATGCTAATTTTTCAGGTTGTGCAAGTATGTTTTGTCATACAAATGTTCAAGGATGTTTATGGGGTTGATCTGCTGAACATTGTGTGTCCGATGAAGTTTAAAGTATCGAACGAGAAGGTAGTCATTCTTCATTATTCTCAAAAGCTGGTGTTCTTTTATTAACCTATGCTGCGCTCATGGATTATAAGTGCTCTCTCATGATTGCTGGAATAAATATCAAGTGATCCTATTGCAATTCTCGGACTGCTAGAACATCTACGCCTGCCTTTAGGAACAGGACCTCATTGCACGCATGTAATCTGATTCACATCGCTTCCTTCACTGTACGCAGCAAGTGTTTACTTCTAACCTTAGTGCAGCTTCTGTGTTAGCTTCACTTCGATTATATTAGATAAGTTAGTTAAAGCATCTCTTAACGACAACAAAGGTATTCCAAAGAGAGGGAGAATGAAAACACTATTTAGTATGGAGTTATGGGAGCACAAAGTCAACGCCCATGGTGTGTTCCCACCCAAGATCCTCTGCGCATAGAAACGGTCAGTTAGTAAGGAAGATTATACAGCAAGATGAAAGTTTAAGAGAAATTTCTAGGTGTTGAGAACAGGACAGTAGTGAACCAAAAAAGAGAATTCATAACAAAATAAAAAAAGAGGTTATCTATATTAACAAGAGGAAGGTATACTTAACTTCCAATTCGAGACTTCATATTTTCTTCCCGGCAGCCCTAATTCCTGTTTGTACAAAATTATATCTTACTGAGGGGTTAGTTCCACATAGTTATGGATTGAATATTACGTTTTCAACCCTGCATCTTTTCGGTTAAACTTTCTTAGTTCCCGGAAGATTTAACGAGCCTTAAAAGTTTGATCTAACGGTCGCGAAATTGGGATGACCAGCCCCAACATCTTCTTCGCTGTTGCACGAACTGGTTGAGCCTAAGCTGGCTTGGAATTTGTCCTTACTAACTGGGCGCGCAATAAAGCTGCAGTAGCTCTAGAAAAAAATGTTGCTCCAACTTATACGACCTCGAGTTGTCCGCCGGGCGGCACTCACTCCAAACCCGCAGATTTGGACTCCGCCCACCTCTCTCCTTCCACCTCCGTGTTGCTACAACACATTGCCATTCGCGCCAATTATTTAACTATGTAGTACTTCTGAGGTTTATTAACCTATCTGTTCGTTATACATTTATTCTTAATCAATGCATTATAAACACTACATGTATTTAGTAAGTGGATACTACAGCGGAATACCAAAGTTAACCTGTATTAAATCATTATAATAAGTTTTGACAACGACCGCTGATGTTTGGCTATTCGACCCTCCACCTCGGGACGCAAAAACAGTCATTTTTAAACTTTTTTAAGTTAACCTTAAACTAACTGAACTTGGCCTAACCTTACCCAACCTAACCTAACTTAACCTAACCTCTTAACCTAACTTAACTTAACCTAACCTAAATAAATTTAACCTAACGTTTCTGTAGCTGCTCGGAGGTGGTGCTGTAGCTGCTTGGAGGTGGAGGGGGAGGGGTGGGCGGCGTCCAAATCTGCGGGTTTGGAGTGTGTGCCGCCGGGCGCAGCGCCGCTAAAGCCCATATGAGACGGTGGCAAAAAGTGTGAACATTTGCGCGTAGCATCGCTAGCTCCTCCCATTTCCTCTCTTTCTGTCGCAACTCTGCTCTCTATGGCCGTGTTCGAACTTACACGAGTGTGGAAATCCGTGATCGCGCTCTGCACGATACGGCGAACATGCACGCCGACGCTGTCTCAGTAGCTAGCCAGGCTTCGTATGAGAAGGATGTCTGCGATAAGTTGTTCTCTCCCTTCACCTCCGCCGCTGGCTGACTGGTGCAGGCGGTCGACCATATTATTTATAGAAATTCTCAGAACACACCCATGTTTATGTAGAGAGATAAGTAGCGAGTATAGAGATAGATCTCTACGAAAAATAGCACTAAACAACATCTTTAAAGAAATGAAGCCAGAGATTGAATTAACTCCAGAGTAAATAAATAAATACACTTCAGTCGCAGTTCAGGCAGGAAAACAAAACTAAAAAGATTCCCAGAAATCAGGTACAGGAACTGATGAAATGGTATTCCCAAATTGCGATTCCCATTTCCAATAGTATTCCCATTCTTAGACGAAGGTGACATTCATTGCGCCTCTTCTTCGTCATTGTATGAAATACTTCATTCTCAGCCCAATGTAGGTAACAAGTTAGTTCTTCCACATGTATTATTACTTCTCTTGTTTCCTGCATAAAAATTACTATTATGATTTTTTTTTCGGAAGTTCGAAATCGCAGTTACATTATGCAGAAGTAAAAAATGACGGAAACTAGCATGTATACGCTATTTGTACTTTTTCAGGAGAGTAAGTGTTCTAGTGTAAATTTATACTGTACCGCTATGTACAAATTTTCAATTCGTTTCTCTAATACTCATATTTATTATTGTTCAAAATACAGTCAGTACAGTGTTAAAGTTTGTATGTCAGCCTGATGACTAAACCAAGCATTAAATAATCGAACTAAGTATATAAAATGTGGTGATAGTCATTTCTTCACTTACATCAGAGCTATTTTAATGTACGATGCAGTATTATTAAAGATGGTACCTGCTCTTAAAATTAGAGTTACCTGTACCAATGCACATGCTGCAATTGTGTGTACAAGTGCCTCAGTATTACCAGTATTGGATGTTTTTCATATTTACGACAATCAATCTGCATTCCACCGTGCAAAAAAAACCTTCAATTGCAATCAAGCGTAGTTGCTTGCATTCACGGGCGCCACGCATTCCACACTAGTTGTTAATCATATATATTTGACGCAGATATTGAGCCATATTAATTTCATAATTCTTTTCTAAATGGTATATATATAATGGTATATATATTTTGCTGGTATCAGAACCCCTAAAATAATAATAATGCATTTAATTAACCATGTTTTAATTTTGAATTTCTGTGAATTAACCGTCGAAAATGAACATGACTTGAAAGACATGTATTGGTGAATAAAATAATGAAAACAAATCCAGCTTCTGATTTCCGTGCGCTACTGCGCGCCATGTCTGTGGCCGGCCAACACCGTCTCGTGTAATAACATTGCAGTGTGTTGGTGACGGCGGCCGCCATGACTTCGGAGAAGAGAGCGCATCTCTCGCACTCATGAGTGCCACTTCTTGCCACCGTCTCATACGGGCTTAACTCTGGCGCTGGTGGGCAGTTGAGCTCTGCCTCGGGAGGGCAAATGGAGACAAAATCTGGCCTCCCATAAGTGTATGCTGGTGGCAATAATTTATTGAGCTCTGCCTTGGGAGGGCAAATGGAGACAAAATCTGGCCTCCGCTGTGTGTGTTCCTCGCTTATGTCACGTCGGTGACGTGCTCCTAATTCTGATGAATGTGATACTTCACAGCTCTGAAAACTGCTCTTATTAGTAACGCTCCTATCTCCTAGTCGCCTTAGTGACGTCCTAGATCTTGAATTTTCCGCCGCATTTCTAGTGTATCTGTGATAAATTTTGTTGCTTGAAATCTACCATACATTGTGCAACGTATCACTCGAGAGGTGAATGAATTTTGGCGTTAAGATATGTAACAGTTTCAAAAGAATGGCCCTATAAAGTAAACCCAAAAGTCGAGTGTCGTGGTCACGCGGAACTCAGCAATATTGCATGCTGGATTTTTTTGAGATGAGATTTTTCTTCCTTGCTTAAATATTTTAGAATCCTCCGAGGTGCTCGCTTTGTCTCCTGTAATGTTCACGGATACATTTTAACATTCAGTTTTGATTTTCCAGCGTTGCCGCCCTGACTTCGCTTGACTAAATATATCCCTTGGAGTTAACAATGCGTCCAAGAGTTACATATTTATGTGCATATGCATAAAATTTTAAATCATTTATCTAAAGATTGGTAATCTTGTGTCGGAAAAATTGTAATTCTCATATTTACTGAAAGTGCTTCAATTAGTTACATCCATGATAATTCGTGGTTTGCGTTTGCGTTTAGAAAGTTAGCTTAAACTTCAGCTGATTTAGAGTTTCACCAGTTCAGTTCGATCACCCGATTTGTATGTTGGATGGGAAATAGATATTGGATTGTTTACCGGCTGCTTTTGAGACAGGCGCCTCCAGGAGGATACTGTTATGTTACCCCAGCTATAGATGGGCTTCAGGGACTCCTATTTCTAGTGTCCACTTTGCTTTATTGGTGCTCATTTCTTATTCGTCTCTTCTTCATTGTCTTTGTTTTCTCTTCATTGCTAAATTACTGTTTCTATGTGTAGTGTATCCTGTGTGGCAACCCACCTTGTGCATTAATTGAATTTTATGTGGCTAGGCTGTTTTACACTAACTTATGGGAAGAATAAAAATAACAGTTAAATTTAATAGGCACGTTTACTGCGATGGGATATACTGAAGCTCAATATTCAACTCAAATTTACAGTAAAAAGTTGTTAGCAATTTTATAAATACCAAACATTAACTGGGCCCATTAAATACCATTAATTTTAAAAGATGGTAAAATTTTTCCAAACCACCCATCAATGGGTCGTTTCGCAGCAGGAAGAACTTGAGCACGACCCATCTGTGGGTAGTATCGTGAGCAGCGTTTTGAATTTTTAACCTAATAACGATTTCGTGCTATACGGACGCTCGTTGATGCTACTAGGATAAACAACAAAACATACTTCAGTATGCTAGACTATTAGTACGCTTTGACGTAGAGTCGTGGACACGAGACTGCGCTCTGGAGGCGACAGTGGAGTCGAACGGAAGCCGCAAATATCTGCCACTGCCGGCACGGATATCCTTCTCCCGCCGCCTCAACTGCGGGCTGCCGGCGCACGTGCGGCCTTCACCAAATGCTGCCATTTTACTTTTAAGACTCGATCTCCGCTAGACGGCCCTGAAAACCTGGGCTGCGCGAACGCTGGGTGCGTGACTGCCTTTAAAAGGAATAGTTCCTTTTTGCTGCACTTCCATGCATCAACGCTAACTTTGTCTCTCTATTTTGGTATATTCCCCTACTTTCGCTCCAACTTAGGTCATTGAAATACTTAGCATATTGGATGAGCTCGTTCCAAGAAGTAATTTTATTCAAATCGAGGCTGAGAGTTGAAAATTTTGCTATAAATCATTGACACAACGTGGTGAAATTTCACATTTCTTGGTGTGAGTGAGCTCCTCGTGTAACTTTTTTATTGTTGAGAAACGCGAATAAATACCTTACATATCCTTGAAGCTTGTTTCGATTTGATTTTCCTGTTTTTTTAATTGCGTAAATGTGTAATTTCATGAGAGTTTAAGTCCCAGGGGACTTTGCATTCCAGTAAGATATTTTGAGATAAATGGAATAGATTTATTCCTCACGGAAGTACAACTATTGCATCTATGGGAATTAGCGCTCCCAGGGAGAAAATGAGTGGTCCTGAGTGGGTTAGGAAGACCTTCTTTTTGTTGATGTATTTTTTTTTGTTTTTTTACGGATCATCTTCGGTTCACTGCTGTCGTATTTTTCAACAGCAGTGACTTTCTTCTTCAAGTTCTATCTTGTTTCCTAACCTTGTCTCTCAACTTACTGTTTCTATGCCCCTTCTGCATAGATTCCGCATTCCCTTATCTCTACCCCTCAGGGGGATACTTCTACTTCATGGGAATTGGCTTTCCCAGGGAGACAATGTGAGGGCCCGAGCTCAGAGCTGAGAGTCAGGTAGGCCTTCTTTTTGTTGAAATAGAATGTTTTTGTTATTTTAAGAACCATCTTTTTTCGGTTCGCTGCTGTCCTGTTTTTCAGCACCTACTACATTCTTCTTCAACTTTGATCTTGTTTCATTGTCTTTTTTCTCAATTTACTATTTCCATGCCCTTTCTGCATAGATGCCGCTTTCCCTTAACTACATACTAAATGGTGTCTACCTTCTTCCTCTCTTTGAATCGCCTTTGTGGCGGATAGGGAGACTTAAACTAACTGATCCCTTATCTCCATACTGAATGGTGCCTTCCTCCTCCTTCTCTTCGGAACGCTTTTTTTTTAGCGTTCAGGGAGGCTTAAACTAACATCTTATCTTTCTGTGACTGAACTCAACGAGTTTCTTTCAGATTATCTGTTACGTTCATATTTCTCGGTAATATTGGTATCCATGTCTGCCCATTTAAATATCACTTTCGAAATTGAGTATGCCAATAGTCGTTGGCTTACTCAATTTTACCCGATTTCTTTAAAGGTAACATTTTTTTGCACCAATTCGAAATTTTCGAATAATTTGACTTATCAAATCGACGAGTTCCAGGTTTGCGAACACTTGTTTTGCCGTACTTTCCTCTCCTGATATTTAGTTGGGCGAGATGAACTTTTTCGGTGAAACAGTGTTTCCGGACCGGCCGGGCGTGCCGGGTCCTCGGAATAATAATGGTAATTTTATTCCAGTCTCCCTGAGGAAGGCCGCATGTCCTTTTGCCATTTACGAGGTGCTGTGAAATCCAGGAAAGAAATGTTTGGCAAAAGGTCGAATATTAAATAGGTCTAACAAATATTTCATGTGAGGGATAGCGAATCAGGAGTCATAAATGACACGTATACCTAAAAAGATACATAATTATGCACTAAAAATCGAAAATTCGACGTTAATAATAGTTGCGTTTGCAGTAGGACAGAAGCAGCCAGTTTTGCTTGGTTCCTCCTGCTAGAGTTTATGGTCCATGCGCGCGAAGAATTGAAGTCACACTTTGATCTTCCGCTCGTCATGTCACAAAATAAAGAGAGAGCGCCGACTACACTAAAGCTAACCAGGCGCTGAACTTCTACAGCTCCACGGGCGTGCATGTGACGCATGTTGTCTCGTAACTCGTGTAGAACTGTTCACACCGCAAACGTACGTCAGGTTTGGAGATCAGTAGACGGGATGAGCGGTGATGCTGCCACACTTATTACAATACTTTATAGTCTCTGCATTATAAATGAATTTCCTAGTTATTATTAGGAATGTAAATAAATTAATTAATGCGAAAATTTCAACACAATCATCGGCCTCATGAAGATATCCGTTTTCTAAATCAATTTCTTAAAGTTGTTATTAAAGAATATAAATAAATGAATGCGAAAAGTTCAATGAAATCCTCTGTCTAATGAATGACTGAAATAATTGAAAAAACAATAAATGAATCGTTGATTGGCGAGACGTTTCATCAATTACGGGTCGTATGCTCTGTTCATATTCAGCATTTGAGCTGAGCCCTCATTTACCTCGATACATTACAGGAATGACAGCAATATTAACCAGGCGCGGTTAATATTGGCCACGAGTATTCGGGTCAACACGGGTGTGTTATTTACTTCCTAATTGTATTATTGTTTTAAGAGCTAAATCTATAAAATATATTATTTTTACCATTGTATTAAGTTAGCAGGCTGACTCAAGTGCGCGGCGTCCTTCATCTGCTAAAAAATATGAGAACTCGTACATGTTTAGCCCTACATGTATGTGCAATACTGGTGTTCTGCAGTGTAGCTGTGCGATGATGCCTTCTTCTATTGCGTCAACAAGCTGAGTAATTTGACCTGCAGCTGCTTGATTTAATCAACCCTCGTTAGCTCGTTGCTGCCGCATCACGCACTTCACTGCACCAGGCCTTCTTCGCATTCTTCCTTGTGAGTTGTCATCGCCTTCGTATTGGATGCGTGAGCTTTTTAACACCACAATACATGTTATAATAACTTGATACAGTATTATTGGGTAGTATTGTTCTCATACTTTATTCATGTACTCACGTTCATTCCAAAACTTTGTTATCGCTTCTTATAATCCATTACATTATCTGGTTGTTAAGGACTGCACAGGTCACGACAGTGGTCTCTCGCGTTCAGGACTATCCATCAATAGTTTCCTAGAAAATATGCTTTAATCTTTATTTATATGTTTACGGTGTGAATCTAGCATGTCTGTTGTTGTCAGTGTCGTTTTATTTGCTAATAATTATGCACTTGTGTTACTGCAAAATGGTAAGCCAGCATGAACTTTTTATTGTATTGATCCTCAAATCTTCAGTGTCATTATGACGCATTTATGACTTCTCATAAACCAGTAAGCACGTTGCCACTCGCTTGTTACGACAATTTTCTGCGCGAGGTATCTTGCTGTTGATTTTTATGCTCGTGGCTTATAAGCTAGAATGCAAGATGCAGTTAGTGCCTTGGAATTCTATCTCCTACACGAGACGATTGAGCTTATAAAACATGAGGCAATGCAAGACTCTTATGACTCGTCGTCTTACGTTTCTGCCATGCTTTTGTTCCATTGGTGTCTCAACTCTGAACACGTAGGCGCCGTCTTTGTCATATACACCTGTCCAAATGACAGTAACGACACTAAATGCTCAATGCTCGTCCTATGTTCTTGACGGAAAGAACGTTTAATACTTGTGACATACACTTCGCGTTTGGGACTGAGAAGTGAACGCCTAATGCTCCACCCTTGCTGGCACTTGGGTGCTGAGCGCAGCTAAAGACGTAAAGGTGCTGGTGCTTATTGCGCACCTGGCCGTACAACGAACTGAAGACGCGGACTGGCGCGTACACCTGCTGCGTGCTCGCGACTCCACCTCGCGCCATTCCCTTTAAATGCCCAGTCGATAGCGATGCACTTCCGTACGCTGCGTCGCCGTCGCGCCCTCGGGTCTCGTCGGGACCTGAGCTGCTATGTCGTGGTCGCTTGCTCTCTTAGCTCACCGAGGCAGGCGTGCGCCGGCAGCATGTAAGCTGGTGCGTCGTACTGCTGGTCTGGTGCTGGGGTTGTCTGCTGGTCGCATGCTCACCGAGGCAGGCGTGCGCCGGCAGCATGTAAGCTGGTGCGTCGTACTGCTGGTCTAGTGCTGGGGTTGTCTGCTGGTCACATGAGTGGTAGAAATGGAGTCGTGCTTTTAGTTATGAGTTTAGTGCGCTAGTAACATGAATGGAGAGTTATTGAACCGTGCTGTTTTAGTCCTCAGTTCCGTGTGCAGTGTGCTGGTGTTTGTGTGTTGGTCACATGAGTAGAAGAAATTTAGCTATATTTTTTATGTAGTAAGTTGAGTGTATCATTGATATTAACACGTTAAGTGCGGCGGGTTAAAACTGAAATTCAATATTCAACTCAAATTAGAGTTAATTTTAGAGTTCAATTTTGAGAATAGCAAACATTAAATAAATCGCGCCTTCATTTAGTTTTCATGAAGCAGTTATCGAAATTGAGTCAGTGACAGCTGGTCGGTCAGCAGCATTGTCAAAAACCCACTCAGTGACTACCGGTGTGTAACGTCGCACTTGAAGTGTTGTGGAGAAATCAGGAGTTTTAGTTCTCAGGTACGTCTAAAGTGTGCTAGCTTAACATGAGTGGAAAGACTAGACAAATATTGTATGTGTGTTATAGATGCCATTGGAGTGTGCCGCTGACGTGAGAGATCTTGCGTTGTATTTTTAGTGTGCTAGTGACGTGAACTGAGACATCAGGAACCCTGCATCACGTACGTGGGATTTAGGGAGAATCGTTTAAAGTATGTACGACTATTTAGAGCGCGTGGTAGGAATGAAAGACTTAGTTGAAGGGTTCTGATCTGGAGTATATACAGACTTGATGGGTCACAGGTAAAGTTACACAGTATTTTTGAGGTTGGTAATGAATTCTGCCCGTGCATCCTTATGTACGAGTTAATGGTACGATGTGTAATGTAGGATCATTACTGTGAAGTATTAAATTAAAAGTACCCTCTATGGTTATGACTATCCTAAAAAATGTATTCTCTTTTTGACTTCCCAATACTCACGCATTTTGTTTTGATGCATGTGTTTATTGACGTAGTACAGGTCCTATGAGTTAAATAAAAGAAAAAAACATTATATTTAGGAATATTAGTGGTCATAATAGAAAACTTGCGGCACCTGAAACAAAAAGAAAAAATACATGAGTAATCGTCAGTAAAAGTATGATTGCATTTTTTCGGATACCCGGTACACTCAATTCTTCACTGATGCTAAATTCTGAACGAGTTACCTTGCTCTGAGAACTGCTGTTGAAAAGTGATAATCGAAAAATAAACTTTCTCACAGATCACGATTCATTGGTTTCAATAACAGTATACTTAATTTTGGGGTTGAACCTCCTCAAAACAGTTACAAATAATTTTTCGGGAAGAATAAAACTGAAAAGCGCTAATCACTTCAGTATGATGGTCACTGAGGCACCGCGTGAATTGAATTAGAAAACGCGCTCTGAAAATATTCGTTGATCCGTGTTAGTACTAACCTCTGGACACAGCGCTTGTTCAGCTGAACAAATTCTATAAAATGATGCTTGTTTTGAATTGCAAAATGATTAGGCAAGACGGACGTTTTGAGAGCTGCCAGCCTGGGACGGTGGAGCAGGAAGTTGACGGCTGTGACTGCTTGTGTCGACCTGGTCCGCTAACGGCTGGTGGCGCAGGGATGCGCCTGTGCTGCTGGGCCCTGGCTTGGAGGAAGTGATTTGATCCGTTCGCTCAGCTGATGCTCATTAATAGTCTTCATTGACAGCTAGGTGCGTTTTTACGCCTTTGTACTCTTCTCTCTTCCACGTTGATGGTTTTAGACATTTTGTCGCTTTCTGCCTAGTTATTATACAAGAGATCATATTGTTTCTATTCTATGGCAGTCTTTGAAGCGGAAACCTTGTGGAAGGGATTCTAAAAACCGCTCTCTCTCTTTTTGTGCTGAGTTGCTATCGATCTGTTACTACGGCTTATTTTTCGTTGTGTTAAAATAGTTCAATACTTAAGCTACTAGACCGCAAATTGTTAATACGCGGACAATTACGTTTTGTTAAAATCGAGAGTATTCTTGACTCCCACGCCTGTACTGTAGGTGATCAAAAACTTGTTTGGCACTCAGTTGCTAGCGATGTTTTGCGGTGGATTATTGGCTACAATTCAAAGTGCCAAAAAAAATTAATAATAAAATAATTTTCATTTTACAACTTCAAAAAATAATTCATCATTTGAATAAATTATCGACGGTTTGCTAACAGGTGACAGAATCAGGTTTTATTTGACAAATTCGCTTAGAAAATAAATTTTAGCATTTCAAATTAAGTGGTCGGATAATGGGGCTAAAGCAATAAATTTTTTTACTTTGGAAATTTTTCTGTAAGAGACCCAGAACGTGTTTTCGAAAGAATTGAATTGTGATTTATTTGCTTGGCGGAACTATTCACCTAAAATATTTTTGCTGATTATTTTCATTTCTCTGAGTGAACTGATGGTAAGGAGTGATAGCTAAACTACCATCAAAACGTGTTTGCGTCGTCGATGTAGTAAATTTTGTAGGATGCCGCAAAAATCGCGTATTGCGTTAATGCAACGATTCTTCCGAGTTCACTCTTTGACTTTTGTATCATGTCGAGTGCCCGAGTACTGCACAGTTTTGCTTTACGGTATTTCATGGTGTCATTTCTATTTGATTCTATGGCAATTGCATGTCTCATAGCCAAGGTCATGTAGAAAGTGCGGGCTTTTCTAGTTTTTCTTTGATGAATGCAGATGATTTGAAAAACTCGAGTCTTATTAATTATTATTCATGAGTCTTGTTAGGAGGTAGCGTGAGAGCTCTCACCGACGAGAGTTTTGTGTTGAATGAAGGAGCAATCAGAGGCCACGACTCAGTTCTGTTCACTGTTTTGTGTATTTAGTTTTGCCATGTTTTGCTAATGGGAAGATCCTCACTCTATTTTCATCTAATCTGGTGGCGAATGTACAAACAAAGAGGTTTGCTCCAGGTTTGCAGCTCTTCAGTATTTTGAGAGGCTCCAATTAGGTTTTCGTATGAGGGTGCAGCTCCATTTGCTGGACTTGAATGCAGTTGATGAACTTTTATCATAAAGGACTGTTGAGGTTTGACTTCGAGAAGCGAAAGTTTCACTGAATGTGTCAAACCGTGTACAGCTTGTGTTATGTAATCCGTGATGTTTATGATTTTTCTACTCGACGCTAATGTGCTGGTACACATCTTCAGTTGAAGCAGCTTGTTATTCTGTTTCTTTTGGGTGAATTACTACTGGCTTCCTTCCACTGAGAATATTTAGTGTAAGAAACAGCGACTGCCATGATTTTCAGCGACTCATTGGTCGAGAACTGTGCATAGCCTCTAAGCTGAAATTGCTCAAGTTTCCAAATTATGCTGTGTCCATTGGCACCGGTGACTTTATACACTCACTCCATAATCCGTGATTTAGGGATAATATTCCCTTTTCCGTCCATGTGTCTCGTATAAATGAGATTCGCGTTCGTGTGAGCGAGTGTGATCTGCAGTCAACCTGCTCATTATTTTTATTTTTCATGGTGTTTAAATACTTCTTGCTATAGCTAAAATTCTCCGAGCGTTTTTTTTCTGATCCTGTACAGTATCGAATTTTCAAAAACTGTGAGATGGGAACTGGAAGGTCAACTTCTTGGCAGACTTTCTCCTCGCACTTAAATAGAAACAAAGTAACTTCTCGTCGGCAACTTGTTTTAGGATTCAGTGTTCACCGTAATGCTTCTGATGACGATTTTCCATGTTAACTCTTCTCACTTTGAGCTTCTGTATACAAGAATTGATCATTTTATGTTAGATGCTGATGCAATCATTCTCAAATTGAAACACTACAGAGCTGAGTTTGATTTGTCCATTATTTTTTACTTGTTAGAAAAAAAACCTCGAGCCTGTCTAGTGTAATTGCTATCCTTTGTTCTTCTTTTTTCGGAATTTTTTAGTGGGATATGTGTCGTCTTTCGACCATGAGAGTTTTTCAGGCGCTACAAAAAATAGGCGTTTAAAACTTTCTAACTCTCCGGTGGGCTTTAGTTCCTGTTTAATAACAAATCGTCCTAGTGTACAGCTATATCGCAGAAAATGCATCCTGAACTTGAACTTGGAGGCAGATTTGCGGTCGTGGGAACCAGTTGTTAGCTTCAACTTGTTCTCTGAAATTTTCTCTTGTTAGCGCTTTTCATTTTGGAGATGTCGGTTTGAGTTGGGACCGCTCGCTGAACCGGTCTTGGCTGGAGAGCAGCGGGCGACCACCAACCGCCTCCGCACCAGGAAGTCGGCCGTCCTCTCCTCCAGGTCCGGCTTTCATCCGATGCACTCGCGTCTCTCGGAATACTCGGACCTTGCAGTGCCGGAAGGCGTCGTGGTCACTTACTAAAATGTTTTGGTCAGAGGGCGCTATTGTCTGTGACGGAGAAATAACTTGGGTTATAATCTGAGTTGTACGTATAAGAAGGCATCCCAAAGGCGGAACTCGCCGCTCCTTGAAATGTGTCCCCAACTTGCATCTTTGAAAACACGTGTGATTTCTAAAATTTTAATTCGTCTTGGGTGGAAACCATTTTTAAACTTTGCGCAAAATGGCGGAATGCTTTTATGTCAAACCTGAATCTTGAATATAGAAATACTCAAAAACGAATTAGTTTTTTTCAGTCGGGCAAGCCCAAATTATTTTCCAAGTTAGCAATCTTCTCCAAAAGTAGTAAGCAAAATTTGTGGTCCTTGCGCGACGTAGATTGTTCACAAAGCTAATCTTTTGTGTATTACCGGTAAAAACATCAAGTTGACGTATTAACGGATAAACTATTATATAGGAGATCAGCGCTATTGGCGTGCATTGTAGGAATGTGGAGGAGAGCTGTATATCTCCCCCTATAATTTGCTGCGATGACAGATTCATCAGGAGTGGCAATTCTCTATATGGAGAAAACCAGTGAGACGGATTTCTAGGTCGGGATATCTGGTGTGGCGGATCTCAAGTTTGGATATCTGGTGCGAAGGACCTCAAATTTGGATATAATTTGTGGCAGATTTCATGATTGGGATATCAAGTGTGACGCTTGATTAGGCGCGCATATTCGTGCAATACGTTACATGGTAATCACTCGTTTTGGTCCCGATTATATGCGGTATGCATGTGCGAATGATATTCTTGTAAATTTCATCTGCTGTGTACACTTTTGGCGTTAGCATTTTGTGTGCTTCACAACACAGCAATGGATCACTATTATGGTGAGGCTTTCCAAGTACTTCCGGCAGTGGAGTGGCTATGACCACTAGGTCACTGCGCCGTCAT
Source organism: Morinoia aosen (assembly GCA_030386875.1). Lineage (NCBI taxonomy): Eukaryota > Metazoa > Arthropoda > Malacostraca > Amphipoda > Talitridae > Morinoia > Morinoia aosen. The sequence goes on from CM059572.1 coordinate 38,795,065, forward strand.
CTGACCAGCAGTGTGAGCAGGGCAATCTCTGTGTAGTTGAGGTATACTGGAGTGCACACTCGAGAGGGGATGGCAATATATTATGTGAGTGGCGTCGTCCCTTCCAATACTCCAGCTGCCTCGGCTTCTGATGTGACCCGTTTACTTTCGTGTGGGCCTGTGTATGTTGTGTAGAGTTCTGCTCTCTCGATATGTGCCCTTAACCTGATACGCAGACTTCATATTAAACTACCGTACGCCTTTTAGGGGGATACAACTGTCGTATCTATGGGAATTAGCGCTCCCACGGGAAGTTGGGAGATTCTAAGTTGACGGTTATGTAGGCCTTTATTTCGTTGAATTAGCATAAGTTGTTTGTTTTGTTACAGATTTACTCTTTTTGAGTCATCGTTTTTTCAGCGCTTCTTAACTTCCTCTTATGATTTTTTATCTTTTTTCATAATTTTCTTCCAATTTTGTTGCCTATGCACCAGGTGTGGGACACACCTTGTACATAAATTCCTTGTTCCCTAAATTCTATTCTAAAAGGTGCCTGTCTCCTTCCTTTCTTGAGAATACCTTTTTTGTTTTCAGGGAGGCTCAAAGTAATATGTAATTTAATCGGTACGAGATTTAACGCGTTGCTTGCGATGAGTGCCACCGTTGGGTCGGCTGAAAATTTTTAATAACCTCTTTAAAAAATGATGGTATTTAATATACCCAGTTAATGTTTGGTATTGATAAATTTTTAACTACCTTTGACTTTAAATTTGAGTTGAATATTGAACTTTAGTTTAACCCATCTCAATCAAAGTGTTAATGAAGGTTCTTACTTTGTATTCAATGAGCACTACTCACTCTCCCGCCTCAGCCCTTCGCTGTCGGCTGTGAGTCTTCCCCTGGCGACAGAAAATTTAGGTTGGTACCCTTAGATACAGTGAGCCAGGGCCTGGAGCTCTGTCTCGCGTTACTCTGGGGCCTTTCACACTCCTGTCTTGTTGTTTCCACGCTACACCGCGACGAGCAGTAGTTGCTCCAAACTGATGCCTGCGTTTTGTTGTGCATCATCTCTCGGGTTTGAAGTTACTGTGTGGGGGATGTAAATCGCCGAAGTCTAGTCAAGTTCTCTTTGTTAACTAGAGGTAAATTATACATGGTCACACGTGTGGAGTCGGGCATGTCTCATACTTACGTAGTTTCTTATTTTTTCAAATTGTACTCATATACCACGTTCATTTCAGTAGCACTGGATTTTCAAGACTCTTTACGACGAAAGTAAAGATCCTTAAATGAATGCTTATCGCTAATGTGGCGGAAGATAAGACCAATAGCTACTCAGTGCTGCAAAGCATGGAAGGCACAATTGGGAGCGAAAGAGTGTCGTTCTGTGTGAAAATTTGTCTGTGTGCTTCGCTATCCAAAGCATTGGACCATTCCAAGCCCCTCATCGTATGACGGAGCGTATGGGAGTTATAAGGGGCACGGAGTGCAGGAAGAATGTGTTCTTTAGAACGATGGGACTGAAGGCGGCGCAGAGGCCTCGCTGCATAGCTTGAATTCTCGGCTAGAATGTCAGGGGCTTGTTTTTACGTTCACCTTGCTGCCTGGCACGCGAGGGCAGTGTGTGTGTGTGTGGTGCGCACCGCAGCGAGAGTTTCGTGTTGGGAACTGGTTGCTGTCCAGCAGACGTGCCTGTGCGTCTAGTGCTCAGGTTCTGAGTACCATTGCAAAAGTTGTGTTTGATATTGAGGAAATAATTCACAAATGGGTAGCGTTTTCAGAGTGAAGTTAGTGAATTTTGGTGCGTCTAAGGTTCAGTTCAGTTTGTGGGTACCATTGCTAAAGTCGTGTTTGATGTTTAGGAAATTACTTACAAATGGGCAGCGTTTTCAGAGTGAAGTTAGCAATTTCTGGTGCGTTAATTTTATTGGAGAGCAATGCTGTTAATGAAAAATATTGTACATTTTTTCGAATGATCAACTGATGTTCCTTTTCCCTTTTGACAATTATATTATTGTTTACGAATATCTCTGATTTTGAATGAAAATATATCGTTGCCCTGGTAATCTTCCGTGTAAATGGTATAAGGTTAGTATGTCAACTATTCGGAAAAGTATTTTTCTCAATCGTGTTGGTCTGAAGTTCATCAAATACTTGAATTACGAATCGTTTTAAAAAAATGTACAAACTTGTGTTGCTTTATTGGTTGCTCTACCAATTTCATCAATTTACCTGACATTGTCTACTCTCGAACTAAACCTCATTTAATATTGAATTGGGCACCCTGGCAAGCGAAGGTAATTTTTCACCGATGCGCCGGTTCCATACGCGATGAGAAGAAAGTCCAGCTACCAGTAGGTCACTGCGGCCTGCCTACAAGTGTGGTGCACGGGGAGGAGCGGAGAGAAAAGGAGGGGGCGCTGCAGAGTGCCCGCTGGGATGCCCTGAATCTCAGCATCCACACGAGTATTTGACGCGCTCGATCCCTTCTGTTCCTGTCCCAACTTGGATGATGTAAATTATTGTCGCAATATTCATTGATCCGCGTGTGCTAATCCACACAATTGAAAGAATTTTGAACGTAGCAGCAGGATGAAATTATCAGGAGGTGGGACAAGTTCTCCCCTCAGGAAGATACAACTATTGTATCTATGGGAATTAGCGCTCCCAGGGGAAAAATATGTGAGGACCCGAGCTGAGAGTTAGGTAGGTTTTCTTTTTTTAAATGAAATGTTTTTTTTTGTTATGTTAAGGGCCACCTTTTTCGGTTCACTGCTGTCCTGTTTTTCAGTACCTACTACTTTCTTCTTCAACTTTGGTTTTGTTTCATCATCTTCTTTCACAACTTACTGCTTCTATGCCCTTTCTGCGTAGATTCCGCGTTTCCTTAACTCCATACTAAATGGTGCCTTCCTCCTTCCTTTCTTTGGATTGAATTTGTTGCTGCGGGTAGGGAGGCTAAAACTAACGAGTAATCTAATCTGCTACATAAATTTCAATGGATCGGTGATTAGCGTGATGTACTATGATTTGTTCGAGAGTTTTTGTAGTGTTAGTGGGGCATGCACCACATTCGTCATCATTTGCTCGCATTACCTTGTCCTTAACTTATAGAGGTACTTCCTCATTCTTGATGCATTTTCTTTGATCTCGCCCGACTCTTTATTAGCTCGGTTGCTCACATCGCCTTCATAGTACAACACTACAGTCTGATGATCCAATTAATTCTATGGCGAGGCGCTAATTTGGTGCTGGGAGGCCGCTCTTCCGCTGCATGTCAGCCACAAAACACACGGGAACAGAACTCTTATCGGGAAATTTGTTTGTAATTGTTGATTTTGCACTTCTAAAATTAGATTTCAAATTTGCTATTGGAGTTCCCGAAATGATATGTGGAAGTTATTGAACATATCTTGTGCTTTATTCAGGTTGCTCAGGTTCAGGTTGAATCAGAAATACAAAACCTATAATCTTCTTGGTCCTCTTGCTTATATGTACACACGTGTGTGTCCATGTTAACGAAACCGGTGTTCTTCGTAACCTAGGCACACAGATGGCCGTAAAACGCGTGTGTCATCTCTTACAATTTTCATTACATGTATTATCAGATGTAGATTAAGCTAGATTAGGAGTTCATTGCCCTCAATCATTTCTTTTGACTAGTGACACGAGTTTTTCAATACTCGTGTGTGTGTATCATCTAAGTGTATTAATTTTAAGATATTTTAAAAACCAATGATGGTACTTTTGTACCATCTCTATTGGAAATAAACCATTTTTTTTTTTCTTCTTCTTTTTTATGTGTACATATATGTGTATATATTTACATGTATGTGTGCACATATGTGTGTACTAAACTGACAACTAGCATTTTACTAGAGATAATGGTCATTTTCTGTTCACTCTCAACTTGTAACATTACCTAACTCGTCATCTCTTTATTATTGTAAAGCATTCATGTACAAACTATACATTTGTTGTACGATCATCCATTTATATTTAAATAAAATGCTTATTAACTAACGACCGTAATGTTAAAATTGTTGAATTAGAAATACAAAACTTATAATCTTCTTGGTCCTCATGCTTATGCGTACATATATATATATATATCTGTATGTGTGTGTGTATGTATGTATATATATATGTACGTATATATATGTATATGGATTTGTATTTATATTTTTTTTTTCATGCTTCCTTAAAATGACACTTTTGAACATTTGCCGAAACAAGCGATTCATACATTATTTCCTGGCATCAATAATTGCGAAGTTTTATGTCATGTACATGTAAACTGTCAAAAGTTTTTTCACCCCGCAATGAAAATGCATCGTCCATGAATTTGCGTTATCTCTTATAATTATCATTACATGTATTGTCAAATGTAGATTAAGCAAGATTAGGAGTACATTGCCCTCAATCATTTATTTTCGACTAGTGACACGAGTTTTTCAATACTCGTGTGTGTGTGTATCATCTAAGTGTATTAATTTTAAGATATTTAAAAACCAATGATTGTAATATTGTACAATCTCTATTGGAAATAAAGTTTTTTCTTTCTTTCTTTCTTTCTTGCCAATAGTTCCGTTCGGTGGTCTGGATGATGTCATCCTGTGATGCTATTTCTGAAAGCATCGTCCTGGCTCTTGTGAGCCGCCCACACTCCAGACCCTTGAAATTATCTTGGCGAAATTTGTACCCGAAATATGTTGGTGTTTTTGTTAGCTTCTATAAATTTCTTCAAAATTTTCAACTGAGGTTTATAATCTGAATAAATTTTGAGTATATAACTTTCATAGAAGAACGCATATCCGAACATTTCTGCATTCTGTTAACACTGTAAATGAAACACTGGTTGTGAATATTAACTTTATTTGAATCATGTTAAAAGGTTTACTATTCTGTCAGCAAGTTTATTGCCATGTGAAAATCTTCTAAAGTGTTTGTTTGGAGTAAGCAGAATTCTACATTATCAAAAGAATACAATTCGGAAGAGTTGAAGGGAGAAGCGTCAGTGGTGTGTACACTGGGACTATTTTTAAGCGTGCCTTAGGGACTGAGCGCGTTCGGGAGGTACACGAGAATTTTTTTTTGGAAAATTATCGCTCTTTAATGATATCTATTCAATTCTTCTTCCCAAAATATGCACTGCGTGTTGTGGAAGGTTGTTGCATATAGTATACTTGCTGTTCTGTAAATGTTATTCATGAATTTTTATATTTTTTGGTAAATAAGGACGATGTTTTTCGAAAGCAACCTCCAGCGAGACTGTTTTGTTCACTTTTTCCATTTCGTCCGTTAATTTTCCATCTCGTCGAGTTCAAGGTTAGCAAAAAAAAAAACCAAGTTTGTTTAAGAAGGCTCAGTCCTTCAGGGTTTTATTGGATTTTGCGGCCTTTTTTGAGTTATTCTTATCGTGGAGTTGGGCCATTTTCTCCATAACAAGACTGACCCTGCTGTGCAAATGGATAGAATTTAAATTCTAGTGCAAAATACAATGCATTAAAGGTTCTTTGAGCATTTAAAAATGTTTAAAGATAAAGGTATCATCAGTGTTTTCTTCTCGCATGCTCAGTTCGGTTTTATTTTCCTAAATTTCAGAAAAATGAAAGAAATAAAGCAACTGTATACAATTAAGTTTTAATATTAGAGTAGCTAATGTTCACTTTTTATTTACTTCATTAGTGAAGTGGTGAACGGATGCCATATGTATAGTCAGATGTTTCACACATGTTGAGCGATTTTTTCTCGTCCAACACTGAAAAATAGTGGGAGCTAATTCAGCAAAAAGAAGGAAAACAACCTCAGAAACTCCTGACAACTGGTTTCTGCTCAGTGTGGACCCAGTAAGTTTAGGCTCAGCCAAACAGATGTTAGCCACATTTGGTTCTGTTTGGAGTAGCATGCGAAGGAGAGAATAGGCTGGTGTAGCCCAAAGGCTTGTCAAAATTTATGGGCGCTTGAAATCAGGAAACGAATTTTAATTTCCTTTTGTATTACTTCCACCACCTATAGTATTATTTCGTACTTGGTGATTAGTTACGTTATTCATTTGCGACTGAAGTTTCGAGATTTTTTCTACTATAATATGTAAATGAAAAATGAAAAATTGCTTGCATTTTCTGATTGATGTTCGGTTATAAATTTTTCAATTGAGTTTGCTACGTTTAGTAAATAAACCATGCAACCAGAAAATCCATCTATTTAAACGAGTGTGATTTTGACTTTTCACTGCAAAACCTGCAGCATTTGTTGCAGAAGTTGTTGTGGATCTAGATTTATAGCAAAATTCATTTTCCCTCTCGTAGGGGACGCCAACGCACCCTGAAACCGACCCCTTACACGAGTGTTTTTATTCTATTTTTATTCTCAGTACATCTTTTGGTCTTATCGAAATTCTTACGGCTTGTTTTGCCAGCGGAGTGGGCTGTGCCAACCGAGGCACCCAAATTTCACACCCTGGCGCGACATGAACGTAAAATTCGGAGTTTTTCTATGGTTATCGTCTGAGCAGAAAAGGAGATTAATCCTTGCGTGTTATGGCAAGAACATGGTTCGTGTAGAGGGGAAGCGGGCCTGTTATAAATTTATTTCTAGCGATGAAATTGAGGAATGACATCGCCTGTGCGCTGCCTGCCCTGTTCCCCTACTGATTGCATCTCGCTGAGTCACCTCACACTGATGCGATCTACTCTTCAGTGATTGCTCTGCGCTTCCATTACATGGAGTTCTTAATGTGATTGCTCCTCATCCATTTCTCGAACATTATTTTTCTCGGTCGATCTCTTTGATGGATATAGCTTTTTCACTCAATTTCCTCATAACTATAGTTTTTCACGCTCGATCAGTTTAAAAAATGTTGTTTTTCTCCCTCGATCGCCTTAAATATTAGCAAACTTCATCTCACTCGACCACCTTAACTAATTCATTCCTAATACATCAGTTTCCATCAACCTTTCAAATGTTATATTTACGTGCAGAACGTTCACTTTTCTTTTTCTTACAAACCGCTCATTGTTCGGGTTTATCATTTAAATATTTTTTGTTGTTCATGGTTGTATTTGAGTGGATGATTTTGTGCTTGCATTTTTTGGTATTCAATTTATTATTGTATCAATTAAAAAGCAGTGCGTCATATGCTAGGCTATTGTGATATTTTTCCTTTGAATGGCGCATCTTTCCAGCCTTGTTCCGCATCTGTTGCTATAGTGCACCTGCAGTGCGTGGTAGTTCTTGTGCTAGTCCTGAATTTAGCCTCAGAACTTTGTAAAATTCGAAAATCGCAATGCCACTGTAAATTCGTTGCTATTCCAATACGTTGATATTTGTCTTTCATTCAGTAAATGTTCATTTTACTGCTCTAATTGCATTCCATTCAAGGTTTGAGGTAGGTCATTATACTCGCACACAACTCGGCATTGTGCTGCGGTCATGCTGCGTTAATTCTCTCTTCACTCCTACGAGGTTTGAATTGCCGTCTAGCTTTCAGTCTTTTGAGCGACTCTTTATGTTCGAAGTTGTCTGAACGACCGCAATAGCTTTTTGAATGCAGTGCTTGATATTGTCTGACTTCCCTACTAGCGTGTAATTTTTTCTCTCCTAGCAGTTTATATCGTTTTATTCAGTCTTTCACTTCGTTTGCTTACTTTCTATCCTTGCTCTTACAATGAACTGTTGTTTGCCAGCCGTTCATCGACGAGGAATCCCGTCGTTTACTAGAGCGGATTTGCGCTGCGAGACGAGGCGCCAGCAAAGCCTGAACAACATCACGCAGTTCTGTCAACTGTGCGGTGCCCGTAATCCACCGAGCCGCGTTAACATCACGCCGCCGGCGGCAGCTCTTATGCTCTCCCACCGCTCCAGGGCTTTCTTTTGTCGCCGAACTTCTTCTCGGGCTGGACTTTCTACTGCGCGCCAGCTTCACGCCTGCCCCCTCGCTTTGCTGCAGGTTTTCTTCCTCCTGGATTCCTCTAGTTTGAGTTTAAGGTGCGTCGCAGGGCGCACCAGTGAGGGCTTGTTTCTTCCCTCAACCTGACATTCCGTAATTGAAGTTTGGCGAATTATGACGATGAATTGCCCTTGATGGTGGTAAACGAATTATTAACATCGAATGATTAACTTGGTGGTTGTTGAACGTGTTATGTGTTATATCCTACTTTTCAAGATCGTTCGATGTGATTAGATTTTCTCTTTTAGGATAAATCGTTCGAGTGAAATAAATCTCTTTTCTCAATCTCAGTGAAATCTCATGATTGGCTTTCCAAATAAGGCGCAATTATAGTAGGCATTGAAACACACGTTATATGTGGCCACACAATTTACTGTTATAAACGGATATCACAAATATGCCGGGGATTTGTTAAAACCCGCAAACGTATTTAGCTACAAAGAGGTAATCTTATGCCGGGGCCACACTACGATTTTTCGTTCGTCAAATGAATGACGGACACTCGTCATGTCAAACGGCCGTTAAGCAAGTCAGGCCACATTACGACTGTGTGTGGCTCTGACTAAGCTCTGTGATGAGCGTCCGACGTTCATCGAATGTAAACAAACCGAAGTACGTACGCGATATGGATGAGCAGGACGTGCGAATGTGTGTGAGCTCTAGAAATTTGATGTCGAAGGAACTTTTGTGACCGCAACTTTTTATGAAAGTACAAAAAAAGCGAAACCTAAAAGAAGATGTTAGGTAAAACCATGGCGAAATAGAGCTAACAATCCGAATCGATTGAGAGAAGATCTGCTTGCTGATGTAAACGATTGCAGTTAAGTGAGATTGTTCCTACGGAGAAAATGATTACTTTTGAACGTTTCTTTTAAACGGATCATAAATGATTTTATTTAATTGGAGAGTAAAATTTAGAATTTACCGCAGAAAATAGCTTGGTAATATGGCTGAGTTGAGCAATGCTCTTTAATACAAGAATGAAAAGGGGATCCAAGAATGTTACCAGTTTGATGATTTTTGAAGGTGTGCTCAGCAACGCTCAGTTAGAGCGAATGGGGAGGGATTGAAGTCATTAAACTGTCAAGGTTTCTCCATTTATGTTTTGCATGTTTGTCTATTGTTATCTGTTAAAATTGTGCAAGTTTTCCTTGTCGAAAATGAGCTTAGGGCATGAAACGTTAAAAAAATTGATTCAAGATAAGTCTTCTCCACCGCCTTCGTTGAGAATAATATAATGCTTTCTACGATATATAATTTTGGTGTTCGTCATTTATACGCGTTAATACACAAGAATTATGCAAAAATTTTCTTATTCTTTGCGGAAGTAATAAGACATACTGGGCAAAGTTGGCTCGGTAATCTGCAAGCAAGACACCAAGTTCCAGAAATGCTTCCCTGCTTTTGATCGACTCGGAATTACCCTCTGATACCTCGCTACAATTGATCGAGTATCATGACGCAGGAGTGTTCAATAACTCATCCTTTAGGAAATCATTCGATTCTAACTGCTTGAACATGCCCCATACTCGTGAACTTCTTGTGACCAACTTCCTTTCTCCACATGCCATAGCGGCAGATGATGCGTTCCCATTGCCAACTCGTTTCATGAAGCATTATCCTTGTACTAACCTTTCTCACGACCAAAGAGTTTTCAGCTGGTCTTTCTAGAGCACGAAAAACAGAGACAAACGCATTCGGCTTACTGTCAAGTACGTTCAGAGTTTTCCGTACTGATACAAACATCACAGTCAAGAGAATCCAGTCTACCACTCTAGCAACTTGCGCTCTTTATTATTACCTAAATGATCATAAAGACTTCCGTTACGTCAACCCGCTTGCTCTTGAAAAAAGGACATTATCACTGGATCGTGCACAACCCGCAGTTGGTGGGAAAATACTGGACATCATTCGGTTCGTTGTGTTGAGGCGGTCGATCGGCTGTGGCAGCTACAGCCATCAGAGACCAGCTGAAGAACTACTTCACAAGCGGAGGAGCTGTATGCTTGCTGGATAAAGTGTTGGGACTCCATGCACTAACACTACTGTGGAAATGCATCCTAAAAGTGTTAGAAATATCTGAGACATAATAGTTCCTCATTATTTTCTGGTATTACTTGTTGGAATGAATGTATTAGGTCAATCAACAAAATAAATTGTTTCAATAACATCATGTATTTTATTCCAGCTTTTCCTCGTTAAATGAAACATTGACAAATCATTATTTGACTTAAGAAGGCTAACTAAAGATCTACATCAACAGGATTTAGGAAATGTAATTACTGAAAACTAGATTACGTGTTAAGGTTAGGAACATCCATAATCTGAATTCACAATCACGCATTGTCGCAAAATCCATGTGCAGAGTTTCAACAAGTATAAAAATCCGATTTTTAATAACAAACAACGTAAACCAATGTTACCAAATAAACAGTTTTGTCCACACTCATATCTAGTTTAAAAATCTGCCACTAACTGAAATAGTTTCATCCATTTACTCGTATGCCCTACCATCATGCAGATATGGTGCATAGCTATAGTTTGCATCCTCACAAGTTAAATTGAATAGTTCCTTTGTTCACCTTAGATTAAATTATATTACAACTCAACAGCGTATTGAAAAATTTATGCATATGTGTTCTTACAGATGATTACGTGCGCATAGTAACGGCGGATAATAAATTAGATTAGTCGTTAGTTTTAGCCCCCCCTACCCAGCAACAAATGCGATCCAAAGAGAGGAAGGAGGAACGTACCATTTAGTATGGAGTTAAGGAAACGCGGAATCTACGCAGAAAGGCATAGAAACAGTAAGTTGTGAAAGAAGGTCATGAAAAAAGATCAAAAAGTTGAAGAAGAAAGTAGTAGGTGTAGAAGAAAAGGACAGCAGTGAACCGAAAAAAGGTGGTCCTTAACATACCAAAAGAACATTTTATTTCAACAAAAAAGAAGGCCTACCTAACTCTCGGCTCGGGCCCTCACATTGTCCCCCTGGGAGCGCTAGTTCCCATAGATACAATAATTGTATCCCCCTCAGGGGAATAATTACTAGTTACTATTATAATTATTTAGGTTAGTTTAGATCATCTTAGTCACGACAACGACGTGATCAAGAGAGGAATAGTGAAGGGACCATCGAGTACGGACACGTACACCAGAAATCTAAGCACAATGTGTGCCTCACACAGGCCATCCTTGTGTGGTAAAACGAGTGTCTTGCCACACAGGATACAATGCGTATTTAAACAGGAAGTTGGGAAGAAAATTCAAATAGAATAAACATGCAAGAAGGTAGTAGTAGGTGCTGAAGAAAAAGATGGCAATGAGCCGAAAAAACATGATCACTAAAACAAAACCAGAAACCCTATTTTAACAAGCTCGTGCCCTACCATTCTTCGCCTGGAAGCGTTACTTCCCTTAGATACAATAGTTTTTTCTCGTGATAGAGAAACAGAAAATCGGGAGATTTATGAAGTCAGATGAAGGTTAAGGGTGAAGTATTTGGAGTGGAAAAATAAGTCAAAGAGGAGCAAAAATAATAGGATGGTCCGTAACATATTATAGAATAGCATTGTACTGACCCTAAATATGCTATTTTACCACATAAGGTATAACTTAATTGATCCTATCATACATTGAGATAAAAGAAAGGAACAATTTCACAGTCAGGCAGGGAAGCAATTTATAGATAAGTTCATGATTATTATTAAAGAGGCCAGTAAATGACATCTAACACTTGTCAATTCTTAGAACAGAGTTTAGCAAGTTTCGACATGAATTTCATTTGTTCTTCACCCGCAAGGCCATTCAGTTTATCAAGCACAAGTTCACAGCAAGTTTGGTAATGTAATTATCATTTCCAGCACTCCTTTTTCATGCTAATGAGCTCTCAACATGAAAAAAATTTTCATGAAATAACTCTACCGTACTAAATTAAAATGCTCTTATCTTTCTTACTCCTTATACACTTACAAAATCCCCCACTGCCCATGACATCAGTACATGTATCTGCTGCCGGGGAAGGCTTGGTGCAGGCGAGACAATTTTGAGGCTTGGATCCACTACTTACATGAACGATATCGTTATCAATTTCGGCTGATGTGCCCATTAACTGAGTTTCTACAGTATTTTTAAGTTCTTCCTGAAACCAATCTGTCGACCAACACAACAATACTCTGTATAGGGTTCTTTGATTATTTGCCTTTCACTTGGAATGTGGGTAACAAAATCATCACTTGAATTAATATTCATGCTGCTCATGCTACAGTCTGGGGGCCCATAATCCGAAAAAAAGGCCATAAGGTTAGTGCGCATCCAAGCCTTGCTCTCCACAGCTCCAGACCCTGATATTTTCATCCTTTCAGAAGCGAGGAGCCGCAAGAAATAGAAGCATGGGAGGGATGTCCTCTTCTTTAGGAGATCTGAAAAAAATAATATCAATTAGAATTATTCTTACACCATTGATATAATAGTCCTTTACATAGTTACTGGTAATATTAATTCTTGCAATAGTGTTTGTGACAGGCTTGATTATTCAAGTGCATAGAACATATTTGTTTGCTCCAGTACATGAGCTTTATTGAAAATAAACATGTTTTGTTAGGGAATAACACAAGAAGTAGAGATATGTGTAGTGAAATGTTTGAAAATTATATGTTAAAAGAAATATCATTAGGTATTGTTAAAATAATGTTCAGAGTCACACAATCTGGGACTGACTTTCATCCAACACTGAAAATTATTAGCTAATGAAGGAAAAGTTTTCCATGAGTTTCATTGAGAACTCAAATGAGGAACAATAAAAACCTCCACTTTATGTTACATGAGGGTCACACATGACTACAAAGATTCACCTGTGTCATAATGATAGTTTTCATAAAACCTCAACTGTATGATCTAAATTAGAAATTGCCCTCCTAGCAAAATGTTCACGTTGTTAAGAAAAAAATACTATCAAGCTATGTTTACTTCGCTTCTAGAACTGTCAGTAACAAGTGCACATTTTTCCACAAGCTTCTCGCCTAAATTCAGAATAATTTGCAGAGAATCTCATCCACTTTCAGAATTCTAACTTTTCTGCCAAATACTTTAAAACAAATGTATCAAACTTGATGCCCAAATTCCACTGACATTCAGTATGGCAATAAGACATCTGTACTAATTTTCACATTTGCAAAAAGGTACAAATTTAAGAGTACAACAACATCGAGCAGATTAATTTCATCATAGATGATCAGCAGCTTCAGATAAATAGATTATTTACAATTCAATAGATAAAACAACAAATTCAAAATTAAGAGCAAAATTTCAGGATCTAATGTGATACAAGTAACTGGCAGTTTAAATAGGTCACCACTAACATTTATACAACTTGTTGTACTCCACAGAACAACAATACCATTACAAACATTATCTAAACTCAAAACCTAATGTCAATATTGTTTGTCTATCAACTCTGGTAGGTAATAATGGCCCTACTCATCATTATTGTTGTGTTTAACATTGACATGCTCATGCTCATTGTACAGAACATGAAAGTTAAAAATAATTATCTAACACCATTTGCTAAAACATAAGATTATGCAGTAATCCTGAAGGGGAATAAATGACTAATGGTAATCACAAAAAACAGTGGATTTTTAAACCTGATCAAGTCATTGTTAGTCGTTACGGTCAATTTTTACTTTAATGTTGTCAACGATTTTCATAATTTTGTTACCATACATAGGTAATATAGTCAATTTTATGACGTTTTACATGAATGACAATGTGCTCGCAAATGCTTAGTTTTTGAGTTATTTAAGTTTGAAGTTATACGAGCGGCGCTCCTGAATGGCCTTTATCGCGCAATTTCAGAGTTGAAACGGAAGCTAACCCCCCTATTACAAATGTAAAGAGGTTAAGTCATGAACAAGTTAATCTTTAATTAAGCCGCCATCTTGGGTACCGGGTGGCCGTCATTGGAGGTGATGAAAATGGACGTCACTAGAAACCTTTATTTATAATTTTATAATTTTCACTAGAAGAATTGTGCCTACCCCTCACGCTCTAGCCTGGCACGCTCTAGCCAACTTCAAAGTTGAATAATTTGAAAATAACGCATCAGTGAGCAGAATGTCATTCATGTAAAACGTTTTAAATGTGTTCTATTATTGATTATTGGTAACAAAATTATGAAAATCGTTGACCAGATTATAGCAAAAATTGACCGTTGTAATTTCCACTTGAAGAAAAAGTGTAACATGAAACAAAAATACTTTACATTTTCAATTACATTGCTCTTCTCATTATCAATCCCTATTTGATTTCAGCCAATGTTTAACCCTGCATTCTCAAAATGACCTATTTCATTGTCGAATGAAATAACTGCTCATTTAGAATATTTACATAATTAACTCACTTTTAACACCTGCAAAAAAAAAAGAAATGAACTCTTGAGGCATTCTTGCACACCATTACACTTACCTAGAAGTATAAAGCTGATTGGTGTTTCCCAAAAACCTGAATACACTCACGAAGTTTATTAATCACGATTGTTTTTTAAAGGTCTACATAATTAATGCAAGTTTTAAGCTATATCTACCTTCTGGTTGTCTAGGATCTGTAAATCAAAAGACAATAAAATTAGATGGATCTTTTTTTACAGAACACATTAAATAAATTTAACACTTTAACATGAAATATAATTCTATTCAATTATATTGAAACTCTTATAATTTATGAAACAATAAATAAATTTTAATAAACTGGAAGGAACTTCAATGAAAACGCCTGCAAAACAAGTTGTTTGACACATTTTTCTGTGAATAGCATTCATGAGCAATGCTAAAAAATTACAAAACCAAAAGTTTTTCATTTACCACATTATCATCCATGTAAAACATGTTGACATTGTTGGAAAGGAATGCTAAATTTGATTGGTAACAGGCTACTTGCTTTTTCACTAAACTGCAGGACCTAGCACTGAATTTCATTGCTTTACATTTTGATACCACCACGAAAACAGCTAAAAACCATATCTAATATATATCTCCTGCCAATATTGGCCACAATCATCATTTAAAATCAACATAACAGTTGCGAAACTTGTCAACACTCTCCGCCATCTTTGTTCTTCGTAGTTCATTTGATGACTGAAAACCTCCGACGACCTTTCCCGAAATGATGAGCATACATTCATCAAATGATGAGCGAACGGGCCTTCCAGCGTTCATTTGACATACGGAGTTCATTTGACGAACGAACGTTAGCCTAGTGTGGCCCCGGCATTACGCACACTCGTGTGAAGCGCTGGTGCAGGTTTCGTTGGATTCGAAGTAGCCTCGTTTACTTTATTTGATTAACCAGTTGATTTAAACGTGAAGTCACAAGTGGAAATTTATACAATTGCAATGTCCAGTACGCCGAGCTGGACTCTATTTCAAAGACTCAAACAAAGACGGCGAATACGAGGACCTTCAGCTACAATGACGCGTGCTAGAATGATCCCTCCTGACCCTAAGTAGACTCTTAAATAGAAGCAGTTACCGCCGCTCATGCATGAACGTTAGGCAGCAGCTAACGGTTACGAAGGTGGCGGTTTGAGCAGACGCCGTCCCCTCTTTGCTGATCTGGCTTTCTACAGCTTTTCTGCTGAATTGCAAACGGTCTTTCAGGGCACAGAATACGAGGCTCTTCCTCGCTGATGCAACCGTCGTTCGTGTATGGCGCGCCGTTACATAGAGGGTACATAACAATCCTCCCCACGTCGTTTTTAGTAATATCCTCCTGGATATTGTCGCAGTTGGAAGTATCCGTTTACTTGAAGTCTTGAGAAATCTCATCCTTCATTGCAAGGGAAGATTCAGACAAGTCAACGAGATTTGTGCTTCTGACGCACGCTGAAACGAAGATCTTAAACAAGCAATGATGAAAAGTCGATATCGGGATATCCTTATCCTTCTCCATCATCGAAGACCTTCTCCCGCGACTGATGATATTCCTTGGAGGCCAATCCGAGGATATCTGGAGGTGAATACCGCCCAAAATATAAATATGTCGAGTGTAAACTCGATTTAGTCATTACTTCCGCATGCATGTAGTTATTTTGAACGTATTAGTGTTCAACGGTATCTTCTTAAATTTTTCTCTCCGCCTTAGCCGAATCCATGCTTTGGCGTATATCGAAATGGGGGGGAAGCTTCACCCTCGCTGTGATGTCACGCCACTCTCCAAACTGTAGTTCCGTCGATAGTAGATTGCGCCACGTTCTCGTAGTCGAGGTAACCCTCACGCGTTGCATCCAGTCGCTCAGCCCTTTAACTCGCGTCGACCCTGTTGGTCGTAGTATTTACGTCCGAGTGAGTGCGCTGTCTAGCCATGCCATATCAATGGAGCGCGGTATTGCCAGATTTCTCGTAGACTGCGCGAACAGTGCGGTCCTGCCAGACCCGTGCCATGCACACGTCCCAGCCCAAGCGTAGCACTTGCTCGCAGCAGCCGCTGTGTGCCTGCCATGACCTTGAGTCAGAGCAGCTGGGATGCTGGAGTAGCCACTGCTGTATTCATGCACGCCTTTGTAGTGCTGGTGTCGCTGTGCAGCCGTGTCACAACAGCCTTACGTATAGCTGCAACAACCGTATTGAATTAGTTTCTGGACATGGTAATTATCTCCCATGGATTCCTTTCAAGATTTCCCTCTTTGCAGCACGTCTACTTGCTTTAATTTCATCCACCGGCATGTACAATTGGTATATCATTTTATTCCTAACTCAAAAGGAATCCATTCGGAGAGTTTAATACGTAACGAAAATAAATGCAAGGTAAATGAAAATGATTAGAAACACACGATATGACATACAATATTTCAGATAGCCAGTGGGCTGTAAAGGAAAGTTCCTACGTATTAGCACGCATTCCTGGGGAAGAGCTATGAAAAGACATACGAACGGGTTACAAATTTGACATCGAGTAAAATTTCTATCTGATTAATGAGCATCATCAAGGTAAATACATAAATTGGTTTATAAATCGACATTAATCATGTAATACATCCTACCCGCATTTCGCTGGAGAAATCATTTAATTTTAAGTCGAAGCACTTATCCTAAAATTGAAATATGAAAGAAATGTTAAACCCGAGGGAAATGATTAGGAAACATCCTTAAAATTAAACATGATACATTTGGGAATGAAATGGGGTAATCATTATTGAAGTTTTAGGACGTGGAAAATCAGTTAATTCTAAGTCAAAGCACGTATCCTAAATTCGTAATACGAAAGAAATGGTAAACACAAGGGAAATGATTAGAAAACATTCTTAATATTAAACATAGTACATCTTTAGAATGAAATGAAGCAATCATTATCGAAGTTTTGGGACGTCCTTGCGAGACACAAATAATCATACATAGTTTGGGCGTCTCGTCCGATTTCTCAGAGAATACCTAGGAATCATTCCTTCATTTCTCTGGCTCGTGCTTGGCACTGTAGGAATGTCGTTCGTCTCCGCCCCTTGAAGTTCGTCTTTTCCTTCGTCGTTGTTGAAAGGGAAGGCCATGGCGTCGTCAAGATAAGCTCTTTTGACTCGGTTGAGGTGAACCTTCTGTTCTTTTCTGTCTGAGTAGAGGCCTTTGATAGTGATGTTATTTCCATGTCTAGAAGTGATCCTATATGGGCCTCTGAACCTCGATGGGAAGGCTCTGTCCTCGACACGTCCTGCTTCATTCCTCAACATGATAAGGTCCCCAGCTTGGACATCACATTCTTTGACCGTTCGATCGTAGATCTTCGCCGCAGCTTGCCTGGCCGCCTCAGAGTTTTTTCTAACAGCAGCAAATGCTTTGGACAGTCGGAGCGAAACTTCTGTTGAATAATCTTGGTCACATGCGTAATTGATGGGCTGCTCCTTGAAAATGTCGTGGTAAGGAAGGTTAGCATCTCTACCGTAGAACAAAAAGAACGGCGTGTCTTTAATCGCAGTTTGATATGAAGTATTTACCGCGAGAGTCGCAAAGGCCACGCTCTCGTCCCTGTTGCGATACAGAGAAAGGGTGGGTTTAGGACCCCCTTTCCACACGCTGAGGGAATTCCAACCCCCACACATGTTATAGTATTATCCTTTATGCTTGCGTACACCTGTATACCAGACATGGAGAATAAAAGAATTTGAAAGATTAAGACACATTTATTTTTGAGATGAACACGTGGATAAACACACAAGGCATGGGAACGAAATGATTTGAAATGGCACAGCGGCGTCAATGAAAAATACGTAAGTTTCTACCGCCACAATATTTAAACACGACATCATACAAATGTGCTGCTTACCGAGCCTTCAAGTTACAAATACTCCCTCGTTGACAACGATTCACGCATCCACAGTAACACAAATCATAATATTTGCGAGAGTAACACATCACGATTTAACCTGGAATTGTGACACGGTGTCGAATCATACAACGGGAAGTCGATCCTCGACTAAATAGATACAATAAATCGGTTGCCTATAAAATTAGATGATTCTTCACGATACTTTGGAAAGCACTTATCTGTGTGCTGCTCTACATCTGAAATTGAACTTCAATCACCACCTAAAAGAGCTCTCACAACTATAAAACACTCGCCCTTTTGATAATAAATGATTCACTGATGGACATTCACTGACGATGCTGTTGCTCACTGCTGATGTTCCACGTCGTAGCTTTAGGTTTGCTGCTGGTGTAGGCTGATGTCTTGCCCGCGCTGCAGCGATGCCTCTGCCGCTCCCTCATCGTGCCGCCGGCATTCCAACTCGAGTTCACAGCCGCCGTGGTGCCTGGAGTGTCTTAAGAGTTTCAATGGTAAGCCACTTCACTGTAGATTTGCGCGTTGCTTTACGCATTGTGGGTGGACGAACTTAACTGTTTGCCATTTGCAATGTTGACGACTGCCGCTGAAGTTGACTGTGAGTTCGACCCCGATGCACAGATTTTGAATGCTCTTGGTTGAATCTCCGACGCGTTTATTCATGACGATCACCGATGCGAGGCTGGTTTACTTCGATCAGGTTCCTTTGTGAGACGGTGCTTCAACGCTTGCCGCCGTCTAACGTTGTTTCTTGTACTTCGAATTATCAACTTTCACATTGCAATTTGGTAGAAGGCAAGTCGGCGAGGCCGACCTGCGGTGTAGTGCACTCTCAGACGTCGTGCGCAGTCTCTCACGTGCGCTCAAAAAATCCCTCCAGAATGTACTTGTCCGCCGCTTATATACTCTCGCTTGTTTTCATTTCCAGATCATTCGCGATTGTTCCCTCGCAAAGATCACGTGTTTCACTTGTGATTGGTAGAAATCTTGCTTGCTTCGGGTTGCCGAAATGTAACTGGTGCGTTCTCTGACACACCTCCTTGCCTACTCTACTTCTTGATTCTAATTGGTAGAGCAGCCGCGGTCACCCCATGAGCCAGCCCCTACCTCCTCGAAGCTAACCCTCGCTTGTTTGAAGGGGGCTCGCTCACGCCTACCCGTGTGTTGTGTGTGTGACTTGTGTTGTGTTGCCTGGATGTGTTTTGTGTTCAAGATTGTGTGTTTGTGTTTTGTGGACGCCTGAACCGTAGAAGTTTGGACGAAGCGCCAACCGCCGAGTGACTTTGATCTATGACATCCCGTTTCAAGCACTTGAGAGCGCTGCCCAAAGAGCCGACCCTCGCCGATACGACACACAACACATTCCAATGTTTGTAGCCCCGCAGAATGTTTACCCTTCTTTAAAATGTTATAGCTTCACGGAACTTAGCCCAAAATAAAATGTGATATAATTTTGCCAAATATATATGCCTTATTTATTCTATTTCTTCACATCCCAGCTAAATTTATCTTCCGCGGCCAGGTGAGAAATTGCAGTTTTCAAGATGCCATTGAGTCTCTCACAGCATCCATTTGCCATCGGGTGGTAAGCAGTAGTCGTTTGTGATCTCGCTTTAAGATTCTTGCAGACGTCCTGGAATAACCTATTGGTAAATTCGCTGCCTCTGTCACTGACGATCGTATTTGGGGCAGAGAATTTTCCGACATATTGGACGAAAGCTCTGGTGACAGTATCAGCAGATTTATCTGTAAGGGGGTAAGCATCAACATATCTAGTAAAATGATCAACTATTGTTAGAAGGTATTTGTTGCCTGCGTAACTAACAGGAAGTTCAACAAGGTCAACTGCAACTCTTTCAAGGGGATATGAAATTTCAGGGAATTTTCCCAAGGGAACTTTAAATTGACCTTGCCATCTAGTTCGTTGGCAAGCTAGACATTTCTTTACATAGTCTTTGACGTCACGAATCTGATTAATCCAGAAGAATTTATCTCTGGCACGTTCAAGAGTTCTCAGGAAACCCATATGAGCGGACAAATCGTTGTCATGGCTCAGCTTTAAAGCTACCTTAACTAAAGACTTAGGAATGATTATTTGTACATTACTTCTACCGTTTCTGCGTTTCTTTCTCGACAATCTACACAGGACATTGTTCTCATCAATAAAATATTCGTCAATGTTTGAAAACTTAGTATCACCCAAGTCATTTCCAGTTAACAAGTTTCTTACACCAGACCAAAGTGAGTCCTTTTCTTGTTCTGAAACAACATCATCCAAGCTCAATTGTTTTGCCTCGACGGCAACACTCTTATCACGTTCACTGTACACGGGTGGAGGGCACACGTCGTCGACGGGAACATCTGTCGCATTATTATTAGAACAAGGCTTAATTCTAGATGGAACATCAGCATTAATTTTAGGATCATTCTTATTACTACAGTTGGACTCAGCAGCGTCAACGACAGCATTGACGATTCTTTCGGATCTAGACAAATAGTCGGGCAAGTGATGTTGTGCTCCCGGCTTGTACCGAACAGAGAAATTATACTCCTGAAGAAGCAGAGCCCATCTTGAAATACGGTGATTACCTGTTTTATTAGCAAAAATGAAAGTTAAGGGGCGATGATCTGTCACCACGACGAACTCATTTAAGTACAGGTACGCATCATAATGTTTGATTGAATCGTGAATGGCAAGAGCTTCGAGTTCTGTTGCAGAGTATTTAAGTTCGTTTCCCTTTAATTTCCGGCTATAGTATGCTACAGGTAACTCAATGCCGTCATGCATCTGAAGTAATGCTCCTCCAATTGCAATGCCCGAAGCATCAGTGTGCAACACAAACTCTCTCTGAAAGTCAGGAAATTTAAGTATAGGCGCAGACACAAGTTTATCTTTCAAGTCATCGAAAGCTCGCTGATGAACGTCCGTCCATTTAAATGAGTTCGTCTTTTTCGTTAGCTCAGTAAGAGGTGCCGCGATATGAGCATAATTTTTAATGAACTTTCTAAAGAATCCGGTTGAACCAAGGAACCTCTTTACCTCTTTAATATTCCTAGGTCTCAAAGCATCTGCCAAGGCCTGGACTTTCGCAGGTCGGGGGGTGAGTCCCTCCGAACTGACTTTGATTCCAAGAAAAGTCACACTACTCGCAGCGAATTGGCATTTCTTGAGACTTAGTTTGAAGCCTGAAGCAGCTGTTTGAAGCAACGCCTTATCCAAATGTTCGACATGAGTCTCGAAATTTTTTGAATAGATGATGATGTCGTCAACATAACAGAACAGAAATTTTGAAATGAATGGAGAAAAAGCCATATTAACTGCTCTTTGAAGTGCAGCCGCAGATGTGATAAGACCTTGGGGTGAACGGCAATATCTGTAACTACCTGTTGGCGTTCTGAAAGCGGTAATATCTCTGCTCTCTGGGGACAGTTCAATCTGATGGTAGGAGCTTCTCATATCAAGGGTCGTGAATAAATTTGAGTCCTTTAGACTTTCGAGGGTATCAGTCATATGCGGGATTGGAAAAGAGTCCTTCCTACAAATCTTATTGATAAGTCGGAAGTCAACTACGATTCGATGTGAACCATCACTTTTACGTACAGCTAAGATTGGGGAAGACCAAGGCGAAAAACTTGGTTCAATAACTTTTTGCCTAAGCATCTCCTGGACATGCTCTTCAACCAATTGCTTTGTAGCGTGAGGGACTCGATACTGCGGTGTATTGATAGGATTGTTTCCCTGAACGTCTAACTTATGCACAGCATTTCGCGCATGACCAATCTCGTCTCCAACCGCGAACGCATTCCTGTGTTTGTTAATTAAATTTACAAGGGTCGTTCTCTGATCTAAGTTCAAATGTGACAAGTCAACATCGTCAATCATCTGGTTGAATTCAGGTTCATTTCGTTTCTCTGCGACTGGCAACAGTTCACTGTTAGGCAGTAACTCAGGGTTGCACTGACTCAAGGGGCTATCAGTCAGAGCGGGCGCTCGTCTGGCGTCATGCACTGTCGCCACGACATCGTAGGCCTCGCGATGTGGCGGTGCTCTAGCATCACTCTCACTCTCGTCTGAGCCAGGCTCTGGGTCCTCAATGGCAACATCTAAACTAGCACAAATTTTATTTCTAGGCACAAGAACATTCTTATCATTATAATTTACAAAAACTACAGGCACGGTACCATCACGGACTGTGGCTAACGTACGAGGCACTGCTATTCCTTTGCACGTAACGCTCTGTTTTAGAACGACTGTTTTTCCATTCATGTGCTTGGGAACTCTCAAATAGGAGTGACATAACGTGCCTCCTTCAACAGTCAGATCATGTGACATTCTCGCGACACTGAATGATGCATCCTCAGATTGTTTCACAAAATTTACTGAATTAGAAGCAGTGTCGAGAATCTGTTAAGAATAATCAATTTTCGAATTAAAAATGAGAATTTAGGGAAAATCTTAACCAGGTGTAATAAATTCGAGTTTTGATCATGTGTAACAAATTTACGTGTAACAAATTTTGTACTTGAAAAAAAAAAATACGTCAGTGGGCTTTGCTTTATGTGTTGTAAAAACATTGTAGGGTGCGCATTCAGCAGTACAGAGAGTGATCGAGTCCCAGTTTTGTATTTATTTTACCACGAAGGAATGTGCGAAGGAACTTGGTTACAAGATCTCTTACAGGGCAGAGAAACCTTTCCACAAAAGTGTTTGTAGACAGGGCGATCTTAAAATAACATGAGGAGAAGAGGCCAGCGAAACTTGAGAGGGTTCGGCTGAACCACATGGAGAGAAATTTATTGGAAAGCACTTGTAAGCGTTGGGGCTGAGGACGCTGGACAGAAGAGGGTGACAGGTTTATGACACACCATGGTAGGCTTAGGAGGTCCGTGAGAGAGCGAGCGATATTATCGAAAAGCAAACAACCTCAGAAGAAGGCGGAGATTACGGCGCGCTTGGCAAAACATTTCAACAGCAAATAAGAAAAGGACAGCCTCAGGGAAAACCAATGGGAACGTTAGAGGGAAGTCTAGGAGGACGCTCAAGAAGCCCGTGAGAACATGATTGGTCTCACAAAAGAAAAGGGGGAGTACAGCTTTTGAACGGAGGGACAGAGCTGATTAGATGCGAGCAGTCTAACGCGGTTCATCATCATAGAAAGAAGTACGTGTAACTAAGTGTCATACTGGAAAAGCATTCTGAAAAATTAAGTGAAAATATTGGATATATTGAACGTATAGAGGATGTTGAATAAGTTGTTTTGAGCCCGTAAATTAAAATGAAATTAAAAAAAATGTCACGTCTATTTTCCAGAAATGAAAACATCGTAACCAAACTGTACAGTATATGAAGTAATAATTTGAACGACAGTTGGGCGGGTAAGGAGTATATCGGATCATAAGATATACAGTTCCTTTTGAAAAGAAGTTTTGAAATAAAAGTCATGAAAAATTAAGTCACATTAACGTAAAAATTTAAAATAATTTTTGAGCACAATTTTTCGGCAATTAAAAGAAGTAACGAGCTGGTAAATTATTTGCAGGCAGGGCGGTCGTCGCAGATGTCTAACGTGATTGGAGGTTACGCGCTAGAAGTCAGAAGTGGAGATTTGGAAGGTGGTCGTCATAAATTTTTTGAACTGAGAATCACTTGTGGAGACTGAACTGGATTCGTGCCTTTGAGAAGGAACGTGTGAACGAACGTTATGACCACATCTGTACTGCTGAACGCCACAATAATTGAGGGGTATTCTGTCATATTCATGTGTGGGAAAGTGAGGGAAGGGCTGGCCAGCCAAATTTCTGTGTAATTATGTGCAGTAGGTCATTTGACGTATGCTATTTGCTTTCATTACTTAATTAGCATTGTTCCTAACACCAATCATTGTGTGTGCGCGCATTGATGTTTGTATCACGTATAGCTGGGAATTATAAATGTTAAGCATAGTTCACCCTGTGTATCATGCCCCACAATATTAGAAGCAATCCATCGTAATGCAACGGAGGGCGCCCAGAAAATGCGCTGCGTAAGTGGGTCAGCGATCCCCGGTGAGTACCTTTCCTTTTTTTAGTATCTGTGCTGTAATTGCCGATATTTATTCATTAATTTGTGTTGCATATGTATACTTTGGAGGTGGGCCATTCCTCAATTCCGAGAGCCGAATCTTCCTGTTAGTGAAATGTTAACAAGGAGGTGAAGGACCATTTCTCGTGACATCAGCAACTGATTGAAATGGGTAAATCCTATCATTAATTCTCACGTGACCTTTCTCGTGCTGACTGTATTTTATTTCAACACCGAATCTCTTAAGGAAATCTCGGCCTATCAAGACAGCTCCGGGGAAGTAAGAATCTTCCACAATGATAGCGGAATGGCAATACTCAACATCACCTAGTTTAAATTTCAAGTCAATCGTACCTCGAGTGTGAAGATTATCTCCATTAACAGAACAAAGAACTTTAGTGCATCGTTTAATTCGGGGTGGAGTTTTGAATAATTTGCTAATTACACAAGATTTCACAAGAGTCACGGAAGAGCCTGAATCAACGAAAGTGGAGCATTTTTTCTGTTCAACATTTAATAAAATCACGGGGGAAAAGCTTTTCGGTCGCTGTGAAAGTTTTTTGACTTTACTGCGGCGATGTCACCATTCTGATTCGGACGGCCATTGAATTTGCGTTGATAATTATTAAATGGGCAAGCATTTTTGTGTGAAGCACTTTGCCATTTGAATGGATTTTTAGGCTGGTACGCTCGCTTTTGTGGTGAATTGTATTGATACTTCTCAACTACTGCATCACTCTCATGAATTCGTCTTTTGCGGCTCAACAAAGATCTCTCTTCGATCAGAGATTCCTCAATTGATCTCGCTTTATCTAAGAGTTTGGTCACACTCTCAGGGTCAAAATCATGAGGTAACTTTTCACTGATCTTGGGATTCATATTTTTAACAATGGTAGGAATGAGGATTTTTTGTGCTTTGCTATCCTCGTAGTGCCATTCTGGACCGAATACGTCCTTCCAGCTAGCAAGAACGCGAGTTGCAAAGGCATTTACAGTCTCATCATTTTCTTGATGCAGATTAAATAGAATTTTGTGGACTGTCTTTCGGTAATTCATGGCTCCCTTGTAAACAGAAACAAGCCAAGTCTTGACATCTTCCAGTGTGATCAATTGGTCGGACTTGAGAACATAAGAATCCCAAGCCTTCCCAGTAAGAGCATTTTTCAAATAACGACATTGCAAGTCTTTATCATTAGTGTAAATGTCAACTCTGGTCTGGAAGTGTTTTAAAAATGAAGTTACACAGCCTTCACCATTAAATTTAGGCAGTTCAATTGCATGATTTAAAGTGACAAAGCTACTTTGACTATTCTCACCATTGTTACTTTGATTACTTTCATTATCGTCCCCAGCCATGGTTTCAACTGATAATTAGGGCAAAATTGGCGAAGCAAAATAGATTCACAATGAACACTGATAGCAATTTTAGAGTTTCAAATTAGAAGTATAAATGCAATATTTCGTACAATATGTTTACAAATACACAGACATAATTGAGTTTTCGCACAATAAGTTTCCAAATGCACAGAAATAAATGAGTCGTCAATAACATCAACAACAGTAATGAAAAATAGGGTCACAATAGGGATAAAATGGGGTTTGAAATAGGCATAATAATCATATTAGAAAGGTAAATGGGTTAAATTACGCAATGGAATTGAGACAATAAATGGGTAAAGCATCAAAATAGTAAATATGGTACAAATTCACACGAAATTTTTAGAAATAAATCAATACACTGACACAAGGTGCAAATAATGACAATAAATCACATGGGAAATACACAAGTAAATCAATACAATGACATAAATTATGTGAATAGAATGGGTACAATGATGAGTGAAATAAACTTCCTAATCATGTGGCCATTCATGTTACGTTAAACATCTATTTTTTTTTTTTAATAGGTAGCGTGGCAACAGCGGTGTCTTGCGGAGACGTTAAGTTTTAATGGGTTATGATCCCACACTCGCTGCCCACCATTTTGTTATATCCTACTTTTCAAGATCGTTCGATGTGATTAGATTTTCTCTTTTAGGATAAATCGTTCGAGTGAAATAAATCTCTTTTCTCAATCTCAGTGAAATCTCATGATTGGCTTTCCAAATAAGGCGCAATTATAGTAGGCATTGAAACGCACGTTATATGTGGCCACACAATTTACTGTTATAAACGGATATCACAAATATGCCGGGGATTTGTTAAAACCCGCAAACGTATTTAGCTACAAAGAGGTAATCTTACGCACACTCGTGTGAAGCGCTGGTGCAGGTTTCGTTGGATTCGAAGTAGCCTCGTTTACTTTATTTGATTAACCAGTTGATTTAAACGTGAAGTCACAAGTGGAAATTTATACAATTGCAATGTCCAGTACGCCGAGCTGGACTCTATTTCAAAGACTCAAACAAAGACGGCGAATACGAGGACCTTCAGCTACAATGACGCGTGCTAGAATGATCCCTCCTGACCCTAAGTAGACTCTTAAATAGAAGCAGTTTAACGGTTACGAAGGTGGCGGTTTGAGCAGACGCCGTCCCCTCTTTGCTGATCTGGCTTTCTACAGCTTTTCTGCTGAATTGCAAACGGTCTTTCAGGGCACAGAGTACGAGGCTCTTCCTCGCTGATGCAACCGTCGTTCGTGTATGGCGCGCCGTTACATAGAGGGTACATAACATATGTCTTTTGATCAGTTAGCAATGACTTTTGAAGTCTGGATAATTTTTGCGCATCGAACGTAAGAATAGGTTTCATTTCAATAGCACTTCTAAAGGAGAAAAGAAAGTTGCATACAACCTGCATAGAAACTTACATGTGACTGCATGTACAATTTACGAGTTTCTTTGGAAATATTTGCTCCTAAATACTTCCATCAGAATGTTTTTGGTTTTGTATCGTGCAGCTCTTGACTTAATTCTTTAAGTGAGACTGGCAAGCTCCAGACCGAAATGAAAGCTGCATCTGGCGCACAACCAGTATCATCTAAATGAACTCCTGTTAAGATCCACCACAATAAGTAATAAATAATAGTCAAAAGTAGTAGCCTGTAAAATATATAAGAAGAACTACCGTGTCCTACTCGTTTATATATTGTTCCACAATAAAATGTCCTACGTATTCAAACATCAACCTAAAACAACTTGCCTTGTATTATACGAAGCCTTACGTCATTCTATGGAGAGATGATTTGGGCTCTGCTGATCGTTTTATCCTCTCTTGACTGCTCATATCAAAATTGCACGTGAATATTGTACTCGTTTGTTAGTTTTTGTTTTGCAACCGTCGTAATAAAATTTACTTACGTTAACCCGAAATTGCTTAGAAATTTGAATGAAACGCGTTTTTTTTACAAATACTGCTCCAATCCCATTTCGTTGATTCATAACCACCATTTGTATTGTACATCAAAAGTAGGCATTTGAAGAACCTTTTTTTGCTCGTATTGCTTCAATACGAAGTTTACAGTACTTCGTGTTGTGTACGAGGCCGTATGCCCAGTGCTTCGTAACATTTTGTGTTGCTGGAGTTTTGTTTCTGCCTGAGAGGTGGACTCTTTGAACCAATGGAAGACTTTTTCATGTTTTTCTCTCAATTTTTTGTCCAATCATTCAACATACTTTGTATGTTCACCAATTAACGATCATACATTATAACATTTTACTAGCCAATGTTGTGCATGTTTAATTCAATCTACTATAAATGACCTTTTCCTCCTTTTCTCGTTTTATACTGCGGTCCTCAATGGACAGTGTTGCAGATAGGGTGCACCTGTTTCGCTGGTGACTCACATCACAGTTGTCCTGTAAATGCTGCTTTCACTGAAGAATTGAGGTGATGTTTTTCATTACTCGTGTGTGCTTGCTACTGTGCACAGAAATGTTCACTTCCTAAGCAAACTTGTCATGTGACTTTAAAAATTAAACGTTACTGTGCTGCAGTATTTTCTCCAGAGCGTGGACCGATTGCGTCCTTGATTTTGTTTATTTTACACCCTTGGTCTGCCTAGTTTCGTATCCTTATTGTCTGCTACGCTTTGTTTTGCTACAGTAAATTTAGATTGCTTTAATGTTTGTTTTCATTAGGTTAATAACCCAAACATCTTGAGATTAACAAAAATAAATTAATGTAATATCCCTAAAATGAAGTCTACCTTCGGAGTAGCGTATTTCGTATCTCAAAACTAGTCCAATTAGGGTAGCGAGTTTGAAACTGTACTACATATTTTAACCCCAAGTATTATAAATTCATAAATTTTACTGTTTCTCAAATTCGAGAGTAGCTATTTTGAATTAAAAACTAATTTCTCACGGCACGATGATCAGTGTTGAAGGATGTGTATTTGATGGAAGACACTGCCGTCGTACCCTGCCGCTGTGGCGGTGCTGACCGTCTACGTCAGGCAGCTACGGGCCTGCCCACCAACTGGGCCAGCTGAGCGACCTCCACTTTTTGTGGCGTCGGATCGCTTTGAGCGCAATTGTATCAGGGTAGTGTGTGCGTACTCAATGGGTAGTGTGTGCGTAGTCACAGGGTAGTGTGTGCGTACTCAACGGGTAGTGTGTGCGTACTCGACGGGTAGTGTGTGCGTAGTCACAGGGTAGTGTGTACGTACTCGACGGGTAGTGTGTGCGTACTGAACGGGTAGTGTGTGCGTACTGAACGGGTAATGTGTGCGTACTGAACGGGTAATGTGTGCGTACTCAACGGGTAGTGTGTGCGTACTCAACGGGTAGTGTGTGCGTACTCAACGGGTAGTGTGTGCGTGCTCAACGGATAGTGTGTGTGTAGTCACAGGGTAGTGTGTGCTCAGAAGGTACTTAGTGTGCGTGCTCACAGGACGGATCCGTGTAAGCACAGTGTAGTGTATGCGAAATATAGGCGTACCTGATCTGTGGGCTCCAAGTAGAGTGCGATGCTTGCCCAATGGACTTGTGACGAAGATTTGTGCTTTGTAGGTAGGTGTACAATTGCTTGGTGTGAGCATTCCCTGCGATTCACTATGCACGTGAACTCAGGATAAGTAATGCAGTCTGACTCTCATTATGCTATGATATTTTTTTGTGTGTACGGTGGAAAACACGGATGACGCAATGACGCATGCTCTCAAACGCAGAATCTCATTACAATTTAAAGAAAGTTGTCTAGTAGAAGTTCGATTAGCTCCTTGCAAAATATCCTCTCACGGATGACCATGACAATGAGTGCGCACCTATACGCACACAAATGTGCGCAGACGGCGGTGCCAAGTGATCATGAGGGGAGCGCACACCTGTGACTGCATGGAGTTCCTCAGAGCCTGAGCCAGGCATTCTCGGCCGCCTCGCTTATAATTTTCAGCACATCGCGCAGCACCGTAATCAGATGCTCGTTCTCACTGCTTCAAGATTTGTTTCCACGTTCATTTTCCTGCAAAAGTTGCCTCAAATTGTAGGAATGTGTGTCGCGTAGGCTCGGGCAACTATGAAACGTGATCAACGCGTTTGCTGGATTTACTTTTAATACTAAGAAAATACTGATAGGTGGAAATGACCATAGCTAAAAAAGTTTTGAAATTTGGGTTACCACATTTGCTGTGCTGCCTCGCATGATATCGGGAATTAAAGATGGGTAATGCATAGTGTAGCATACTATGAAGGTTGACCCTCCGTCGTTTTCAATGACTGAAATACGTAAAATCACAAACTCTTAACTTTGTACGCTTTCGGAACCGTAAGACGGACCTAACGTTTTCACTATCCCGAAACTCGTGTTCAACAATCAGGCTGGTGCACTTGTTTGGTGTATCAGTTATCAAACACTGATCAATGCATGGTCAGCTCGCTATCGTGATTGTGATTCACTCCTCTTTCAGTTGCTCAAGTAATCTACAGGTTCCAATTTCCTAAAACGTGTAGCTCTTGCGCTTCTATGTAGCGAGCAGCGAGAGGTTTATTCGTTCGCAGATTTTTTTTATGTTCCACAGCTCGGTCGCTGCTCTACGGGAAAATACTAGCGTGGCTTTTCTTCCATGGCATCACCTCGGCGAGATAGTGTACGTGCTGCTCGCCCTCCGTACGTACATCAGAGAGCGCACGCGCACGCGCGCGCTTGTGTGAGTGTGTGTGTGTGTGAGAAGTGGGAGTTCAGGTATGTGAAGGTGACACAGCTGGACGTGCGCGTACCAGCTGCCCTCACTTGACTCCTCTTAAGCTCTATTTAGTTGAGCTTTTTATCTTAATAGTTTCAACGCCGATATTATACTGAGTGTGATCGAAATGTGCGGACGAGGGAACGATAAAAAATGGAAATGTTTTAGTTGTTTCACACGCGGAAAACTCCTCAAGGTCTGCTGCTAATGGACCAGCCTACTTGTGACTGTCTCTCCTTATCAGGGGGCTTTGAAAAATCCTTGCGTCAGCAACACGAAGCAGGATGCCAATATCAAGTCCTGCGAAGTCTAGGGAACAATTGTGGCCACCATTTAGTTGTGATGCAGCGTCTCCACCGACCTGCTGTGAATGTCGAGTTGCAGTGGTGCGTTATATTCTGCATGGGATCCGCGTGCTGACTGTTCTTATAATAAGCTTCTCTCATGCTTATTTCTCCGTGTAAAGCCTCACTCCTGACGACAACCTCAGACCGTGTTGGTTGAAGAACCGTGAGCTCGGTTCTTGTTTTCCCCCGTATGGTCGGCAATAGCAAAGAGAAGTTCTTGGATTTGTTTGGTTTCATTAATTGAAAACGAGTTTCTTTGTGTTGGAAAATTTTGAGTCTAATTTTTTACTGTAACCTTACAAGTAGATGAACAATCTACTTCTAGAGTTTTGAATTAGGAACTCAGCTGCTTGGAAAAGTTGGGGCATAAAGTTGGTGCACTGTTTCCAGTTATGTATCGAACTAGTGAGGCATTAATTGGTCAAGGGTTATCACATCAGTCTTTTTGGGGAGGTGATATATTTTTTGCCGGCTACATTGAGGTGATTTTTTCACTGTTCGAATGCTGCACGCCATTTTTAATTTACATTTATGAAGGATTTTTGTTTTGCTTTCGTGTCACTTCAATAATAAAACTCAGGAAGGCATCCCTCCTGTCGAAATGTACTCTTAAGGGGAGGTGATTCACTTGGCTGTTTCAGCATCATCACCATTGGCTTGCTTGCTGGGTGATGCAGCCAACACATGATGCACGGACGACAGCGTTCGTGTGCGCGAATTGGCTACGAGCACGGCCGTGGTCATGGCGTTAAAATCACCCAGTGTATCACCTGCTCAACTCTGCTCTGTACAGTTCCCTTTAAGGTCGGAGGCGAACCACTAGTAGAGAGCCGTATTCGTGAGCTACGGAGCCGGGGTTTCGTCCATGGCAGTATCGAAATTGGATATAAGTGGGGCCAATTGACCATCTTTGCTCTATTTATGTCGCAAACTTCTCTTGTTAAGCGACTTCTGGGAATGCGATCTTCGCAGACCGCCTCCAGACAATAGGTGGTGCAGTTGAAAAGAGCCCTCGGCTTCTTCAAAAGTTTTCTATTGAGTAATCTCTTTCTTCGTCCAATTAATGCCGGTTAAGATGGTTCATTATTGGTGATAGGAAGTTCCGTGACCTTCATATGTGCCTTGCTCTGAGCAACTATTTACTCCACTGAACTGCAGGTTTCATTCTTTGCTTACAAATCAGAAATTTCGTTTGCTCGCAGATGCTCAATTTATTGCCCATTCTTGGAATTGACTGAAACTTCCTGCATTAGAGCCTTGTTTTTCGCTAGTGGTATATAAGGACCAGATTTTCATGCAATTCACGTATTTTTTAGGGCTACTGCCAGTAGCAAAAGTTCAGTTGTCTACTTACTTACGTTACGGGTTATTTTTTTCTGATCAAATTCTTCATTTACAAAAACCTTGAAGATTTTAGCTGGGAAACATGGGTTAGCGCAGCTAAATCGACAGAAAAGCCTTCGTTGCAGGCTGTAAAGCGACAATAATTTTAAATTACTTCAAAATTCGATTCCAGTTTCCGAGATGTATTGAGTCTCGACAGAAATATGCAGGAAAATGTACGTAGCGCGGCGGGCCGTGCGCAAGTCGCAGTGAGTGACGTGATCTCGTCTTACTTCACGCGTCGCTGTCATTGCGACTGCGCCTCTTAACGGAGATGGGTCTCGATTTTTTGTGCGTTGTTAGGAAACCTTAAAATACAGGATTACGAACTGTATATTTGGTTCAAATATCATAAATGCCCTTTGCATTCGCAGTATGCACACATGTTTTTTGGTATAGGAGGTAATGCTTTCGTTAAATCGAATCTTTACAATGTATATTATTGTAATTGTATCAGATTGTCTCACATGAAATACCGCTTTTGAAGGTAAAAGAAATAAATTTTGGAAAGAGTTTATTGTGAACAAAATATGATCCTTCCTTCTCTATGACCTTTGCCCAGCGTGTTTCTAAAGCATGCATTCCATATTCTAATAAGTTGTCACATTTTTGGTTAATGAACTCTTCAAATGCTCTAACTATAATTTCTTTTTTAAGAAAGTTTTATCGCGAGTAACAAGTTCGAAGTGCTTGAACAAGTGAATTAGTGGAAACTATGTCAGGAGAATAGGGAGGATGTGGCAAAATTTCATAATTCAGACTTGGTAGCTTGTCGAGGTGGGGAGTCCTGCATAATCGTGGAGCAAAATTGGCCCGTCTCTATTTACCAGTCTTGGATGATTCTTCCTTAATTTTTCACACATGCGATCAATATCTTGACAATAAGATGCTGCTGTTACAGTATCGCCTTGTGGTGAAAATGGAACATGAATAATTCCCATTATTGACCACTTAACAGTGACCTGTCAACATATTCACAAGATCACGAGTAGGGATTTTAAGTCGAATATTTGTCTGTAATAAAAGGTACTTGAGATTAACCATATGCATCGAAATAATCAGGCTTATATAGTTGAAAAAGAAAACTTCTCTAAATACGATATTTTATGTGAGACAACCTGATCACATTTTAATCGTACTAACAACAGTCATAGCTGTTTTAGTGTTAAATTTTTGTCGCTTGTAATAAGTTGTTGTCACGCAGTAGACGGATACGCTCTGAAGTGTCCAGCCAAGTGCAGAACTGAAGGGGCCGTTTTTGGTTCACACATCCCGAAATTTGACGCAATATCAACTTCACTTCCCAACCATCACCAAACAAGAGGTGATGCTTATCCCCGGTTCCATCATTTATTTAGCTTTGAGTATCACTACCTTTTACGCCAGTTTTGTGAAATTATGATCTCGAACCTCTTCTGTTGTGAAAGAAATAGAATTCAAGTATCTATTTTCTTGTTTCTTTAAATTTTTTTGGATGTCCGATAAATTAACAAGAAGACGCTACGTTACTTGGGTATGTTAATAGATCGGAAGAGCGATTATGGATCTAGTGTTATCATTACACATCATAGCTGAACGATTTTTACCAGTGGGGTAGAATTATTGTTGAGGATTGGGAGGCTTAAACTAACTAATAATCAAATCGGTAAAATTATTTTATAGAATTCATTTCTTTTCCTCGTGCACATCACTACTTTATTTGAAAAATACTACCAACATTCCTAGTGAAGTGCGAGAAAAAAATTGTAAGGTCTAGCGTAGGTGAAGCAGGCGTATGGGGGGATTGCCTGGCGTTAGCAGTAAACTGTGCGGTGTTGAGGTGGAGCGTCTCTGCTGACGCCTTCATTCTGCCGTCACCGACCACGCCTTTTGTTGTGTGCACTGGGCCAGGGAGGCGTTTCGGTGTTGCTGCCGTGTTTGCCAGAACATTTGAGTGTATTGTGATCAATATAAATTTCGGTTCGTAAAACGTCGAGAATTGCAATAACCACTGCATTGGGTATCCAAGTCTTCACAAGCGAGGGTAGAGATAGACAATCGACCAACCAAAGATGTAAAGATGCACACGACACGTCAAAAATTACGAAATTCTATCTTTTTCTTACATAAATCTTCCAGAAGGGAATGATCTACAAAGATATCATCCTAATTGTGCCTACGATTAAAATATTCTTGTACTTGTGCACTTGTGAAACTCGTGTCACAGATACGGTGTTTGAGCATCCTTGAGAGCGTGACAGAGAGACGAATCAACCAACCAAGCAAACAAAAACTATGTTATTATCTAGTGATAGGAGATCTGCGGCTTGTTTTCTCAGAGAAGCCTTTGACTAGTCGGTTAGCTACTCGTAATTTTTATGTATCGCTTTGACAGATGAACCCTTTGTTTGGGAAGGGTTCTTGATACTTGTAACCCTGTTCGAATTCGGAAGTGCATGTTGAAAACTATGTGAAAACAAGTGAATTTTTGTGGCAATTTAAACTCTATGTTCCTCACCATCAGGATGAACGTTGTAAAGTTTTTACGCTTCTAGAGATGAAAAAATGTCCGGACATCAAAGCTCAGTTGTCTTGTAGATAGTTTTCAATTTTAGCCTCCGATGTGCTATCAAGACGTCTACTGTTCTTCATATTACTGCTTAAAATTTTTTCAAACGATAAATCTACGTTTCGAGTCTCTCGCTGTTCAGAGTCACTAATGCATTCGTTAGTGCATTTGAACTCGATAAGTTGTATTTCATCATAGCAAACATGAATATTATACACAATTTAAAATGTTTCTTTATGTTCGAGAGAGTTGCCGAATTTAAAGAACATGCCATGTTCATGCTATTCTATGAAAGCCAATATTTCCGGTGTAAAGTGTTACGGGGAATGTATTTGATCAGAGGTCTTCAGTCTTCTGGTCTGGTATTTAATTTTCATGTAAGAGCTCAAAACTTATACAAACTTCTATTATTCATCTTTTGATCAGCACAAAAGTCTCGTACTCCCCTGGGCACCATTCTAGAAACTAGTGTTAATCTTATTTGATCGCCACGCAGGAGTTCCTTGCTTCTTCCACTAATGCACTTGTTAAGTCTAATTTGTTATTGTCCTCCTCAGCGCCCCTTACTGAGATGTGTGTGAATGATTGCTCCCAGGAGGGAGATAAGTTCCTAGCTGAAGATTGATTAGGCCTTTCTTTTTCTAATAAGGGTTGTTGTTTAGGTTCAGGCCGTCCTCTTCGGTTCACTGCTGTTCTTTTATTCAGCACCTATTACTTTCTTCATCAAATTTTTGTTTTGCTTCGTTTTATTTTACTGTTTCTTCCCTGTTTTCTCCTGTTTCTTGTTTAGCAATCATTCAGTCCTTTGATAGGATTTTCTGAATATTGAAATATGGTTTATAAATGTGAAAATAGTAGTAAGTAATGGCATATGCAGTGATGAATTCAATTTTATGAATATTTAACAGTATAAAAATGGTCGAATCAGTTCCCTTTACGAAGTTCAAATTCGCTTTTATTGGCTTACATGCACGCTTCGCTCGTCGATATATTAAGGGTTGTACAAAGATTAGAACTGGGTGTGCATCATGCGTTACTCGTACTACATGTGCGTTAAAACCACACTGTGACAA
Organism: Morinoia aosen; assembly: GCA_030386875.1. Taxonomy (NCBI): domain Eukaryota; kingdom Metazoa; phylum Arthropoda; class Malacostraca; order Amphipoda; family Talitridae; genus Morinoia; species Morinoia aosen. Next base: position 38,830,857 of record CM059572.1, read on the forward strand.
TTTTTTCTGCTTGCAAATCAGTTGTTGATGTCGGTGCTAATACTACAAGTTTAATAACCTGAGGCTGAGGAAAGCAACGCGATCAAGTCCGTCCCGCCACTGCATATGAGCACAGCCGCTGCCAGCTGATGGGCTATGGATGCTTGTTCAGTAACCGCTGACATCGACCGTTGCGTCAATCGAGTTGATACGTAGGACATAGTTGAGCAACGTTCGTGCGGCTTTAAAACGTTTAATTAAACTCTGTGTCCAATTCTGGCAGACGGTGCCTGCCAATCAAGGGCTCGTAGTTGATGATGGACGCCACGACGACCAAGTCCGTATCGAGAAACTGGCACCACATACATTGCTGCACTGCCTCGCAACGGGTCAGTGGTGCGTGTAATTACATGCACCGCTTCGTGCCGTTTGACCTTTCAAATCAAAGGGTGCTACTTCAATTACAGATCTGCTCACGCGTGTGTTCCTGCGCGCATATCAGATGATCGGCCCTGGATGCTTTCGAACTGCATTGGCTGTTGAAACTTTCTCTTTCAGGTAACAGATCCCTTCGCATTTTTATTTTGTATCGAGCAAATCTGAAGTTAATGGGATATAGTAGACCTAGTCATTCGACAAGTGAAAGTCGAGTCATAGCACACAGCTGGCTTGAATGAGATGTATGATACTCTATCATGTATGTACACAGAAAATAATCTGAGAGAAAAGTTTGAGAATTAAGTTTGAGGCATAGTTCAAAACGTCTTTGGTTACCAACGCAGAATGTTGATACTGATGGTGGATATTTTCGTTCTGAAAACAGAAGTGACATTTTTGCTCCAAAAAACACACCCTTGAGTGGCCACTGCTCTGGCGTGGCTGCTTTCTTCTGGAGATAGCCAGCGCTCGGCCGAGCCGCCTGACCCACATAGCCGTTATATGCACAGAACCTATTTAATTGTATTACCCTCTAACTGAACTGACCATATGGAGCGCCGCTCGCTCTCCTCTATGAAGTATTGAGATCCCGCTCTACACTATTGAATTGCTGGGGCTGCTGACTCCTTCACAGTCCGTTAAGTCGTCCTGATGTGTGTTTGATTGCTTGGGCCCGGGGGATGAGTTGCTGCTTTTGAACTATTAAGGAGGCTGATTCTAAGTTTATGTATTTAACCTCAATATACATCGCCTGTCTCTCGGTAGCTTGTTGAGCTCTTTGATGCTGCTTACAGCTCTCAAATTCTGACTCAACCTTGCTCTCATGCCACGTAATCCGTGATAATGGTACAAGTCGGTGCTTTTACGCCTTTACTTGGAGTTGATTCGAGTGAAACAAATCCGGAGGCTAAAATTGATCTCCTCTTGCTTGCCATTTTCTCAGATATCTGTGCCCCATTTCGTAAGGAAACATGTGTGTGCGCGCATATCAATAACAGGTCTTTTGATTGCAGCATTTCTTTCAAGGTTCACGAAGACAACGGACAATTGTGCCGCGGGAGCTTTTTATTTCTGAGAGGGAGGGGTCCCGTCGTACCAAGATTTACCGTAAATTGATTTGCTCTTCAGTCGTAAACGCTCCTTACTATTTCAATCGTTTTACCTTTATTTGTTCAAGTACTGATGTTTGCCTTTCTGTGTCACGCTCCATCTTTCTACGAGGGTTATGCGGTAAGTTTACTAGTGTGCCGTATTTTCATACGATGCATGAACTACAAACGTAGTCACTTGGTTACTAATCAATTCTGACACTCGAAGCGGAAGCTATTTGCTTCCAGGAAAATTGCCCGGAAACTTCAAGTCAGTCTCATATATTCGTAATAATTATTTCGTCAATAACATCTTTATTTAAACAATTTTTTAAACAATTTTAAACAATTTATTTACCACAGGAGATACAGAGATAAAATGTTTCTTAAGTCTAGTACAATGGTCAAATTTGAGTATAGCTACCTGTGGGCCCGAATAAGTTCAGTGACTTCTAGGGCATCCTACCATCAAAGTTAGTCTTAGGAGTACAATAATGTTTAACCTAATTCACTTAAACTAGAGACGCATTAGACTGATCAATGAGATAAGTAACTCGAAATTAGATACTTCATTTCACAATATAGTTCATATGGACTAGATTTAACAGTATATTCGACAAACGATTCAAGAACAGACTGAAGATCGGCGAAATTAATCAAGGCGAATTACATTATTAGGACCAGTTATGTAGGGGACAAGGTTTGACTCTGTGATCTTACACGACTAGTAATCTGATAGGAAGTGAGACTCAAGACTTTTTTTGAATACCTTATAAGAATTACTTTCACGGATCTCCGCAGGTATTGAGTTCCAAGTTTTAGTTCCAACGAAGAGGATACTGTGTTGTGACCGAGCCTTTGAGTAATAAGGAAGCATGAATTTACTTCTATTTCGGGTTAAATGGTCGTGATGACCAGTTTGCGTAGTTAATAGTTGTTTTAGGCTATTGTCGCCATCATTTGTTAATGTTTTGTAAATGAAATTGCAAATGGAGATTTTGTAGAGATCCGAGAGCTTAGGTATTCGTAAATTTTTGAATGAGTTATTTGTGTGAGCATTATATTCTAGATTCTTTATCGCTCTTATGGCTCTTTTTTGCAGGGTAAAAATTTTGTTGGTTTTATTTTTATCAGTTCCGTGCCATGCTTCTATTCCGTATTGCAAGTATGGTGAAATGAGCGTTCGGTAGAGCATTTGTAAGGCTGTTTCAGGCAGGAAATTCTTAACTTTATTTAGGATTCCGATAGATTTTGATAATTTAGAACTAATATGAGCGATGTGCTCTTTAAAGGTTAGATGTTTGTCTATTATGATGCCGAGGAATTTACTTGAGTTGGTTTCTTCGATTTCACCTTCGCCAATTTGAATGCGTGGGAGAGATATATTTTTCTTGTATGAGAATGTAATATATTTTGTTTTATCGATATTAAGGCTTATTTTATTAGCTTTAAGCCACAATGAAACCTTATGAAGTTCATTATTTATACGCTCCGCCATCCTAGCGGGATTTTGGTCTGGAAGGACCGCAGAAAGGGTACTGTCATCGGCAAAAAGTATGAATTTGAAGAATGATGTAGATTTAATGATATCATTGATAAAAATTAGAAATAGGAGAGGCCCAAGGACAGATCCTTGTGGAACCCCATGGCTAATTGTCTGTGGGTCTGATTTTGCGTCGTCAATGACAACGTATTGTTTCCGATTTGCTAAGTATGATCTAAACCAATTATGGGCAGCCCCTCGAATGCCATAACAATGTAGTTTCGAGAGTAATACGTTATGGTCCACACAATCGAATGCTTTTCGAAAGTCAAGAAATACGGAGAAAACAAGCTTTCCTTCATCTATATTAGAATAAAGGTATTGCAAATGATTTAATACAGCTTGTGTCGTAGGTTTCTTAGAACGAAAACCGTATTGTTTGTCGTAGAGGAAAGATTTTTGTTCAAAATACGAATACACTTTTTTATACACAATTTTCTCGAATATTTTGCTAATAATTGGTAGTACAGAGATAGGTCTATAATTGTTTACGCAGTTTTTATCACCATTTTTAAAAATAGGGGTGACTCTCGCAATTTTGAAAGAGTTGGGGAAGATACCTTGAGAAAGGGATTGGTTGATAATATAAAATATGCACGGTGCTATTATATCAGCTATTGCCTTAAGAACTTTAGCCGAAAAATTTTTCAATCCACTTAAATTGATTTATTTTTCAAGTTGTTTATGCACGTAATTACATCGGAGGGATTAGTTGGCGTGAAAAAGAAAGAGTTAGGTTCACGGACATGGTCCATGTATTGCAAGTGGTCTCTGGGTTCACTGAAGACACTATCGGCTATATTTTTTCCTATGTTTACAAAAAAGTTGTTAAACACAGTTGCAATATCTTTTTTCTCGTGGTATTTTACATTTTCGTGAACGACGGACTCAATTGTTTTCGTAGTATTATTATTCGGTTTATAGCATGAATTAAGCAGGCGCCAAGTTTTTTAATATCAGTTTTGTATTCAGTAAATTTGCGCGTGAAGTAGTCTCGTTTTGAGGTTCGTATTTGATTTGTCACATGATTCCTGAATCTGTTATACGTTACTTTAGATATTCGCCCTTCGTATAGTAAGGCTAGGTACGCTTGACGTTTCTTTATATTGATCACGATATCTTCAGTAATCCAGGGCTTTTGTCTATTTTTCGGCGTAATTGTGCGGGTGATTATTGGACAGCACTGGTTATATGCGGTCGTTATAGTTTCAGTTAAATTTAGTATTGCTTCATCAATGTTAATCGCATTATTGTCCCGTTCATAGACGTCTAATGATGGCATTAATTCTTCTAGAACAGTTCGCATTGTTCCCAAGTTGTATTCGTTTACACAACGAAATGAATAAGTATCAGCCTGTGGACTGGAGCAAGGATTATAGACATTTTTCTTGATGAGAAACACCGGGAAATGGTCAGATAAGTCAGAAATTATTATTCCGGTAAGAAAATCAGTCGGATCTAACATAAAAATATTATCGAGTAACGTAGCCGATTCAGAAGCAACACGTGTAGGTTTTGTGATGATTGGAAGGAAGGAGCTAGACTGAAAAACATTTATGAAGTTTGAGATTTGCTCACAGCTATCATATTGTAGAAGATCGTAGTTGAAATCCCCGCAGATTATTATGTCATTATATAGAGACTTGTTGAACTGAGGTATAATGCTTTGAAGCTCGTTCAGGAAAGAGACGTTACAAGCTGTTGGGGGTCTATATACTGTCCCAAGCATAATCCGTTTACCATTTTTCGTTAGTTCTATAAATAAGGTCTCAATATGTTCACGATTCATAGTTGCACTTAAAATGACTTTCGAAGATAAATGTTTAGATATGTACGTACTGATGCCACTACCACGTTTGTTACTACGGAGTGAATGATGGCTATAATAGTTTTGAATTTGAATCAGGTCTTTAGATGAGTCGTCTAGCCAACTTTGGTGAAACTGAGAACATCAAAATTGCTGTTCAGCTCAGTGATAGTACAAGATATTTCATCTATTTTCGGATAAATGGATCTACAGTTCCAACATAATAGAGAAAAATCGTTACAGGTGTTCCTCATCGATTCATTGAATTTTTTAATATTTAGGTATTTACAGTTTCCAGTTTCATTTAGGTTTGGGTGCAGAGGGTGCATTATACATAATGCGAGTCATTTTTGACTTCAATTTCGATATTTTAACGATTTACGAGTATAATTTATTTGTTTCCCAGCGTGCGTGTTCGATTATACTGCCGAACTTTCTTGTTATTATGTTTCATTCCTGGATCATTTTATTGAGATAGCTTCTCTTCAAAATGTTTCTTGTGGTGCTGCACGACCTCATGAGAAGCAGCTTTGTTTGGCCAATACGGAGCGACGACTCTTGGAGTGGGACGGGGCGACAGACGCCGGGCAGCTCTGGAACAATAAGAGGCAAGGAGGTTTCGCGGGTTGCTTCCAGTCTTGGCTCCTGGATTCCAGGGATATCTAATTGGCTGAAGCCGTCTGAGCTGGAGGAGATGCATTTAGACAAACATATTCCTGGAAGACAGCGTGGCTCATTGACCCTGTTGCTGCTGGCCGATTTATACATCTAACTGTTGCGAATCAGCCTCGGTTGTTCAAGTCAGTTCAGTGTTTGTTGAAGTTGTTTCGACAATTATAGCATCACGGCTATTATGTAGAAAATTTCAGCGAATGCATCATTTATACAATCCCGGAAAAGACTACAACCTCTGTCAGAGGTCGGATTTCGAAATAAAAATTTAATAAAACAATTCAGTTATTATATTTCATATTCGTAATTTGAACGATGTAACGTGTGGAATTTCTAAGTTCAGTACAAAATAATGGATACTGGTGTTCTGTGACGAAGCTTTAAATTTCTAGCTCTAGATTAAAGGTTTTTACGTGTGGCTTCGCTTGAGGTTAAAGAGACTCACAAATGTATTTTTGCCTCGTGTTTAAACTTACAACTGGCTGTGGTTTTTCGCCACGTGTTATCGCTTTTTAGTTTTGAGAGAATTCTACCGGTTTTTTCCTTCATTATCATTCTAAGAGATTTAGCGTTTGGTTGGAACACTTGTCGCTGTCAAATAACTAACACCCGTTGTGAAGCAAAATGACGTTCAACGATTATGAGGGACTTGGTTCGCTGTTTGTTTAACCACACTCGTGGCTGCTGTTTTGTAAACCGTTCATCTTCAGTGCTGCTGATATACATTATACTTTTCTGCTCTTTGTCATGTCTTAGTCTGAATTTTTCCTTCGTATCTTCAGAAGAGCTCTTGGAATACTCAAATATAAATACTCTTATTCAACATACACTGTTTGAAGTTGAAGTAAGATTTTTTGCCGCACGGTTCATATCGAGAAAATTCCTTTTGTGTGCTGAAGAAAAGGCTCTTCATGATATAGTACATCCCCCGGAGCGCAAATATCTAGAGGCGGAATCTTGCCTTCAATATTGCGGTTCAAGAATTTCATCTCGCTCCTACAAAAAATGGAATTTTTACCTTGGAATTCACCTCCAAATTTTGCGGTTGAAATTGTGTGTATTTGCTTTCAGAAATATGAATAGCAGAAGCCATCTCGAGAAAATGTGCGTGAAGGAAGTAACCCCATTAAATGCTTTGTACCGTAATGATGTTGCGAACTCAATCTCAAAATTGTTTCTTGTCCATTCTCACGATCTCCGAGTCCTTAAGCAATTAATTGCCTGGCAATTGCTTGGCCACATTTAGTGTGTACGGAGCCTCGTTTCAAATTAGGGTCTCTTGAGAGGCGTGTCGAAGCCTCGAAGCCGCGCTGGCGACACAACTTTAAGGATAAAGCCTCACCAGAGGGAAGGCGCTCCACCTCACAGCTGCGGGCCTGTGCCTCACTTAAAGGTAGACACGCTCTGCCAGCTTTGCCTCCACTTCCTGCGCCTAGCGAGAACTTCGCGATACCGATGATACAATCGACAACCACGTGAACGGTTGCGCGCAAAATTAGACTTTTTAATCCATGTTTTAACTGTGCCGTTAATTCCTGTCTTCTTCAGGGGGGATACAACCATAGTATCTATGGGAGTTAACGGTCCCAGGGGAATATGTTAGGTCCCGAGCAAAAGGTTTGGTAGATCTTCCTATTGTTGAAGTAGAATAGTTTTTGTTTTGTTTTGTTACGAAGCAGTTTTCTTCGGTTCAGAGCTGTCCTGTTTTTCAGCACGGATTAATTTCTTCTTCAATTTTTATCTCGTTTCATTTACTGCTTTCCCAACTTCCAGTTTCTAAGCACTACTTGTATAGATTAGACGTTCCCTAAAGTCCATACTAAATGGTGCCTTCCTCCTTCATCTCTACGGAACGCCTTTGTTGCGGTTAGGTGAGGCTTAAACTAACATCTGATCTAATCGAATGTAATCTAGTTCCTCTGCCTGGGTTTAAAACCTCGCTCCATCACTTCGTTTACTAACAATGCACGTTCGTCGAAATTCCAGGATTATTGTGCAGGGAGTCAAAAGTTTTTTTTAGGTAAGGCCTGAATGTGCAATATCAACTCTAGCGGACAGCTGTAACTAATTTTTTAAAATTTAACGAAATGAATCGTCGTGGAGCCTCAGATTATTTTAGGGTACGTATTCATGCTATATTTTGAAATGTATCGATGTTCCAAACTCTTTTCTTCTGTCGTGCTCATGTTTTCTTTGATCTGTCTTGCTGTATTTTGGAAGGCTTTGTGTATGTTAATCACCACTGTCCTGGTGCGAGATGCGATGTCCGTGTGGCTAATGTCTCTTTGACCGTAGAATTTGATTTACTCTCGAGTGATTATGACCGAAGCATCAGTCTTTCGCACTCTCGATTGTTTTCAAAGTATTCAAATTTACCAATAAATAAAGTTATTTTCATTGCTGTATGGCGCTTGATTATTCGTCGATGATATTTAATGGTCATTTTCTCTTGCAGGTCGTGAAATTCTACCAAACGCCCGCGCCACTGACCTCTTCATATGGAGTCGTCTCGTCTGCACATTTGATCACAACTCTACCTCCTACCTCAGCTTCACCTGAGGTCTTTTCCAATTTTGCGACACAAACCAAGACCATACCCGTTCGCCTGACTCGCGTAGTAAACTGGAGGAATTTTACCAACAGTAAGCCATTCTTTCATACAAAAAGAAAAATATCTCTACCTCATTTCGGAGGTCCAAAGTATGAGTTGTAAAACCATTGGAATTTTTGCATTTTCGGCTCAGAAATTTTTATACCAGTGCTTGCTTAAGCGGTAGAGCAGTTTTTTGAGCTATAATTCGTAGAGACCTTGAGAAATTTGAAGTTGTTGAGAAGCCTCTCTGAACATTAGTGTTGATGACAAATTCTCAAGCGAGCGGCGGCGTTTAATCTTCGATTTGACGCGGTCGAACGCTGGTCGCTTCCTTGGGTGCTGAGCAGCTCGCCGCTCAGCCTTGGCTGCGGCTGTTGCGTGGGGCTGCTCGGCTTGTACCAACATCCTTGTGCGCTGGATAATACAGGGCCTGCTTAAAGCATGAGAGTTCCGTGGCGAGTATGATGTTTTTTTGCTGGTATTTTTAATGAACTGGTATTTCAAATTGCTGGTATTTTTACTGAAGTGATTTTTTTACTTATGTGACATTTTAATTTACTGGTATTTTTAATTCAGGGCGTGCGTGAAACATACGAGTTCCATGTCGAGCTTATGATGTTCTCTAATGGGTGTTCTTCAGTTGGATTTTTAAATTGGAAAATTTTCTCTTTTTTTGATGAAAATGTCTGTCATGCTATGTATCTCTTCACTAATCTTAATGCTGAACTCGCTTTTTGGATTATTCCTATTCCTGACATGGTTAAGAAAAAATGCATAGGGTATCGAAGTAATTTAGCTCATTATCTATCGGAATGACAGTTTTATTAATAAATGTAACTATCGGATAGTGAATAAAAAATCTTGTGCTCTGATTCTGATGTTTTTATTAATGTCATTGTAGAGTTTTTAGAACCTGCATCAAATGAGCTTTAACCTTATATTTTATGTTCTTCAATGCATATACTTTACAGTTGTTGTTACCCAGTAGGATGTTTAGCCATAGCGAGTGCACTCCCGGTAGATCTTGAGTTCGCTCTTAATGAATTTCATATAATTTTGATACAAATAAATTTGTTTCTGAAGGGCCAAATTCTCCATATGATGCACAAATAAGCTTTTCAAATACTTTTACTTCATAGTATTGCATGATTTTATCAAGATTTAAGCGTATTTTATACGTGCTGTCAAGAGTAAAGCTGTTGACGCTCACAACTCTATTGTTCAGCTGTTATCTGCGAGCATCGGCTCGCGTGCTGTGTGCCGACATCAGTTAACGCACTCGGCAGCGCCCTGTGTGTGTGTGTGTTGTGTGTGTGTGTGTGTTGTGTGTTGTGTGTGTGTGTTGTGTGTGTGGGGTGTGTGTTGTGTGTGTGTTGTGTGTGTGGGGTGTGTGTTGTGTGTGTGGGTTGTGGCGTGACGGTGCACTTGGATTTTGGTTTCCGAACTAGATGTCGACACGTCTGTTGTATATATATATTACAAACGCGTAATGTGCATCAGCATTCAACATAATCGAACGAATTTGAAGAAATCATTTTCAGAACTTTCGTACCGTGTTAAAAATGGGACTGCACTTTATTAAATATGCAAAAATAATGAAATACACAAGGTAATCAGTTCCTGAACGCAACTAACCAGCTCAGTACTGCCAATCCTCGAGTTGTGCATCATCTTGTGCGAACCTCAACTTATAACAAACTAGACCCTGGTTGGTATTCGTAACTTGAATACCATCGGTGATCAATAACATCTAAAACATCGTATAATTTATAGCCTCGTAAAATCGTATAATCTATAGCCTCGTAAAATCGTATAATCTATAGCCTTGTAAAATCGTATAATCTATAGCCTCGTAAAATCGTATAATCTATAGCCTCATAACATCGTATAAGTTACACAACTGCGACCAACTTTCATTTGTATAAGTTTGGGTACGCGTAAAATGATGTAAAACTCGAAGGTGGACCGTACTGCTATGTTGCTGCTAGCGCACTGTTATCCCTCAGCTTCTAACCTCTGTTTTTCTCCCGTGCAGGATGCGGTTTCTCGCCTTTTATTGAAGAACAGAGCCTCTTCCGCCCTCGCTCCGTTTCATGCCAGTTTTATTCCTACACACTTCCATTCTTCCCAGCAGCGGTCACTTAGTGTTCTTGGGTTGGATTCCTCTTTGTTTTTAGTCTTCGATTTTTCATGTTGTTTATTATCCAGGTCTGTGTGTTTCTGGACTATGTAGATCATTTTCCTAATGTTACTTGTAGTTCATTCAAGGGTTCCAGTGTTACTCGGAGTTTATTTGTAGCCTGCAACAATACTGTTGTGTCGGGACGCTAACGAAAATCAGCCGTGTCTGCTGTTACCTACTAGTCGTTTCCTATTGACAGTTTACTGACTTTTTAGCGCTCTTTGCAAATACCCGTCGTAATTCTCTGTTCAGCTCGTTTGTCTGTGATTCTCTGTATTTAGTCGAGATAGATTGTACTACCTCCGCATTTCTTGTTGAAGTGTCGCTCATGTTCGATTTTCCTTTTTCATCTCATGCCTTCCTAACGTCCTGCTCAAGAAGAAACACATCTTGTCCGTTTATTTCCCATAAGCGGTAAGTGTACCTGCCCGATATTGTTTCTTGCTTAGTCGGACTTGCTGGACTGGACATCCGCTCTTTTGAGTCTTCCTGTGCCGTTTAATCGGTGTTTGGTAGTTGTCTCATTTCTGTTCCTCTTCCAAACGTATGTCTCGATAGTCATTCTGGGTTGTTACAATTGCCACTCTTTATGTAGCTTAACTGCTGCCGAGTCGGCAATTTTACTAGAGGTGTTGCTTAAAGTTCCCACGCCTTTTATCTTAGAATAAGTGTTTTCAAACTTAGAAGTTTTGTACACTACTTCATCTTTTTGTCGGTGCTTTTGTTACAAACACCGAAGAAGCCCCTCCGTTCTGAAAGGTTGATGTAGCAGCTACCCTCACAAAACATCATGCCTAACTTGAGTTTGCGCAAACTTTGGCGCAAGCGGAGTGCCGCCATCAGTGAAAAAGATCCTACATATAAAGTTGTCTACCTCGGCAACGTTCTCACCGGGTGGGCGAAAGGTAAGCCAGAACTTTGGAGCACAGTGTTATTTTTGTATGCTGTGCAATGTATCTAGACTGAGCTAAATTCTATAAATAGCGTTCCGATAAATTTAGTTTCTAAATCATAAACTTGACACTTTTTTCGTCTCACTGGGCATTTTGAAAATATTTGTAGGTTGAAATTTGGATTCAATTTCTTTTCTTCGCAAAAAATTTTCTCATACCATTATTTGTATACTTGTACAGTAGCATCATCTAATAGCGCTGAAGTTACGCGTTATAGAAAGAATTATCTATTTCGTAGCCCATGATTTTAAATCCTCCATTCATCTACTGTAAATAAGTGACTGAAGAAGCGTAACCTTCTCTTTCTCAAGTTAACCCCTCAGTTGCTGTGTGGTAGCATCCGATTATGAGTGCACTATGTTCTTTGTTCATGGCCGAGTATAGCTTATTTGCCTCCTTTTGCCCTGGTGATAGGGAACTTATCTCAAAACTACTGGCTACTTCTGTTTGCACACATAAAACTATCTTTACGATTACCAAAATCGGCTTCAAAATTTCTTCTTTTAAATCATTTTATAAACAAAGTCGAGTATTTTTCCTCATGAAGCAGCATTTGTCTCTTGATACTCGCAGGAACTTGTACTCTGTGTGGGCGACGACTGGGCGCATGTCCACCACTATGTTTGACAACTTTTTTCGGCTCAGAGCAAAAAATTGCATAACAATGATTTTCTTCATCAAGATTTGGTTGAGTAAATCGCACTAGCATCCCCCTCAGCGAGATGAAACTGTTGTAATTATGGGAATTAGCTCTCTTTTGGGGAAGATGTGAGATTCTGAACTGAAGATTGGGTAGGTTTTCCTGTTGTGGCAATAGTATGAGTTATTTATTGTTGTTGTGTTACGAACCTTCTTTTTTGCTTCATTGCTATCCTTTTTTCTGCACCGATTACGTTCTTTAACTTTCATTTTGTTTCAAAAATATATTTTAATCTGGCTATTTATATGCGCAAGGTATGGAGAATCACCTTGTGCATGGATTCCCCGTTCCCTTAATTTCATACCAAATGGGGCATTTTTTCTTCTTCTCTTTAAAATAGTTTTGTTGTGGTTAAGGGATTTTGAAACATCATAGAATCTATTTAATTCAGTCTCAAGCACAAAATTTTCTATATGCGGACCTGACTAAATGACCTCGTGTTCAAGTTTGTTTGACTGAGCGTTTTGCTGGCAGGCGAAGGCTGTGTGGACAAGCCGCTGTGCACGCTGTGGCGCAACTACTGCCAGAGCAACCGCACCGACATCATCATGAAGGTGAGAGCAGGGTATCATCCTGCTGCTTACTCAGTTTTGGGTTACGTGGTTCGCTCCATGTAGCAGAATTTTGAATGGGAGAGCAGGTATCTTCCCTGCTGCTAATCCAGTTTTGAGCCACGTTGTTAATTTTTGGAACTGATGATGGAAATTTGAGAACGGTACTCCAATAGTCAATTTAATAACCCTGATCAAGTAAGAAGCAACATGCAGTGAAGTGCAAAGGCGCGTTTAACTTTATAATTGGAACATTTTTAAGTATAATTTCGCTTAACTTAAGCCTGAGTCGTAAAAATTTATATACCAGTACAATATTAATCTTTTTGTTAACCATCAAGTCTTTTGTTCGATAATTTTTTCAGATATTAGAGTTGAATGTTTCTCAATTACCGGTGAACCTTATTAAAATGGCTGGCTGTTCTTCTCTGAATATTTTTTCTAGTTTTTGGATGAAATCAGTTCTCACGACTTTCATATCACGTCTCTGATCATTCGTACTCGCTGAACCAGTTGGCATGTGGCTAGGGTAAGAGAGAAGCCTTCGGTTGTTGAGAATATAAAAATAGCAATTAGGCGGTTGCTAGCATTGTTGCTGATGAGTAAAAGGTAACTTTGATCGCTTTCTAGCATCTTTTGTGCGCGTGTTTTTGTCGACAGGCAAATACATTTGGTAGTAATTGTGTAGTTTTGTAATGCTTACTTAGTTTCCTTAAATTTATTTTTCAAATCATGTAAAGGATTCTAGGTCTTGGTCGTTTATCTGGACCAAAAAATTGGATCCTCCTTAACTTACACAATTAGCTTCGGCGTACACAATTCGCCTCGATTTACATAATAAGCATTGACTTAACGCAATTAACCATGACTTACTTGGTCAGTCCCGATTTTTCAGATCATCATTCACATACCAAATCCGTCATCACTGAAACCGCACGTACACAGTCACTCTGTGTAGCCATGTAACCAAGTCGCCCGTATTGGTTTCAGATCACGATCTGCAGCTCAGGGCTGCAGGCGGTGACCCGAGAGCACGGCCTCACCGAGTACTGGGCGCACCGCGTCACCTACTGCGGAGCGCACCCCGCCTATCCTAAAGTTTTCTGTTGGGTCTACAGGCATGAGGGCCGTAGACTCAAACAGGAGCTCAGGTGCCACGCCGTACTCTGCCACAGGAGTGACAAGGCACAGGTGCGTTCTTGCCAATTTTCTACTTCTTCCCATGTTCTTCTCTTCCAACATCCATCTACTTTATTGACGCTGATAGAGCAATTGCTGTGTGTGTAGGTTTGTGTCAGTGACAAATTTGCGGCTTTTTATTATTGTTCATGATTCTCTTGTTTTTTTTTATCTTCGTTTATACGTTGATTTTCACGAGTCTTTACAGCTATCAAATGCGAGTTCATTCAAACCTTGTTGCGGCACAATTCACCAGGTGAGGGTGAGGTACTTGTCGCATTTTGTAACTTTCAAGGTAGATTTCAGCCTTCACCGTTTTCGGAGCTGTCATATCAAGCAGGATAACTTAAAGATTTAATTTAATTCATGAGTGTTGTTGGAGATTACCTTATACTAGGAACCAAATGCTGCGGAAAATAGCAATCATTCTCATCGGATTGAACCAATCGGTTAAAAGGTGATGATACAGTTGTCTGTGTGCTGCCATGGTGGAAGTTCTAGGGGTTTTATTAGATTGTGCGTTGCATTGTGAAGAAAGGTGTATAACATTTTAGGCTGATATTAATCCCGAAGAAATTTAAAAGATTAGTAAAGCACCGAACATAGGTACTTTCCGTTTCTGTGTTCAATTTGTTATCATCAGAAGACAGTCAAAAAGGGCTGATATTGTGCGCAGTAACGTGCTGCATGACCATGTGCTTTGTAACGATTCATTCTTGGCAGCTGGTTATAACTTCAAAAACTCCTGATTAAAAGATCATTCTTTTTTGTGTGAAGAGGCATGCGGCTTTCTAAATTGCAACAATATGAGAGGTTAACACGTTGACTGCTTAGTGACTCACTGCCGGTCAGTGAGCGGGTTTCCATCACGCAGAAGACTCAACGAGGAGTCGCAAACTCAATTTTCAAATGTGATTCATGAAAGTTAAATGAAGGTGCGATTAATGAAAATTTTGTTCAATTTAACGATGAAAATTGAAATTGAGTTTATTCAAGTTAAATATTAAACTTCAGTGTAATCCACCGCAGTTAACGTGTTAGCATGCTACCCCTCTTGCTCTTGAAATATGGTCTCATGCTTTTAACTTACGAGTGCTTAAGCACCCTGGTTAAATTATTAAGAAACTGATTTCTGCTAGTTTCTAAACAGGTCCTGAAGACTTCAAAATGACATGTGACTATGGAGAGATTACGTGGAAATGTCGGTTTATTCAGGTGATGGCCGAGCAGCTGAAGGAACGCTTGGCACTGGCTCTGCACGAGTTCAGGAGGGAGAAAGTCATCCGCCAGAACGCGCGCCTCTCTCTCATGCACGCCATCTACGACAACGCAGCGCTACCCACACGGAAGGTAAATCGTACAAACTGAACCTAATCAAAATTACATCTCATGAAGTCAAGTGGA
This sequence comes from Morinoia aosen, assembly GCA_030386875.1. NCBI lineage: Eukaryota > Metazoa > Arthropoda > Malacostraca > Amphipoda > Talitridae > Morinoia > Morinoia aosen. Next base: position 38,845,946 of record CM059572.1, read on the forward strand.
TCGGCTCTCGTTCTGGCTGAAAAGCTTATGATTATTGCTACTATTTTTGGGAGACCGTCAATGTGCCTAGGACACTTCGCTATTTTTCTCCAATGTTTTGTTAACTTTTGCCTCCTTGTGGAAGTTCTTGTGCTTGTGAACCATAGTTAAGTTCATTAACTAATAGTCACGAATCAGCAGGTAGCAGAGCAAGTGTGTTTATTGAATTGTTTTTAATATTATAAGAAATGAGAAGGGGGTAATTTTAGCTGTCGGCGCTCTGACGCTCAGAGGTGTGTTTGTGTATAGTGGCTGAATAATTTATTCAGATGAACAAAAGCTTGAAATTTCTCACAGGTAGCTGTAGAATTTCACTGAATCGTTATGCGAGTGCTACTGGGAATTTAGCTTGGTGGAAAACATACGAGTGCCCTCTCTTTCTCTTTGTCTTTTCCAAGGTAGCTCATCGCCCTTGCTCAGTTCATCGAATTTGTCTACCTCTCTCACTTTTGACGATTTCGACCAAGTCAGAAAAGAATTTTTATTTCTTTTATTAATTCGACTCAACGCTGTAAAATTTTTTTACCCGGCAATTTTCTTAGTCTAATTATTTTCATTTGCTTTCTTTCATGTCGCGCTGTATCATTTAAAGGTAACTAATGTCCATACTTGCGTCTTCACCTAAAGGAATAAATTTTTACCGGTTATCATGTAACTAAAATTTTATATTTGCTACAGAAACAAAATACCTGAATAGTTTCAGTAGGATTAGCCCGTACAATCGCGATGATTTCAATTGCTTTTTCGAGAAACTCTACTGGTACGTGGGTGATTAATGTTACGGATATCTCTCTGCGTTGACTGTGTGGAGATATGCACAATTTTATAACTATTATTTAGAGTATCATTTGATTTCTCTTTTCTAGGTTTTATTATCGACGGGCACTACGAACTACCGACCACCCTTAGAACGTTCGAAGAGCGCACCGAAACTTGGCTCTATTGAAGAGACGATTGAGGAGGAAGAAGAAGAGGATCAATCTCCAATTGAAGAGGAAGAGGAGGGGGAGAGTAGCATTAGAGGGCGTAATTTCCATGCATCCCCTGTGGGGAGTCTCGCCATATCTGAGACTATGTCCGACATCATTCAGTACAATAACCGGTCGACGGAGCTCGGCACAGCTCTGCAGCTGAGCAGGTCATCTTCTCAAAGAGGCAAGTCCACGGATCAAGACGACGAATTTCTTGCGTCGTCTTCGGGGGACCACGCTTCTGCAGCAGCCACCGCCTCTTCCACCGGTGGCGATAATAGCGGCGCCAAAATAAATAGCAACGATAGTCATTTATCTGTTAATAGGCAATCAAGTTGTTCTAGTTTTAATAGTCCCAATCATAACGATGTCAGTAGTTCAATGAAATTGGCAACCAGCATACGACCGCCTGCTGTCAGAAGACGATACATACGGTCTATCAGCGTCGACACAGGTTGCGATAATGAAATTGATGATTTTGATGACAGTGATGATAACCCAAGCGATGATTACAGCAGCCCTTCCCGGGGGTGTCGAGCTGCCCTTGCAGCCGATGTAACATCGTCTCAGTCGTCCACTAGAATCTCTCTGCCATGTCAAACTATCAAGGTTGACGATTCAGCCGAAGAAGACTTGTGCAATTCTTTGACGAGTACAGACACTGCTGAGACCGTATTGGACAGAGTCTTACCTGTGGACAACAGAGGGGCTCCAGCGAACAACGGGTCCCCCTCCGTCAGTGGCGGTTTTAGTTTAAGCAAGTCTAAAAATTCTCCCTCAGTTTCAAACGACGACGATGCTGAATTAGAAGTTTTAAGCGACCCCCACACTACCGAAGATACAATCACGCTTATCAATTGCTTAAGTCATTCTTTCACACGGCAAATGAGTCTTCCAGCTGATTCTAATCCTCCTGAAGAGTCCTTAACTTCTGACCAGCCCGAGTCCCTTGGCTCGCACTGCGATTCCTGCAGCTCTTCATGCGGTGGCTGTTCGGACTCGGGTGCTGACCACAACATTTCTGAGGGTCGGGGTTCTGGTCGTAGAAACACCTCTGATGTTAAAGGCCGCCTCTTGGGCTTGGTGGTCATCGGGAGCAACTTGGAAAATTTAGGAAATTTGAGTGATTTGAGCGCAGACGCGGAGGAGCCGGATAATATTAGTGAAGAAAGTGGATATGCTGAAGACAAGGACTTTCTACAAAGCTCTGCCCCTGAAAGTACTAAAGTTTTGAATGCTCAATGATCCGCGGAGTACGAGGAGCTGAATCTTATATTTGATGGACTTGAAATTCTTGATTCAGGAAATGAATTACTGTGAGTTTTAGTCTGCTGGTGAAATGCCTGATTCCAAGTATGAAAATGGTACTCCCTGCGAATCGAAAAGGATTTAGCGTGGTTGCAGGATATTGTCAGAAGTTAGGCAATGAAATTCGGAATCGCCTCTTACGCAAGAAAGTGAGCTTTTTAATTTCAAGAGTGTGAGATTCAGGAAATATCACCAAGTGATTTGTTTACTTCTCTGAAAATTACGAATTTAAAACATTGCAAACAGAGACTCGCTCAATACCGTAACAGAAGGTACGAAGTTTCAGCTGGAGTTGAAACTCTTACTTCAACAATTGAATAGGAAACTGTTGGCTGAAAAGAAGCCCATATTTCGAAAGTTAAAACTTTTACCTGACGCTTATTAGTGCGATTGTTGATGTTGTGCTCAGTGAAATGTTTGTTCATCGTTGCCCTAGTGTACTTTATTGCTTTTATCTATTGAAATGTATCGGAAGAGTCGAGACCAAATCTTGATTTAAAAAAAAACTTAAAAGACGAGAGTAACTGTATTTTCTCATTGCTTTTAAAGTATTTAATTTTTTGTTGTGCCTAGTTAAGCTTTTTTTTATATTTTTGATGACAAATGCCCACGGCTCTTGTTACCTGCTCTTTTATTAGTTATAGGAAACTCCCTAGCGTATGCCAAATGGTGTGATAACAGGTTTTATACCTTTGAGCTAGCTTATGTATGTTATGGAACGTGCTCAGGTAGCGACTGTCCTATTTTTCTGTACATGACAATTTTCACAGTCTGGTGTTCTCTCGATGTTTCACTTCGAGGAACTCATGCATTTTTCTGGGCTTTATTTTGTTTCATAACAGATACCAAACCGCCGTAACAAAAAATTTCAACTGTTTCTCCATGTCCAAACTTTGTTTACTAGTTACATTTCCTCCCTTCTTAACGCAGTCTCTTAACCGTAGTGGTCCGCAGCTGTGGTCTCACGCCTCTGGGTATCGAACGAGTGTTGTGCTGCTGGAGTGGAGTGTGCATTTTACGGAATATTGAGCTCAATTTACAACAATTGAAGGACTTTCTCCCAAACTGGTCCTGTTCTGCGCTTATATTTATAGCCGAGAGAAAATTTTGTTCCCTAACTTGTGGGAATTTTGTTTCCGCTGTCATACAGATAACTCCATTTTGTGTGCTCCATTTTGAGTTGAAATCATTTTCAAAATTAACTGGGTTTTCAGTTGACCGTGGCCTGACCGGATGTGATGTGGGTGAAGTGACTTGTTCAAATTAGTCATTCTGTGTGACTGTACGGTAGATACCGAGGCAGCATTCGATAGCTCTGTCCTAGCATTTCTTTTGAAATTGTTGTGAATGGTAAATTATACACTATATTTCATTTTCTCCACACACCTACTCGTGAAAGTATTTTTAATTGAAAAATTGACGGTCTTGAAAACATCTGGCTGTTTCGTCCCGCTCGGAATCAATCGAGGAATATATCGCAAATGTCTGTCTCACAAAAACCAACTTCAGGAGCTAGGAATTTCTCAGTCAACTTCCCAATGGCAAAATAAATAAATATTTTTGAACTTCATAACGTGACCTTTCGGATCTATATTTTAAACTTGTCGAGAGTTACTAAATCGGATGAAATGCTTCCAAAAAACAGTAAATTTTCAACTTCCTTCAGATTGGTATCAACGTGAGGTGCGGAGTCGTTGCAACACTGAATAACGTGTAGAAATATATAGCATAACGCAGGCGCTCGGCAATTTCTTTAGCCCACTTGCGTGCGTTTGCGTCGTTGTCATAATTATTTTTTTTCAATGAATGGGACTTCATGTGATTTGAAATTTTCCAAAATAATTTTGCGTTATCACTTGAACACTCGATAGCCTTTGGATATCACTAAAACTTAAAGTGAAGTTCAGATTTTGTTCATGGAAATCGTTGATTTTCAGTTTGAAGATGAGACACTTGATAGTACTTACTGGTATTTTTTTTGAAAGGTGTTCGTGCACACGTTCAAAAAATTTGGTGTAAATTTTATATTTTGTGAGTAGGGAAGCTCCTGAGTTTAATAAATAGTTTCCAGTCCTTGCCAACGTATTACTGTGATAGGCTAATGCCCCCTTCTTTTTTCAACTACTATCATATGGACCAAATTCATTCTTTCCTTTCCTGCAGTAGTGTTATATTTATATTGTTGGTAGACTGAAAAGATATTCAATCTGGAGTAGTCGTGGAAATAAGTTTTGGACTCTAATTTCATGAACTAATTAATAGCATTTGCAGTTAGAGTAGTTTTTTTATTGCCGTGTCCGAGAAGTTTTACCGAACAATATTTTCTAAAAATGATTGAGCTTTTCATGTTATAGGTGTATTTTCTTGACAACTTTTCTTAGTTTTATGGGATTTATCGGCACTTTTAAATCCATTCTTCGTACATTTTTATGAGTGGATGGATAAACTTATCACCATTACTTAATAATTTTGACTACTACATTTTTATTGGGTTGTTGTCATCTGATGAGTAGAGCGAATTATGTGTCTTGCCATCGACTTGGATTGAACTCTAAGCTTGCGCCGAGTGTAGAGTTACACAAGGTAACATGAGCATTACACCTGTGCTTAGGTCGAGGAATTGGTCGCTCATGCAATTATTTGTAGGTTTATAAATAGGTACGGAACATTTTTATATTTGGTACAATTTGTAGCATTTAAAATATGGAGTTCTTGGCTGTTTAGGTTAATTATACTGAAGATTGTATGGTGAATGCTTGTTTGTACCTTGTCTCGAACAACGATGTGTCTAGTGTGCTGGTTCTCTTCCGCCTCGGTGAGCTCTTCTTCGTGCGAAGTAGTCCGTCGTGCCAAGTGTTGCATCCGCAGTTGTGTGTGTGATCTCTCTGATCTTATCTTCTAACTCTTCTCTCTTGGAAGATATTTTATGGCATGTGAAAATTTATGAAAGGAGTAAGTTACTTGAAAAGATTCAATTTATTGATTGATTACGGACAATGAGGTTTGTTCTGCATGTTTTTGAATAGAAAGTAAGAACTGCTTTTTGAAGCGATTGGCTGTAGATCATTGAATTCCAAATGAAGTCAATGTTATGATGTCGTGGATTCTCAGGCCACACTTTCCTTGAAGCGCCTCATAGATTTATTTCTAAGACACAATCAACTAATAAATTCAACGGTTAAAAATCGCCTTGATAACTATTGTTGCTTTCATTAACGGTAAAACCTATTGATGACCGAACAAGATGTCGTGCGCCATTCACCATTCGCTTCCAGAACCCCATAGTTGCTTCGATAAAAGTTTCACAATCGGGGAAAATTGCATTTTGTGTTGAGTTGCAAGCAGCGTGGGATGCCCGAAGGCTAGACCACTCTTCTGCTCGAACAGCGACCAATGGTAACGACACAAATTGGATTCTCAGAATTGGACTTGAATACACACGCCAAGCTCTTTCTTCTGAATGGTCGATAGAATGGCTTGAAATTGAAAAAAGCAAACTGGTTAGTATTCTCTACAGCAGAAAAGCGCTCCTCAACACCCTAAGGCCTAACGTTTGCTGGGAAAGAGCCTTACGTTGCCGGCGCATATACCACACTCGAGCGATGCCTGAATTCTTGACTCGTTGATGAGGGGGGTTAAACTGAAGTTCAATATTCAACATAAGTCAAAGTCTGTTTTGATTTTTAATGTTGGAAATGACGAACATTAATAACATGGTGGCTTCATTTGATTTTGATTGAGTAGCAATGAAATTTTATTTGTGACCACTCGAGGGTCTGCCGAATTATGCAAATCCCCTCATTGACCACCGGTGGGTCATGCCGCAGTCAACGTCTTAATGGACGGCAGCCTCCTACTCTAAGGTAATGACAGTATGATGTCAAATGCTTGCTTGTCGAATGTCCTTCGTGGATGTGCGGGCACAGCTCTTTGACCATGTTATTTTCATTGTGTATTGGAAAACTCTGACCCTGTAATACCGTTATATTCCTTCTTCAATGCTGATGCCATAAGTAATAATGGTATTTTAGGCTGCAAATCATAATTTTTCCACACCATTCCTGAAAGGGGGATTATTTCTTCGTAACGCTAGGGTGCTGGGCATGCAGTTTCGAAGCCGCACCTTTTTTATTCGGCTGTCAACATAGGATTAAATTTGTGCTCAGCAAGTTTTATTCGATTTATTTCTGGATAGTCGTGCTATTCGGAGTTTCTTTAACTGGTATCGGCTTAATTTCGACTTTATTTCTGTCCGTTGAAAATAGTCTCCAAACTTACCTCTCAGGAATATGAGCTATACGTAGTTCCGTCAGTTTCTTTCGCTTTTTCGAACAGTAAGTTAGATTGTCTTCGCGCGTCTCAGTCTCAGCATTTTGCTGAGATGTGTTATCATGTGTATGTTTTTTTTCGCTAATCCAACAACGTAGGTTGTAAGGGTGTATTGTACGTTTGCGTTCAGCCGTCGTTTTGGTTTCTACTTCTTCGTAGGAAGCTCTCCTTTGGGAGATTTTCCTTCACCATTTAGGGGGGATATCAACGTCCGTGGAAAGTATGATACTTCTTACCCTTCGTTGACGAGGTAGTAGATCGGATGGTGTGCTGATTGGGCGTGTACTTGTCAGTATACCTTGTGGGACTATCGTTTTTCCGGGTTAAACGTAACTACATCGTGCATAACCAGTATCATTGGTTCCAAATCCCGTTGTGTAATTAGTTTCAGAATAATCAAGTTCGATTTTTTTACTTTCATATCTTTTAGCAGAACAGATACTCAACTGTCACGGTTGGACAGGACTTAGATCCCCTGAATGCCTCTCAGTACATGGTAGTGTCTTCGTCACTTTCCGTTTTTTATTCATTAGGTATTTTTCTGTTTGAGATGCTCGCTCTTGCTGTCGAACTCTTATGCACAGTTAACGTTGGTTACAGGGGAAAATATTTCAAGAGTGATGTACGTTTCTGAAGCTCTTCAGTATTATACGTTGTGCCTAGCAATTGTCTCTTCCTATGGGAGGCGATCACAGATTAGTAGAAGACTCGCTCCAGTGGATGCGTTATTCTTCTGTTCCTCTTCTCTTTTCATGCTGCGTGTTACCTGTATAGGGCTCGGTGCACCATTGATCTGTATCCAGACCCTTTGCATTGATGTCCCTCATGGGTATGAATCGTTTTGTTCTATCTAAGTGACATGAACTCCAGTTCAAGATCCTCTCCAGGCCGTTGATATTCGTACCACGAAAACTTTATTCAGTTACTTTTGAACTTGTTTAGATTACTATTTTCATCTTCATGCCAAGATTTCATCTTTCTCTTGCCGCACCAAGGGAAAATTTGGAACTACATTGTTTCCGTATCTATAGTGAAACTATTTTACTTTGAAAGTTAAGCTTTGTTCTTAATGTACATCCTGATGACAATGCGCTACTTCCAATCAACGTTATGTAGTCAATTGTTGAGTATAAAATATGTGAAGTTTTTGTGGTGTGCGTAGTTATTGCAGTTCTGCTTATATCATGGTTGTAAATAGCAAATGTAATTTTTGTATCAAATAACCCAATTATATCGTGCTATAATTGAAGAGTAAATGTTGGCCCTTTATTTTCGTCTTTAGCTCGCCTTTTAAGAGATAAGTTTGCCATGTATCGCAGTGTGTATGAAAATTTCGGTAAAAGTTTTTGAATCGGTTCCAGTCCCCGGGTTGTGGAACATGATGCCCGTAGGTAAATTAAAAAAGACAGTTTGAGTGAAGCACTTGCAATTTTCTGGAATCGCATCTCGACTTGTCTATGTGTCCCTGTTCTGTTGAAAGTTTCTTAGCAAAGCTCATATTATCTAAATTAGCAGAGAAATGTGGTTCTTTCGGTTGAGATTATATTGAAGACCTTGATAGGAATTCCCCAACAAATAGTAATTATTGCAATAAAATGGAGGTCACAATTTCATTTGGTCCTCCTCCCTACACGTGTCTCGGGACATATATATATATAGAGCTGTAGGAACAAGTTCGAAGTTACTTCATTTTCGTTCTTGAAATTTAATAACGAGAAATAGTAGTGCTTCTTTTTGTCATGTTTAAAAAGAGTAAACGAATTGGAAAGCATTCTCAACGGTAAAAGAACATAACAAATAACAATCTTAAAACCTGCAGAGTACAAAAATGGGAATTTTTATTGGAGACGAGCTTTCAAGAAGGCAATATCTGCACGTGAATTTCTGACCAACAAAAAAGTCGTCGGAGCCCAGCCACAGGTAGTTCAATGATCCCTCCACTATCTAATCCATAAAGTTGCAGTCTCGCATTCATTTAAATAAATTGCCGCTGGTCCCAAGACACTTCGTATTATCTGTGTGAAAATGAAGAAACAGGTTTATACAGTAGTAACAAAGTTGGTTTTTGTACCTTTACATGTAATCACGAATCAAATGAACTTAACAATGCCCAGGCGCTTGCCGTAGTCTTTAATTAGACTGATTACTTCAAATGACCGCAATAGATCCCTGAATCACGAGAAATCTTATGCGAAACTCGTGCATTACAGATAAATATTAGTCGCAGTTATTTATAACGTCATATTCTGTATTAGCTGAATACGCGGGACTAATTTTTGGTCGTACAAGTTGAAGTACGCATAAAATGATAGCGTCGAGTTCGAAGATGGACTGCACTTTGCGTTGAGTAAGAAGTTACTCAATTCGACGCTACGTTGCTTGGAAGAAGTTGATGAGATGCTGCAGGTCCAGGGAGCTGTAGTTGTCCAGGATCTCCAGCAGCTGCGGCACGCGGCTCTTCACGTTGATGCCTTTGAACTTGTACTTGTCAATGTACAAGTCCGTGATCATGCCTTGGGAGCAAACATGAGTAGCATTACCGACAAATTCTAAACTATAGAGCAATGTCGATTTCTAACTAGAGCTCCATTAATTTAGTTCAAAACAGTTCGACGCATAGGGATGATAAAATTACAAATGAGACTCTTACTAGTAGTTCAACCTGCTAGTTTAATGCGAGAAAGGCTTTGATGAAAGTATGTTATTAAATGATAAAAAATGCTCATTGGCATGTTAATCATCCTTTACTTTTCTTTTCAATACTGATAATGAGTAAATGGATAAACAAGAACGACCAGCACGAAAGACAACGAAAAAAGTTTCACTTTTGCCTTGACATTTCACATGTTTTAATTGCAGTATTAAAGATTTCATCTTCATAAATTATACCGAGAAAAGAGAGATGTCTTAGTAATTCTTTAAGAAATGTAAAAAAGATAATTTAATTCGGCCCGCTCAGGGGGTGCGCACGAGATAAATGGTCTCATCCGCACTTGGGGACTTGACGCTCCTCAGAAGGCACCCTAGTTGTTCTCCTACCTAATTTCCCACTCGGAAAAGTATATTTCATTCCAATCAAGTTGATACACGTCATACTGCACATTGGTTTTTCAAATGCCTGATCGCTAACGCCAGGATGCTGTAGCGGTCAACGTTAGGACCCATTCATTTCAGACACGGTTGAGTGAGGGATTATGGCTTATGACTATTTTTCCCAATGAAAAAAAAACAAAATTGCGCAAGCACTGCCAGGAAACGAACTGATGACGTCAGGGGTAAGGCGAACACCTTAAACCGCAGGCCACATGGACAGCTCAGGTGTAAAATATAATGTGGTGTAGGCGCACATTTTCTGTGCTGCTGTGGTCTACATATTCAGCTATTTTCTAATGCAATAATGATAATTTTTTTCGAAAAGATATGAAATTCATTGAATTTTTCATAGATTGTGATAAAAAAAACCCTGTGGAAAGCATTTCAACTAACCATATTGACGTGACGTGAATTAATTGCTGCCCAAAAATCTATGATACTTTTTAATTCTTATCTGGACCCCACTCAATTAAATCAGCAATCTGAGATAGAAGTCTCGCCTAAGAGTGTGGCTGGAGGAAAGTACTGTGAAAACGAAAACTGGATGACAAAGCTCACAGCGTGGCTTACAGCAGTGAATTACCGTAAAGTCGTTCGAGGTGACACGGCTGCTTGAGGTACTGCTGCTGGAGACTGTCGGCGTTATCGAGGATGTACTGATATTCCGGAGACAAGAAGCTCGTGTCGGTCTCGTGCGCCTCCAGCTCACGCAACGCGTCGATCAGTGACACCTGATGGTGCACAGGTGTTTATGCCATCGTGGTCATGATTTATTTCTCAAAGCTCTAATATGCACATGACTGCATAATTGTGTAAATGTTTGAAGGAGTAAGCCATTCAGCAAGGAGATTAAATTTCTAACAGAAAAGACGTCGCTTTGTGCGAACGAATAGTACCTCGTTTGCAGTATAAAATGAACAGGATATTGTCTGATTATGAATCAGATGAATGCCGAAATGTGCAAACCCGAGCTCCTCATTTTTATTTCAGCAAATAACTACTCGATACTCGCCAGTTTATTAGAAAGGAGCCCAAAAAATTGCCGAGTGGGGAAAATATTTGATTTGGACGTTGAACTGACCTGCTTAGCCAGGAAGAGTTGCGCCTGTAGCTTTGGGTGCAGTAAGTTGAGTGTGTAGACTACGGACTCTTCGTTTACCTCACAACTGATGCTGAGCTGGACCTGTCATCGCGTAATATTTATTGGGTCAGTCAGGGAAACTAAAACATTGTTCGAAGTGAACTTCACTTAAAATATATTAAAACACCATGCTGTAATTTTTAGCGTGAGCTTCAGTTTACTTAAGAGGACCTTTCTCTCAAATTGAACAACACCTTATTAAACCATTGTTTTTTTGAATGTCAAGCAATTTTTTCGAGATTCAAATCACGACTAAAAGCCCATCGACTGAGTTTCCTTCTCGCTTTTCAATTTTGGTGTACAAAATAGAACAAGAACTAAAGCAATGAAGTGTAAACGGGTAAAAAAAATACCGAATGTTAATTTTAAGCTAAGGACAACGACATTAGTAGCGTATCTGATAAAAATAAACTAATGCATAAGAGACATGGTAAATAGAATTTGTACATTATCGTTCAGTATTGAAGAGCGGATGTTGGTTTCAATTGCGACGGGTTATAAATCTGCATTTTTAATCCTCTTCATTAAACGGTCGCTTAGCAGACTTTTCTGGGAATTGCAATCATCTTTTGTGACTCGAAAGCGGTCTGGCGCGACAAAAAGATGGTATATTTTTTTAAATTTCTGTGACTATACCGTGCAAAATTTGTCTAAAACGCGCATGTGTATCAACGCATTTTTTGATTTATCAACTGATCAGAATATTTTGATCTGCTCCTGCTAGTGTGACAACGTCAGATAATTCTATATATATAACTGAAAATTTTTGAGTTTGGGCCTTATTCTTTCCACTGCATGATTTTTTTAGAGCAGAGAATGTAAGAAGTTTAAATCATAATGAATTTAAATGCCCATTTTCTCGCATTCAAAAATGATGAAAAGATACCAATTTCGACGAACCTTTTTGCGGGTTGCTTCCTTAGTAAGAACGTCCTTGAGAATGGAGATAGTAGAAATGTTGTCGGACTTGAATACCGCCTCGCCAGCCTGGTAACGACAGTTCAGCTGGAAGAGGTAAATTTAATTAAAACTCTGTTATTTTCTTTGGCGCTGTCAAACACACAACATATGTCTTTACTTATCAAGATTTGTAATTCACAAATATGTTAAGCTACGCAACCCTTAATAAAAAATATTCTACCTGTGTCTGAAGAAAAGTAGAGATGAAGGTAAATTCAATGGAGTCTGAGGCAGGAGCTCTCTCTGGCAACTCGGGCAGGCAAAAGCTGACCCAGGCGTGCATCTCAGGCATAGTGAACTTGCCCTTCAACGTCAGCACGCTCACTGGCCGCATCGAGTCGAAGTTGTGGATGCGCGAGTGCAGCGACAGCGGCTTGATGCGGAACTGGCGTACCTGGCGACCGTGGCATGCGTTTTCGGTTCTGTAACTGGCTCTCTCATTGCAATTAAATAGAGCAGAGAACGGAAAGCAGAGGTGGCTGCACTAAATGAAGGATGTACGAAACAAACGAGTGCAACAAATATACGGGAAGTTTGATGAGGAAGTAAGGGTTGCGTGAACAAGGCGTTGCATAGTAATGAAAAATTTCCAACTTGAAATAAAATAATTAGGAACCATACACAGACAACCGTTGATAAACAACCACAAAGTCCACAATCTTGAAAAATGACTGTTAGTGAAAAATTAGAACAAGAATAGAAATCAAACGAATATATAAATAAAAATTAAACCTTCCTAAAATGGAGACTATTCCTGCAGAAATAATAAAAGGAATATTCTAAACTTCAATTCAAGTGATATTTCAAACTTCAAACCTCACAGTTGGACTATGTTAGTTAAAAATAATGCACGAAATAACTTAAAATAAAAAGTACTTGACATACGCCATTCTTCTGAACAGTTACGAGGTTTCACGGAGGAAATGTAGCATAGGCCGTTTTTTGCTATTCCCACGCTTGAGGTCCATTACGAGGTATCTCAGACATCCCTTACACCCGCTACACCAGTTACGTTTTCAACTGCAAATTTTCCCAATTAATTCGCGTGGGGGCAGGAGGGAAATACCAGGAATTCTTACCGATCTCATGTACCTTGCACAACAATTCCTATGATGCTCAAAAGGCATTTTTGGAGTACCTGACAGCACTTGGGCTGCAGGCGCGGGGTGATGTAGGTCTGCAGCGTGCCGTACTGCCCCTCGATGGTGCGGATGCGCACCTCCAGCCGCGTCGTGTTCGCCTGGCAACGGTACGTCGCGAGCAAGAAATTCCCGCTCTGCTCAATCAAAGAATAGCGATTGAAAAGTAAATTGTTGGGTGCCCCCTTTGGTATAGAATGAGGTGCAGATAGAAGGAAATTAGCTCGGGAACAAAAATTGATTTCAAAAACTTCTAAATAATATCAAACTGAAGCGAGCTGTATTTTTTATACATAAATAGGTTTTAAACTCTAAAATCTGAACTTCATGTCTCTGATGGGTACCTGAAAGAAGCTTATAAAATTGTCCAGATGTGCTTGCACGGTAACACGTTTTGTAAGCTCACTGAAGAGGTCTTCACCTAAGACACACTCACATCTGGGTCGCACGTGGAGTAGCTGACGACCGACGCGTTCCTCTCCACATCGAGCAGGTCGATGGGCACGTCGCTCTGAAGGAGCACGTTGTCTATTGCGGTCTGGACTTCCAGGCTCAGGAGGTAGGATGCGTCAGGGCAACTTAGAGCCATCTGGCAGATGAGGTAAAGGAATGACATTATTGAATAAAACATCGGCTAACTTAGTGCCATCTGGTAGACGAGATAAAAGAATGTCATCATTGACTAAAACATGCAGGAGTATACGCAATGTGTTTTTAGTTTTCGAGATAAAAACGAAGTACGGCGCCAGTGTATTAAATTAGCTAGCTTGCAAGCCCTCTTCGTATATCCTCCTCGCTGCTTGTCAAGCATTTCTTATAGAAGTACTGCGACATTGAAACGTTGTGTGCAACCCATGGGCCGTTGAACGCGAGCTTCTAGACCTGCCTCTAAATCACTTAGATTTGTGACCCTTTCAAATCGAACCTTTTGTTCCTTTTTATCCGCCTTATGGCTAGAATTTGAGTTAGTCCCAAAAATTTGCTCTTAAAGGAATAACCGTGTAGGTTGTCGTAAGTTAGAGTATGATAATATACGGGTTTTATATTTATAAAGTTTGCCATTAAATTAGTACGAACGTTTCTTTAATCGGATCAGATAATATAGTCTGTACTACATATACTAATGCAATTTTCATCCAGTGGCATTGTGTATTAGTTCATAATCTTATTTATTGTTGCGGCTGACTTCCAATTTCGTTTCAAGTGCATCTACTGTTTTACGCCTCTCAGGGAGACAAACGTCCAGTGTGGTTGAAGACTTCAGGCTACACGCGACGCACAACTGCCGAGTGGGCTAGTATGAGGAAGGCAAGTGCATGTTTGGGTGAGTAGATGAATTTTTTTTCTGAAATACGATTTCATTTTACTCATCAGTGTAAGTATTCAACATTTGATTGAACTGCGTAGCGATGATTCAGTATGGCACTAAAATTACGAGACTGTTTCTTATGTGTTTTGTACAACAATGATATTTAATTGATGTCATATAATGCCTAATTCGTCATTAGTTTCTACGAGTGTTTTATTCGCAATCCTGAAGCAGTGGCTTTTGTTTAATAGTTAGAAAGCTTCCACGAAGATACAGTCAGAAGCCGTGGGTTTTCATAGCAGCACCTCAGAACGACATTTCGGTGCGATGAAAATATGATTTTAGCTTGAAAGTAATCACCAAAAAAATATCAAGTTTCGTTCCAGCCAATGTGCTCCAGACTTAACGCGTTGACCGGGCTTGAGAAACAATTAAAATCCAATTGCTTGTAATGCATTTCATGTATCAAGTTTTTAGGAAATAAATGTTTTTCTGTCTTTCTTTCGCACTCTTGAAAAAATTCGGTAACGCTCAAATGATGCGTGAGACGAATGATTCGTCTGTTCATATTAGGTTCATTCCGATTGTTAAACCATGTGTGCTTAGAGTTAGTAAATATAGCAACAGTGCCATTGCACCCAGATAAGACAGCCAAAATTTTTCACTAACCATCGTCGTGTAGCTGCAAAATCACATTACTAAAATTCTTCAGTAAAGTGACTCACTGATGATCAGTTTGGACACTTGTTCTTTCTGGAAATTCTGAAATTCCATTCTAGAATTATAGGGAAATAAAAATTATTAACCAAAAAAATATCTTTACCTAAAATTATTGTACTCAAAAAAATATATTATAAATGTTGCCATAATTAAACACCGGGATAATTAAATTCTGTCGGTAATAAGAACGCAATGCACATCGCTAAACGCAATGCACATCACATATTTAACGTAACCTAATAAAGCACGAAGACGAATTGATTTGCGTATTTTTTCACACTGTTTTCTCAAACTTCCTTAATTGGAATTTTTTATTCGCAATTCCTCTGTCGTGTGCGTTTTCGTAAGTAAGCATAATTTGTTCGACCTGACCTTTCCGAAAGGAAATTACACAGCATGGTAATCAAGTGTTAAATTATACTAGTCAAATCAATTTGAAGCACTTTCACCTTTTCGTTGACGGAGAAGGTTGGGACAGCTGATATACCAGGGAATGCGCTCTGAGTAGAGCTTTGGTAAGCCTCGCGCTCCTTGGCAACGACCTGCTGCAGCTCCTCCACCTCCTGTCTGTATGGGCACAGTATCGGTGTAGCTACTCCTGTATTAGGAACTAAGAAGCGTCCTTAGTATATACTCTTTTATTTATTTGCAGCTTCTTTCAGTCATTGGCATATGTAACTGTGAACGTTTTATGTTTCTAATACTGATAGCTCTGATGCTTTTAAATTTAATACTTTTTCCGGAGTACTGCACATGTCTAAAGCATTAAACATTACATATCTAAAACATTACACGAATGAGTGCCTACATCATAAAAAAACACTAATTCAGAAATTTAATAAAATTGCTTATCACAGTGCTTCCCTTTACTTCGAAATTAAACATCACTGGTAAGATCAAAAATATCTAGAGAGCACGTCTCTCATTCAAACGAGCATGTGGAAACTCTGTCTTTCGAACTGGGCCATGTTGCATTTAGGATTGTACGAAAACACATTCTGTATTGTTAGAGGAGGGAAATTTTGGTGCGGCGGTAACTGAATAACCAAGCTAATATTTATTTCTCAAGAATTGGCATCGGTACATAGGGGACTGATTCATAGAAATTTTTCTACCATCGAATCATTCTACATATTAAACGATGTAAAAGAAAAGCTTTAATTCCAATTTTGCGATATTTTGATGTATTATCCCCTTTTGTTCACAAGTTATTCATTAGCGAAGGATTCCCATTGATAACTAGGGCCGTGATACGGCACCGGGAAAGGTTACCTTAGTTTATCAATTTTCTCCCTGGATTCGTTGGAGAGATTCACCACACCGGACTCGGACGTGACGTGTCGGTCCACTGGCTCCGTTGTCAGTCCGAACACCCACCCTGACGTGGGGCAAAGTAATTTCAAAATTTTCAAGATTTGCACTGAAAGTTAACAGACTTCGTAAAGAACTTTGTTGTAATGAATAAAAAGAACAGAAAAATAAAAAAAACATAACTGTAGGTGTTTTGTAGCTTTTGTACTGCTCTTGATGTGAGAGTTTCTAAATGCAAGTTATGTTTAAAGAATGTACAGGTATTCACTTAAACGATTACGTTTTTCATAAAATTCCTTGAAAATCTCATATATTTGAAAATGACATCAAATACATTATGAGCTCATTTTATTGATGAATGCGAATCCTTTCATTTCAAATGCATCGCTCGAATTAACTGCATCCAGAAAAGAGCACTTACCAATTGAGATACGTTTTCGGCATTCCAGCAGCAGAATTTTTTCTAACTGTTGATTTTTTCTGGTAACATATCATACATATGTCAGTATTGCTTGTCGACGCTCGCCTGTGACTCCAAAATCCAAAGCATGATCTTCCTTTATGCTGTCCTCACCTGTGTACGTCGACGCGATGATCTCGTCGTAGTCAGCGTTGCCAACCACACCTCCCTGTACTGCCGTCACGCTCTCGTTTATGGCCTGCAGTCCCCAGTGATACAGAATTAAAAATATGGAGGGAAAAATGAATTACATACGCGAGGGTCATTAGTAGTAAAATTCTCATGCATGTTATTTAGACCAAAAAATTCGTCAGCAAGGTACACAACAAGACTGACGTGAAATTAAATTCTAAAGCTTTGTTTTAAAGACTTTTTGAATACTTTACTTTTTATGATAATAAGGTAATTTAGAAACTTTCAACACGTATTCATCTAAAATAGTTGTCATCGGGTCATGTACTTAGTTATTCGAAATAAAAAAATACTTTGGAAAATCGAGTGTCTGCCGAGGTATTTTAATAACACAGGTATAAGTAACTTTATGTCTGAGAACCATTCGATCCTTTATTTTAATCATGCCAGATGGAGCCATACGCTGTGACCCTGTCCATTGTAAGGGTGGACAGCTGAAAATCTTGAGAACCTTCAGTATCTGCGCAGAATATCATGAGGAACTCCGATCTCAATGATGATATAGGCCTGTTACAATAAATCCCTTCAGTCAAAAATGAAATTTTCTTCACCTAGTTGCGTAATAAGATACCTGCCAAAATTAAAAGGGAATGATCTGTTTGATACCTCAAGTCATAAACCCTTCAGTTATCGTTGTGATGAGGATAATGATCCACAAGAATTTGTATTGATTCATTTTTTCGTTGTATTTTTTACGTTTCCTCGGCTTATGACACATTCATACGTTCTTCTGATCTATAATTTCCCTTGTTTATTTTTCCACTAATATAATCATTTTGAACCACTCACTTCTCACATGTTATACACCCCTAAGTGGCGTGAGCAGGTAAGAAGCAAGGTACCGCTACACTCACGGTGGTGAACCGCAGTGTGGGTTCCATCTCGTCACCGTCCTCGTAGGAGAACACCTGCACCGCGCCGCCATCGCGGCCGATGATGAGGTCCTTCACGCCGTCCCCTGTTCAAAATTTTCTTTTTCGTGCCATTTTCGTATCACTTGATACATTTTCGTATCACTCGATACATTTTGTATCACTTGAAACATTTTCGCATCACTTGATATATTCTCGTATCACTTGATAAATTTTCGTATCACTTGAAACATTTTGTATCACTTGAAACATTTTCGCATCACTTGATATATTTTCCTATCACTTGATAATTTTTCGTATAACTTGAAACATTTTCGCATCATTTGATACATTTTCGTATCACTTGAAATATTTTCGTATCTCTTGATACTTTTTCATATCACTAGCTAATTATACTTGGATATGCTATTTATAGTTTGAATATATTTTAACAATGACATGAGTTGTCACAGAGATGCAACTTTACCCATTCTCGTTGTTTGCTGAAAATATTATGATGATTGACTGTCTTTATACCAATATTATATGGATTTGATACTTTCGAAGCATGATTAAAAGAAATATTTGTTTAATACTTTAGATAACCTATTTCTAAATGACCTACTGCGCAGGCTAGCCTATAAACTATCATATTACAACTCATTATTAGTGCGCTAGTGGAAACCGGAGATGTTTTTGACAAATTAACAGCTTATTCAGCAGGT
Organism: Morinoia aosen; assembly: GCA_030386875.1. Classification (NCBI taxonomy): domain Eukaryota; kingdom Metazoa; phylum Arthropoda; class Malacostraca; order Amphipoda; family Talitridae; genus Morinoia; species Morinoia aosen. The sequence continues at coordinate 38,864,494 of CM059572.1, forward strand.
GAAGTCCTCATTTACTTTGTAATTAGATATCATTGTGCCTAATTCGATTACCATCGAATTGAGAGGCACACCTAAAATTATTTTTGAAAAATTGATCAGACGAAAAGAAATTCTCTAAAAATAAATCATTTCGTGGATATTAAAAATTTTTTCTTAGTACACTTAACAAAACGTGCGTCCTCCCGATCTATGAAGTTGAAAAACCTCAGAAATTGAATGAAGTCGATTTGTTCATATTGATGATATTATTCATATTGTTCATATTGATGATATTGTTCATATCGCTGATATTGTTCATATTTATTCCACATTTTTCACATTTAGAGAGACACTCAACATGTAGCTTCGTTGGGGGCTGCAAACTCAGAAAAAGTAGAAAATAATTTCTTCACCTTTATTTCACCTGTTGTAACTATACTATGGATCATATTTCCAGAACAAATGGATCGCGCTTCATATGTCCAGGGCAAACGCTCATCGACTAACTTACAGGCAACATAATTTTGAAAGCACTACTAAAACACTTTTTCCTATCACTCATTTCAATTACTTAATTAATGATCCGCTCATAAACGAAAAATAAATTATAATTTAGATCAGGAGAGCGATAATAAGTCTCATTACCCTTGTAACGTATTTCATGTGAATCAAAATTTCACCGGTCATGTCGTGGTGGTCCATGCAGGTGATGCCGCCTGCCGTGGTGGTGGCCGAGCCGCCCCCTGACGCGCCCAGCGACGGCGCCTGACTGGAAGCGTCACACACCCACCGGTGGCTTGCTGATCCTCTGTCATGGCAGGAGTAAGTACGCCAACATTATTTCATCTCGTTGTACTTATCATCTTTTCCTGGGGTTGAAAGACTTGCAAATTTTGTTTATGTTTTACAGTAGGCATCGCCATTCAGAACTACAGAAATCTTTCAACCGAAATGGACTAAAAAGGATGTTTTATTCCAATCAAACCTGATAAATATCATTTTGTACATTGGTTTTTCAAGTGCCTTATTCTTAAAACCAGGACGCACGCAATGACGGTTACCCCCGGTCAAGCCGTACCCATTTCCGACATTCGGGTAAAGTGGGGAATTGTGGCTGAGTTCTCACTTTTCCCAGCGGGGAGAGTCACCGGGCAGCACTGCCGGGATTCAAACTACCGACACCTTCCCATGACGGATGCACACTCTTAACCACTGGGTCAGGGTGGCGAGTAAACACAAAAAAATTGAGGCCAGGACCGAATGCTTCTTAATGTTAGCATGGAGTGAAGGTAGGAGGCTATGTAAATAGGATGTACAAATCATAGATGTGTGCAAACCATAAAGGACGAGTGGAGAATGGACACTGGCAAATAAGCTGTCTTTGCGAGTAGCAGCGCCAGGAGGAACCAACTCGGTTCTATTAAACTACATCATATTTCCAATACCTGAACTTTCACGAGTGCGTGTACACAGAGTGAACATCACTCACAACTATGCAATACAATTTTTATTTCAACGGGTGCTAATGCGGGTAGGTGCTGCTAACTACAGAAATATAAAAACGCTTCAAGTACAATGCTCTCAAATTTTCGATACACATAAAGTATTTCTCCTAGAAGGTTCTACTTTATTGAACACATTAACATTCTCTTACTTTCACAGACTGTCATGAAGTGCAAGTATTTCCAACCGCTGTCCTCAAAAAGTACCAAATCGTACTTCTTTATCAGAACCGACAAATAAAATCAAGCTGTGGCACACCTGCCGAGCTGTATGAGCCCTATGCGGCCGTCTGTGGTGCCGTAGAGGACGAGGTCGCCGGTCTCGCCCGCGTCCCCGTAGAACAGATGCAGGGCTGACGGCGTGCCCGGCAACTCGACGCTGTAGAGGACATCGCTGTCCTGCAGCACGCGCACCAGGCGGTCCTCACCGGCTAGTATCGGCACCATGCTCCGCACCTGCGTGCGGTGCAACAGCGTTTGAAAATGAAGCTAAAGCATACGCCCTAACTTCTTGTTTTTGAATAGGAGTGCGTGATGTTACTGTTTTGCTCGTATTTGGTGTATTTTCATTGGTCATTACCTTTGAAATTGTCATGTCAGAGACTAATTTTTTTGCTTCAAATTATATGCAATATTCCTCATTGAAATTCAACAGGACTGCACAATTTTATTATAGTTTCTTTGCTTAAAAATTACTTTAACTCGTGTTCAAAAAGAAGTGCAATCAATCAAAGGGTTTTTCTTTTTTTCTTTCTTTCTTTTTTTCATTCTGCTACTCATAGCCTAGTGATAAAAAAATATTGCTGAACATTAGTTGCCCTTGATGGCTTTTTTGGGTAACATTTCTGTGCGTAGAACGTACGTTCCATCGAGTTCCAGCGAACGTCATGTATGCGAAAAGATATTTCAAGAGCTTTTCACCACATGTTGGCATTCTTTACCGAAAAACTCACATACTAATCAAATAGATGAGGAAACTACTCTAAACTGTTACTTATTTTTTTGTATGGTTACGTGTTTATCAATAGACGGAAAATTTATTAACAGTTACATAATAGTTATTTCTAGTACTATTTACTGCATCGCTAAACGTAGTTGTATTTCAGTTCAAACGTGTAAATATACTTTTTCTGCAGGCAGCGAAATGACGTCGGCAATTTTGTCAGGACAAAGGTAGTCGTTAGCGTCCTGGCAGTCCTTGAAGTGACTGTAGACATAGTCACCACACACCAGCAGGTCGCTGCCGCTCACGTGCCTGTCAAAATAGCGCCCTACAATGAGCATTTAAAAGTAGAGTAGGGAGTATAGAGGTGAGTTTTTTTATTCAACTCCACGAGCCAAAATATTTACACATCGATAGACCTCAGTGTTATAGTTTGTTTAATTACGCAGCAAGTGGTGTAACTTATATGTTGATGTAAAAAAATCCACGAGTGACCAAAATAAAGGAGCATTTTAGGATTTGATTCCAATGAACATTGAGGTATTTAGTGATCACAGTGTATTTGGTTATTCCTTCTACAGCAAAGGCGGCTCAGTCTATGAAGTGCAACCAAGTTTACGTTTGTATTCCATCCGCACTCTGAATTTAATTTTGAATTCCGTGCGTTAATATGAAAGCTTACTGACTTTTAAACCAAATAATGATAAAAAGCACAGTTTGAGCCTGCTCAGAAGCTTGTATAGGACACCCCTGCAATTGATAGCTTTTGCAATAATATCCCTTGTATCTTCACTCTTAAACGGCGTCTACCATATTAAAATTACATTGTAAGAGAAACACATTTAATGCATTCATTATTTCTGCAAATGAAATGATGAATAATTCTCACATCGACTTGATTTCTTCAGCAAGATTGGTATCGAACCCCAAAAACTGTTTTCCTTTCTTGGTGTATCCCCGGACTTCATTGCCTGCGGAGACGAAGATTTTGTCTTTGGGTGTATCTGTCAAGAAAAAAAGCTTGTTTAATGCTTGGAAAGTCGAGGAATTTTATGGGAAAATAAACAGGCTCGAAAATTTTGTTTCTATCGTATTTCACGAAGAGACCTATGACCTGATGGGTAGAATTTTGGTGGGTATGATTCTTTTTTCAAGCCCTCTTAATTATTTCCTTATTTACTCTCGCGTTTATTAAGCAATGATTTATGACGTTTTAAAATGCTTTCAAATTGTAATCAGATTATGAAAAATATGCAGAAATTCGATGATTACGTGTTATTATTTCCTTTTTTACTTCGGTTCTAAAATTAATAGATTTAATTTCGTATGCATCTGCTTGGCGCTAACGCATCTGTCCAATATCCTTCTGGTTGGAAAACTGGCAAAAAAGGTTATTTAAATCACAAAGTTTTGACCTCTTTATTGATGCGTTCGGGAAAATTTGTGCTACATCAAAAACAGCTAATGTTACTTCAGAAACCTATGCAATGTAACAGCAGAACAAAACAAGTAAAACAGAGTACTTCAAACCAACGTTTTAAAAGTAATTTTATAAGAAGCTCAAAAACATGAATCATGATGAACAATTTTCCAACACGTGTTTCATCTTCCATCATGACACAAGCATTTTATTTTTGGCTTACAATAGAATCACGTCTAGAACGTAATTTGCGAGTAATGGTGAAGCAAATACTCCGAGAGAGGTTCATGTAAATTGTAAGCTTTTAAAGTAACTATCTGTAAATTTCCACTTATCGATGTTTCATGCCCCTTGTAAACGAACATACATAATATGTATTATGCTCCACGTGATACTGCGTGCTCCTGCCAAACCTCGAGTACCCTCCCACTTCCCCAAGGCTCACAACATAGAGATTCCTACCGAGCACTCACTGAGTGCGCCTCCAAGCTCCAGTCTGGTGACCGGCTTGCCAGGCACAGTCTTGAACCCGAGCTGCAGCGCCCCTCGCTTCATCGAGAACAGCTGCAAGAAGCCGTCCAAATCTCCAACAGCCACCTACAGACATATACATGGCTGGCATTCGTTCTTATTTAAAACTCAGTACTGACTTCGGCACGGAGAATGTTTGAAAGTAAAAACTTTTGCTGCAGATTTGCACTCGAATTCAAAATGAATTGATGACTTGAAAGAAATAATTCAAAGCTAACTTTGCTGTTGCGAGATTACAATGGAAATTTTAAATCGGGTATTACTACAAAGGCTCTAATTTGCTTTCAATGGCTTAAACCAGAATTTGGGTCAAAGAGAATTATTCGAATTACTGCAATCATTTTCGAAAAATCTGTGTACTTAGACGACTTTTTTACTCTGATGGAAAATCGAAATTTTGCTTCTATCAATGAACGTTGAGTTATGTATCCTCAAATAGATAAAAGATAAAATAACACGATACGGTTAAAATCAATTTACAATATAATTTACAAACATGGCAATATTTAATTTTCACGGTTATTAGAAAGTAGAAAATTAAAATATCGTCTCTGCTCTTCCCTTCTATTTCTAAAAATTGTGTCAGTCATGCGTAGCATCAATATGGTGACACTATGTGTCGATCATGCCGCGTGAGAGTGAGATTGGCCCGTTTCTAGCCCGAAGATATCTAGTGCAAAAAATTATGAATTCACGGGCTGCTGAAACGAGAAAAGAGTGTTGAAGATAAAATTTAAAGTTAAACCAAAGTAGGATTCCGCAACCCAAACCTCCGAAGAGATGACTATGAAAACAAAGAATATTTAGTCAGAGTTAAAACCAATCCAATGAACGTAACATACAGCTAGGACATTAAAATAGCAACCGAGGTTTAAATGTCACTTGCTGTTCGCGCAGCGCTTTGTTGCATTGTGAAAATTGAGGACGAAGTGTAGTGACCGCCATCAGCCGCACTTCAGTCTAAATTTCTTAAATTATTAAAACCATCTTCTAAAAATTAAATAAAGTTAACATAATCATTCTTAAAATTTTAGATCACTATTTTCATTCAACATTACCCTTAAATCTATTAAAATTTGACCAAAGAAATACTTCGACAAGAAAGAACGGCGTTTTTACCTAGAACCATATCGCAAGTTCATCCGTTTCCGGAAAATTCCGGAAACGCTCGCCCGCTCAAAGCGCATATAAGGCCGGCTTCACAGGCAAAGTCGTCATTCTCTTATAGATCCTCCTAGCGCTTGGGCCCCAGAGCGGGCAATTGATCTGCTGGACCATTCATTCACGCACTCACAAACACGTATGGAACCAAACCCTGACCTCTTAATGTAAGGAGCTTACCTCCTCCAAGTTCTCGCCTCCAAGTGTTCCCTCCAAGTGTTCCCTCCAAGCTTCTCCTCATATTCAAAGTTCGCTATACCGGAAGGCCTGCATCCCTGCAGCTAAGCCGCTTGAACCTTTAGTTGTGACTACCTTTGGGCCGAGAGTCCCTTCCTACCGAGTTTTCCCAACCGGTAGCTACCCCCATACTCATCACTAAATTCACCACTCACTTAGTGTCGGAACCTCCCACACTTACACCATCATCGGCTTCACACTCCAGCACACGCTTCCACGAGCCTGAGCTGAACGAAGCGTCTGAAGTCCCGCAACCTCCTCGGACTCTCACCAAGATCGTCTCTCGAACAAGAGTCAAGCCTCGCACTTCAGCGTGCAACCTTCTCTTCAATAAATTCCATACCGGCGAGTGAAACTATTCTCTCATTTGCCTCCGGTGTTGGCTTGTGGTAATGTTTGTTGTTGATTGTAGACGCTTGAAAGATTGCGTCCGAATACCCAGAACTCCTTCGGAGTCAGAGGCCTTAAATCATTCAATTAGCAATTAAGTGTGCTTGAAAAAACACTGGTGACCTCGCCATTGTAAAAGAACATCCACTTGTGTAATTACTAAATTCCTCGCTATTCAATCTTTAAAAGTCAAATTCAATTGATTCCCCCACTTTGGGAAAACTTTATACTGGTGACCAGATTTCGTACCAGAGTTGATAAATAATCAAACAACTGGATTGCCGCAGCCATCATTTGGAGGTTTTTGAGCGCATGTCGAGGCTGTTGCAGCTGTTGCATGTTGAACCTTGGAGGAGGTAGTGTTCCTTTCCATCTTCTTTCCCTACCCTCAGTAGTCAAACATAGTATTTCCCCTCTAAACTCTTCCCTAATAATAAGTTATTGCTACTGCAGCCTATTCTAACAAATTCTTCATGTTTTTTTTCCATTGCTACTGAAGCCACCTTTTACAAAACTCTTCATGTATTTCCATTGCTACTGAAGCTCCTCACTAATTAACCTTCGCAATTTCCATTGCTACTGCAGCACCATTGCTACTGAAGCACAAAAGTAAACAAAATGTCTGTGTGTGAAACACTACCTTGCCATCCTGAGCAACTTACGGATATAAAAGAACGGCCGTCTGCAGACCGGTTGTCCTTTAATAGTTATCCGTATCCCATACGGGTACGGAATGCTCAGCGCAAATATTTCACCTTCACTTGACTAAGTCTTTCCTGATATCCCATTTTTTGTATGGCTGCCTGGCCGGTGTGCTGTAGCCTTGGGGACGCCTGAGGAGCACGCACGTTGACTAGGGTGGTTGTGCAAACGACTCACGTCGCATAATTGCCGTTGTAACCGGCATATGTGTTTTGGGAAGGAAGGAACTGATTTTTTTTTTTGTACTATGGCATACTATAAAAACCTAGACTGCGACTTCGCATCAGGTCAACACCTGTCGAGCCAACGAATTCGTACGTCTTAGTTCGCTTTGAATATTCTAAAGTGATGGAAGTCGACCAATTCTAGATTCCACGTTACACCGTTCAAAGAACGCAGTCAGAGTCGGGAATTCGGGCGCCTCCATTTCGGCGGATACTCTGGCACCGTATGCCCAGTGATGCTAACCTCACAGATTTTTTATGGTCCCAGTTCGGGATCCGAGCTGAAACTTCCATAGTTCCACAGTTAACCTTCCACTATTTTCATCTATTTTCTTCTGTCAAAGCATCTTTTGGAATCTCTCCTTCGTATTTCTGACTTGCACTTTACAAGTAACAGCTTCACTGTTACCAGACCTTTCGGTCTCCTTTGGGGGGAGGGTAGCTGTAGTGACCGCCATCAGCCGCACTTCAGTCTAAATTTCTTAAATTATTAAAACCATCTTCTAAAAATTAAATAAAGTTAACATAATCATTCTTAAAATTTTAGATCACTATTTTCATTCAACATTACCCTTAAATCTATTAAAATTTGACCAAAGAAATACTTCGACAAGAAAGAACGGCGTTTTTACCTAGAACCATATCGCAAGTTCATCCGTTTCCGGAAAATTCCGGAAACGCTCGCCCGCTCAAAGCGCATATAAGGCCGGCTTCACAGGCAAAGTCGTCATTCTCTTATAGATCCTCCTAGCGCTTGGGCCCCAGAGCGGGCAATTGTAAGTATCAAGTGTAACGATAAGTGTGTATTATGTCTTAACTTTCCTGTGTTGTGTCTTAACTTGTTCCGTGTTAGGGAGCTCTCGTTATTGTGTCGTAGAAATATTCACTATGTTGTCTCTGTGCCAGTGTTAGTTAGTCACCAGCCTCAAGCTCACTGCCACATCTTTGTCATTGTTATCGTGTTTATGCCGTATTGTGCTGTCAGTGTTAGCCGATGTTGGCATTTGCTCCTTAGATATTTTAGTGCTGAGCATAGTGTTAAGACACCTTGCTGCCCACAGAGATCATTTTTGGTTTGCTCATTTTTTGTATGTTCCAGCTTCTAATTAATTGTGTTCTTAACTTTTGTATCTTGATTAAGTCAGTTTTAAATAATTTTGGAATTCCTCTGCAATTTTTAGTCAATGTTTAAATTCATATCTTGAGCAATAAAGCCATGATAGGTTATTTAAACCAATAGAGATTGTATCTTCTGTAGTCACTCACTCAAGTCAAGTCACATAAATAATCATTCTTTCTTGCTCATCGGAATAATAGAGTATAGAGACTTCACCTTTTCTCAGACTTATATCTTAGTACATTAATTATCTAATTACCTCAGTGCTTTAGCTATTATTTTTGGCTGTAGTTCATTTAAGCTCAGTTGTGCTGCTGCTTGTAATGTCAGGATAGAGCTTGTGACCAGTTGGTCAGGAACACTGATTCTGGTGTTAAGATGATTCAGGCTGCGACTCGGGCGCTAGAGTTGCGGACTGATTCTTATCACCGGACTCCTGCCATTGTTTATCCTGTTAATGTTGCAGTTTGCGCAGCCTTGCACATGTGTTATGAATGGACTCAATTTATGTGTTCAAAATAATCCAGCACGAATTCTCCTGACAGGATCTGCTGGACCATTCATTCATGCACTCACAAACACGTATGGAACCAAACCCTGACCTCTTAATGTAAGGAGCTTACCTCCTCCAAGTGTTCCCTCCAAGTTCTCGCCTCCAAGTGTTCCCTCCAAGCATCTCCTCATATTCAAAGTTCGCTATACCGGAAGGCCTGCATCCCTGCAGCTAAGCCGCTTGAACCTTTAGTTGTGACTACCTTTGGGCCGAGAGTCCCTTCCTACCGAGTTTTCCCAACCGGTAGCTATCCCCATACTCATCACTAAATTCACCACTCACTTAGTGTCGGAACCTCCCACACTTACACCATCATCGGCTTCACACTCCAGCACACGCTTCCACGAGCCTGAGCTGAACGAAGCGTCTGAAGTCCCGCAACCTCCTCGGACTCTCACCAAGATCGTCTCTCGAACAAGAATCAAGCCTCGCACTTCAGCGTGCAACCTTCTCTTCAATAAATTCCATACCGGCGAGTGAAACTATTCTCTCATTTTCCTCCGGTGTTGGCTTGTGGTAATGTTTGTTGTTGATTGTAGACGCTTGAAAGATTGCGTCCGAATACCCAGAACTCCTTCGGAGTCAGAGGCCTTAAATCATTCAATTAGCAATTAAGTGTGCTTGAAAAAGCACTGGTGACCTCGCCATTGTAAAAGAACATCCTCTGGTGAATTCGATAAATTCTTTGATATTCAACCCTTAAAAATCAAATTCAATTAGTTCCCCCCATAAGGGAGAACTTTATAGAAGCAAACAATTGAAACCGACTCTGCTCGTTGCACAAGAATTACTCTGGGAGCCGCTGCGTTTCGTATAATGCTAACTTTCCGTCCGTCCATTGTACTGGGTGACACGCACAAAAAAACAGGTTTAAAAAAACAGGTTTTAAATTTCAAGACTGATACATATCACCTTGTACATTGGATTTTAAAATGCCTTATGCCTTATAACTAACACCAGGACGCCGTTACGCTTTCCCCCGGTCAAGACCGGTACCCATTTCAGACACCTGGGTAGAGTGAGGCATTGTACTTGGAATTTTTCGCATATACCCAACAGAGAAAATCGCCACCAACGCCGGGACTCGAACCCTTGTTTGCCCGCACGGAGGCAGGTCCTAAAGCCACATGGCTATGACGAGCACTCGTATATACACTCGTATTCCTTTACATGCAAGAAAGAACGGTGTGGGCTTTCTTCACTTGTACTTACTTTTTGTTGTGCTCGAGACACACTTGCTGGTAACACTTTCAAGCATTTTGGAGAGGTCAAACCTACTTGTTGATAATCTACTCTTGATAGCTGAAGTTCCATAGTTTTCAAATCACTCAAGCTTTCATTGCACCTATATAAGCGATGAACGTGTTCTCTCCGCAATCATCTACTTATTTCGCTGCAGATCAAGAATTAGGAAAGCTAGATGACACAGAAGAGCTTCCCCATATCTTCAGATTCAGTCATCGTCGAATCGTTGTATTAAGAGTTCATTGTTAGTGTGGTCGTCATGGTAACAGAATAGGTTTTAGCATTTTTTATGTAGAATGAAAAAAATAAAATGCCGTATGAAGAAGAATTACATCTACCATTGCAGAATAGTTCATTTTTATTAGAAATTTGCATCAATAAGTGGAGCTAAATGTTCGCTATCACTTCATTTATTGTACAGATATTGTATAGATACTCTAACAACATTCATTTATATCGTCTATGCATCAGGCTTTAAATTCTGCGCGGTGTGAAAAGCTTCTGTATTACATGTCTAGTTTCTGTAGCAAATATGTTTGTTACGAATATAACTAGAGAATTCTACGAATGTATAACTGGGAAGGTAACTATCTCTTTTCATGTACGATGATATTTAACTTTATTAAAATAATTTCCAAAACTCGGGTGCTTCCTAATGCAAACTGTGGTGGTTATAAAGTTAGAAATTATTTAACCTGGGAGATGTGTATTGTTTAACCATGCAATTGTATTCGCCATTCTTAATCCACAGGCTTCATATAAATCATGTCAACTTAGAGGGTTTAAATGAGTTTACCAAATTTTGATCCCCCTCAGCATTTTGTCATTGTCATTTGTACTTGCATATTTCTTTTAATAAACTGCCAAGTTCAGTCTCCATAATTCATTGGAGAATTTGGGGTAAATGTTGAGGACTTGACCATAATTGATTTTCTAGTTTTGGATGCCTAAATATTGTTAATGAGATGAAAATAAATAATTTTCTTCAATGCACTTTCCGTCGGAAATGAGTATTTCACAAGTTATGGCGGTAAATGAGTTACCGGAACTCCAGTGTTTGAGGCAGGAAAAAATATACCGCGTGGTCCGACGTGAAAGTAAACATGCGTTGCCGCATGTTTGCAAGCCGACTTTGCCATAACTCCACTTTTTGATGCGGGAAAAAATAAATAAGAGAAGCAAATCCCCTATTACAAACGTGAAGAGGTTGGGTCGTGAGGGTTAGCCACATTTCTTTTAGTGAAAATTATAAAGAAAGGTTGTAACCGACCCATTACGTCGAATGATGCAAAACACATGTAGCCATCACCGCTGCTTCGACGTAACTGGCGGCCTTGAGGTGACCGCAGGTCCGTCCGTGACTTCAACCCCGGTATAGTATGGGTTCGACGTATCTGGGAACTTTCGAATCAAGTCTTTTGCATCGACAATATAACTCGTCATCTCATTAACTATGTTTATGCATAGTAGAATTTTAATTGATTTATAATTTTCACTAAAAGAACTGGGGCTAACCCTCACAACCCAATCTCTTTACGTTTGTAATAGGGTGATGCTTCCCTTATTTATTTATTCCCGCCTCAAACACTGGAGTTCTGATAACTCATTTACCGCTATAACTTTTAAAATACTCATTTCCAACGGAAAGTGCATTGAAGAAAACTTGGGTCAATATTGAATATAATATTGTCAACGAATTTCATAATTTCGTAGGTATAGATGGGTAATATAGTCGATTTTAAGACGTTTTACACGAATCGCAATATGCCCGGAAATGCTTAGTTTAGGAGATATAGGATAAATAACACCAGGTAAGAATAGCATTAACGGCAGTTTCGATATGGCTCTTCCGGCGTTTTGCGGACGCGGACCACGCCAAGTTTTTTGGCGGGAGTCATCGGCCTCGGTATGGTTGAGTTAAATTAAGATATATTAGGCTTACTTAGGTTAGGATACTTAACTAAATTAACTTTACCAAACCTAACCTCATCTATCGTTACGTCAGAACCGGATTTCTGCTTATTTACCTCTCCGTTTGTTCAATTTTATAAATGACGTTCCTATAACTTCAAAGTTGAATATCTCCAAAAATAAGCATTTCCGGGCATATTGTCATTCGTGTAAAACGTCTTAAAATCGACTATATTACCTATCTACACCTACAAAATTATGAAATTCGCTGACAACATTATATTCAATATTGACCAAAACTTGTTTCTTTTGATCTCATTAGCAATATTTAGGCATCAAAAATTCGAAAATCAATTATGATCAAGTCCTCAACATTTACCGAATTTGGTAAACCTTGAGGATTACCCGGGAATCGATACTTGATTTTTCGGTGCCTAAACATAGTTAATTAGATCAAAATAAACAATATTTCTTCTATGCACTTTCCTTGCCATTGTGAATAAGTATTTAACAAGTTATAGCGGTAAAGCACTTACCGCAACTCAAGTGTTTGGAGCAGGAAGTAATTCATCAAGCCCGGCGAATGGCAACACTGAAATGGCGTCTTGCTTCCTTCGCACTCATCAAAAACGAAACTAAACCTACCGTGCTAACTCATAAAATATTCATTTGACAAAAAAATTGTATAGAAGTAAAGTAGTTTATTTTGATTTTATTACCATGATTTAAGCAACAAAAATTAAAAAATCAATGAGTAGCTGTTTATCCGAGCGCATTCGTCATCAAAGACGAAACTAAACCTACCGCTATAATACGTAAAATACTCATTTGCGACAGAAAGTGCATAGAAGAAAACTTGCTTATTTCAATCTAATTCACTATGTTTAGGATTTGGAAAGTGAAAAATCAATTCCCGGTTAATCCTCAACATTTACCTTAGAATGTACCTTACATTATGTATTTTAATAGAAATATAAAAATAAAAAATCCTTTTTTAAGGTCAACAAAATTCTCGGTAAATGTTGAGGATTAACCAGTAATCGATTTTCCACTTTTTGGTGCCTAAACGTAGTTAATTAGATCAAAATAAACAAGTTTTCTTCTATGTACTTTCCGTTGTAAATGAGGATTTTACGGGTTGTAGCGATAGGTTGTTTCGTCTTTGATGATGAATGCGCTTGAATAAAAAGCTACTCATCGATTTTTTAATTTTTTTGCTTGAATCATGGTAATATCATAATAAACGGTAAATCTGAAGGATATGTCAGTTATCGATTTTGTAAATTTTGATGCCTAAGCATAGTTAATTAGATGGAAATGAACAAGTTTTCTTCTATGCACTTTCCGTCTCAAATGAGTATTTTATTAGTTAGAGCGGTAAATGACTTACCGCAACTCCAGTGTTTGAAGCGGCAGGTAATTCAAGGAGCACCTCGGACAGCAACACTGCAATGCGCACTCGTTTCCAGTGCGATCTTCATCAAAAACGAAACCAAACCTACCGCTATATCTCGTTAAATACTCATTTTACGAAAAAAGTGTATAGAAGAAAAGTTGTTTATTTTGATGTTATTACCATGATTCAAGCAACAAAAATTAGAAAATCGATGAGTAGCTGTTTATTCTAGCGCATTTGTTATCATAGACAAAACTTAACTTACCGCTATAAATCGTAAAATACTCATTTGAGACGGAAAGTTTATAGAAGAAAACTTGTTTATTTTGATTCAATTAATTAGTTCCAGGCACCAAAAAGTGGAAAATCGATAACTGACATATCCTTCAGATTTACCTAATAAACTACTTCTCTTCTATAAACTTTTTTTGTCAAATGAGTATTTTACGAGTTAGCGCAGCAGGTTTTATTTTTTGAGCGATTGAGCTGTTGGAGTACATTTGAATGCTTCGTAATTTATTATTAGCTCACACGCGGAGCTTGAACTCACTTCTAGGATCTTTTACTTAATAACGCAATAGAAATTATGACCCAGAAATAACCAATTATAACGGTATTAATTTTTGTCTTAGATGGCAAGGGCTCGATCATTTGAGCGCGTCAGAAGCAAGCGTCCATTGCAGTGTTGCCATCTGACACGCTCGATGGATTGCTTCCTGCTTAAAACACTTGAGTTGCGGTAACTAATTTACTGCTATAACTCATAAAATACTTATTTACGACGGAAAGTGCATAGAAAAAAACTTGTTTATTTTGATCTAATTAACTATGTTTAGGCACCAAAAAATGGAAAATCAATTACTGGTTAATCCCCAACATTAACCAAATTAAGTTCAGCAGTTGAATTGTGCACTAAGTAAATACTTTCACCTATTTTTTCATAACAAGTCAGATGGATTGGATTAGGAGGGTGTCAAAAATTTATTTATATTGCAAAATGTTGCCCTAGATCTGCAAAGCTTCACTATATCCATCTACTGTGATAAACTTTCTCATCTGAATCTTGATCAGAATAATGCCATTTTGATGTCAATTTATAATGACTAAATATTAATGTTGATTTCATACAACCACAATTTGATATGCAATTAGTGCATATGATATGACTACAGGTATGCCAAAACTAATCTATAATACAAGCCATCTAAGACATATATATTATTATGTGTCTATATAAATGTTTAATCTGCAAGTGTTGAATAATTTGCTCCCCTCAGGGGTAGTGATGCAAAAAAAAACGGTTTTATTTGATGGCGGTTTTTTTTGCAAAAAAAACGTGTTTTTATGTGTTTTTTTTTGTTTTTTTTGTTTATTTTTGCACACACCTAAATTTTGTCGGGTATATGTCTGGTTTTTTTGGACACCTAAAATATATTTTAAATCCAATGTTTTTAGTCATTTGTTTGTTATAAAAACATTAAAAAGAAACCATACAGTAAAAGTGGTGGCGGGTAACCCACAATTACCTAGAGGCGTCTAAGAGGAACAGCAGGAGCCACAGAACTTATATTGATGGAGTCAAAATTCAGAGCTTTCTATCCCTACTATGTCTGATTTTATTTTTATGTGACCAAAAAAATCAGACATAGCAGAGATAATAAGCTCTGAATTTTGATTCCATCAATATAAGTTCTGTGGTAAGTTATGTGGCTCCTGCTGTTCCTCTTAGACTCCTAGGTAATTGTGGGTTATCTGCCACCACTTTTACTGTATGGTTTCTATTTTATGTTTTCATTAAAAAAAAATGACTCAAAAACATAGATATTAATATATTTTAGATGACCAAAAAACATGCTGTTTTTTAAAACATGTTTTTTTACAAAAAATTCTGACACGTGATATTATGATTTTTTTGTAAAAAAAAAACAGAATGGTTATATTTGGTACCAGAAAATATATTAATATTAATATATTTTCTTGTACCAAATATAACCATGCTGTTTTTTTACAAAAAAAATCATTCTAAAAAACAATATATTTTATATGACCTAAAAACCCCATGCAGTTAAGGGCACGGTTCGGGTCTATTTTCAGATTATGGTCATTTTTCAGTTTATAAACTCATCTTATAGAGATTTTTCTTGCGCATCCAACGATATAATTGTCTTTCAAGTACGTCAATTGGTTGGTCTTCTGGACGGGGTAAAAGACGCGCACTAGTGTGACCTTGGGGTGCGCCAATGGATGGGTGACCTCCCTCTTCCCCCCCCATTACGAGCCAGTATTCAGTGTTTCTCTACTGGAATAGCAAGAGATTTCATTCATGGCCTAACTTGAAATGCTTTCGTACTCAAAGAAACATAGTATTACTCACTTATAAATTATGATGGTGTAATTGAGTGTTTGTTTTGAGTCCGGCTGCTGAGTCATCAGCTAATTAGCTGGCTATGTAAACATAAACGCCTCCCGGAGTTTTGAAGCTACAGGAATGGCAATTATATCAATCGAAAGGGCCTAAAAAGAGCTACAAAGCAATACAGGTTTTTGAAAAAAAATTTAGTCAGCATTGAAAATAAAAAATTATTGAAAAATTAACCATGTTTTGAAACTTATATTTATTGACTTCTGGTATGGATCCTTACCCACTATTTTGAAGGTACATAAGAAGGTACAGAATCACTGATAAGACTCAATTAAAAAATTAGTACAGAACGATAAAAATTTTTTTTTGGAAAAATGGCTTTTCTGAATACTAACCTTCTTGATTTTTGAAAACCTACTTCTTCCACCGTTTTGAAGGTACAGAGATGGCGAGCATACCAATCAATAGCGATTGAAAAGGAAAATAGATCCGGTGCAAAAGTTTTTTCAAATTTCAATTCACCGCGAAAATTAGAAGCAAATTATTCAAAAAAGTGAAAAAAGAGGTCATTTTTGTGGAAAAAAGTTCTCAAAATTCAAAAAATAAAATAATCGAAAAACTTTTGCACCGGATCTCTAGACAAGACAATTTGCTATGTAGAGAATATTTTCTGAGTTCTGTGAGTTGAAAATTGTAGGAGTAGGATTTTCCGCAACACATGTTTTTTCATGTTTTTTTAAGAAAAATCTTATTCACGTATGGTTACAAAAAATTTGCACAAATCAAAAAAGTTATTAATAACATTTACATCGACGGTAGATATCTCAGAAAAACCCACCGAGAACTTACAGACTTTTTTTTTACCCCGAACCGTCCCCTTAACACATTAACTGCGATGGGTTAAACTTCAGTTCAATATTCAATTCAAATTTAAGGAGATCATCCGGGTTTGAGACCTTTTTTTGTCCAATTTATTTGAAAATTGGCCAGTATATGTCTTTTGTGAAAGTAAACCTTTTTTACTCATGTCATTTTTTCGATTTAGGCCTCAGTTTTTTTTGACAAAAAATGTGTTTTTGGTATATTTTTCAGATTGGAACTCCTCCTTCAGTTTTGATGCTAGAACAAAAAAAAAGACAGTTTTAGAATCCTTGGAACAATTCTAACAAATGCACATTCAGTTTTTTTTTCAAATTCAAATTTTTTCTGTTTTTGTCAAAATTTTTGGAAATTTCAAAAATCAGCAACAATTTTTAGGGTTTAGAGCTATATATTTCTTCAAAGAATTCAAATTTGAAAAAAAGCCAAATGTACGTTTGTTAGAAATATTTCAAGGATTCTAAAACTGTCTTTGGATTTGTTCTAGCATCAAAACTCGAGAACTAGTCCCGGGATGAATGTTGAAAATTATAAGTGTTGGGTATAAGCAAAAAAAAATTATGTTGAAGTGTAATATAATGAACAATTGATGTAATTGAATGCAGTTTTAATTTTTATTTCGATACTTTCAATACATAACTTCATATTCAAACTGTGAATTGTGATTTAAAAAAAAAATAATTATAAAAATTTTTCCTTTTTTATATCAAAAAAATAATTTTTTTTTCAGTCTGATTCTTATGAAATTTGACTATGGTATGTAACCTTTGAAAAGAAACAATTGATTCCATTCATTTTTTTGATTCAGGCCTTAGATTTGGCAAAAATTTGACATATTGGTTTTTAGGTATTGATATTTCACTAATATCGATATTTCAAAATGGGACTCCTTCAGTTTTGATGCTAGAACAAAAACAAATGCAGTTTTAGAATCCTTGGAACATGTCTAACACACTCAAATTCGGCTTTTTTCCATTTCCCATTTGTTCTCTTTTTATATGGGGTCAAAATCGGGAAAATTGAAAGATTTTGGTCCCTTCACTCCCCCTCCTCCCCGGGAGGGGGGAATTATTGTCGTAGCGCCATAAAATTTTAGGAACGAATAGTCCACCAACTAAGGGTCCTTTTACAACAAAAACATGCAAAATGACCATGACATCGCAAGGGCCCCGGATGATCTCCTTTAAGTCAATTACGTTAATCAACTTTGAAAATGGCAAACATTAAGTGGATCTTGTCTATATTAAGCTTTTATAAAGTATTAATAAACAATAAGTTAGTGACTGCAGGTGGGTCAACAGCACTATGAAAATCACCTAAGTGACCACCGGTGGGTCCCTTTGCAGGGAATGTGTTAAAAAAAACTTTTTACTAAAAAATCATGACTGAAAAAACATGAGTAACATATTTATTAGACCAAAAAAATGTATTTTTACTACAAAATCATGACCTAAAAACATGAATATTTTATGAGACCTTAAAAAACCCATGCTGTTTTTTTAAAAAATATGTTATTTTACTAACAATGATATGTAAGAAACCTGGATATGAATATATTTTATGTGACCAAGAAAACCATGCTGTTTTATTTCACGTGTTTTCCATAAAAACGATGTCTTAAAATCATGGACTTTGATATATTTTGTCACCAAAAAATTTATGTTTTTTTTAAAATGTTTTTTTAAAAACACGTTTTTATATTAAAAAGTTATTTATTATTCATTTTTTGGTCAGGACTTCATTGTAAAAAAAAACATGAATATTAATTTATTTTAAGTGACCAAAATTCATGCTCTGAAAAAAAGTTTTTATTACAAAAATTCATGACTAAAAAAAAACATGAGTATTATTAAATTTTATCTGACCAAAAAACCATGACATTTTTAAAAAACATGGTTTTTTTTCACAAAGTCATTAATATCTATGTTTTTTTATGGATGATTTTATTTGGTAAAGAAACATGATTTAAAAAACCAGCATGGTTTTTTTGGCATATAGAATATATTAATATCCATGTTTTTTAGTCATGATTTTTCTGTAAGAAAGATGTTGTTCAAAAAAACAGCATGGTTGCTTATGGTCAAATGAAGATTAATATCCGTGTTTTTTAGTCTTGACTTATTTGTAACAAAAACATATTCAAAAAACAGCATGGATTTTTTGGTCACATAAAATATATTAATATCCATTAGAAACATACCAGGTCTTAGAATAAAATATCTACAAAGAATCTATTCACTCTATGAAACCTTTCGGAGACTAGCTCCATCCTCATTAAGTCATTCAGCAAAATGTTTTTTAAAGGAACAGTGAAAATTCATTGTCCATTTTACCACATTTTACTGAATGACTAAGGATGGAGCTGGACTCCAAAAGGTTTTGTGGAGTGAATAGATTCTTAGTAGATATTTTATTCTAAGACCTAGTACAGTTCTAATAAATATGATTTCAATATTAACAGCGTTCTTTGTTTATAAGTTTGTCTGCTTGAAGAAAATAACTTTCCTGATATTGACATCCGTGTTTTTTGGTCGTGATTTTTTTTGTTTTTTTAAAAAATTTTTTTTTGGTCCCATATAATATAATAATAGTTATGTTTTTTTAGTCATGATTTTTCTGTCAAAAAACAATGTTTAAAAAAAACAGCATTGGATTTTTTAGATCACATAAAATATATTAATATCCATGTTTTTTAGTCATAATTTTGTATAAATAACATGCTTGAAAAAAAACAATGATTTTTTAGTCCCATCTCTATCAATGACCATAAGTAAAGATATGTTATTATAACATACCATTTTGGGAGTTGAAGGTCATTCACATGTATTGTAAAATAAATGAAATATCAAAACATGGAACCGCAGAAAATGAAAAATCTCATAAAACCATAGAAAACCATCAATTAAGGAGTATGCTGTTTTATTTTGTAATCCGACATGAAAGCAAATATTGTAAAGTGGTTCTTTTCCTTGCTGAGTTATTTACAGACAAAATATTTAAAAAAAAACAAAATATCCACGTTTTTTTTGGCCATGGTTTTTTTTTGTAAAAAAAGCGTGTTTTTTTTAAAAAAACGGCACGGTTTTTTTAGTCACATCTCTACTCAGGGGGATACAACTTCTATGGGAATTAGCACTCCCAGGGGAACTATGTAAGGGCCTGAGCTAAAGGTTAGGTAGGCTTTCTTTTTGTTAAAATAGAATAGGTTTTTGTTTTGTTGCGGACCATCTTTTTTGGGTTCACTGCTGTCCTGGTTTTCAGCACCTACTACTTTCTTCTTCAACTTTTTTTTGTTTCATGATCTTCTTTCTTAGCTTCCTGTTTCTGTGCCCTTTCTGCATAGATTCCGTGTTTCTTTAAGTCCAGACTAAATAGTGCCTTCTTCCTTCCTCTCTTTGGATAGCCTTTGTTGCGGATAGGGAGGCTTAAACTAACTAATAATCTAATCTGAATAATTTGCTAGGTAGGGGCTAAAAGAATTTGATGAGTGTATCTGTGATACAGGTTTCACTACTTCACAGGTTTGAATGTAATGCTTCAATCTCGAATACAGTAATATCTCACCATAAAAATTTAATTTGTTTCAGGATCTACATTGTATGTTGAATTATTAGTGTGTTGGATCAATTATTCCCATAGAAATATATGTAAAACCATGTAATTTGTTCCATAACTTAAAACTTGCCTAATTTTTGCTTCATATTCGTTGAGATCATAGAGATGTTGTGGCCATATTGCTTTGCCAGATCGCTCTCATACATACCATGTTCCTAGTTTCTATGATTTCTTACTTTGATATGAAAGCATTCCCCTTTTTTTCACAACTACAATGACTTGCATTAGCCTTCTTTGGACCCATGATTATAGAATAATGATAAAATAAGACTTATTATCACAAAGAAGTGGGAGCTGATCGCTGAAGATATTTATGGAGCGAAGCGCAACTGTGAACTGACCTCTCGGTCTTGTCATGAATGTTGCCGCATGATGAGGTTAACCACTAAGCTTTGATGTTGTTTGTTGGATTTTCCATTGGATATAGAGCCAATAGTTTGTTCAAATTTCATGTTGTGTGTTGAAAAATTTGTATGTTGAAACAATCATATGTTGAGGTGTAACTGTATTGTTAAGATAGATACATTTTGGATTATGTGCATTCTGAAAATCAGTATCAAGAAAACCTCGAAGGGTAGTGAGGCATGTATCAAAGGTACTGCAAATGCACCATCAGTTTTTGAAATAATCTGTAAGTGATGCTATTTTTAACTTAAAACTAAATAATTTACATTGTTTATTAATTATCATTAGTGGGTATAATTTATGACAAGGCACAAGATATTAGTCTGCTATTGTTCCCTGAGTTGCATTTAAATAAGAAGATTACGTTTTTATCTATTTCAGCAACTAAAGGCCATATTTTGGAAAATACTTCATTGACAAAGTTATACCATACATGGAATATAACTACAGCAGAGTACTGTAAAGAAATATTTTAGGTTTGTTCATTTACTTTCATAAAAGGTTAATAAATAGAATAATATTTATATATATATGATACCATACAAAAGTTTAATTCTGATACATTTTGTCAGTTTCTATCCCTTCTAAATGCAGCTTAATGAAATTCTGTAGATTTCTATTCAAACTGGGGTATTGAATCAGAAATACATGATACAATCAAAAGCAGTAAGTACAATTCTTATTGACATCCTGTATGTCTTGTCCCATTAGTGCACGTGTGTGTCACGAGTGTTCAATTTGACCTATGTGTTCCAATGAAATGCTTCATTTTATTCAAGTTGGGTACTGAACATGGGTTACGAATGTATTGAAATGAAAGAGAAGTCAATGCAATGCTATAGTAACAAACTTATTTTATTTTTTATTTTTATTGGTCATTAGTCATGAAGCAATGTACCTATTGCATCAGAAAAATTTGTCTGCATCTGTGAAACTAACTTGAAATAAAATACTTAGCCCACCATACATAGTCCATACCATAGTCAAATATTGATCTTATTAAGGTATCTGTATGATGCCATCATTTTTGATGTAATGGGAACTTCTATTTTTATATGATCATCACAGACTTGAACCTATTTGAGTCTCTTTACTGGTTCATGAACTTCTAGCCTATGGTGAACCTCATGAAATGGTTTGAAAATTTGTCTTACCCTAATTTTTTAAAACTGTATAATCAAGAACAAAAGGAGCTGAGAAATAATAATCTTAATATTGAATATGTTGGTTTGTTTATTAATATTGTAAAGAGAGGACAATCAGAGAATATGCAATTGCATAGTGAGAATTTTGCACCAGATTTTAAAGTCTACTATTGTTCCCTAAGCCACCCTTGAATTATAAGACTGAATTTGATCTATATTAACAACTGAAGGCCATATTTTGGTAAACACTTTGTCAATAAGGCTATGTCATACCTGAAATAAAACTACAGGAATGTCAGTCAGTGACTTAAGTATTTTTTTCCTTTGCAGAGAGTGCTTGTGCTGGTACACTCGGACCTTGATGCCATTTGCTCTGGCAAAATTTTGCAGTCCCTCTTTCATGCTGACCATATCCTCTACACACTCTGCCCTGTGCTCACTTTGACAGACCTGCAATCTGCTGTTGAAAGTCATAAGGAACAGGTAAATTTTTATTTGTTATTTTATACAGATATGTTAAAGTTAGAAGTGCATCATGTTGCACTGGAGTGAATTTTTCCAAACCAAGCATATCAGTGATACATTTTGAACTTCACTGCCTTGTTCTTCTGTGTGGTGTGCTGATGTATGTATGATACAAATTCTCGACATGTATGTTTGATATAGGATTGAGGGTTCCCCTAAGTTTATGCAGTATGGTTTGTTGAGTAATTTATAAAAGTAAACAATTACCAAAATGGAAAAATCTGTATTCTTTCTTTACGGTAGCTAGTACCTTCTGATATATTTGTAGTAACCTGCAATAGTTTGTTGTAAAAGCATGCAGTGACTGCAGTTTGTTCCTACATCCATTTTCATACGTATTATGCTCAAGCAAATAGATGCAGCTTATTTTTCCATACTTCTTTGGATGCAATTGTCTCTTCATTTCAGGATTTTTTTTTCAAGTAAATTTAATAATTAGTGGGATGGTCTGTCCATCATTTGGTGGCACCTTTATCTTTCTACTCTCAAATTGTATCAGTAACAAACATGTGATTATTTTTCTTGTTGACAGTTTCACCCTTGCAGCTGAAAAATTTCACCTTGCTGAAAAATTTAAATTACAGTATGGGAGTATGACTGTAGGAGATAAATTAATAACTAAGTTTTTGTGATATATTTTTCTTTACCTTCAAAATGATGATTTGGTTAAAGGGGATCTACCACCCTGAATCTGACCTAATGGTTCAAAGGTCACTGTACACATTTCTATTGCACCTAGGGAAACGAAAATGCAGACAGATATGTAAAATTGAATTCCAAACACATTTGCTTCTATAAAATTTTTCGATTTTTGCAAAAAAAAGTTAATTTTTGAAAACAAGAAAAAAAAACGTTGAGCCAAACCAATCTCACTCTACAATTTTCAACATAAAAGCGTGATTTTGGTCTCATTCGAAGCGGAAGGACTGTGTCAACGTTGTCAGGTAGGATCTTTTTGAATTTTGAACACGAAAAAAATTGGATTTCGAACTAGAAACATTGAATATTGCTGAGTAAGATAGGTTTGGCGCAATGTTTATTTTCTTTCTTGTTTCCAACAAGTAACTTTTTTTCAAAAATTGGAAAATTTTATAGAAGCTAATGTGTTTGGAATTCAAGTTTACATATCTGTATGCATTTTCGTTCCCTTAGGTGCAATAGAAATGGAAAAAATGACATTTGTAAAATTGGGTGATTCAGGTAAAGCCCAGGGTTGTAGAACCCCTTAATGTTCTTGTACAATAGTTTTTAATTCCTTAGTATGTATTTGTTACATGGTTCATGTGTTTAAAATTGACACTGTTTGTTTGTTCTATTACTTCCTTGACACTAATAAATTTTACTCACTTGTCAATTTTTACGTACCTTTTATTTGATCTGTAAATGTCTTTGACCAGGCTGTCACACCTGGATGTAAAATGAAAAGTATATGAAAATGAAATGAAGGTTGTTATATATTTCTTTTACCTTGTATGTTCGTTGCATGTTAATATTTCAATTTAATTTGGGGACAGTTTTGTCTGCCATTCCCAATATCTTTCATAAAAATTGTTGGTAAGGGATTAGAGGTGTGTTATATTTGTTATTTTTTCAGATCAGTTCAATTGTTCTGATAAATTGTGGTGGGACACTGGACCTTGTTGAGTTTCTTGGACTACCTCCTCACATCAAAGTTTTCTTGGCTGACACTCACCGACCTCTACACGTGTGCAACATTTACAGCGAAGATCAAGTATGTTTTATCTTTGTTTTGTTCAAACGATTCTGTGCTCTTCTGTGGGTTCTCCATTTTTGACTTGGAATTTTTGTCCTATTTGTTTTTGCTGTTATGGTGTATATACAACTATTATTTTTGAATGCATAAGTTGCCCCTTAGTTAAATTTTATTGGTGTTAAACATTGGTGTAATGGGAGTTGAATCTATTGCATATTTTGAACTTTCCAGATTCGGATATTGAGTCAACTGGAGGATGATGAAGAGGTTCCTGCATTTGCTGATGTCTTCAGAGATGAAGAGGTAGTTCTTATATGTTACTTCTAAGCAACTGACATTCGATAATTTCTCTTATTCTCATGCATTGAAACATAGCCAGCATGTTTTCTAGCAAGCCTCTGCAAGATCTGAGATGCAAATTGTATGCGTCTGTCCTCATCACCATAGCATGACTCGTTACCCCCTGATGCACTTAGTTTCTTTTGATGAATGATTTCTTTATTTTAATAGAAAACTAAAGATTTAGCAAGTTTTATGATCCACAGCAGAATTCATTTTTATTTTGTAATAAGGACAATGCATTGTATCTTGAAACTTTTTTCATCTAATTAATTCTTCCTTTTTATTTTTGTCTTAAGAAGAATGGTTTCTGACTGATATGGTATTTTTTATGTTAAAATGAACTTTGTGTGTCCTATGAAATGTGTCCCAAAGTGTTGCAATGCTAAACCTTGTATTGGGCTGCACTTCTATTTTATGTTGATACTTCTTTTGTTGAAGTGATGCAAAATTGAGTTTAGCAATAAAACTGCATTACTAATGGGGAATTTTTATTATCATCTTCCTTTCTATTACAATTGTTAGCTGCAACAAAATTGCACACCCTAAAGCAAAGCATTCTATTATGGGATTTAAACATTGCAGAGTTCTGACAGTGAAGACGAGGATGACGAGAGTGGCAACAGAATATCAGAGGCCCGGCTGGAGCGGCAGAGGGAGCGGCGACTGTGGGATCAGAAACGCAGCAAGCTCCTGTTTGACTACTCCCAGTTCTCTTATTTTGCTGGATCGGTTTGTGTTATACCCCAGATTATCTGGTTCTACTTTTTAAAAAGTTCTTATGGAAGCATTGTGTCAGTTGTCTTTTTTGGTGTATGCTCATCTTGCGTTGAACTGCTCCATATTTTCCTCTTCAACTGTGTGGTACTACCGTGTGTCTCTCAACAGCCATTTGCTGATGTAATTTGCTTCTATTTATTTCCATTCTAAACTCCAACCTAGAACACATGCTTAACTTTCTTGCACCTATCTCATCTGAACCATGCCCTGTTTTTTTTTAATGCTCCTCTCCTCAATATCTCATTTTTTATATAATCTGTAGTTTTCCCAATGCCACTTTGATTTGTAACATTCTCTTGCTGTTAGACAATTCTTTTGTTCACATGTTCCTTAAATAAACAAGTGTCAATTTATTAAATATTCTGCAAGCGATATGCATTTCACTTTGATCTATTTGCGAATGAAATTGATAAAAATTAAAGCTTTCATTTGAATATGTATATTAATAGGATCATATTTTATCAGTGATTATTGTATAAGTATCAGTTAAAATATGAAAATTCAATTTTATTGGTAGGAACCGCCATTCGAGAGGTTTTTGTTACCATGTAAAAGCTTTATGGTATTAGTATATAATCACCTGCCTAATTGTGAAAATTTTCTTCAGTGATTGAGCTGCACTTTATTGGTTGCTTGAATAGTGAGTTCATGTCATTTGTGTTGGCAGAGTGCGACACTCATGTTTGAGCTGGCATGGAAGCTCTCCAAGGACACGTGCGATCTCTTGTGGTGAGTACCATTCTTTTTTTCCACTGTGGGCATAGCGCTATGTTTTGTCTGATAATTACAGGCGTGTCTTGTGCACTGCTGAGAAAATTAGGCAGTTTTACTGTTTATGGCACCCACACTTAGGATCGTGTAGTATTATCTGTGGAGGTCTTCTTGCATTCATGTTATTGAGGAGGCATGCAGCGATAGGATATTGAGTGGCAATAGCTTCGGTGATCAATTCAATTGTTTTTGTTGCTGCTGTTTGCACCATTAGAAGAAGGAGTGGATTGTTTATCAGATACATCAATTGATCAATCAGAGTTGTGATTTCCGTGGTGCACCGTGTATATGAGCATGGCGTGTGCAGGTTAGCCATCGTGGCGCTGAGCAGCGAGCGGCTGTGCAGCGCGCGGGAGCAGCACAGGCTGGCGCTGTCAGCCGCCGCCCTCAACACGCACGTGGCGCGTCTCCACCACACCCTCAACACCGACACCTCCGAGCCCGCTCCTGACAACATCACCTTCCAGAAAGAGTGAGTTTGCCACTTCAGATTCAGTGATAGTTAAGTTTTTGTTATAGTTTGTGGGGCATATGAGTAGCTCGATTGTAGTGCTCAAGAGTTCGCTTTAAAACTGTCCAGGAGGAGTAAGTGTCGGTCAGTAAGGGCTTCATTTAAGGTCATAATCTAGTCACTACATTAGAAACTGGATTGTAGTGCCTATGAGTCTGCTCTAAAACTGTCCAGGAGTAAGTGTCGGTCAGTAGGGGCTTCATTTAACCCTTTAAAGTCTGAATTTTTGTACTCGTATTACCGTTAACACAACCACCGTCACTAAACTGGCGCTGGCATCAGGCAGTCACCGATATCAGGATGGGATAGGAACTGCCACTCGGCAGAGAACTTCAAAGAACACATTAGGGAACTAATTGAACTAGAAATACAATATATTGAGGGTATTTTTGAAAGAGGACACTGGTGTCCTCTGGGGCGTTAAAGGGTTAAGGTCATAATCTAGTCACTACATTAGAAACTGGGTTGTAGTGCCTTGTGCTAGAGCTGCTAGAGCTCTCCAAGATGAGAAAGTGTTCAGTTTTACCTTCGTTTACTATCCCTGAGTGAGGTGAACGTGATGAAGACTAATCTGTGATGGCGCGTGAGTGTAATGTGTTGTGTGTGTGCAGCGTGCAGCTGGCCTTGTACCGGCACTGGAGCGTCGTAGAGAGCATGAAGCACACCCTGCACATCTCCACATCACTCAAGCTCTGGACGCACAAGGGCGAAAAGAAGATGCTCGAACTGCTCGCTGAATTGGGGTGAGTCGCTTTCACTTTTCAATTGAAAGAAGTTTTAATCCCTCAATACCTCAAAAAATCTAAAGTTTTAGTTGTTGTCATGATGGTTGATCATTTTTATTTGGATTTTACTAATGTTTTTAACTACAGCTCAAATGCGTTATTTACAATCGGAATAGTATTGTTCATTTTGTACCCTCTCATGTATGTTTAGTTTAGTTGCATTTAAATCGCAACATTATCAGTCATATTTTCATTGTGAATTATATTAGTGAGAAATATTCAGTTTTAAGTTAGTTGGTTTAACCACTTGTAGTGACACTAACTTTTTTGTTGTTTTGCATCTTCTATAGTAGCGCTTCCTGTGCTAATTGCGAGGCAATTAATGAACTTACTTGTTGAAATGTTGAACAGGTTTTATGAAATTTGATTTTATCCTTGTTTTGTAATGCATATGGCACACACTTAATGCTGCCGTTTTGCAATATCCACGGTGCAAAATTATCTATGTTTGTGAATGCCAGTTTTGGAGATTTTGTTGCTGGAGTAAGCATTTAGGGAAAATGTCTTGTTTTTCTTATTCTTAGTTTCTATTTTTTAACAGGTTGCCTCTCACCGAATGTCGACAGCTTTTCTGCGGCATGGACGTCAACCTGAGGAGTGAATTACCGACTTTACTGGAAGGTAGTAGTGACTTGTCTCACTGTTGGTGCCTGCTGTGTCAGACAAGTCACTTTGACTGCTGAAAATGAGCGTTTGTAAAATCTGTGCTATGTTTTACTTATATCAAATATATTTTACGATATCAAATGGTGACTGGTTGCACTTGACTCAACTTTTGGATAACTGGTGCTTGGTCGCAGATTGAATGCGAATATTTTGAAGTTTTGATCTGTTCCAAATACTTTTCTGAATAGGCCTTTTACTTTTTTTTCTTCATCAACTACGAGCAATGTTCATTGTTCCTGTAAACCCTTCATCAGTAAATGTTCCGAGCTCAAGTGCTCGTGTATGAATGCGATGGTATAAGAGTTGCTGAAAACAGGAAACACTATTACTTCACATTATTGAAATTTACTACACTTGTCTTAATCAGTACACCTATGCATGGTATTGGGTAACTGGGGGTCGTTGAAATATAACGAGTGCTTATCTCAATGGGTAAAAAATTTCTGAAAATTGAAAAAAAAATTCATTTCTACAAATGAGCATATTCGTTGTCTGGTCCGTCTTCTTTTATATGTTCAGATTTGCCTACATTTCAAAGCATTTGTAGGAATAATTTTACAATTTAATTTGTTTTCTCTTTATAGGTTGAGCATACCACGCATACATGTCAAGCTATAATGTCTTCAATTATTCCGTGCAAACTGTATTAAATAAAGCCTTTCCAGCCAATATTTTGTATTTTTCAACATATTTTTCCTGTATTGAACTCATTATCTGTTGTTTTCATCTAATTCTTCTAGTTTTTCAACTGATTTACACTATTTAAAATCATTCTCAGTTTTCGACTCGCGCTTACTTTTTCAAGTAATTCTTCCTGTTCAACTAATTATTTGTTGATTGAACTAATTTAATTCTTTGTTATTCAGCAAATGTTTTCTGTTGTGCAATCAATTTTTTCCATTGTATAACGAATTTTTTTCTGCTATTCAACCACTTTTTTCTGCTGTCAACCAATTTTTTTCTGTTCTCCAAGCAATTATTTCTGTTCAACTAATTCTTCCTGCTGTTCTATCAATTCATGCAATAGTTCTACTAATGAATTTGTTGTTCAATGCATTTTTCCGTGAGCCCTGAATCTCATTGGCGAGCGCGAGGCCGCCGTAATATCGCAATGTATCTTACCTCTGTGCAGGCAAAGCGGACAGGTACGGCCTGGAGGGACTAGTGACGCCCTCGTTCTCGCGCAGCCACGTGTTCCACTCGCGCTGCAGCGCCAGTGACTTCGCGCACGCCGCTCTCGCTCTCCTCGAGCCGCCCTCCAGCGAGGGACTGTCCAAGACGCAGGCCTTCCTTGATGCGTCCGACTGCTTGAATGGGTGCGTTGTTTTCTTGTTTGTGGTGACACTTAGCAGCTACATGAGGGTTTTAAAGCAGCCATTGAGTGTCTTATCAATACTCCATTTTATTTCCACTTTGCTTGCGTGGTCATGGTCAGGCTTTGCTTTGGTTGGTAGGGTGCATTGGGTGTTTGGTGATGAGTATGTCCCTATGAAGGGTGTTTTCGTAGAGTGATTCGCTCCAGTGCATTTTGTTTTAATGTGCTGGTGTAGCCCCCGGCATACCTGTGTGTTCGAATGGTATCAATGTCTTTGTGAAGAACAGTGTAGATTTTTTAACATAGGGGTTTTTTGCTGCTAGAGACCGAATGGGACGTGAGCTGACAAGTGTGTCTTTGTACATAGCTGTATTGCTGGTTTCCTTCTGTGATGACGGTAGGCGTCCTATTGTCTCTGACGCAGTTTTTTGTAAAAACCAATTTTTCAAGATCATTTGATTTTGCCGTGCTTTCAGTTGTTAGTTTCTTTTGTATTATCTGTGAAAACATATTGCTGAGTTATTTTTAGAGAGTGGTATTTCATAGCATGAGGTTGGATCGCACAGTAGAAAGATTGATTTGGAGTTCTTTACTCTGTTTTGTCAAATGTCAATCCGAATATAAGGGAATATTTCGATGCGCCTAAATTACCCCTCAGGGGGATACAATTGTTGTATCTATGGGAAATAGCGCTCCCAGGGGTAAAATGTGAGGGCCCGAGCTGAGAGTTAGGTAGGCTTCTTTTTTGTTGAAATAAATTGTTTTTGTTATGCTAAGGACCACCTTTTTTCGGTTCACTGCTGTCGTGTTCTTCAACATCAACCACTTTCTTCTTCAACTATGGTCTTGTTTCATGATCTTCTTTCACAACTTACTGTTTCTATGCCTTTCTGCGTAGATTCCGCGTTTCCTTAACTCCATACTAAATGGTGCCTTCTTCCTTCCTCTCTTTGGATCGCATTTGTTGCTGGGTACGGAGGCTAAAACAAACAACTAAACTAAACTGTGCCTAACTTACTAGATATTCACAAAATATTTAATTTGAGGTACTGTAGTTTCTATAAAAAAATTTCCCGGAATTCTGTTGGTACTGCATATCATCTGCTCCAAGTAGGCATGAAAATTTATTATATCTGTTGTTTTTTGTATCAATAGCACTGAACGATACTGCTCATCTAAACCTTTGCTCTGGGAACCTGATGATAGGGATGAGACTGAGGGACCCAATCTCGCTTTTCTCTGAAGTAGTCGCTGATAAAGGTGCCGGTGCTCAGTAATATTTTTAGATCCTCGATTAAAGTAGAGGAACTGAATGTAAATTTCCCCTTTCTATTACTCAGGTCATCACTTCTTGCCAAGGGGATCAAGAGTGCCAAGAAACAGCTGGAGGCTGTTTACAGTCAGATGCAAACTTTCCTTGACATGAACCAAGTGATCTCCGCTGGCCCGTTTCTCTATGCTACCGTCCTGCAGGTCAGAGCCAGGCACATTCGCCACTGTAGAGGTCAGCTTCTCGTTCTTGGTCTCGTGGCAGAGGTTGCTTCCTGTTAAGTGCTGGTTTTCTTTCATAGTAAATTTGAGAAACTTCAGCTTCTCAAAGATATTTAGGTCGCTTGAAACAGTTACCGGGGTGCTTGAGTGTATGAGTTGACTTACGGGATGAAGAAAGTGATCAATGAGTTCGTTAGTCGTTACAAAAGGTTTTGGGAAAAAGGGGAGGTATCGGACTTACTGAGGCTTGGAAGGAGCATGAGCAACTTCAAATAATCGGTGCTGATGTGCGCTACTTAGGTACGTTGTGTTAACCTGGCAGCAACAAAGAAACCAACAGAATTGAAAGGCAGCAGAAGCAAGTAAACTTGGTTAGGGTAGAGAAATAAAGCGCGGTTTTGGAGTGACAATGAACTAAAGCTACGATCACATATTGTGGCGATTTTGAGAAGAGTGGAAGTGATCATCGGGCAAGGCGAGGATTTGTTAGTGTGAGTTACCGTAATAACAGTATCACCATGAAAAATAGTGTTATGTACCTTAGCTATAGATGACTTCCGAGGCCTATGTCTTTCGTGTCCACTTCTTTCAGTTTTCATGTCTTCTTTGCTATCTTTTCTTCATCTTCATTCTTAACTTACTGCTTCTATGTGCATGGTAACCTGTGTAGGAACACACCTTGTGCATAGATTTCTCGTTTTCTACCGTCCTTCCTAAATAGTCGCTTCTCTTTCCTCTCTTGAGATCGCCTGTGTTCTAGCTATGGAGTCTCAAACTAACATAATAATGATGACACGGTCTCAAAAGGGGACTTGAGGAATAGTGCGAGTGAAAAATCACTTAGTACCCCAAAAAGTTTTTTATGAACTGTCAAGCGATGTGATCGTTGGTCTATGTTGAAATCGTGGCGTTTTCAAGTGTATATGCGTTAAGAGGTAATAACTTAATTCAGGGGAAGTTGATCGAATTGAAACAGCGTTACCAGATTTGCCTTTTTATGGTATAAAATAAAAAGTCAAGGCTTTTTTGGAAAATGAAATTTGATCTGAAAGACCACTGAACATCAACCACTCTTTGCAGTAAATGACTGTTGATACTGGATTAGAGTTGCATGTCGCAGAGGATGCAGCTGTGGGAGAGACGAATTGATGTTAGGAGCGGAGTCTTGAAGGATTGCTTTTGAATATTTTCATAAAGCATTACGTCTCAGCCACTCATTGTTTGTGTTTCTTCTTGTCTTGAAACTAAATCCACTCATTAATATCTTGGCTTTGCCAAAGGCATCTTGGTAAAAATTATTTTTTTGCATCATCTGTTTTGCAAAGTTGTGTCTTATACTGGCTCTCGTTTCGATAGTATGGTTCACCCGGTATATTGGCTTAGACCATTTTCGTAGTAACTGTACTTGCCTGAAGTACAGTAGTTGCATCTGTGCTGATTCAGAATGAAGCATCAGTAGCATCGATAACTATTTGAAATTATCTAATACCTATTTCAAATTCTTTTGCATTATCTAATAAGTTTTGATAACGCTGATCCATACTCATTCCATTTCATTCTTTATTACTTAGCCCGCATCCTGCCTACCTCGTCACACGTTAGCTATTTTTTTTCTCTTCACTGAGCAGAATTAGTAATTGTCTCCAACATTGATATTGAGCCCAGTCGCTGTTTACTGAAAATTCCCTTGACCGTGCACACTTAATGCTTTTTCCTCACGATGTCGGTGCAGGGCTCGCCCTTGGCGCCGTTCTTTAGCGGGCCGCACGTGCTGGGCGCGCTGGGCAGGTTCACGCTGGCTGCTCATGTGAGCGCGTCCCGCAACAAGAAGGCGCGCTCCCTGCCGCTCGTGCTCACCACCCCCGACTGCGCCCGGCCTGAGGACTGGTGCCTCGTGTGCGGGGTGCCTCCGCTCGCTGACCACTCCCACAGGAAGTGAGAATTAGTAGCTTTTTGTGGTGTTCCTCCCTCGATGTTGCGTCGTTCGTGCGAGATGCGCGTATTCAATTTTGCCTTTTGTTGGGCTATGTGCTAAAATATGGCGGATTTTGTGTTCTCTGAATGGTAGTGGAATTTGTTTTTGGGTTACTGGTTTTTCTGCTTCGTATGGTGAAACATCACATCGCGTCGTGCGGAGTTTTCAAACCTAAAAAAATTTTTTGTATTTAAAAACATCAGCACTTAGCCTTGGTTATAGTCTATGTATATCGACTGAAACCTGTCACCATAGACCACACTAAAGTAAGAAAAAAACACTTCGACCCTTTCTATGATTAGGAACGTGAAGAGAAAAATATAGGTTTTTGGTGCTATGCAGTGCTCGGCTGAACATCGTAGTTTTTTTGCAAAAAATATCATTTTCGGGCAGTATAGTCAGTGGAGTTCAAAGGTTCAGTAAGATCTATTTTCAGTAGGATCAACGGATTCGTGCTGTGAAAGTTAAGTTTCGTCTTCCAATATATCTCCATGGCATGTCAATCTCTGACACAGAGGCACATTTAGTGTTCTGGTGTGGCGCAGTGTGCCGGCACGCTGATCTGAGCACCGGAGAGAGGCAGCCAGTTTTCACATGTCTGATGAGTATTGGTTTGTGCAATAAAAGCATGCTATTTAGTTCCTCACATTGTTTGTTTTTGTTGATGCAATAATTGAATCGTTTCTCCAATTGGGATATTTTTCCAATAGTTTTTTCCGCCTTAAAATCATGGAGCTTCAGCTTTTGATCAGATGAATAAAATAATTTTCAGCGCAACAAGTCCCTGAAACTTAATTTTCCTGTCGACTAGTATCAGAGCACAGTGTTTTCTCAAACTGAATATCATAACCTGAGGAACCTTTTTGGGTTTTGGGTGTACAATTATGTGAATGTGTGCTCCTAGGGGAAGATGTGACGCTCCGATCTGAAGCTTAGGAAGGCCTTCCTTCTGTTGAAATAGAATCGGTTTTTGATTTTGTTGGGTTACGGACCAACTTTTTTCGGTTCAGTGCTGTCCTTTTTTATGCACATATTACTTTCTTCTTCACTTTCTATCATGTTTCATCAACTTGTTTCAATTTTACTGTTTCTATGCGCATGAAATTCTATTTGAGAACACACTTGTGCATAGATTCCTCGTCCCTCTAATTCCGTACTTGATTGTGCCTCACTCATTTTTTTTGGGAGAAATTTTAAGACGACAAAATTATACTGAAATTGAAGACGCTAAAATTATTTTGAAATCTAATTTAATCAAATCTGCTGAACCTTGTTACATGGTAAATAAATATTACAATAAATTTTTGGGGTCAGTCTGGCTTCTACTCGCTCGGGCATAAAACAATCTCATCAACGGCCACAATTAACACGTTAACTGCGATGGGTTAAACTGAAGTTCAATATTCAATTCAAATTTAAAGTCAATTGTGGTAATCACCTCTGAAAATAGCAAATATTAACTGGATCGGGCCTTCATTTAGATTTCAAAAAGTATTAATAAAAAATGAGTTAGTGACTGCAGGTGGGTCAGCAGCACAATGAAAATCACCTAAGTGACCACCGGTGGGTCCCTTCGCAGGAAACGTGTTAAGCGAGTGCAGTGTGCCTTCAGTGACAATTTGGCAGCATCATGCGAACGAGGGTTGAGCACTTCTTGCTACGCAGGATGCCGAGTGCACATAGAATCAAACAGAGAATACTACCTATAGTACAAATTTGGCGATTAACATTTCAACCCTATTTTAATTTGAAAAGTTTAGTGGTACATTCAACACCTGCTGAAGCATAGATGTTTCTGCCTCTTATTAAGAAAAATCTATTCTAGTATTTGACCCTTCAGAGGACATGTGATAGGCTTTGGTTAATTAGGTGTGTCCATTCTCTATATTACGGGGACTGGTGCCTTACGGAGGGAATGCAGTCAGGTCACCTCAGTTATGGGCCTTTGGAATGTCTATCTTTCAAACTCATTTTTGTTTTTTCCGTTTTCATGTCTTTTTTATATCTCTTCTATGTTTCTTCTTGTGCTCCACTTCCTAAATTACGGTTTCTATGCGCAGGGTATCCTGTGTCGGAAACATCTTGTGCTAAGATCCCCGTTTTTTACAGCCCTTACTAAATGGCCCCTTCTTTCCACTCTCTTGAGATCGTCGTATATAATAATAATATCTAACATTTGACTCACCAACGATTGCACTGCAAATTAACATAGAAATGATTCTGCTTTTCAGCTTTTTTGGGAAGGCGTTCGAGCAGGCGGTCTCCAAAACTCAGTCCCGCGCAGAGCTTCAGTTCTTTGACTCGCACGGTGGGTGTTAGGTCTTGCTTTCTGATGTTTGGGGAATTTTGTGGCAAGTAGCATGTCTTGCTTGATCTACGTTATGATGGCTTCAGTATTTGATGCTGCTATGCAATTGTGTAGCTTTCATTTTAGTTGTTGTCTTTGATTTTAAGTTTTTGGTACTATTAATCTTGTGCTCCGTGATGAATTTTGTAATGATTTCAATTCTGGTTGAAGGGACGGGAGTTTTCGCATAATAAATTTTCTGGATTCATTAAGCATTTTTTTTTCGATACGATAAAAAGTGTTATATTTAGATGCTTGCATGTATTTGGGTACATTTCTTTGCTCTGTAAATTAAAATTTAATCTAGGAAACATCTAATACATCACTCTCTTTGAGTTCCACTTTCACACATCAACCTAATTCTTTCTTCCACTTGATTTAAATTCAAACTTAGTTGCAAGTTACGATAGTAAAAAAAGGATATATTATTTCCACAGTTATCTCTCTTCATGTTGAAGACCGAAGCAAGTTCTTCGATGCCCTCATCTCTCTGCTGAGCTGATAGGGGAAGACGTGTGCTGTAGGGGCCGCCTTGTCATCGTTGTTATGAGAGCTGAACACGGAAGAGTTGGTATACTTGCTGCGATACTTCACGCACTGATTGTGTGTGTGACCATCCTAAGTAGAGAAGTTTTCAGTTCAAATTCAAGGACAGAAATAAGGGTTTTCTCATAAATCTCTAGAGCTCTCTATAAATAAATAGAGTCGGGGTGTGTGTGTGTAACGATCAGGACATTGTGGCTGTTTATACGAAGGTTTAAGAGAGAACCTGCAGTATGTAGGGTGTAGATATGTGTTTTGTGATATAGGGCAGTTTTTAGCAGAAGTGTTATAATAGTTGGTATACGAAATATCGCTCACTAAAATTTGAGTTCTATGAAGCTGTTTTGGTGTTATATTTAAGAATTTCTCACTTGTTGAGTTCAGTTCATCATGAGATCTTTGAAAGCAAGTCCATACCATACTTAGTTTTGGCCTAATTAAGAAATTTCAACCATAAATTCATAGATTGCACATTGTAAACAGCTCTTGTTGCAGTGCAAGACTCTTACTCTTATGCAGGACAGAGCAGAAGTATCACAAATCCAGCGCTGTCCACGTCTCGAGCGACTGTTGTCCTTTGCAGGCCTTCAAACTCTCGGTGAATTTCCGTTCTTCAATGTGAAAATTTAAAATTTAGGGCAAATAATTTCTGTATGGCAGAAGCTCTTTGGATCCTAAGGATCTAGTTGTCATTTAGGGATTTTTTCTCGGATAATGAGCTCGTACTTTGGAAATACAAGCGAAACATGATAGTTTTTCACTGTTCTGTGCTTGGGCTCCGTTCTCTTCTGTTGAAAATAGATAAATTGCACGGTGAATTTATGTAACTTCACATTTATGTCCTGCATGTTGTATTGTTTTTCATTTTATAAGCCACCCTTCAATTGACGTAGGTTTTTCCTTCTGTGATTAATATCATTGTCCTCAATAAGAAAGCACTTAATCAATCGCGGTTTTTCAAAAGGAACAAAATCTGATGGCGCAAAAATTCTTTTTACATATTTTTGCCCGATGTAGGAGTTTCACCTGCTACCACTCATTTTCCTCATGGTATTTGCTCATAACTCGTGCACATATAACAATAAAATGCATAATTTTTTGAGACCCGAGTATTCCCTCAATTATTTGGTGTATCCATATCCTAAGAATAAAGACATAGAGGCGAAACTTGGATTTAAATTGGTAAATTCATCAACGCTGGTAAAGGTTACGCTATTTATTCCTCTCTGTAATGATGTAATTCTTATCGCTGTTCTTCCCCTCAGGGGGATACGACGATTGTATCTATGGGAATTAGCCCTCCCAGGGGGAAAATGTGTGAGGACCCAAGCTGAGAGTTAAGTAGGCCTTCTTTTTGTTGAAATAAAATGTTTTTGATATGAAGGACCGCCTTTTTTATCGATTCACTGCCATACTGTTTTTCAGCGTCTACTACTTTCTTCTACAAGTATTATTTCGTTTCATGAACTTCTTGGTCAACTTACTGTTTCTATACCACTTCTGCATAGATTCCACATTCCTTTATCTTCATCCTGAATGGTGTTTCCTCTCTTCGAAACTCTTTTTTTAGCTGTTAGGGAGGTCAAAACTATCATATAATTTGAACTAATCTATCACTCTTCGTAAGTCAACTCTTAGCTTTGCTTTCGAGACTGCTTTTCTTCACCCCTCTCTAGGGGGTACAACTGTTGTTTCCAGTGGAATTAGCGGTCCTAGAGGGAAAACGTGACGCCAAGAACGTTAGGTTGGGAAGACCTTCCTTTTGTTGAAACAGCATAGGTTTTTGTTGTGTTACGGCCCATCTCTTTTCGGTTCACTGCTTAACTTTTTCAGCACCTAACATTTTATTTTTCAACTTTCATCGGGTTTCGTATAGTTCTTCCAATTTTGCCGTTACTATGAACAGGGTGTGGGACACCTATATCCTTTGTTCAGATATTGGGGGGAGTGGGGGTTGGTCTTGAACTAACTTAAAATCTAATTTGCATTTTCCTCTTTAGAAATAATATTAAATTTCAAAACAATAGTGAATTTTTTGTGTTCTCAAAGTTTGAACCATTCGTTGAGGTTGGAATTTGTCCAAGAAAATCTCGAATGTCAGGCCTAAACAATATCTCGCTTTTACAATAACCGAGGATCAATGTTTTTACTTCAAGCCAATTGAGTTGCTCGTATTTACACGATGTAAGTGATATTGACCTTGGTTATTCAGGCCAGTGCTTAGTGATTTGAGTGTTATTTTCAAGTTCACGATTTTGTACATTCTGTTCGGTCAGTTGCAGCTGCTGCGCTGGCGCTCTGCTTATTACGTCGATGGAGAGTTCTGTAGTATCCTCCCCTCAGGGGGATACAATTATTGTATCTATGGGAATTAGCGCTCCCAGGGGGACAATGTGAGGGCCCGAGCTGAGAGTTGGGTAGGCCTTTTTTTTGTTGAAATAAAATGTTTTTGTTATGTTAAGGACCGCCTTTTTTCGGTTCACTGCTGTCCTGTTCTTCAGCTCCTACTACTTTCTTCTTCAACTTTGATCTTGTTTCATAATCTTTTTTCACAACTAACTGTTTCTATGCCTTTCTGCGTAGATTCCGCATTTCCTTAACTCCATACTAAATGGTGCCTTCCTCCTTCCTCTCTTTGGATCGCAATTGTTGCTGGGTAGGGAGGCTAAAACTAACGACTAATCGATTAATCTGTAGTATCCTGACTTGGGCATTATTTTTAGTGTATCATCAGTGATCATCAAATCAATACTCTATTCTATTATTTTACGAAAACAAATTGATGTTAGTATCAATGAAATTTTAACACGGTAACATTCGTACGAATCGTTAGTGCGGTAGCTGTGCCACTGCGACCCCTCAGGGGGATACAACTGTTGTATCTATGGGAATTAGCGCTCCCAGGGGGACTATGTGAG
This sequence comes from Morinoia aosen, assembly GCA_030386875.1. Taxonomy (NCBI): domain Eukaryota; kingdom Metazoa; phylum Arthropoda; class Malacostraca; order Amphipoda; family Talitridae; genus Morinoia; species Morinoia aosen. The sequence continues at coordinate 38,902,891 of CM059572.1, forward strand.
GGCCCGAGCTAAAGGTTAGGTAGGCTTCCTTTTTGTTAATATAGAATAGGTTTTTGTTTTGTTACGGACCATCTTTTTCGGTTCACTGCTGTCCTGTTTTTCAGCACCTACTACTTTCTTCTTCAACTTTGATCTTGTTTCATGAGTTTCTTTCTCATCTTACTGTTTCTATGACCTTTCTGCATAGATTCTGCTTTCCCTTAACTCCATACTAAATGGTGCCTTCTTCCTTCCCCTCTTTGGATCGCCTTTGTTGCGGATAGTGAGGCGTAAACTAAATAGTAATCTAATAATCCGTGCCATTGCATTCACATTTCGTGTACTCGAAAGACAAGTTGGAATTTTCCATGCATTATCCATGTACGTTATGAACATTTGCGGTGCACGTATACATGTAACTGATTGCTTACTTTTATCATAGTGGAATATTCAATTTTGCTCTAAATGTATTTCCTTTGTAAATTCTAATCGTTTTTTATGGTATAGTATTAAAACTATGACTGAGTAAACCTAATTTGCTCAATTTTTAACCTTACATTTCATAAATAAATCATGTACTATTTAATTTCGTTTGTCAGCACCTTACTTAAATAGTTAGTTGTGGATCACACTATTGCTGAACGAGAAATGTTTCCTGAACACTTTGACTACGAATACTAAATATAGAGTTCAATACCAAACTCAAATTAAAGTCAATTGTAGTAAACTATTTAGAAAAAAAGCCAAACATGGTCTGGATCGTACCTCCATTTAACTTTGATTAAGTATTTATGAAAATTCAATTTGCGACTACTGGTCGGTCAGCAGCATTATGATAATTACCTCCGTGTACCACCGGTGGCGCACGTCGCAGTCAAAGTGTTAAATCCGCATCGTAAAAGCGCTGTCGCCGATCCTTATTACTTCAATTTGCTGTTACAACCTAGATTGCTCTCTTGATTTTGTCTATTAAATTACTGTTTTTTAATGTTTTTAATATTATGAGTTTTTTAAGTTGACAAGCTCAACTTGTGTTACTGACGCGCGTTAGCCTGCCTGGCCACCTCGTGAACAACTAGATTTATTCATTCATACGAAGGCTTTTTTTGTAGACCATAATTTCACTTTCATCTTGGTCTGAGGCTCGTTTCATTCGCAGTCGAAGTAAGGGCAGCAAAAAAAATCAGACATCGTAGAAATGCTTATTTTGGAAGTTTTTCCAGAAAATATTTTATTTATCTGAAATATCGTCATGACTAAAGCCGTAACATTTTTAAACATAGATTGATCTGCCGTGTGGCTCTCCTTTCTTCTGACGCCTCTGTGGTGATAGCCGATTTCAACAGAGTTCATTTATATCGGGTTGTCACCTCACCCCCTCACGCAGTGCTATGAGAATATATGGAAAAAATGCGTAGTTCCACCGATGTTCGGCTGCTGGGTTACTAGCTCACCCGAGACGTCGTGCAGTCCACAGCAAAATGCGGGTCTCTTCAGCGTGGACTCGCTTCAAGCGCACACTTCTTGAAGAGTAAAGTTAACACTTTGACCTCAACGTGCGCCACCGGTAGCCAGAGAGAAGATTTGTGCCGACTGACCAGCAGTCACAAACTCACTTTTCATAAGTACTTAAGCCTAAATGAGCGCACGATCCAGTTAATGTTTTTTTTTCTAATTGAGTACTATAATGGACTTTAAATTTGAGTTGAATGTTGAACTTCAGCTTAACCAATTATGGTCGAAGTGTTAAATCTCGAAGTTCTAGATATCAATCGATAGTTTTTGAACTGACGGAAGGGCTCCTGACATTCCTGCGCGTACAATTTTTCCTTAGATTATAAGCTAACGGACTCATTTGAATAGACGGTGTTATAAAATATTTTAAGGATTACACCTTTAATTATTTGATTTTTTTTTGTTTCTTCCTGTTGGATGCAGGCCGAAAGATAGGAGACGTCGATAATTATCCAGACGTTTTACTGCATAGACTCCTACCGCAGAAAAGCTTGCCTGGGGTACTTGTCGCTCGGCACTGCAGTGGGTGCAGGGGCTTGATGGCTTTTGAAACGGCGCGTCGCTGTGACACGTAATTGATAAATTGTTGAAATCGGCTATCATTTGAACTTGCGAGCTGAAGTACCAGTTACGAAAGATTCCATGCATTGAACTATTGACTTTTTTCGGGTTAGTGATCGAGGCGGTCCAGCATGTGCTTGCTCTGCGGGTGTGCCTTATGAGTGCGAACGCCTGCTTCAGAACTAATGAACTCTGTTGCACGGATCTTCTATTCTCCTGCGTTCAGTGGTTGCAATGAAGGCGATAGTCCTTCGGTATACCTTTGGCCTGTAGCGCTGCTCGGGATGGGCAACTCTGCGAGTAGGGTTTCTGCGCTGATGAACGCTCAAGATAATTATTGGGGAACCTGTGCAGGAACATACGTTATGCATAGATTCCGCATTCCCTTAACTCCATACTAAGCGGGTATAAGCGCTCCTCAGTTGTATACGCTGCCATCCACAGTGAAGCCAGCAAAGCTTGTTGCTGGAGTATGATTAGGGTTCAATTGACGAATTTTTTCATCTCGAAAAGAGTTTTCCATTTGAGAAAACCGAGTATTTGGCACCGCTTGAACGAATGAATCCTTCGCTGAGAGTACATCGCCCTTTAATATTGAATTCTGATATGAATTTGTGAGCATTTAGCCTTTGAAATCTAGTGTCAAGAGAATTTAATTTATGATGTACATTATGCTGTAAAATGAAAAAACATAAAATACATCAGTTAATGATCCAGAATAAAAGTGGTAGTGTTATCGTATTTACAAAAACGGAACTGTTTTGCTCGGTTTTATTCTTGGTTTAATGTTATTTAAATGCTTGAATAATTTGGTACGTGTCATACGAATGTTACTCATAGAAAACGTTCAATAAATAACATTTTAAATTACATGATGCTAAGTTCATTGTCCCCTCAGAGGGACACAACTTCTGTATCTATGAGAGTCAGTACTCCCAGGAGGAGCATGTGAGGTCTCGAGCTAAGAGGTAAGCTTTTTTGTTCTTGAAATAAAATGTTTTATTTCGTTAAGGATTATCTTTTTCGGTTCACTGCTGTCCTGCTTTTCAGCACTTCTAACTTTCTATTCAACTTTTATCTTGTTTCTTAACCTTCCTTCTTAATTTGTTGTTCCAATCCACAGGGGATCCTGTGCGGAACACACTTTATGCATAGATTCCACGTTTCCTAGGCTCTGTATTAATTGGTGCCTTCATCTTTCATTTTTTTTGGAGCTCCTTAGCTGCGATTAGGTAGGCTGAAACTAACTCATTTAATCGAATTTGTTAAGTACATTGTTAGAACCACCACATTTACTTATGAAATAAATTCGGATTGTTTGTCACGCGGATTTTGGTATCATTATACTCAACGTCAGAGAAAATCTTCACTAGAGTACTTTATTCGGCGGTTTACTCGCCAACATTATAATTGAAATACTCAATTCCTTCGACGCAGCATCACGGTATGTGGAAGGGGCCGTAGAAATCATTATTGGTAACTTTTGTTTAATGCCTTGAATATCTATAAACTTTTCGTGGCAATTCACATCCTAATCAGGTGTTCCAGTTGAAAAATTACTATCCCGAGAAGGGAGTTGGGTTAGCCTTCTTTTTGTTGAAATAAAATGTTTTTTATGCTAAGGACAATCTTTTTTCGGTTCACAGCTGTCTGGTTTTTCATCACCTACTACTTTCTACTTCAACATTTATCCAGTTTTATAAACTTTAAACTTCTTTCTCAACTTACTATTTCTATGCCCCTTCTGCGTAGATTGCGCGTTTCCTTACCTCCTTACTAAATGGTGACTTCCTCTTTTCGGAATGCCTTTACTGCGGTTATGGAGGCTTAACACTTTGGCTGCAACTACTTAATAGTAAGTTCAATGCCAAACTCAAATTTAAAGTCAATTGGAGTAAACTATTTAGAAAATACCCAACATGAACTGGATCATGCCTTCATTTAGCTTTCGTTAAGTATTTATGAAAACTGAGTTTTTGACCACTGGTCGGTCAGTAGCATTGTGAAAATTACCTCCGTGGCCACCGGTGGCGCACGTCGCAGTCAAAGTGTTAAACTAACATCTAATCTATAAGCATTCCGTACAAATTCACATTCTAATCATGTGTTGCCGTAGAACTATTGGCTCGGCTTAATATTTCTTGACGCAGGTGTTCTTGTGACGCTCCAGCAGGTAAGGGTCGATGCCCAGAGCGGCCATGACCGCCTTCGCCTTCTTGATCACTTCGCTCGGAGGGTGGGGAGACCGGGTCAAGATCCATGCGAACCCTGCCCAAATAAAATTAGGTTAATGTTTTTTTGGCAGCATTTTAAGCCATTTCATTTCATTCGGAAATTACTTGCTCTAGGTTAAGGATTCTGATGCATGTTTCCCCTTAGATTTATAGGAGAGATCTTGTAAGGTGACCGCAGCTGTAAATAAGTCTTCGGGAATTGAATATGTTTCGTGCCGGTTTTGCTCTCAGTTTTCATGGTTTCTTCGCTATCGCTTGTTTTTATTTTCTTCCTTTTCCTTTTCATTCCTTACATATTATTTTATGCTCTAAATCTACTGCTCGAGAAAACGCATGTGCGTAGATTCCCCGTTTTCTCAAGTCCATCCTAAATGGTCTCTCCTCTTTGCTCTCCCGAGATCGCTTTAGATGTGACTTGGGAGTCCTAAACTTTAATAGCATGAAGATAGTTTCAGGTGAAACACTTTGACGGAATTTTTGCGATGCGTAAGTCAATTTGATTTGCGTTGTGTTTACCACGGAGCCGCGTGAAATTACGAACTGACACATGCATTTGCTGTGTAAAGTTTCACGTAAATTTTTCGTTTTGCACACCCTTTTCACGCGCAGCACAGCTTTTTAAACTTGGAGCTGGTCGTGAAGTACGTCAGATTCCCGAACCATTGCCAAAAGATATTGTGAATTTTGTTATATCCAGTCTTCGTCCGTTGAGGACGAGACGTTTCACGCAGACATCTGCAATCTTCCTGTAGATTTTTCGTAGGATTAATTTTTATATGAGGTACGCCTTGTTTTGTTTCTTCTCACTCGCCGTGGCGCGGGCTGACTTTTTCTGCGAGCTCGAAGGCGCATAATTGTGTTCCTGACTCCCTTCCGCTTATTTTTTCTTGCGGGAGGTAGCCTCCGTTTGTCTGTAAGATGCTTTCAGAGCTGTTGCTTCCTTATCCTTCTACCTATGATATTTATAATTATTTTCCAGTGCATATTTTACTGAATATTTCCCTCTTCAGAGGGAGATGCTTCTTGTATCTGAGAATTAGCGCTTCCAAGGGAAAGATACGAGATCCCGAGCTGGAAGTTAAGTAATCCTTCATCTTGATGAAATTGATTAGATTTACTTTAATTTTGTCATGGACGATTTTTCCTTCGATACACTGCTGTTTTTTTCAGCGCCAGTTGCATGCTTCTTCAACTTGTATCTTGTTTCATTAATTTTTTTTAATCGTACACGCCATGTGCATAGATAGATTATTTTGCTATTTGTTTCCATTTCTATCTATTTTATTTTGAAATGACCTGTTAAATGAAATGGACGACATGCAAATGAAATGGACGACATGCAAATGAAATGGACGACATGCAAATGAAATGAACGGCATGCAAATGAAATGAACGGCATGCAAATGAAATGAACGGCATGCAAATGAAATGAACGGCATGCAAATGAAATGAACGGCATGCAAATGAAATGGACGACATGCAAATGAAATGGACGACATGCAAATGAAATGGACGACATGCAAATGAAATGGACGACATGCAAATGAAATGGACGACATGCAAATGAAATGGACGGCATGCAAATGAAATGGACGGCATGCAAATGAAATGAACGGCATGCAAATGAAATGAACGACATGCAAATGAAATGAACGACATGCAAATGAAATGAACGACATGCAAATGAAATGAACGACATTCCAAGGAAATGAACGACATGCAAATAAAATGAACGGCATGCAAATGAAATGAACGACATACAAATGAAATTGAATTAAAAAGTTGGCGCGACTCACTGATGCTGCCGTAAGGCAAGTTGCGGCACGAGTACTCGATGGTCCAGGACTTGTAGTCAGTGCCGGACACCTCGTAATGGTCTTCGAAGATGGTGCGCGGCACGCCGGATATGGTGTAGGACAGCCGGTTGGGTGCGGCGTACGGCTGCTTCCGGAAGATGTCCACGAAAATCTTCATCGGCTTCCGTAGTCTGAGGATAAATAACTTTTTGGAAGGAAGGAAAACCGATGTCGTGATGCAAGGACTCCGACGTCGCTAGCGAATATCGAACACTAATAATTGTGAAATACTGTTGTGGTCGTCTTGAATATCTAGCGCGGTAAAGTGGGAAATATGATGCAGATTTTACAGTAGGAAGGAGCCTAATTGTTTTGATGGAAATCATTAGTTTTATCGAAAGATACGTGAAGCATTTCTTCGTAGAAGTTTATTCATCAGACACACACTGATTAATGAAGTACGACTCCGAGTTGAAATTGTGGAATTTGTCACTCCTCGGGACGATACAAGTATTATATCTACAGGAATTAGCGCTCCCAGGGGGGATATGTGAGGTTCCGAGCTAAAGGTTAGGTAGGCCACCCTTTTGTTGTAACAATAGTTGTTTTGCTGTTACCGACCACCTTTTTTCCGGTTTACTGCTGACCTGTATTTTAGCACCTACCACTTTCTGCTTCAACTTACATCTTGTTTCATGAACTTATTTCTCAACTTACTGTTTCTATGCACCTTGTGCATAGATTCTGCGTTCCCTTAACTCCATGCTTAATGTTGCCTTCCTCCTTCCTCTTTTTGGAACGCCTTTGTTGCGGTTAGGGAAGCTCAAACTGAACAATTTAAACAAATTAAACAATTAACTAACATCTGATCCGATGAATTTGTCAATATTTAAACGATTTCTTCATTCCATTCAAGTTTTCAAACTTGTTTGTGCTGTTGTATGAGAGAAACTATGATCACCATTCGAAGTTTTCTCACTGACACCGAATTACACTCCGCATCGCTACGTTTTGAGCGTAATGCTGTTGCTGTGCTGGACTCCCAAGTTATCGAGTTGAAACCTCGTTGCGATCCGCTTATTGTAGCTCAGCCCTCCGAGAAATACTCAATAATGATGAGTTGTGAATCGTTTGGAAAATTTTATCGTTGATTTTGTTGTGCCATTTGATGGACTACGCTCTAAAATATAATCCTGTCAGCGCAACGCTACTTCATTGAATCATCATAGGGCCGCCATTTGTGACAAGTTGGGTGAGTCATACGTAGGTAATATTTTGCGTATATTTTTTTCTTCCATTTCTATTGATACAAACAAATTTGAGCTCTTATGGCTGGAAAAATTAAATGATACCTTTATTTTCGTAGAAATGTCTGTAAATAATTGAACTAATCAGCCTTAATGAGATAATTATATTTTGTTATTATTTTAACGATTCTGCGTTTGTAGTATTATTTCAGCATAGGATGAAGTCATTCGACTCGTTTTCTCTTGGATTGAGAGCAACATTTCAATAAAACTGCCTACAATAGTGAAATTGGAGATTTGTGAGACTGTGATGTGCAAAACTCATTTTATTGCATCAGTTAATGGCACAACATTGTCGTTAACATGGTTGTCAGAACGCATTGTGAGTTTGTACTCATTCAACAATTCAACAAACTATAGACGGCCTACTGTACGAAAAAAAATGCATAGTGTTAATAGAAATAATATTGAAATACTCACAAAATATCCTGGAAGTCGAGCCTGACCGATACTTTGCCGGAGTGTTTGTGTTTGATGTAGGTGCCGGACCAGCAGTGGCCGATGTTCTGGTAGGCGGTGAAGTAGCGCTCTTGCTCGAACCAACGTCCCAAGTACTGGAATGATATTATACGCTTTCATTCATTGCCAAAAACTGCTTTCTTATTGGTCGTTGTCAATTAGAATTTTATGAATTTTTGGTTATGAATAAGAGTTTTTAATACACATTAGAGCTAATCAAAAGGCATGTTTCCGTTTTTTTGTAGCGCGAAGTTTTCGAAAATTCCTCCTGTATTTTATGAGAAATTATGTTTTCGTTTTTACTTAGTTGAAAGATTATTGATACAGCAGAGGACAGAAAATGCGATGTATTAGCAGTATAACAAGACAGCTATTTTTTTCGTGTTGTGTGTAGATGGTAAGCAACGGAGAATCCAGTCTAACCTGTACGTTAGTGATCAATATACGTAGCTTCAATGTTTTTATTTTGTCTTAAGACTAGACAAAAATTTATTCATATTTTAACGTTGTCACTTATGGAATCAAAAAATTATTAATTTCATAGTCTTTTCATTAAATATGAACATTGCATTACTAACGTATGACTTTAAGGTATACAGAAAAAAAGCGTTGAAGCTCTCACCCTTTCCCAGTCGAAGTTTTTGATGACGGGCATGTTGGGGCAGGGTGTACTGTAGTGCACCTGCGACCGTGCTGCCTCCAGCGCCATCAGCACGACGGCCACTGGCGCGGTCCATTTCATCATTATTGAATTTGGTCGAAGTACCTAATGGACTTCAACGTCAAATTAATGCAGTTACTTCACGTGGTTTAAAAGCCAGCTAACCTGTTCACTGCGGCTGGCATAAACACGATCTCACGTGCAAGCGTATTAATAAAACGCCTGCAATGAAGGGGTGAAGTGAGCGTCTGTAAGAGTGATCTAATTTATCAAACGAAGCCAGTAAAAAAAACACAGAACGTGTTTCATCACAATTTGTGAATGATGATGGTCTATCTCAATTTTCAGCTGCTGTAGTTGATGCTGTTGTGAAACCAAACGCTATAACATTGATCACCAATTGCCTACGGAGAATTTTATTGCAATTTCATCTGACTTGACATCGGTTGAGTTGCGTAACGAGAACACTCTGAGAACGTGTGGAGCGCAACAAGCTTGAAAAATGCAATTGTCGATCCTGAGAACGAGAAATTAAGACGAGTTTAAAAGAAATGTGTTTCCGTATATCAAGATATTATTTCGCATTTCGATGAAAATTCACAAGTTGCCGAGTTTTTTTTTTAACGTTTTAACTTTTTTGGAAGCCGGTAACGCTGCGATTGGGTGACTGAATGCTTCCTTTGAATTCATTCAGGTCAGTTGTCTAGATAGCTAAATGAATGGGAGAGGCAGTCCGACCGACTGGCTGCCGAGCGTTTTTATAGACCCCTGCGCGTGTGTCCAGGTTCCGGTTAAGAATTATTCTGCAAATTATGACTCTCGCTTCTTGCTTGCGGATGAGCGATTCTTACACATAACTTTCCTGCATACTTTCTTGGTTTGTCTGTTGCTTGGAGCACCGTGTCGAGTAGAAGTAGAGCGGTTATTGCACTGTTTTTGTGGCGTGATCTGTTATAAGTTTTGATATGAAATTCGTGCGACCAGGCAAAAAGCGCAATAAGACAAGAAAAGAGGAGTCCTTTATCATAACGCTTGCTGATGTGATTGAAGTCCGTTATTAATTTGAAAGCTCTTTAACTCCATTTGACAATAATTGGAAGTAATGTTTTCTCTTCATGGGTTAAATTTAAGAATATTGGAAGGGAATATATGCATACTTACACGGGTAGGTTCGATTTTAAGTTACACATATATAGCTATAGTTCAATAGTTATCACACCGCGAGTTTCGCCGCCTGTCACAGAAATTACAGACAGAGGACACTGTAGCTATCAGTATATTACTAAACTTCAATAGTCTGTGCCAATGTTCACAGTACAGTGCACCTGTGTGAAAACTGATAACTCATCTGTATGATAGTACTATAAAGTCGTTCTCATGAGCTAAGCGAACTCGCCAAGCTCTCGATTACTGCAGGTTTCGTCACACTCCACCTCGCGTCTGTGACGCCTCTGATAAATGTGCATCTCTATCCCGTAGCAAACTTCGCTGATTATGTGTGTTGCAGATATAGTGCAAATATGATGTCTCAGGAATTTGCTTCCTTCTGTTTTCGAGTGTGCTCTTGGTGCACCTTATGTATGTGAGAATTGATAGCGCGTCTTCCTGGTATGATAGTGACACATTTATTAAGAGTTCCTATCGTTCAGCTCAGTCTTGAATAATTGCAAGGGGCAAGCTTGCTCTTACCAGTGGGCCGGTAAAAACGAAGCATTCTTCGTTTTTCACATTGTTCATAAATGTCTGAAAGAGTTTGGATCATGCTCAAATGTGCTTTCTTAGTTCAATATGCATTTTATTGTAACGCTTCATAGGGCGCCTAAGGCGTTCCAGTAGCTGGAAGAAAGCAGGCTTTATCTTTACATGCGCAAAGATTTGTCATTTTTTTTCAACATTAGGCATTCTAATCGCATTTGTTCTTGCAGTGTTGCATTTTTCGTTACTCTGTCAACAAACCCTATAGAACAAGAGCTGAGTTTTGTGATTTCTCTACCGATTGTCGATGTTTCTGAGCTCACGTCCGTTTGTCAATGCTTGTCAAGTTTGTGTCAGCTTCTGTGCTAGCTAATCGTGTATAGATTAGATGTACTGATAATCTTGTGGTTCTTGTTTGCGATAATAAGCTCGTGTTCACTACTTGCGATGCAATCTGGTTTGTGCTTGCGATTACGAAGATCGTGTGTGCTACCTGCGTTACTAATCTTCAGGTTGGAAAATGCTTCTACGCTTCAACCGTCATGAAATTCTTGTAGCGCTAAAGGTTGACTGCAATGCTTCATTTTCGTGATAACATTAACGGTTTTCAAATCTATCATTCGATTTTGTCGCTGAATAAGTACACAATATTTTTGTTTCTTAACACTAAGAAGGTGGATCCCGAAAGTGTGCACAAACCCTTTGACGGAATTTATGCGTACGGGGCTCACCCGCGTGAGACGATCGCTGCAAAACGGGCCGAGCAGCTTGCTCGTAAAATTCCTCGCTAATAATTACTTAGTGTACAATGGGGTTCCGGGTGTTGATTGATGCTATATTAGACTCTGCTGGCGCTTTGCTTCCTTCACGAACGCGGGAGCGGTTCATTTAGAGATGGGAGAGGCAGTCCATTCATTGCACTGTTTCACCTTTTCTTTATTTTTGCCATGAAAGTGGCGTTAAATGTTCTATATAACTGAATGAATGATGGTCACCGTTCTCGCAGCTCGCTGTACTTACGCGTCTCGGCAGTTTTTGAGCCCTCTAACTGAATGCGTTGAAAAATAAGTTTGGCTTCAGTGTCCATCACGCTTTGGATGTGTCGAAAAATGCACTTAGATGATATTCAACTACTTCCACTGTCTATGACAAATTTACATTTTACGTTGAAACCTTAGGGATTATTTGATGCATCGTCGTACGTTTTCTGCAGTTTGAAACGAACGCGCACGCTCAGTTTTACTGAAGCATGGTATCACTCGCCAACAGTACGCGCTACAACACCATGCTGAGCAACACAACGTGCACCATCACGCGTCACTACACAACGTGTACCACCATCACGATCCGCAACACCACGCGGCACAACATCGCGTGCATCAACACCACAACATCACGTGCGGCTACACCACGCGCCGCAACACCACGCTCCACAAAACCACGCGCATCAACAACACGCGTCACAACGGTAGCACGCGCCACGACCACCATCACGTGTGACATGCACGCACGTTGTGCTGCCGCCTCTGCGTCTCCTGCAGCAGCTGCCGCGGCAGGCAAGAAAGCCGCGCCGCTCTAATGACGGATGTATATGTCCGCACAACTTTCCCGTGCAGCCCACGCCTTCAAATTGAGGGGAAAAGCTCGCTTCTCTTTTTAATTACCGCCGCTAACGAAGGTTACGTTCTTTTCCTGACCTTTGTTGTATAGGGTGTGTTGGATTTATAGAGCTCTAATTCTTAGAATTCTTGTGATGGAATTTTGAATCGGTAGGGGTATATTAGAAGCAGTATCATGCTCGCAGTCGTGAAAGAACGCTTTAGATTCGCTGTTTTGAAAATTTGAGCATTGGAGAAAGCTGTAGTGAATGCTAACACTTTAGATGCAGGACGCCGTTTAAGATTCAAGAAATATATTGAATTGATATTGTATTGCATTTCGTTGCAAAAATATTACAATAAGTTTCCTGTCAGAGTAATTTGATGTTCGAACTACCATAGAACTTGGATATAAAAAATCAGTTGTTTTATGAATCGCACCCATCACAGCGTTTATGGTGAATTCTTCATGCTTGTGATAACTGTGTGCGTTCATAGAAAATGATCTTATTCGTTAACGAACAAATCTTCCGCTCAAATTGAAATCATTAAAGAACAAAATGTGCTGACGGTCAAATTACTTACCATATTATTGTAGCACACTAAAGATTCAACCTACATTACTAGAGGTATAACGCTCTGTGCTCTTGGGTAACCAGTACTGTGCGATAAGAATCGCTCCGTCGCCCTTTTTTGCTCAACATTTTAAAGTTCAACTTTTTCCATGAATAATTCGGCCATAAAGACCACTCAGTAGCTGACAGCTCGGTCTTTTTGATCAAATTTGATCTACCGCCAGGAGCCATCCAGAATCTCAGAGATCCGCCTCGCAAGTTCTGTGCTTGCCTCGTTCAGCAGGTCCCCTCTGGGAGAGACAGCCATTGTATCAATGGGAATTAGCGCTCCCAGGGGGAAAATGTGCGAGGGTCCGAGCTGAGAGTTAGGTAGGCCTTCTTTTTGTTGAAATAAATTTCTTTTGTTATGTTAAGAACCACCGTTTTCGGTTCACTGCTGTCCTGTTTTTTCAGCACCTGTTACTTTCTTTTTCAACTTTTATCTTGTTTCATGAACTTCTTTCTCCACTTTCTGTTTTTATGCCCTTTCTGCATAGATTCCGCATTCCCTCATATTCATGCTAAATGGTGCCTTCCTCTCTTCGATGCACTTTTTTTTTAGCAGTTAGGGAGGCTTAAACTAACATAATCTAATCTCATTCAGCAGGTCCGGGACCCAATTTTCTAATGAATAACATCGTCGTAGCAGAACAGTCGACTACGTACGTTCTCGGCTCCGCTACGTTGTGTTTGCACTGTTGAAAAACCTCGAACTTATGTCTCTGCAGCGTTATGTTTGCACTAACGAAAATTCTCGAACTCGTGTCTCTGCAGCGTTATGTTTGCACTGACGAAAATTCTCGAACTCGTGTCTCTGCCACGTTATGTTTGCACTGACGAAAATTCTCGAACTCGTGTCTCTGCAGCGTTATGTTTGCACTGACGAAAATTCTCGAACTCATGTCTCTGCTACGTTATGTTTGCACTGACAAAAATTCTCGAACTCCTGTCTCTGCCACGTTATGTTTGCCCTGACGAAAATTCTCGAACTCATGTCTCTGCTGCGTTATGTTTGCACTGACGAAAATTCTCGAGTTCGAGCTTTTTGCCCAACAACGAGCGTAGCGAAGACATGGCTGCTGGCTGTCTCGCTTCGACAAAGAAGTTAATTGTTTAAGAATTTGGGCCAAGGTGGACCACGTGCTGTGAATTAACTTCATACTTCCAAATTGGAGAACATTGGGCAACGATTCGAGAAAATCATTCTCTGGGATTGTAAGAGACAGGGTTTTTAGGAGTCATTGTTACTCTTGCTCTCAACACGCTCACCGCGTTTCTGTGGTTCTAAACGCTGGCTTGGTTAGGTTGTAAGTAGCAGACTACAGAAATCGACTTAAATGCTCGAATACATTTTTATCCATCCTAAGAAATATGAAACACAATTGAACGCGACATTTCATCTAGTATGATGAAAGTTATTTCTTAAAGAAGACGAAAAACAGACTAAATGTCATTCATTTATACCGGTACGTGAATGAACATTTACCGACTGGTACACATATGGCCCAGTACGCGGGGAACCTTCTAAATATGAGTATGTGTTGTAACTGTGTTTTTTTAAAAGTATTTTTCTTCATTAACGAATTTCTATATTTTTTTGAGTACACTGACTTTTCCAATCGTGATAAATTGAAATGAAATAAATTCTACAATAAATATCCCTTGGAGATTCAGATATCATTAAAAATAAATAAAATGCTGGCTTGGAGAGTATTGAAGCGATTAAAATGACCGGTAAAATAATGAATTGGTTTGGTCAAAGTCATCTTTGAACTGTCGAAGTATTAAAACTGGTAAAATCAATCAGAGGTGCCAACCAAAGAGAACGAAAAAAGTTCCTACACAAATCTGGCTAAAATGGTAGATGTGTTCATTAGGACATGTTCACATCACATCAGTAAGATCTACAAATCACCGGACACAACATCAAGAGAAACGGCTCCTATTTTCAAGTGCAATGGAAGAAAGCCTGGCATGACCTGAAGCTATGCTTTCTCACATCTGCCAAGGCACGCTACCGAAAATTATCTTCAGCGATAAAAAAAACCATAACACCCCTCAAAATGGTCGATTTTCATTAAAGTGTAATGATATCAATACTAGAGTAGTTGATTACTCGAAAACAAGGAGCGGTCTTGGTAATGGTGTGTGCAACCGTACCTCAAACCGTAAGAAGTCCTTCGATTTCTGTTGACCAAGGAATTAAAAAATTACAAAAACTTCATTCTAAGAGAATCATCATTACTTTGGGCTAAAAACGTTCAAAAATTGAGGATGACCATTTCAGCACAGGAGTGGTGGGCTTCTCGTGTACCCCAGTTCATTTTTAATGAACAATGGCCTCCCTGATCGCCAGATTTGATTTTTATCGATTCCAGTATTTCGTTCATACTGGAGAGTGAGGTGTCAGAAACAAATCGCCGAAGTTTGAATGCTTTGAAAGCGAAACTCATTACACAGTGGGCCACATTCTGTAAAAGAGTTATTTTTGTGTCGTGCTCATCGTTTTCTAAGCGTCTCCAACGTTTTGATCGATGCAAACGAGAGGATGTAAAATGAAATGCGGGAATGCTAATAAATACTTGATCTTTCACTGGTTATTAATATTGTTTTTATAGCTATTTTTTAATGAATGACGAAAAACTCATGGTGCTAAAGATTGAAAATATATTTGTGTCTCATGTGCTTTTTCAGTGCTGTGCATCTTTTTCTTAGAGTGATATAAAAAAGTGAGACCTGCTTACGAAAAAATTTATTTGATGAATATTCTGAGAAGAAATAGAAATTTTATTCAGTATTGTTCTTCATCCATTTTAATTAACGAAGTGTTTAATATCTGCATCGAGTAAATTGACGTTTTATCATGAAGCTCGCTAACCTACTTTTATGCTTCAAAAAAGCGCATAATTACGATAACTTTTCATTCTTAATTATGAGCAGCGTATCAAATTTCTGACTTTTAGATTCAGTCATTTCTCCTGTTCTCCTTTTAGCATTACGCTCTTCTCTGAAGTTACTGTTCAACACCTCCGACTTATTCGCCTCCTCCGAGCTCTTTAATAAATGCACGAAGGTGAATTTCTATACAGTCATCGCTCTCTTGTACCTCAGCTACGTGTTACTCAGCTAAACATTACTTTGCACTTAAATCTGCAGCTCATTTGACTCTTCACCGACCTCTGCTCGACAGGAAGATGTCACACCATCCTACAGTGGCAGCGACTCTCACTGCGCTTTCATGGTTTGCGAATAAGTAATTAACTCGTGAGACGCTTTCCTGTTTGCATAGACCAGCACCGTTTAAAGCGCGCGACCGCCGGACCATGTCAACGTCTGAACCTGACGCAGGCGAAAGTTTCAATTATTTGAGAGAAACTCGAACATCTGGCTTTCCGTATGCGAGTGCCGACCTGGAAGTCCGCATATGGATTTAAAGTGTGAGAAAAGCCTTATTCTGGTGCCGAGATTTACGCCGATAATGAAAGCTCCCGGATGCGTTCGAAATGGCCATATCGAGAATGTCGCGCTGCAAAAGAATATGACGTGCTGGTAAGTTATGCGCAAAATAGCGTGGCGCACTGAGTTTCCTTGGGAAAAAGGACAGAATATTTCTGATGAGTTGTTGCCCAAAAGCATGGGAATGGTTTATCATTTTTCCTTCATCATTTATACTATACGAAAGCTTTAATATTATCATCCATCACTGCCGTGGCTTATAAAGCTTTAGATTGCGCAGAGAACATTGAAAACTTATAATGAAAGCGGCCCGAGCTGAAAGTTAGGTAGGCTTTCTTTTTTGTTAAAATAGAATAGGTTTTTGTTTTGTTACGGACCATCTTTTTTCGGTTCACTGCTGTCCTGTTTTTTTTCAGCACCTACTACTTTCTTCTTCAACTTTGATCTTGTTTCATGAACTTCTTTCTCATCTTACTGTTTCTATGACCTTTCTCCATAGATTCCCCATTCTCTCATCTCCATACTAAATGGTGCCTTCCTCCTTCCTCTCTTCGATACGCTCTTTTTTTTTTTGTAGCGGTTAGGGAGGCTTAAACTAACTTATAATCTAATGTAATCTTATAATGAAAGCATGTCAATTGTTATTATTCCTGAACCCAATACGCAAAATATAAATGGACCTATTTTTACCATGCCATTGAAAATATGAAAATTGTTAATATTTCAGTGCCCAATTGAGGAAAACACGTAAATTGCAAGCAGTTTTTCGCTATAGTTTTACGGTATAAAGTTAGTTGTGACTTCTGTTAAATGGGATACTGTGTTATAAGCTAGCGAATCTATTCTCAGTGAAAGTGCTGAGCGCATTCCTTCATTACTGAGGAATTAATGGCATTGAAATCGACCATTCAGTGTCATATGATGAGTAAAACTAAATGCCCGTAGGCAGGAGTTGATTGACCCCGAGACTACACATTAAAATTAATATGGAATGATGAAATGCACCGATAGCGCGCTGTTCTATTCTATTGCAGGTCTTCACAGACGTGAGATGCAGCCGTCAATGTGAGGTCAGGCGATCATTGTAATGCGCGTGGGAACCTTATTGAGTTGCACCTGATCGATTGCTGTGATCCGTTCTGCACAATCGTGTTGACGTCTCGCTCTGAAACTTTTGAAATGGGGGCCTTGATGTCACTATGGTTCATTAAGTCATTTTTCTCAATCAGTAAACTGAATGCCAGACATCTTCTGTAATATGTGTACAGTCATAGGAAAGCTGTCATATTTTAAATCACGGTAACAATTTTGTGCACGGGAGTTCTTTACATTTCCTTCCAATTTTTACGTCGATTTGTGCCGTAACCCTACCTATTTTTTGGGCACATTTCCTTGTCTTTCATCGTCGACAATTTTTTTTGTTATGCATTATTTCCATGACGAATTTTTCTAGTTAACTTTCCGTTGATTCAATCATAAAGTCTTATTTCTCAATAAATTTAAAGTATTCAAATTATATTAGATGATTATATTTTCCAAGAAATAAGGTCAATAGTTGGTTAAATGTGAGTTTCATTATTTCAATCTCCAGTAATTAAAGGGACAATCATTTGGATGAAATTATCGTAATTTCAAGTCAACATAGCAAAGTCATGGTTAATAATTCCAGAATGAACGTTACAATAAATCAATAATATTTCAATACTACAATCAGTTATTCTTCACTGAGTTCGAGGAAGGGATACACGCATAATGGTGACTAACAATGTAATTGAAAACTCGTTTTGATGGAATTAGAGAAATAGAGGCGTGCAATCACTGGACAAAATAGTAAGTGCAAAGATACTCAATATCAAGATGAGCTGCAAGATGACGCTCAATACAACAGGGTCTCGATTTACCATGAATTTATAATTTTACATTGAGTGTCACACTTTTACATAAATAGACACCTCATCTGGCGGAGAACTAAAAGCTGTAAATGCAGACTGAGTCGAAAATGCTCAAAGTCAAGTATGGGCATCTTAAGAATCATGCATGGACCTAGCGGAAATGACATCCCTTCTTAGAAGGAACATCATGTGCCTCTAACAAGTCATTACGTTGAGCTGTTAAGGGGAATGTCGCTCGAGATCAATACTTTCGGAAAAAACTTAACAAAACGAACAAATCCTATTCTTGTCGTAATTCTAAATTTATCTACGTCATAGTAATTTCCCTGCATTATTTATATTTTTACATGTTTATATTGAGATATCTCTGTCGTCTTGCGTCCTACTTGAGCATTTTGTATAATTAAAAGAGTATTACAAGTTCTTGTATCGTTCATTTACGATTGAACGTGTTTTTTTTGCTGGGACATTCTTCATTGAGCGACTGCCCAAGTGTGGTGCGTTGCTCATTGTAGGCGTGAGTGGCTTTTAGTTGGACGAACATGCTTCCGTATCGCTCCGGTGTTTTTATTCCATTAACGGGCGTCTTTAAGGCCATGGGGAGTTTCTCGAAAGTCTTATCCTCAGCGGTGCTTTCGTCTTGCAATGTTCAACATAGATTCACCTGCCATGTGTAACATACCCATGACAGTTGCGAGTAGCCCCGCCAATATTATAATTTGTAAAAACAAACACATGGCGCTTTCCTTGACGTACTAACCTATGTATCTAGATCTCAACATGAATCCCCTGCTATATAAATGAGAGCTTGCAAGTCTTCCTATATTTGGCATCCAAGAATAACCCTGATCAAACACAAAGCTTCCAGCACCACAGCCTTGCACTCTACAGCCGATCGCTCTGGGCTACAAGGCAGGTGCACCGGCAAAATATTTGTGACAACCTTCACTCCCGCGGCCTTGAAGCTTGAAATACGACCTCATTGCGCTCCCAACCCAAAAAGCGAGTAGAATCACTTCGATAAGAAAATATTTTTAAAAAACGATAGCGAAAATGAGTAAAATACTAGCTAAGCTATGTGTTATAGGATTTCTTATTGATCATACGCCAGATATAAGTGTACGTAAGTTATTTTTTAACTAGCAACGTTGGAATAAAATAAAATTTTGTGATATTTAATTACTGCATTATCAATGAACGCGAGTAATAGTTTGCCAACAATGAGAACCTGCAGTGACTAAATAACTGCAGACGATTTTGCAAAGCAAGAAATGAATCGCCGAATCTCGCCTGAAATATGAACTCCTGAAGACTGAATTTGCGACATCTACTGCATTTGATGTTCCCGAGCATGGGAACGGTTGAGAAAAAATTTGCTAAGGTAGCTTAATTTTGGTGAATTATAAGTTACGTCAGACGAGCTCTGAGGGCGTCACGAGTTGAAGGCTTGTGTCCAGCGAGAATGTTCTTGCACATGTTATGTGGTACTGCTGTCTTGGAGGGATTTTGTAATACTCAAATTTCTGTTGAAAAATGACGACCGCGTGAATGAAGTTTGTATTGGTTTTGAAGTATCTAGTTTGTTTTATTAAATACAACCCTGAAACTTTATCGATATTTTTGTATCAAAACTTCCCAGAATAGACGTGCCTTACACGAGCGAAATGAGCCCCTAAAAATAGACATCCATGACTCGACGTCGAGTTTGTAAAAGGCCAGTATACCTCGGTAATATTCCTTGCTCCCTGTACTGCATGAGACCTAATGCACTGCTGGCCTTGATCGATTCCCGAACATGGACACCGCTCGGGGCTTCTGTGAGGACGGAGGTGGGTCAATGCAAGGTTTGTCTCTCAAATTTATTCCGCAATAACGGCGGTGCTCTATGACTCGAAGCAATAAACTACAGGACCACTGGGGGTCCGCGCAAAATTGCTCGGGTTTGCGGATGACGGCAGCGGAGTGCCCAAGATTTTGCGGAACGTCAAGCATCCTTCCCTTTCAGTTCCGCCGGTCCGGGCCGCATTCCCGGGCCTTCACGTCCAACTCGAACTGCTGCATTCCCATCGGGAATGGGCATTCCCGTGAGACTTCATTTTGATGGCCCAAGCAAGTATTTGGAATGAAGAATTTTTATTAAGGAGCAAAAGTGAAGATTGGTAAACGCTAAATTGAGCGAATTGGAAATTGCGATATTCAATTCTTTATCAGAAAAAAGACAAAAATTTTTTCGTAGGCAATTTCTTCAGCTTTCGATAGTTTTATTAATTTTGTGTTTTGTTTTTTTGCTTCTTCGATGGCAATAATAGGATCAACTGAAGATCAATACCGTCGAAATTACGCCTATTGTGGCCTCTTGACTTCTACTATTGAAGAATAAGTTCCTCAAAATTTTTTTCCAGCATCAGACACAGGAATTGAAAAAAAAAATGAATTAGGGAAAGAGTTTATCCTGCATGAAAACACATAAAACACAAGATCCAATTTCATAACGGCAATTACTTGTTGAAAAATATTTGTCTAAGCTACAACAAGTAAGAAGACAAGTATAAGAAACTAAATTATTTATTTTACGTATGTATATACCTAACTGAACTTCATTTTAACACTGAATAATTTTCGTGAACTTGGCATAAGAATTTTCGTATCGTACAAACTAATGTTAGTTAATAATTTACACATGAAAAAAATTATTGAAATCAATTGATTCATCACGTGGGGTACGTATTTTTCTAATGATCCAACTGAATAACCGATGACGCACTTTAACCGTATAGACCAATAAAGATGCAATATAACCAACGGTGAACGAGCGTATCTTTCGCTTAAAATGCCGTTATTATGACACAGAAGGGATGGTTAACAAGCAAGTTCATAGAATCTCACGAATATTGAAAATGCGCAATCGAGTCAGTCCGCTTTCGTTGGATCGGGGATATAGTTTATCAACTGTGCGTGCATAGGTGGACATCCTCACCAATAACATCGTGTGGTGATCTGAGGAGCCAGCGCTGCCCCTGATCATTCTTTTGAAGCAAAAACTGGGCTTTTTATTATGAATGGAAGTGGATTGAAACTTGACTTATGACTGGCATGTTAGTTTGACATTTAATTGGAATCCTCAGCAGAGGTGGCGATGGCGGCCATAGTTCAGGGGTGGCGTGAGTAGTCAGAACTAATTTTTTATTTGATCTTAAATTCAATTCTTGACACGTAAATTGGCTTGTACTCTAGCTGAAGAAAAAGTGAACGTTAAAATATTTCCTTAGGGAATTGAAATTCAGTAATAACAGTGATTAGAAGATTAAATTACTTTATCGCACATCTTCATACAGATTGAGTTTGGTCCTTAATTTTGTAGCAAAGGCTGAGATGAAGGTGGTCAGAATTAAAAGAAAATTCCAGCATTTGATTGTTTCTGTTATTCACCGCAGTGTTAAAGTTTAACGCTCATATGTTTATCATAAATCCATCATTTGTTTATTTTCATTGATTAGTTGTCATTCTTTAGTGGAGGGAATCAACCTTGAGAATAATAGCAGTTCTGCGTTAAATCCTCCTACATCGTTTTGAAATACAAGCTTGTTAACTCCTACGCTCTCCAGCATGTTGGGCTGAAGTATAGCTGCGGGTCACGCTGTTGTCTCGTGCGCTGAAGCAACAAATATCTGGAAAATGCGACGCGAGTCCATGTCCTGTTATGAAAGATGTGCTCATTCAGAAATAATGACGTGAAGCTCAAGCAGACATGATCACCATGAGCTACTACATAACCCTGGGCTTCGGGTTCGGGCGTGCTAAACTAATGGCAGCTGTGCACCTCGACAGGAGTATCATGATGTGTCTATGTTATCCGTTGCAAAGCGTCAGTGACGCTTCTGCAATATCATATTATGTTACGATGTGAGGAACGGCGGGATTAGGCAAGGGCTTGTCTCTGATAGCTCTTCTAGTTGTGAGTTTCTTGAAACTGTAATAATGATGCCTTAGATGCTTACATTTCCGTCTTTATAATAACACAGGCAAATACTTACAAATGTTCGCTGACATTAAACTAATTTCCGATATCAATTTCTTGATCATCCGAAGTTCAAACCCCGCCTTTTACAGCAAGTCTCATGAGGAACAAAACTTCAGATTTAGCTGAATACCAATGTAGCCTGCAGGGTTATTCCAACAGCCAGTTGGCAATAAGTATGAAACGCCAATGTTCTACGAAACTATGAAAAATTCGGGATTATTTCGGGAAAAACGACTGGCCACACTATAGGTGTGCTTATCATTTTCTGAGCAAATTTGGACTGTCAGTTACTTTGAGGGGAAAATATTCCAGAGATTATTTTGGACTGTACGAAACAAGGCAGATGCTTATTTCACCTAATCCTAGTCCTAAAACTCCTCGGTTTCTCATTTAACTTTATAACCACTGAGTAGTATCGACAACCATTGAAGGGTCAGATGAGAGCATAAAAACAGTATTCTCAGTAGTTTCCTTTTTTGCCATTAGTGTGAAAATCAGAGAAGAGTGTCAGCTAGAATGAGAAATTTCTCAGTTCTTTCGTTTTGTAGTTCCATCTGTGCGTAAACCAACGATAACAGGATCGACTCGGACTGATAAAAACAGTATTCGCGAGTCTCAAGAAGCTTCGACCACCGCAAGCCTCTAGCTGCCAGCGTGAATTCAAGTGTTTCCTCCAGGCCACTAAGGACCAATTAAATAATGATCACCCAACATTTTATCAGCCAGATTGGGAGACAATTTACTCGTTCGGCAGTTAAAAGCCACTCTGGAAGAGTGTGATTTTGCACCCAGACACGTGCAGTCTAATCAGTAAATCTTTTAAATTATTTTGGGATTGCGATACCGATGGTCTAGATATCAATATGGGTATGTCTTCTAGAGGAGTTCTGCCCTGCTCTAACGATACTATTCGGTTGTTAATAGTTTGAAGCTGTATGAAGTTCAATGATCATGGATGTTCATCTTAACTATAATATTTCCAATAGGTCGATTCTTAGGGAAATTCTTACCTATTCTTCCTTATAATTTTTATTATAAGAGGTCGATTCTCACCTATAAGTTGTGAAGTATGCGTGAGAAATATTAACTCTCTACTTTTTTTTGAAATGGTCACGGACATCGTGTCAGGATGTGATAACATCGTGTTTCATTTCATCCTATTTTAAGTCGGAATGAGTGGTGGTGCGCTTGTAAAAATTTTCGGTTTCCCTACGACATTATTTGTCATGTCATCGTCGAGAAAGTTATAACAGGACTTCGTTGAGCTCTGTTGTTGTTTTCTGTTCCGCTTTCTCCAGCATGATTAATACGAGCGAGTTTCTATGAGAAAATAATGAAAACTCGGCTGTTTTCACCACCTAATAATTGAATGGTAGTATTATGAGTATATCTTGTTCATGCATTTTGATGTTTTTGGTATGAGAATACATTTCTTGAGCTGTTTGCATTTCCTACACAAAAATTCGAATGCTCATGAGCATTATTTCGTAACGGGGAGGGTTGCTGAATATTGCATCATTGTTTGTAGAGTGGCTTCCCTGCGTGCGTTGTTTCTCTGAACATTTATGCTTTTAAACCGTATTCGGGGATCAATTCGAATTTTATAATTATTTCTAAGGCTTCAATAGAGGTTCAGAGATGCTTTCTTGATGGAACAGACATTCCTGCTAGCATCCATACAAGCACTTTTATACTTCATAGTAATAATACTTATAGTTTGTAGAGTTATTTTTATAACTTATTCACAAACTAAGTTCAATTTCAGGTCATTTGTTAATAAAACTGTAAAAAACCTACAGAAAATTTTTACGCGAAGAAGTTGCTAGGAAATTTCGCTCATTATATGAGTATTAAAATGAATCATTTCATGTTACTTAAAAAATTACTGCATAAATGGTCTGCCAATGAACGCAGTGAAATTTCCAATTCCTGTGGCGAATTTCAGTTTTGTTTTCAGTTAACGTTGACTTAAAGGTCACCTCACGACGAATAGAGTCTCTGCTTGAAACCCAGTGCGCACCAAAGGCCTTTATGGAACCTCCGGCTCCTGAACAGCAATCTTGCGGCAATCTGAGGGAAGGCCTCCAGGGAAATGTTGTGACCTCGTCTGAGAGCTGCGTCGGCTCCGGGTCTCGGGCTCTGGTCAGGTTACCATCGTTGATTGCCGAGAAAATAAAATTATATCATTTAGGAAATGAAGGTAATGTTCATGCGATGAAGAATCGCTCTGTGGAAAGATGGGTAAATGTTCCTTGATTGATGTTTCAAGTAAATACACTGGAAACGGCGGGCATAATTGTTTATCGGGAATAAAAATAGGTGACCGCGCTAAACAAAATGCAAATGAAGTGCATCAGCTGACTAGTGAATGAGCGACTTCCAGCACTCCCTAGCACCTTCACTGCGTTTCCGCGGTTGTTAACGGTTGGTTTGGTTAGGTTGTAAGTAGCAGAATAGGGAAATCGATTTTCAAGCTTGAATAAATTTTAATTCTTCCTAATGAATATGAAGAATACAATTGCACGATAACATTTTACCTTGCATGATAACAATTATTTTGCAAAACAATCGCGAAACAGATTAAATGTCGTGCGTTTATTACCAGCACGTGAGTGGGCAATTTACCTCTTGGTACACATGTGGCCCAATACGCAGTGAGCGTGCTAGAGAGGGGTTGTCTGGTTCAAGAACTAGTTGGAGTTGAAGTGATAACAGATTAAGAACATCGGTAGTAAACTAAAGTGTAAATTTACACTCTTTGTTGGTATAAAAACTAAAACTAACCCATCACTGAGCACATTTGCCGAACACGTACACCTCAAGCATAGTTCATACCTCCATATGAACCTGATTTGTTTTTAAACTTTATGTACATTTCAAAGGTAGAAAACTAGTAACTGGTTTTGATACCTGAGTTTGAACAATTCATTAATGCATACCAAACTCATCGACCATATCTGCAGTATGCGCATAAATTAACGTACAGGTATATCCCGTTTATTTATATCCATGGTCTGAGCCATATTTGCTATGCATTTGACCCACCGTTTTCTCTTCATACTTGTACGTAGATCTGCCTAAATTCTTCTTCAACACATGAACCTCGCTGATCATTGCTATGCTTGCCGTCGCTCTGTAAAATTTATTCACTATTACTATGCAGGTAAACCTTTTTTATGTTTTCTGCGCCTGTGCTTAAACATACGTTATATTTGTCTCGAGCAAGAGGACTTGGCGAACACATTGTCACGTCACAATGCGCCACACATGACACTACAAATTCGCCGTCCGTTATTCGCTCGACCGACGGAAGCCACAAAGGGTTGTCCAATTTGGGAGCCCTGATTGGGCGGTGCTGAACAAAAGTTTCGAGTACATATTTTTTGGGGACTATTGTTCTGCGTAGGCATTATTAATGTAGAGAGGGACAAAGCCTTTACGTTCGTTAAAATATGCTGTTGATTCTTTTGAACATTTCGCCCAAATGATTGCTTTTGGCAAAAAATCAGTTGGACAAAGTGTAATCATTTTTAACCTAAATTTTAACTACGAAGATTTGCCCAGAACAGAACTAGTCTGATAGATGGGCTTTGTAGTTAGAGGAGTGTCTTTGTGTACGCAGTGAATATAACTGAAAAAATTTCCCATCATATTTTTGAAACATTTAGTGCTTTGAACTCGATTGTTTTTCTATCTCTGAAACGATCCAATTCCCAATACCAATTGCTTGGTTCCGCCGTTGCTCGTACAGAATTGGTCATTAATTGCTAAAATATTCCTTAGGCACACGAACTAAATCGAGAGTGTGGCCAGAGATGTGAGGTACTTCACACAGACTATCGCAAAAACTAATCTTCAGCATAGCCTTTCGGTCAAATTAAACGAACGTTTTGCCTAGAAAGTAGAGCAGGAGAAAATCCAGGAGTAGTTAATAAAAGTTCCTTATGTGAGAAAGTTAAGTGCGGAATCACACTCTACTTGAACTCTGCTGAAGATTCATTAACCCGTTTACTTCTTCATTTATTTTGGTTTCAGTGGGACTTTTAGTAGTTGGTACAGCACAGAGCTCGCCACATTCTTCATCCCCAAAGATATTGTATTCTGCACATACTCTGGACAAAATTGCTTTCGATTATAGAGCTAAATAGTCTTTTCACTTCAACGTTATGGATGGCTGTTATTTTTTATATTGGTACAGAACTACCTCAAATTCATGACATCATCTGCCTATTCTCTCAGATTCATGTCTGTTAAATTTTTGAAAGGTTCCACTGTCAGTGTCTTCTATGAATAAATATTGAAGGCATTTTCTATCTCTCTCAATCTCACTGTATTATTCCGGAGAAATTTGGTCAAACGCTCACATTTTCCTGCCCATTGTTGGTAGAATTATTCGTTTTTCGCACCGTTCGGTCCCAGTTTATCGCTCACGGGTCTGAACGTTACTGGGAAAATACTTCAGTGATTTTTTTTAGCACTTTTCATTTACTTTCACAAGGAATTCGTGTCAATTTTGTCATACCCATGTCTGTTTTCAGTGTTCAATATTTATGAAGGCCCAGAACACATTTTGTCCTTGCTATGCAAATTTTACAAATTTTAATTTCTGAAGAAACCCTCAAGTCTTCTGTGTTCGCGACAACGCGTTGGGCTATAGAACTACAAGTGCAGTGTATGTTTATTGCTGAGATATTTAGGGGTACAGGGGTACAAATAATGAACAATTAGGTACAGGTACAAGCGAAAAGTTTTTAAGACTGCCTGAACATGCTTTCTATTTGTTATAATTGAAATTGGGGTTAATTTGATTTAGTGGCTCAAATACACTGCAACATCTGCGTGAAGAATTTTGGTGACACGTACAATCTTTACCACATTGAGTGCGATACGACCCATCGATGAGTCATTTGAAAAAGTTTTAACAATCTTTTAAAATTGATGATATTTAATGGATTCAGTTGATATTTGATATTTATAAATTTCTAGCAACTTTTGAATTTAAATTTGAGTTGAATACTGAAATTCACTTTTACCCATCGCAGTCAACGTGTTCAGATCAGGTCAGACGATACGAGGCTTAGGCTTGTCTGCCTATCGCTTTTTCCACTTTAACTCATTTTGTCACATGTTTGCGGTGAACTTAATTAATTTTCAGCAAATTTGAGATTCGATGTCAGCTTCCAAGAATGCTCCTCTTGCTCGTCTTCCCCACTGAAATTAAGCGCTAGCGAGCGAGATTGCTAAGCTCAAGATAATTTTAAATTACCTGATCGTAACAAAAACGAAAGGGCAAAAACCAGGCGACATATCATTTTTAAAAAATTGTATGTCAAAAATTAGAACGTTTCGGGCCTAGACCCATCTTCAGCTAAACAATCTGAAATGACAATAGTGAAAACATTAATAAACTAGATCCATCATTGACTAAAACAATCTGAAATGACAATATTGAAACCTAAACTAGAGAAACTGTTGTTATCTCGACAGTGGCACACATGAGAATGAAAGAAAGTGACAGGAGGATGGGGAAAGGTTCTAACTAACTATGTGAAGAGGGTGAGCGCTCTACATGTCATTAAGCTGAGGCTTTAATTTGTGGATGTAGAGGGACTCTAAAATTCTAAGTTTAACTGAATTACTGGAATAACCTAATATGGAAAAGTCTGATGCAGAAATTGATGAATTGCACTGAAACTCTGTGTGAGACCTAATTGAGGAATGGGAAGGATGGCAAAGGCGTGCACTTGTTCTATGACTTATTCCTGCATGTTCCGACCGCCTTACACGCAATGTGCGGCTCGTTGAGCCCACATATGCAGATGCACATTGTGCACAACTGTATTTATAAACAAGGCAGGAGCGGAGACATTCAGGAAGTTTGTCTTTAAAATGAAAAAGTGACCCAATGGTGAACCTATTTACTAACAATACTTGAAAAGAAATTTGTGGAAAGAACGAAGACAGTAACATTAGTAATTCTTTTCTAAGGGTTTCAGATGATGATCCTATATAAGGGAAGGTTATAAACATTTTTTGTTTTTCTGCGGTAGAAACAGTTGGGCTGGTATGGTATATATTATTGAGAAACCGATTTATATGATATTGAATTAGACGTAAGGGGTAGCCATTGGAGGAAAAAAAGCGTGTTAAAAATTCTAACTCATTATGCAAAAACGGGTAATTAGAACAAATTTTATACCCGCGGGACAGTAAGGTTTTTAAGCTATTTATTTTAAATTGAAAAGAGCAATGGCTAAAAAAGCTCGAACCTAATCCTGAAAAGGACGATTTACGAAAAACTGAAGTTTGGAGTGTTCGACCCTGTCTTTTCAATAAAATATCTAAAAATGCTAATGAGTTTTCTTTTTCTCCTTCCATAGTAAAATTAATAGCTGTATGCTTGGAGTTCAGATAATTCAAAAATAGTTGGGCATTAGAAGCATGGTCACTTTTTCATTTTAAAGACAAACTTCCTGAATGTCTCCGCTCCTGCCTTGTTTATAAATACAGTTGTGCACAATGTGCATCTGCATATGTGGGCTCAACGAGCCGCACATTGCGTGTAAGGCGGTCGGAACATGCAGGAATAAGTCATAGAACAAGTGCACGCCTTTGCCATCCTTCCCATTCCTCAATTAGGTCTCACACAGAGTTTCAGTGCAATTCATCAATTTCTGTATCAGACTTTTCCATATTAGGTTATTCCAGTAATTCAGTTAAACTTAGAATTTTAGAGTCCCTCTACATCCACAAATTAAAGCCTCAGCTTAATGACATGCAGAGCGCTCACCCTCTTCACATAGTTAGTTAGAACCTTTCCCCATCCTCCTGTCACTTTCTTTCATTCTCATGTGTGCCACTGTCGAGATAACAGTTTCTCTAGTTTAGGTTTCAATATTGTCATTTGAGATTGTTTTAGTCAATGATGGATCTAGTTTATTAATGTTTTCACTATTGTCATTTCAGATTGTTTAGCTGAAGATGGGTCTAGGCCCGAAACGTTCTAATTTTTGACATACAATTTTTAAAAAATGATATGTCGCCTGGTTTTTGCCCTTTCGTTTTTGTTTATATTTCGTTGTACGCAGAACTTACCTGATCGTAATATGTGAATTTTTTTTTCACATTTAGGACAACATTTTTAAATTTTCTCCTCCGTGAAAATCATTTCTGTTCTCGTTTTGTTCAATATTTTTAGGAAGATAATATCTGTGTTATTAATTCACAAAAAGTGTCGACCCTTCAGTTGTTTCGGGGCTATTTGAAGGCGCCATTTAAAAGTGAAAATTTCCTTCGCTGATAGTGTTGTTGATAGAAAACTTCTACTTAAAAATTGGTGAAACATAACTTTCCAAAGCTGTGTTTTTTACTCATGTATCATACATATAGGGAAAATATTTTCAGACTTTGATTTTCTCTGTAATTTTTTCGATATTAGTCGATTTTACTCTGGGTTTTTGTTTAGATCGAGTTGAAGGCATGCCAGCACACTTGATTAATTGGAAACATTATTTAAGTTACTCGAGTCAAGGGTTGTCTCAAGGAATGCCAGCTACTTAAGTTGAACAAATATATTATTGTCGACTTTGCACTACGGTTCGCAATTTAGAAAAAGATTACCGGTAACTGAGGCAAGAATTTGAAATACTCCGGCAACTCAGGCGAGGATTTTAAGTAATGTCAAATGTTACCAGTAACTGTAGGGATTTACGTCAGTAATAACGGATAAATTTCAGTTTTTACAGCTTTTATTCAAGTTGCAATTCACTAAATTTAGCTTTATCTTGAATGATATTTTCTTTTAAGCATTTAATTTTCCTTACATGTTGCTTGAGCGAGTTGTTCCACGATGTATTGTATTTGGGTTGGCTGTTCTGATTTTTTGTTCAGAATATTAACTATTAAATGGAGCCTTTCTCCTGCCTCTCTTTCGAACACCTTTGTTGGGGTTACAGAGACTTAAAATAGCTTAAAGAACAGTAACAATAATTTTTTCACAAATTTTTATACATATAGAAACACTTCAAGTTCATCACGGTAACACTGTGTATTACTTTTTTAATGATTGACAGTTGCCAAAAGAAAAAAATGTTGAATGAATTTCTTCTCAATTTAACTCGCGATGAACTTGAAATAATAACAATAATGAATAAGCCTCTCTTTTCAGTCATCTCATTCAAAGTTAGTGGTATAATGAAGCGAAGCTCACGGCTGGCAGATCACTGGCGTAGGGTAGCTAAAAATCCGAAGTTACCAGGGCATGCACGCGTTTGACACGCTCCATGAAAATGATTTTGGAAATCTGCATGAAGACATTTTTCTGTCATTCCTTAACTCTTAATTTGACTGCGACGTGAGCCGCCAGTGTACACGGAGGCAATTTTTATGACGCTGCTGACCGACCAGTAGTTACAGACTTAATTTTCATAAATACTTTATCGAAACTAAACGAAGACATTTTCCAGTTATTTGTTATTTTCAACATTGTTGCAACAGTTGGTTTTAAATTTGAGTTTAATATTAAACTTCATTTTTACCTACCGCACTTAAAGTGTTAAGGAAGTTTATTTACATAGTTGCACTGTCTTATAACACTTTTTATAAGTTGAAACGGTCGTGAAATCGTATTTAACTTTTGACACTTTAAATTTGGCTTCAGCCCCCTCAGAGAGATACAACTGTTGTATCTATGGGAATTAGCGCTCCCAGGGGGACTATGTGAGGGCCTCGCTAAAGGTTAGGTAGGCTTTCTTTTTTGTTAAAATAGAATAGGTCTTTGTTTTGTTACGGACCATCTTTTTTTCGGTTCACTGCTGTCCTGTTTTTTTTCAGCACCTACTACTTTCTTCTTCAACTTTGACTTTGTTTCATGAACTTCTTTCTCATCTTACTGTTTCTATGCCCTTTCTGCATAGATTACGCGTTTGCTTTATTACCTACTAAATGGTGCCTTCTTCCTTCCTCTCTTTGGATCGCATTTGTTGCTGCGGGTAGGGACGCTAAAACTAACGACTAATCTAATCTTTGGCTTCAACTGTGTTTACGCTAGAACTCTTTTCCATCGCTGGGTATAACCTCGATTTAACAGTGATATATTCAACCAGAGTTACAGTAGTTCCTCACAAATCGCCCCTGGCAAATTTATTTACAGAAAAAACAAATACTGATGACTAGGTAATCTAGTAACTAAAAAGAATGTCAATAATCAGGCCTTCAATTACTGTTTGGAGAAAAGCTCGAGCTACAACAACACTTTCAAATCAAATAGAAGCATCAACCTGAGAGGGCATTTCCATGCACAGAGAAATTCGTTTCTGAACTTAGAATTCGTTTATCCCCGGAGACATTTGATGCAATGTGTTCCTTTAAATCTTAGCTTGATAGAACTTACGTGTGTTAAGCAGGATTTGGAGCACGAATTTTTTGCCTAAAATAAACTTGATACATACTTTGCATTTACACGAAGCTTGATGAATGTTGAAGTGTGTAGTTAATTACCAATGCTATTGAGCTCAAGCTTTTTGTATAGAATATACGGTTCTACTATAGCGTGAGGTCTACCGCCATATATCGCCTACCCAGGTGTAGTTTAAGATGTACAAATTAAGTGTTCATTGCTAAATTAAATGCATGAAAATGCATAATATCCATTAGTTACCTAACTTAACCTTCCCTCACGCTATAGTACTAGCTAGAGGTAGATCTCATGCTGTAGTGTGGTAGACCTCAAGCTATTGCACCACCGAACATACCTCGTACATGCTTCACATTTACGTGAAGCTTAATGAATAGTTCCGTGCAGATAATATACTTTATGCATGCATAATGCAATTTTATGTATTTTAACACGTTCACTGCGTTTCTGCAGGTTCTGCGGTCGGTTATGCAGTTTCATATTCAGGCGTATATTCGAGCATAGGTACGAGCTTGTGCCAGGTAAATTAGTTTATATTAGTTTTACACGTCTTATTTTTAACAAATTTAAATTTTCAATAACTATTGTTACCGTACGTTAACGGTAATTTCGACCCCTGCTCTAGAGAAACATGATTAGAGTGACAACGGATGTTTTTAACAGGTAGAATGAGTGACGTTAATATCGGTCTAGTTCTAGTAAATATTTACTGCCATCTAATGAACAGTTCGAGTTCAGACACAACACGATGTTTTAAAAAATTGTGCTGTTTATTGCCAAATATTTATGAATTTGATTAACCGGAAAACTGGATCTTCAGGATGTATTTATAATTTTCCCCATGAGTTGAGTTTTAATGGCAATCAACTCTTTGCTATTTCATGAGTTGAAAAAACTTGCAAGCAGAACTGTACGAAATGAGCCTAAGAATCTTCAACGTCTCTTTGAATTTCGGTCTAAGGTTTCGGTACAGCGTTGTGAGGTTGGATTTCCCTTGGAGGCTGAAATTGCGATTTCGACATTTTCTACGTATTGTCGTATGAAAAATGGCCTTTTTTAAGTGTGTTCTTTTAAATTTGTCGAATATGTTACGTGATTAGAGTATTAAACTTTTAAACTCTGGTCTAACTCTGGTTGAATATATTTCTTGTTCAATCTTCAAGAAATTAACTTCTTGGGCACGATGGGAATATAATTCTTCCATCCAAATGAAGCCATCTGCCTCGCTATCTTCTTGTAGTTATCGGAAAAAAAACCTTAATGAATCCACAAAAATTTATGTAAAAGATTGTTTTCATGACCACTGCATATTATGTTAATTATTTTAACATGATCATGTTTTTATGCGAAGAGTAAAAATAAGTATGAGATCCAGACCGAATATTCAAACGGGTGTGACGTATGCGAGCAATGCGAGCACTGTTCATTTTAAAATAATTGAATGAATTTTCAAGCTTTAATCCCGTGGTGCACTTTTGAACTTTTCGTCGTACAAATTATGAAGCTTCAAAATTTCATGCCGTGCTGCATTTGTCTGAATATCTGAATATCTAAATTTTTTAATAATATCTAAATTTTGAATTACTGTAGTTATGTTAATGACTGACGCCGAGAATAAGTTATTTCAAATGCTTCAGTTATCTGCCTAACTGTTTTATAACGTGCCATATTTTTTGCAAGCTGATCTATCAAATGATATTTGAAAAAAATGCCAGAATAATGTATACTACTTAATTACAATACACCCGTGAAACTGCCCGGCATGCAAACTGTGCAACAATTAGACCGGCGCCCGTAAAACGCGATGTCAGAGCTGGTCATGGGTCAGTGTGCTGCGGGCGCTCGTGGAAGTGGTAAGGTCGGTGCCACTCGTCTCTTGCGTGAAGCAGTGAAACTCGTCTCGGACTTTCCGTGGACTTTGGAAAACAAGAAAAGTGTTTTGTGTTGCGCCTTGTAGCAGTCGCATTAGTAGTACAGGTTGAAGTTCACTGATGCATGCATTGAAGTGATTTGTTGACTGCGTATAGTATCAATTACGCGCGTAGTACGACCACGTGCGTCTCAGCTGGTCTGGCACGCGTGGTCAAAACACAGGTTTCCGTCGCTTTAATTCATCATCGGACTGCGTCCAAATTGTCGTAGAACTTGAATATTTTACTGGTCAATAAGTGAAGAATTTAATTTTGCTTGCATTTCAAATGTCATTGCGAGAATTTTTCAGGTATCGCGTAATTTTAACTTGTCTTTGTATGTTCATATTCGCTTTGGACGCTTTTAATCAGGATTAATAAGGAGATTCTCATTGTAGTACCAAACTTCAGGGCATGATTTATATAAAATACACACTTTTTTGAGTTGTACTTAATATTTAGGAATAAAAGTACATCGTAGTATCTAAAATTACCAGTGCATCATTACAAATATCCCATTTCGGTGCAAATTCTGGCTCAAACCGTGCAGTACAGCCGGACTTGGACTGCAATTAATCGATGTGTTTGCTCAACAGGTCTTGGGTGAGTGGAGCGAAGTGTTCTGTAGTGGACGCGGTCATTATGGCGTGCGGACTGAAGACAAACAGCAAGGGCGAGGCGCTGTGCCCGTACCTCTAGCTTCTTGTTGCCCTGCTGTTCTATGTTAGGGTACATCAGCCTATGGAGTCAGCTTTTAATCTTACCCTGAAAATTTTCACTTACCGCAACTCAAACGTTGTCTTCCATTCATTTTTCTACCAAATTTATTTTCAACTTCAGCTTCCCTTGAGCTTTGACCTTTGGTAACCTTCGAACGGCATCTTGTGTCTAGTTTTATCAGACCCTTAAAAAGATATTATCGAAAATTAGAATCCTCTCTTGTGGAGCTGACTGGACTATAACTTGCCCCTCGGAATAACCTTAAAGTGGAAGAAGTGTTAAGAAAGCTCAACATTTTAGTTGTAGACATTTCGGAGTCCTTCTCGATCTTCAGTTCGTCATCAAAAAACTTGAGACGCTGAGAAAAAACAGCAAAAGTTAATCTAGTTGCATCGACCTTATTCCTAGCTAGGGTGTGGCTTTATTGGACCCATTCTACGAATATAATTTTCCCGAGAAGATACGAGTGAAGTGAACATTTCGCATTGAGTGGACTGAAGCAGTGAACTGCGGCAGCGCGGCTCGTGCAGCAGCGAGACGCGAGAGATGGAGGGCAGCGCGGCGGCCAGATTTGCGTCCCTCGTCTGCTGGCTGCTGGCGGCAGGTGAGTCGCGTCAGGCAGTCACGGCACGGTGGCCGGAGTGTCTGATTTCTCGACACAATTGTTCTATTTTTTTCACTCCGAATTATCCAGTTCGTTATTTAATTTGGATCGAAATTATTAAATTTTGTACTTTTTGGGAACAAAATTGTTCAGTTTGGTAACTTTTTTCCTGCCAAATTTAAACAATTTGTTTATTATTCACGGCAAAAATGATGCAATTTTGTCCTTTTTTGGTAAAAATGATTCATTTTGGTGTTTTTTCTTGGTAAAAATAATTAATTGTTACCTGTTATGAATGATTCAATTTTTTCCGTCAGAAAAATTCTATAAGGTCATTTTTTTAAGTTGCAAACGCCATGAAGAGCACTGGGCATCATGCACCCGCAGTCAAATTTACGGTCATGTTATGTAAAAAAAGGGCAAGTTAGAAAATTTAGACCAGGAAACTGCTAATTTGGCGACTCCTGGTGGTGTTGGATCCTCGAGATATTCTTTTTCCGTTTATTCTGGACACAATGAATATACTGTAGCGCACTGGTGAAGTGGTCAGGCGAGCCTAGCGTTTTTACGCTCTGATGGTGAGCGTGGTCGTCTACCATGGTGGTGAGCCAACGCTGTTGACGCCACCGCTTATTGAGTCTAGGAAATTACGTCTTGATGGTAGGAAGTGCTCGACGCTGTGTCATGGGAACGATTTCTGTGATATTTGTATTCCACTGCCATATTCATGACGAAATATACTTACAATGACAGAGAAATGACAGCATGTATGAATGAAATTTTTATTTTTCGTAATATGGTTGCATGCTGTCAAGATTGTAGATTCAGTGTGAGTTTCCCGGCAATATCTATGAACGTTCTGATTTAAATTGACTGACGAGAACTGCGCTGAGGGGAAACACTGCCAAACAAATAAAACGTGTTCTATTTTAGGTATGAAACTCAGAGTAACAGTATAATTTCTGTAGAATAGAGTAGCGGAGCAGTGAAATTGTGAGAAATCGGAGCGAATAGCTCAACCGCTCTATAACACAGGCGGGTAGAATCTGCATAGTGCTCTGTGAAAATTCGGCAGAGCGAGGTAGAAAAAGACAATGCGAGCTTGTTTGCAAAAGTGAAGTTGCTCAACAAAACTCCGAGGGAGAGAAGCAGGGCACGAGAATGTGAGCGGTATTGGAAGGTTCTCTTCGGACGAAAAGATAAACGTTGGATTTGTATCGTATCTGATATTTTTATTATCGGAAATATTTCCTTCTTAACGACATTAGTGATACGAAGTAAAAATTGCTACATGGTAAAGTAAGGATGCGTGACACTTCTAATGTTATCTGCTGCCCAAATTTGAGCTACAGTCAATCACCTGCCTTAATCCTAACCTTGATTTACCATTACCTTAACACGTGTCGTGCAAAGGGACCCACCGGTGGTCACTGAGGGGATTTTCATAGGGCTGCTGACCGACCTGTAGTCATTTACTTAATTTTTATAAATACTTCATAGAAGGTAAAGAAAAGCACGATCTAACTAATGTTGGCTATTTCTAAATTTACATTCTACAATCGACTTTAAATTTGAACTGAACTCCCACCTAATCCTTGCCTGAACTCTTGCCTAATCCTTGCCTGAACTCTCGCCTAATCCTTGCCTGAACTCTTGCCTAATCCTTGCCTGAACTCTTGCCTAATCCTTGCCTGAACTCTTGCCTAATCCTTGCCTGAACTCTCGCCTAATCCTTGCCTGAACTCTCGCCTAATCCTTGCCTGAACTCTCGCCTAATCCTTGCCTGAACTCTCGCCTAATCCTTGCCTGAACTCTCGCCTAATCCTTGCCTGAACTCTCGCCTAATCCTTGCCTGAACTCTCGCCTAATCCTTGCCTAAACTCTCGCCTAATCCTTGCCTGAACTCTCGCCTAATCCTTGCCTGAACTCTCGCCTAATCCTTGCCTGAACTCTCGCCTAATCCTTGCCTGAACTCTCGCCTAATCCTTGCCTGAACTCTCGCCTAATCCTTGCCTGAACTCTTGCCTAATCCTTGCCTGAACTCTTGCCTAATCCTTGCCTGAACTCTCGCCTAATCCTTGCCTGAACTCTCGCCTAATCCTTGCCTGAACTCTCGCCTAATCCTTGCCTGAACTCTCGCCTAATCCTTGCCTGAACTCTCGCCTAATCCTTGCCTGAACTCTCGCCTAATCCTTGCCTGAACTCTCGCCTAATCCTTGCCTGAACTCTCGCCTAATCCTTGCCTGAACTCTCGCCTAATCCTTGCCTGAACTCTCGCCTAATCCTTGCCTGAACTCTCGCCTAATCCTTGCCTGAACTCTCGCCTAATCCTTGCCTGAACTCTCGCCTAATCCTTGCCTGAACTCTCGCCTAATCCTTGCCTGAACTCTCGCCTAATCCTTGCCTGAACTCTCGCCTAATCCTTGCCTGAACTCTCGCCTAATCCTTGCCTGAACTCTCGCCTAATCCTTGCCTGAACTCTCGCCTAATCCTTGCCTGAACTCTCGCCTAATCCTTGCCTGAACTCTCGCCTAATCCTTGCCTGAACTCTCGCCTAATCCTTGCCTGAACTCTCGCCTAATCCTTGCCTGAACTCTCGCCTAATCCTTGCCTGAACTCTCGCCTAATTCTTGCCTGAACTCTCGCCTAATTCTTGCCTGAACTCTCGCCTAATCCTTGCCTGAACTCTCGCCTAATCCTTGCCTGAACTCTCGCCTAATCCTTGCCTGAACTTTCGCCTAATCCTTGCCTGAACTCTCGCCTAATCCTTGCCTGAACTCTCGCCTAATCCTTGCCTGAACTCTCGCCTAATCCTTGCCTGAACTCTCGCCTAATCCTTGCCTGAACTCTCGCCTAATCCTTGCCTGAACTCTCGCCTAATCCTTGCCTGAACTCTCGCCTAATCCTTGCCTGAACTCTCGCCTAATCCTTGCCTGAACTCTCGCCTAATCCTTGCCTGAACTCTCGCCTAATCCTTGCCTGAACTCTCGCCTAATCCTTGCCTGAACTCTCGCCTAATCCTTGCCTGAACTCTCGCCTAATCCTTGCCTGAACTCTCGCCTAATCCTTGCCTGAACTCTCGCCTAATCCTTGCCTGAACTCTCGCCTAATCCTTGCCTGAACTCTCGCCTAATCCTTGCCTGAACTCTCGCCTAATCCTTGCCTGAACTCTCGCCTAATCCTTGCCTGAACTCTCGCCTAATCCTTGCCTGAACTCTCGCCTAATCCTTGCCTGAACTCTTGCCTAATCCTTGCCTGAACTCTCGCCTAATCCTTGCCTGAACTCTCGCCTAATCCTTGCCTGAACTCTCGCCTAATCCTTGCCTGAACTCTCGCCTAATCCTTGCCTGAACTCTCGCCTAATCCTTGCCTGAACTCTCGCCTAATCCTTGCCTGAACTCTCGCCTAATCCTTGCCTGAACTCTCGCCTAATCCTTGCCTGAACTCTCGCCTAATCCTTGCCTGAACTCTCGCCTAATCCTTGCCTGAACTCTCGCCTAATCCTTGCCTGAACTCTCGCCTAATCCTTGCCTGAACTCTCGCCTAATCCTTGCCTGAACTCTCGCCTAATCCTTGCCTGAACTCTCGCCTAATCCTTGCCTGAACTCTCGCCTAATCCTTGCCTGAACTCTCGCCTAATCCTTGCCTGAACTCTCGCCTAATCCTTGCCTGAACTCTCGCCTAATCCTTGCCTGAACTCTCGCCTAATCCTTGCCTGAACTCTCGCCTAATCCTTGCCTGAACTCTCGCTTAATCCTTGCCTGAACTCTCGCTTAATCCTTGCCTGAACTCTCGCCTAATCCTTGCCTGAACTCTCGCCTAATCCTTGCCTGAACTCTCACCTAATCCTTGCCTGAACTCTCACCTAATCCTTGCCTGAACTCTCACCTAATCCTTGCCTGAACTCTCACCTAATCCTTGCCTGAATTCTCACCTAATCCTTGCCTGAACTCTCACCTAATCCTTGCCTGAACTCTCACCTAATCCTTGCCTGAACTCTCACCTAATCCTTGCCTTAATTCTCACCTAATTCTTGCCTTAATTCTCACCTAATTCTTGCCTTAATTCTCACCTAATCCTTGCCTGAAATCTCACCTAATCCTTGCCTGAACTCTCGCCTAATCCTTGCCTGAACTCTCACCTAATCCTTGCCTGAACTCTCACCTAATCCTTGCCTGAACTCTCGCCTAATCCTTGCCTGAACTCTCGCCTAATCCTTGCCTGAACTCTCACCTAATCCTTGCCTGAACTCTCACCTAATCCTTGCCTGAACTCTCACCTAATCCTTGCCTGAACTCTCACCTAATCTTTGCCTGAACTCTCACCTAATCTTTGCCTAAGCCCTCGCCTAATCCTTGCCTAAGCCCTCGCCTAATCCTTGCCTAAACCCTCGCCTAATCCTTGCATTAACCCTCGCCTAATCCTTGCATTAACCCTCGCCTAATCCTTGCATTAACCCTCGCCTAATCCTTGCATTAACCCTCGCCTAATCGTTGCATTAACCCTCGCCTAATCGTTGCATTAACCCTCGCCTAATCGTTGCATTAACCCTCGCCTAATCGTTGCATTAACCCTCGCCTAATCTTTGCATTAACCCTCGCTTAATCTTTGCTGAAACCCTCGCCTAATCTTTGCTGAAACCCTCGCCTAATCTTTGCTAAAACCCTCGCCTAATCTTTGCTGAAACCCTCGCCTAATCTTTGCTGAAACCCTCGCCTAATCTTTGCTGAAACCCTCGCCTAATCTTTGCTGAAACCCTCGCCTAATCTTTGCTGAAACCCTCGCCTAATCCTTGCTTAAACCCTCACCTAATCCTTGTCTGAAACCTCACTCAATTATTACGTAAATCCTCTCATAGTCCTAATTTAAGACCTCACTTAATCATCATTTAAACCCTCACTTAATCTCTACCTTATGTTTGAGAAAACCGCGGCCTTTTTCTTAAACATTCAACTAATCCTTACCTAAATCTAAACCTTATTCTTAACACGTTTCCTGCGAGAGGTACACTGAAGTTCAATATTTAATTCAAATTTAAAGTCCATTGTAACAAGCTATTTTGAAAAACATCAACTAGATCTTGCTTTCATTTAACTTTCATTAAGTATTTATAAAAATTGTGGTAGTGACTGCAGGTCGGTCAGCAGTATTATGAAAATCCCCTCAGTGACCACCGGTGGATCCCTTTGCAAGAAACGTGTTAACCTTAATCTTATCCTTCCATAAGCCATAGCCTAATTCTTCATGTCCGAGTTGTAGCCGAGTATTTTTACTTCACTGTGACTAGGCACTTGCATGTGAAGCTCTAAAATAGCTATTCACTCGCATCAACTTTCGCATTTTCCGTCGGTAACAGAAAAGTTAAGCTGCCATGATTAGCAAGTAACGCTGCAGAAATGGAAAAGTGCGTACCGTAAATTGGGAGCGCAGCACGGCTGTGCAGTGCAGCCTGACAGGGCCTGTGAACTTTTCTCCAGGCCGACGAATTACCGCACCGAGTTTGTGTTGCTCTTGCTAATTCTTTTATATTGCAGCACTGAGACAAATGACTGCGGTAAGGCAATAAGAGCCTGCACTGTAAGCAAAGTGTAGCTCATAAATTGGTGAGCGCAACCAGTCTCTAAAGGCTCGCTGCAGCGACGACGACTTCTCCAAGACCAGTTCGAATACTTCGTGCCTTACATTAGAGCTGAGTAGCTGTTAGGACAGAAGGTGTTACTTACAGAACGGCTTATTTCAACTCACGGATGACTTTCGGCTTCATTTTGTTGCGTGCGTTCTAACCACGTCTCATGATGGCTATCTTTCTTTCTCCTTGAGGTTGGTGGATCGTGTATTTAGTAGCTTACTTAAGAATACCGTCAGTGAGTACTGCAAGGCAGCGTGTTTCGATGAGTAGCGTTTGATAATACTGATATTTTTGGTTCAGCTGGATGTTGCAAAAGTGAGCGTCCGATTTCTGCGATAGCGTAGCAATTTTATGATTTGTTTATTTTTTGGTACTTTTGATGGGTTTTTCCGTACTTTTTCCTATGAGTACATTGTAGCGATAAGGGAATATTTCTCTCATTTTAAAATAGTTAATATTTTTAGTATGATGCTATTAGCAAAGTTATTTACACTTTTTGCCTTACTAGCCATATAAGAAGTTTCAAAGCATTACACTTATGGATCAAAAGTTCAACCATCTTCATGTTGCAGATTAAAAAACAGTCCTACGAATACCTTCCAGTGCTCTAAGAAAAATTGGAGACATATCTTTGTGTGTCTCCTGGTGTTCTACAAGACTACAGAGAAATATCTCGTGGATAAAAAATTGTCGAGACAGATGATGAAGCTTGACAGCTACAGTCCAATAGAACTCAGACTTTACAGCTCGGTTTGGGAAGACGCAGAGCCTTAAAGTCTAACTTTTGAAGCTCGAGATATATAATGCGTGTTTTTCCCTCATAAATGAGAGCCAGGACCATACAAGTTCTGCTACGTATTCACGTAAACTTGAAGTTTTCGTTGTATATCTGGTGTGAGCGCTGCCACAAGTAACAAACCACGAAACGTTAACCAAGAGCCGTTAATTTGTAAATTTGATCATCCCTCATTACTTGCAACTGGTAATTGGAAGCTGCATTCGTTCTGTGCACCGAATATTTATGTAGCTGTTTGGAGTGAGATAGTGCCACAGGAAAGCTCAAATTCTAGAGCTTAGCGCGGGCTGTTAGGTTTTCAACTGATGGCTGCTTGTGTGAAGTATTCATTGCGTGGACGCAGGTATTGTCTCGAGCTACGACATGCTTGCTATGGAACAAAAAATTACACAAAGATATTTTTATTGCTTAGTTACTAGAGTTCCGAGAAAGTCATGTTTCAGTTTAAGTACTTAAATTTGACGTCCTTTGTTGCCAAACA
Source organism: Morinoia aosen (assembly GCA_030386875.1). Lineage (NCBI taxonomy): Eukaryota > Metazoa > Arthropoda > Malacostraca > Amphipoda > Talitridae > Morinoia > Morinoia aosen. Next base: position 38,944,234 of record CM059572.1, read on the forward strand.
AAATTCAACGGCGTCAGCGGTTGTAAGTTAAAAATGAATAATGGGGAGCAGAAAGTGATATACGACGGTAGCGTGATAGCCAAAATCGCAGCAATCATATCCATCATATCATTCCTTTCCTAAATTGATCTGCATATACCTCTGTAATATTCAGGTGTCTTAGTACTACACCATGACTGTGAGGAAAACCACTTTTGCTAAGAATAAATTTTACGCTTACCTAATGAACACGATATTGTAGCAGCTGGAGCGTCAACTTCCCATGCTTTAGCAATGTTAAGGAGCTATTTTGGTACAAGACCCATTGGAGACTTGCAGCGAGTTGACCTTTGCAGAATTTCCAAAAATCACATCATTTGAAATCAACTTCAGCATAATGTGCATAAACAGTGTGTTCAATTAAGCCCTTCTTTCACAACTGAGGGAGTCCGACGAGTTTGCAGCACATATGAATGAACTTCAGAAAAGCGGATCTCTCAGACCCTTGTGCTTCATTAAATATCTACTACGTAAATACGGAATACACAATTCCGGTGAAATGTTAATCGTTGTTTCTCGCATCTTTATATTTTTTAACGTGTATTTTCTTGATTCAATGCCATAATTAACATAAGTCGGTCTACACATTATGAGAACCTTCACTCTGTTGAAATTTTGGCGAGAAGCTCCGCATTGCAGGCTCCCTGCTGCATGAATTGAGAAAAGAAAATCCAATCCGTGTCCAGTCTGTAAAAACGCTCCGTTGCAGCGTCCGTATGAGGAATTTGTTAATGTAGTTCCGGCCTACATTTCCTACCAGAGGCACACTTGTCATTTGCTGGACCAAGGATTTAATTAAATACTCTTTGAATCGGAAGAAAAAGTACTTGCTCTAATTAGAAATGATGTGTTCATTAAGAGGAGCAAACTCCCTGCGAGTGTGGAAAGGGTGTTTATTTGCGGTAACAAGGTGTAAATTCATGTTTTGGAGTAATATTTTGGCGAAAGACGTTTCAGAGAACCTAATTCGTTGATATTTGGTGGAATTGGCGAACTGGGATTAAAAGACTTTAGTAAAAATTAAGCTTGTGTGGGTGTGTAAAAAAATTCGTTGGGTCAAAATGGAGTAACACATATTCTTTTCTGAATTTTCTTCACACCACTTTTGAGTAACTGTCAATGACTGCCTATTCTTCGTTTAAACTAAAAAATGTTGATACAAGAGATGACAAAGACTAGAGACCGCTCCCAGCGAAGAATAAAAATCTACACACGCGAGTAACGTGGTCGAAGATATCTGTATAGGCTGCAATATTCAAGTTAAATCCTATATTTTTTCTCAGAGATACTCAGCAGGCGGATAATGGATGATCTGAATGGAATGTACCTGTGTGCATAACACCAGAGCTCAGTGCGTTGTCTTAACTTTGCGTTATTCATCGCCAATTGATTCCCTAAAGATCCGCTTACAGCTGGTTGTTCTTCTGCATGTTAAGAGACTGCAGTCGTGCTGTCTTATCAACGTTGTCACAATGTTCAAAAGCACTGTGTATTAGTAATTAACAGGCCCACTTTTAGATCGAAACATAACTTGCATTCTATCTGGCATTGATGCTACAAATCTGAGGGTTCTCTGTATTTTGGCTCAAGCTGAAGTAATGCTCTCCCAAATTATGCATTGTCGTCGGGAATAGCGACGAGGCACGCAAGCTTCTCTAGAGCTCATCCCATAAATTTCTAAAGGAATTCAGATTTGGAGATTGTGGTGACAAAGCCGTGTGCTTTAATGATTCCTAAGACCTCGATAACCATCTTGGAGAATTTCGTCCATGAGAATGCGGACATTGTCGTCCTGAAATAATCCACCACATATCTGCAGAGTTCGCGTTGAGATGAACTGGTGATGTTATTTTATTTAACGTGCTTTATCTTTCTGAAGTCGATACCAGCAGCTGTAAAAGTGTCCCCGGTGAACTTATGAACTCATAAACTGCTCTGCGATCTTAAGTTTGCATTAAATTGACAAATGAATGTCATCGGAGACGTATCAAATCATAGTCTATTCCTCTCACTGATGTTCTCTCGCCATGCTGCGGGGAAAAAATAATGCTTCCTTCAACCAATGTGCTAATGTTTGTTCCAGGGGTTAAATTTTTTAGGCTGGCAATAAAATACTGAGCTGTGATCTTACCTAAAAGATGTTGTCGCTGTTTGATACACTCCAAGCGTTGCTATACAAATTTATATTTAATAAAATGTATTCTAAAATAATTCGTAAAAAATTGGATATGCGTGTAAAAACTTGTGTGCAACTTTTTCAACCCAGATGAACGGAATTTCAAAATGTTATTGGCTGTCTACTTGCATATCTTACGTGAAATAAAGTGATTATTATGCCTTCGTTACTTCACATTTGCTGTGTTCCTAAGAACCTTTCATAATCTAATTTAAACCGATAAATTTTAATGTTTTTGACTCCAGATAAAAACAGTAGAAAACGAAAACATAATTTTCTAGGTGTAATTATATATGAGTAATATATCTCATAATACTGGTAGCGAATGATTAATTGATATAAGTGAAGCAATGCTTATGGTTTAATTTACTCATCAATTTTAAGGCTGAAAGTTGTTTCTTCCATTTGATTTTCAAGTACTACTTATCATTCAAATTTTCTCTTTCTTAACGAATGGAACAAGAATTGTTCGTGTCGTGCGGCTCTATGGACCGTGATGAAAATGCATAGCTCCCCTAAGATAGGTTTAACTTCAGATGAACTCAGAAGCTGCTTTGAGATAAGTTAATATTTAATTGCAAATTGGATGTCAACAGAGATGTATTAAATTATGGTTCATTTTTCTCACTGAGTTCGTAGCAGCTCTGTTTTGTGTTGTTCGTTGACAATGTTTTACTGCGCGCTGTACCGTACGGGTCAACATAGATGTATAAGTAGGGTATGCGTGTTTAATTTAGTAGACTATTAAGGATGCAGCGTGCCGCTGATAAAAGAAGTTTTGCACCAACGTTGACAGTGAACCATAAAAGTATTTGATAGCAGCGTTCATTTTCGATGAACCCTCTGTGATTTAGAACTTTGATATCCTAATGCCTGAATAGCTTGCCAATTTTTCCGAACGAATAGCATAATACTTATTTAATCGTGTTAACAAGGTAATTCAAAATCAAGGCTATCATGGGATCATTTGCAGTTTTCACCGTCTAATGGGATTTGATGATGTCTGTAGTTGATCGTACCGCATACTTTGGCATATTCTCTTCGAATTAACCGAGTTATGGAGCACAAAAATTCTCTTTAATACAGAATCCTCCGTATCCTTAGATTCCCTTACATTCAAACATATTATCACAACTCATACGCGATAAAAGTTATCCGGGCGTCTGCATTTTGCCATAAACATTGCTGGACTCAAACGTGCACGGCATAAACAGTATTGCAGCTGTTCACTGCAAATAATAAGCAGGGCTTTGCGCTTTCTTTCTGGATAAGAAAAACAGCAGTCTTCGAATATAAAGATCTCTTAGCAGAAGAAGATGCCTTTGATTTTGCAATTGCACTCGCTATCACCTTGCTTGTTTTCACTCGTTCGCTCGTTTGTGCTTGTGGTCGTGATGAGCTGGACGCGATCGCGTCTACAGCGTGCATCGTGGAAAAATCATCCTGTGATGGCTTGTAGAAATCAATCCCTACGTTTTCAATCGTCTCGCTGACGTCTTTTGCTATTTGTTTTCCAGGATGATAGTGTCGCATCGCTCATTATTATAATTCCAAAATATTCGCTGCAACTCAATTCAGTCAACTGAGATAGTTTTGGAATGGCCTCAAATAGCATAGGTTTGCTTATATGAGCGCTCAAATCTGGTCATTCTGTGAACCCTCCTGTCTCCATAACGTCTCTTTGGAAGCTGCCTTTAGCATAGGAAGACCGAGCCCGCTCGTCCTGGAACACTTTCTATTTAAACAGCCGAGGAAAAACTTGCGAGCCATCTTGCCTGTAGCTCAAGCTGTTTTAATTTTGAATACTGACGAAGAAATTTCCGACGCGAGCGAGCGCCCCGGATTTAAATGTAAGATTAACTTGGAATCTGAATCTGATGAACTTAGAGGGAGCGCTCGACAGTATGGACCAGACTTTATGTTGGTCTCGAGACCTCCGTCGCAACTCAAACACGCAAGTTTGTAGTTCGCATTTATTTTTCTTGAACTTGTGATGGGTGCAGCATTGCTCTACAAAAAGACGTAGGCGAGACGCCAGTTGTTTGATATTGAAAATTTAATCTCGAATGTTCAAAAGATATCGAAAGCTTCATGTTAATTAAAAATAGGAAGACTAACGACACAACGCTTAGACTCATTTTGTACTAATTTTGTACTAATTGGTTGATAAAATCGATAAAAGTGAACGTTTCGACCAACTAGCAGTGGTCATTCTCAACACTGTAAAAGTAAAGATTACAAATCAGACATCATTCAGAAAATCACAATGGTAAAAGCAAACATGACATTAGAAACATTTGCTAACAAACTATTTGTAGGGGAAAGGCAGACTGCATATCATTGAGATTTGGCTTTAGTCTATAAATGAAAAGAGATTCTAATATTCTGAGTTCTATTGGGTTACTTCCTCGGCCTAATAACCAATAGAACCTAACCCTCGGCCTTCCAGAAATTTCTTGAACTTTCGGTTCTTAATAGTTTTTTCATTTTTAATGGTAAACTTTACACACAGCTGGATGGATTGGGAATGGGCCTCCCGTTGGGTCCCACGTTGGCTAATATTTTTGAGTCATCACGAGAAATCCTGGATTGAGGAATGTCCTATTGAATTTAAGCCAGCCTTTTACAAGCGTTATATAGACGATACTTTCATTTTGTTCAGGGACCAACACCATTGTTCATTATTTTTAGATTACTTGAATACTAAGCACCCGAATATCAAATTTACCATGGACACAGAAAGAGATAATTGCCTCCCGTTTTCAGATGTCAATGTTCGTAGAATGGGTAATAGTTTTGAATGTGCAGTCTATCGCAAACCAACATTTACTGGTTTAGGATTGAGTTTTTTTAGCTTTTGCTGTTTTCGATTCAAAATAAATGGTATCAAAACATTACTGTATAGGGCTTATAGTGTTTGCAGCACATTTGGTTTCCTCCACGAGGAATTTATGTTCTTAAAGAACTACTTTGTTAAGAATGGGTTCCCTGTTCGCCTAGTAGACGACTCAATTAGAAAATTTCTCTCCTCTGTTTGCACAAACGTTCCATCGGTTGCCTCTGTTGACAGGAAACAATGTTACGTTTCACTATTGTACTTTGGTGCTCAGTCGGAAAAACTAAAATCTGAACTATCCCTCCTTTTATCGAAGTTTTTTACGCAGTGTGATTTCAAATTCATTCTCGTAAATTCCTTGTCAGTTGGATCTTTTTTCAAATTTAAGGATGAACTTTCTATATGCATGCTTAGCTCGGTTGTATACAAGCATAGTTGTGCACGATGTGGTGCATCTGAATACGTTGGATCTACATCCCGTAGCCTGCGTATTCGTGTGGCTGAGCATGCTGGACGAAGTCACCGTACTAATAACCTTCTATGAGCACCTTCTCACTCTGCAATACGCACACATGCAGAAAAATGCGACCTGCCTGTTAGGCTATCTGATTTTGAAGTATTAGGCCGAGGGAGTAACCCAATAGAACTCAGAATATTAGAATCTCTTTTCATTTATAGACTAAAGCCAAATCTCAATGATATGCAGTCTGCCTATCCCCTACAAATAGTTTGTTAGCAAATGTTTCTAATTTCATGTTTGTTTTTACCATTGTGATTTTCTGAATGATGTCTGATTTGTAATCTTTACTTTTACAGTGTTGAGAATGACCACTGCTAGTTGGTCGAAACGTTCACTTTTATCGATTTTATCAACCAATTAGTACAAAATTAGTACAAAATGAGTCTAAGCGTTGTGTCGTTAGTCTTCCTATTTTTAATTAAGATCTCCAAGAATTGGAACTTTGACTTCTTTAACAAGCTTCATGTTATTTCATTCAGTGAAATAAAAATTGCCCTTGTTGTACTGGTGTAATAGTTAGCAAACTGACACGATTGAGATAATGTAAAAATGTGATCACTATTAGCACATTGAGACTAGTAATACATGGAGTGGCCATGTTAAATGTTTTAACCATATTGAAATTGTAGAGGAGATCCAAATTGGTGTCAAAATTCAGAAATGATTTATTTCTTTTCTTTTGGGTATCAGCTGTCCCAAACAGAAATTCAAATTTGCATGCAGCGTGGTGGTGCGTGCTCAGGTAGCTCCGTGAGCCAGCTGGCCAGTAATGTTCAACTCGGAAGCACCGCGCAAATCAAGGAGGTTGGTGCAAATCACCGCTTCGTAACCTCAAGCACCGCTCAAATTGGGGAAGTTTTCTTCGGCAGCTATCGTAAATGCGATATGTCTATGGAATACAAGAACTCGTCTATCGAGAGGCTCGATATCTTGGCTTCAACAACCCCTGCTATAGGACTGACCCTTTAGCAGCCTCACACTATGTTCAAAAGGCCCATTTTTGAACATTCCCACAGTTTCCACGAAACAGACCGTTCTTTTTTTCTGACCAAGCTCTAGAGTTTGGAGTTTTTAACAGAAATTTGGCACCATAACCTACTCATCATTTGTAGAGTCTATAAACCTTGTGGATTTTTTGAAATTATTCGCGTAAGTTGCATATTCATGGCCTGTGCCAATCAGAAATGCAAATGACTACGGGATCCTTCTTTGTACCTTCATCAATCATTTGACAAACGAGCGGCTCGCAAAAACGATCAAATATTACCTAGCGTGTATTGGATAAAAAGTATCAAATACGTCTTGCACTTTCGGTTTTTTGATGACGGCTGTTCGTTGATGAACGGCTGTTGGATAAAAGAAAATTCGTGAATTTGGAGTGGCATTTGCTTGGTCAGCCTCATCGTTTGTTATGAAGAGAAGGCAAAATTAGCTTCTGGTATTTACAAAATGGGTCAATTGTTTTTAGCTGTAAACTCATTCTAACCCCTTAATGGATGAACAAAGGAACTTACTCTGAAAAATTCTAACTTCCTATGAATGGTATATTCCTTACGACCAGTAAAGTCTACGCCATCAATACAATTGGACGAGCAAAAGAAACATAGACCAAGAAGAGACTTCCTTCCTCAGAATGGCTCAACCATTGCCGAGTCTAAGCCAGCCCTGAATTTGCAAGGCCCAGGAAGCACGGTCCTCTGAGAGCTCCTTTCCCTAGCGGGGCACCCAGTCCATACCAAAGGCCGATGAAGACTTCACTTCGAAGCGTCGAGAAAATCTCCCGAAGTGGAGACTCTCATTCAAATTCTGCCGAGGGCTCGCAGAAATATCGAGGAGATCGCCTTGTTCCCAAAGGAACGTCCCAAAAAAAGCGACCAAAATAGCCGAAGGAATAAAATTCGAAAACCTGAGTGCGGTTCGAAAATTTTGGGACGATGTCCCTCCGAGGCATGCGGGACAAGGCTGTTAGTTTGGGGCTGTTAGTTAAAATTGAACCTCAAAACTGTTCTGGGAGCAGGGAACTGTGAGTGACTGGTGATGGTTTGGTGCGGAGTTGTGAAGACCCTATAACAAACAAAAAATCAATAAAGAAAACAAAATTGATTCAATTTGTGCGAGTCCGTTTTCCGTAAGGGAAGTTTTTTGTTTCTCTAGTTTGTTTCACAAAATTATGACAAGATGACGGTAGTGCATGTAAGTGTGTGTATCCATAGTGTGGGATAAAGCTTTATTAAGATCTGGATTTGTTTGAAGAAATAATCTTGAAGAAATTGTTTGAATAAATGGGTGCAAGGAACTAAGTACACCAGAGATGTAACAAAAGCTTTTCTGTGCCTCAGTTTAGCTGAAATTTTCTTACACGTTGAGAAATAATGAAGACATTTCATGAAAATAAAATGCCATGTTCGCATAGATTAGTTAGAAAATTCAGGAGTAGAAGAGCGGTGTGGATGATTATCTGTCACAGCGATGTTAGCGGATTCAATCGAAACGAGTAAATTTTTGCGTGAACGTACAACTCGGCACAATTATGCACTTTATTGAGTAAAATGAAGAACTTGTGTAGTTTATCAAGTTACATCACGACTGATCGTTCTCTTCAGCTCACAACCCCAGTCTTGATTAATGTTCGCTTTGACGACGAATGGAGAGGGTGCAGTGGGTTGTATTTCCGAGTCGGTACAAACTTAGGCCTAAACTTCTTTTAAGCGAGTCATTTTCACTTGAATGTAAAAAGTGAATGTAAAAGTTCCCCGTCACTCTGTGTTCAAAAACTCAGTCGGAGACCTCGAAATACCTCGTAAATATGAATTTTTATAAATTAAAGGTACAGATTTGAAAGAAGAGCACCATAATGAGAGATGTAACGAACTGTTCTCTCCTTCTCCACAAGATGATTTGTCTCACGCTTTATTTTTGAATAGAACATCCTTCATCCTCTTTTGATTACCAAGCATAGAAAGTACAATATTCATCTTGCGCATTTATTTTAAGTTCTTGTTTTTGAATATATTAGTGACGAAGGGGCCCCTCAGGGGGATACAACTATTGTATCTATGGGAATTAACGCTCCCAGGGGGACTATGTAAGGGCCTGAGCTAAAGGTTAGGTAGGCTTTATTTTTGTTGAAATAGAATAGGTTTTATTTTGTTACGGACCATCTTTTTTCGGTTCACTGCTGTCATGTTTTTCAGCACCTCCTACTTTCTTCTTCAACTTTTTTCTTGTTTCATGAACTTCTTTCTCATCTTACTGTTTCTGTGCACCTTGTGCATAGATTCCGCGTTCCCTCAACTCCATGCTAAATGGTGCCTTCCTCTTTCCTCTCTTGGAACATCTTGTCGTGGTTAAGGGCGGCTAAAACTTTCTTATATAATAATAATAATAATTTCATTATGTTATGCACTGTTTATAAGTTTTCCACTGATTTACGCAATCAATAGCTTATAATGCATAGGCTCGCCCTTAGAGAAAATGAACACGAAATCTATTTTAGGCTCTTCAGCTAATGGATCTTTTATTTTATCTGATGTGATCGCAAACTAACAAAATCAATGTAAATATAAGACTTCGGACCCAATAACCTACGAAACGTAGTAGTAAAACGAGTCATGATACGCTAGCCCATCGCAAAAATAACTTGAAAGAACATTAAGTCACTTTTGCTTTGGAAGCCAAGTTACTCCCAATATTTCCATAATTCATAAAGGAACATTTCAAGTTCCATCCATGCAGAGTCTCGAATGTTCTTCAAATGATTTTTCTGCGTTTTTCATTGAAGCCCCGACCAAAGTTGGTAACAGCGGCTCCCGAAGTTCCTGGCAAACGCTTCTGGAAATGTCCCGCGGCCCCGTTACCGCGCCCGCAAAATTTTACTCGGCTCAGTTTAATGTCTCGGGAGATTCATGCTCAAGTGTTCTGTGTTCAGGGAACTGTCTGTGTCACGGCCAAATTTTCCTCTTGATTGTGTAAAGTTGAGCACTTTATCTCCCACGTGCGACTGTATTATTAGGGTATATCATGTGCCCGTAGTTGTTGCAACTTCTATTAACTGATATTAAGTTGAATCTTGATCGAGTTCCAGTGTGAGCACCGTTTTTATTATAACGACATTGTACTCTGTCTCCGAGCCTTGATATAGTTTTTATATTCATAATATGGATGAAATCAATAAAAAACCATATGATCGCAGATATGCTCTTGACGCGTAGTATTAATACTGTTACTGCAAGATGTTAATCAGACCGCAACTGCATGGTGACAATCAAACCGATACATCTCGTTATGCACATCGTTATGCTCATCTGACCGTTACTGCGTAATGACGAGACCATTACCACCTGAAAACAATCATACCGTTACCGTGCGACAACAATCATATGCACAATATCATCCAAACAACCGTGTCGTCACCGCATACTAACACTCGTATCGTCGCCGCAGGTTGACATCATGTCGTTACCGCACGATAAGCTGTCAGATCACTCGAGCTAATGCGAACATGACGAAAATAATGCGCCAGGGTCAGCTTGCGAGTCACTTGGTTTCCTAGTATTATTCTGATGAAAGAATGGTCGAATCATTTGATGTGTTTATTTCTCTGACATTGCAAATAGAGCTTTTGAATTGAGTCAATTTAACTAAACGTCTAACTGCAACAAAACTAGGAACACTTACATGTTCAATTTAAGTAACTTTTGCATTATCTCGTGAAACTTTTGATAACGCCGTGGGATGCTGAATAAAGAAGTTTATAATATGTATTGTAGGGCTTGAACCAATAGTCCCTCTCTGGAGCGATGCACATCGTTCATCTAGAATTGCCATTCCAATTGTATTTGTAATATTTTTGCCAACAAATTTTGGGATGAAGATTCTCCTCAGGGAGATTCAATTATTATATCTACGGAAATTTGCGTTCCCAGGGGAAATATGCGAGGTCCTGAGCTAGAAGTTAAGTAGGCCTTGCTTTTTATTAAAATAGATTAGGTTTTTTGTTTTGTAACAGACCATCATTTTTCGGTTCACTGCTGTCCTATTTTTCAGCGCCCACTACTTTTTTCTTCAACTTTTATCCGGTTTCATGAATTTCTTCCTTAATTTTTCTATTTGTGCGCACTTTAAGCAAAGATTACGCGTTCCCTTAACTCCATACTAAATGGTGCTTTCCTCTTTCCTCTCTTTGGAATGCCTTTGCTACTGTTAGGGAGGTTTAAAATAACATCTAATCTAATCTTGGGATGAAGATTCTACTTCGTTACTCTTAGCATTAATGACGCAAGTTGTCAAATGACGTGCTACTTCTCAACAAATTTTCTTTCATGTGTATATGGTAGCCTCATTATCAGTCTCATCAGTACGAGCAATGCTATTCCACGAGAGACAAAAGAAGCTGGGACTCGCAGTCTAATGTGTTGATATTTGTGGCGCAAAACCCAGCCGCGAAGCCTTCAAATTGGCATTTTTTTCTTCAAGGTTTGCGTGGTTTTCCATCACAGAAAATTTTTGGACGAGCGATTGTTTCTGTACCAAATGATTTCTATCAAGTTGGCGAGCGTTGTCGTGCATTTCAATTTCTCGGGAAATTTGAGACATTGTGAAGAGAAAACAAAAAACGCTGGTGCTCTCCATCGCGCGCAGAATTACTAGCCGCGCTCCTTTGAAGCTGACAGCGGCGGCTGGGCGACAGGCCTTTGCTCTGCACACACACAATGTTGTTGTATTGCGCTCGCTGTTTCCGCCTCTCAAGTGCGTGCCAGCATCTGCATGGCAACTGAAGATATGAATCACGTTTACTGCGGAATTTCACTCGCCGTTCCGAAATAGACTCCAACTTCTTCTAAATTGAGGTAGTTATGTTCTCTGTGAAGCCTTGAATACAGATTTCTCCGCAGTTTTCGAATGTGAGGTAACGAGGTCTGTATATTCACGAGATGAGCTAATGTTCATTTCACGTTCTGTAGTTTTAAGCTTCTTTCGAATTCAGTTAGTGCAAGATTTTGCACTTGCAGAGTAAGAGCCTTCGAAACACCGTCGGCAAGGGCCGTCTTTGACTTTGATAGAACATGAATTGAATTTGTAGGTAGAGCATATTCTATTGAAAACTACATAATACAAACCAATGTAGAGGAATGTAGAAACAGAATTGTCTTTGCTCGTCGATATTTGTGAGGTCTATATTAGTGAACTTTACTTCAAATCCAAACTCGTTTTTTTTAAAGTACCTCATTCAGAAGCGTCCAAAATAAGAGGCATTAAATAAAGTGTACACCCGTACATACCGATACAATTTAACTGAAAAATATAGGAGGCTTCGCACTAGAAGCTAGATCAAGTATTGCAGGATTCATTCGCTCTCACATCTGCCGGTGGAATAAAACACAAGACTCATGCATGAATGCTTAACGAGCAGCAGTGATCTCCATTTCTCTTTGAAAAATCCAGGCGGCAGCAAATGCAGGCAATATTTGTCAGTTGTCGCTGTCCGTGTGAACACGGCGCGTTCAGATGAGCAGGTCGTGTCACTCTGAGCTGATCGCGAGCTCATCAGTTATGCAGGCGCTCTCGGTCTGTTTTCCTGGGAGGCTGTAGTTACTGCGTGTCCTAGCGTTAGGGTCTGGTGTGGGGTGGAAAACAATGAGGTTGTTAGTGATGTGACGTAAGGCAAGTTGGTTCGTAAGAGATCAAATGTTGAACGCGTCGTGGTAGCATCGCAACTCGTGGGTTATTAACTGTCTCATGGTGGCCTTTATAACGATCTGATTTCGTCTTTCATGCGTGGGGCTGCTAGTAGTCTGATACTAATGGTTTCGTTGGGAGGTCGGCAATGAGCTTATACCGACACCAGCTGTGACCTTAAATAAATGTCAATATAGAGCTAGCTTTCAAGACGCTGGTAAGTATTTACTGCTATTGTTTTTTCTCAGCGCCAGCTTTATTTTCAATTTGAATAGCTTTTTTCATACTTTCGTTGCCTATCTACTTTAGTTCAAGTACACAGTAGCTGTTGGAGTGAGGGGACAGTGTTATCTATTAATTTATTCGATCACTATTTAGTTGATCAATTCGTTACGTATTCTTTCAGCTCATCTTGGAGAGGGCTAATCTACTCCTAAGGGCTTAGTGAGATTTCCGAGTTCCACTTGAGGTGTATACCTGAGGTGCCAGTTAATTTAGTTAGCAGTCACAAGAAACCTAACATTTCCCTGATACCTCACTAGCTCTTAGGAGTACATATCTGTGAATTTGAAAAAAATGGTCTTGGTTCTTCATATTCCAGTTCTTTCCTCTGAAATGTGGTCCTATTCTGTAATATGCTGCTTGTTTTCCGTAGAGTTACCAGCACCTGATCGCACTATACCAGTGCTTCGCTCTACACGTGCTCATACTCGCTAAAGCAGATTCCCGCCGTCTCCCTACACAGCCCCAGCCTCATTGCCTCCCTTCAGCACATTTATTTGTTAATTTTATGCACGGCTGCAGCACGTTATGAATATTCATGCTTCCACGGGAGAAAAGTTTACTCCTCTTCATTTAGATTCTAAAATGAAATTCTGAGCGTACGGCAGTGTTTCTTTTTCCCAGTCTTCGTCCTCCACAAACGTTCTTTTATGAAGATTTTTCTTTCTCTGTTGAAGAAAATAAACTACCAGAATAGAGGTATAGCGGCGATCTCGTGTTTGCACGTTCTACTGTAAAGGGTGACTCTTTTCTGATCCATATCGCATAATTTTTCTTGCTATGATACCGTTTCTGTGACGTCATCCTTGCAAATGTCCGAGCGTGCACTTGAAGTTTGAATAGATTGCTCGATCAAGCAATGTCAGAGTTTTCAAGAAAAGGCGCTCCATTGCTTCTTTTTATCTTCACTTAGCGAGTACTGCTTACCGTTTTGCGTCGCTTCTGCAACAGACGCGTGATTTAGATTGCTTAGTCGATGAAGACCCACGGCATTTAATTATTTGTAAGCAGAAAAATAAATCGTAAATTTTGCATGCAGGCAGATTTATTCGATATATTTTCGAGTGACAGTTTTCTTCGTCGACGATGTATTCCTCCTGTTACGTCTGTGGTCCATGGAGGTACTTCTGAAAGTAGGTGTTTTACTGCCTCCTTTGTGTAAATTAGAGTCTGTGGTCTACAGAGGTACTTCTGAAAGTAGGTGGTTTACTGCCTTCTGTGTGCAAATTAGTGAGTGAACATTGCATGTATTCAGAGCCATTATTTTGCAGACCATTACTCTCCAGAGAAGGCGGGGCCCTGAACGCTTCTCGAGCGGTGTGCGATGCTCGTTTCACTGACATAAGCACACATTAGAGGAAGCCTTCGCCTGAGGTGCCCTAAGCAATCCGCGGTAGTCGAGAATTACGGCTATGAGCATAGATCAGAGTTGAAAGGTCTTCTATTTCCCAATTCCCTTTATACTTCATTCATTAGGCTGACTGATGAAATCAATTTCTTGCGAAATTTCTTCATTGCTAGCTCTTCTCTCTCGCTTTCCTCTCTACTTACGCTGCCTTTTTCACCATCTGGATCCTGCAGTGTGCATGTTTGTTTTTTGTTATTGAATTGCTATACTAACCAAATTCATAGGTAGATTGAGATCACTTAACACTTAAAATTATGAGATTTTCATGATGCTGCTGATCGACCAGCGGTCACAAACTCAATTTTCATACATACTTAATGAAAAGTAAATGAAGGCAAGATCTGTTTAATGTTCGATTTTTCAAAATTGATCTCTAAAATTAACTCTTAGTTGAATATTGAGCTTCAGTTTAACCCACCGCATTCAACGTGGTTAATAGCTTGGAAATTTAGTATACTGGGGACTTCAGCTTTTTTACAACTGCTGTTGATAAATATGGTTTGAATAACATTGAAACCATTTTTATTTCTATAAAATATTTTTATATTCTTCTGAGTTACAGGATCCGTTTTCGTTTAAGAGAAGTCGCTTTACCCTTCCTCCTGTACAGATGAGGTAACAGAATGGCATTCGGACGGGGAAAGAAACCCGTTCACTATGGTAGCGACGAACAATAACTGAAATGTGTCGCGCAAGCATTGTAGTTACGGTGACGCTCTCCAGGGCAAATGTAGGTTGATGTTTGTAATGATGTGATTTCTGAAAGGGACTAATGTTAGTTTGTGAGGGTATTGTTTGTTTGTGAGGGTAATATTTACTGGGTGAGGGTAATATTTGCTGGGTGAGGGTAATATTTGCTGGGTGAGGGTAATATTTGCTGGGTGAGGGTAATATTTGCTGGGTGAGGGTAATATTTGCTGAGTGAGGGTAATATTTACTGGGTGAGGGTAAGATTTACTGGGTGAGGGTAATATTTACTGGGTGAGGGTAATATTTACTGGATGAGGGTAATATTTGCTGGGTGAGGGTAATATTTACTGGGTGAGGGTAATATTTACTGGGTGAGGGTAATATTTACTGGGTGAGGGTAATATTTACTGGGTGAGGGTAATATTTACTGGATGAGGGTAATATTTGCTGGGTGAGGGTAATATTTACTGGGTGAGGGTAGTATTTACTGGGTGAGGGTAATATTTACTGGGTGAGGGTAATATTTACTGGGTGGGGGTAATATTTACTGGGTTGGGGTAATATTTACTGGGTTGGGGTAATATTTACTGGGTTGGGGTAATATTTGCTCGATGAGGATGTTTTTTGCAGAGAAAAGAGAACCATTGCAGAGTACGATCAATCTATCCAGAGTAAGGGCGATCTTTTCAGAGTAAGGGCGATCTTTTCAGAGTAGGGGCGATCTTTTCAGAGTAGGGGCGATCTTTTCAGAGTAGGGGCGATCTTTTCAGAGTAGGGGCGATCTTTTCAGAGTAGGGGCGATCTTTTCAGAGTAGGGGCGATCTTTTCAGAGTAGGGGCGATCTTTTCAGTGTAGGGGCGATCTTTTCAGTGTAGGGGCAATCTTTTCAGAGTAGGGGCAATCTTTTCAGAGTAGGGGCAATCTTTTCAGAGTAGGGGCAATCTTTTCAGAGTAAGGGCAATCTTGGCAGGGTAAGGGCAATCTTGGCAGGGTAAGGGCAATCTTGGCAGGGTAAGGGGCAATCTTGACAGGGTAAGGGTAATTTTGACAGGGAAAGGGTGGGTATTCTGTGTAGGGTCAGGATAAGTTTTGAAGGGTTTTTAAAATTCATTGAGGGTATGGGTGATCTTAAAAGGATAAGGGTACTCGTTATCGGGTGAGGGTAATACTGTAAAAGCAATTGTGATATATACAAAGTAATCAAAAAGTTTTCCTTGTCCTTTTTCCACTGACAGACCTACATGAAATAATGAGATTTGTTCTGCTCATCATTTGTTGCTCCATCAAAACATAGGAGTATATAAAGCTGATGTTTAGGTTATGAAAACGTGTTCCAGCCTTGCTGTGTTAAATACATGTACTTTACAGATACCGCTTATATACACTAATACAGAAGTGAGAAATTTTACTGGTGTAAAAGAATATATTTATGAATAACTAGAGATGGTTGAGGTGCAAGTTAATACTCAAAAGACACGAGCTGGAGAACTAAACAACCGGTTGCATAATTAATGCCAAAATAAGAAGAATATTTCATTCCTGACTAGTGCTCATATATGTTTTTCTCTCAATGTAGTTTAAAGAGTGTCAAAGATCTTGTTTCGCACTTGTAAATTGAGTCTTTTTCACCATATTAAGGTACTCTCGAATTTACAAATGACATACGTAAATTCAACAATGTCCAACGAATAGAACTAGTTGCGGATGCTTTTGGTGCGATATGAAGCGATTTTATGCGCTATGATTCCGGCCACCAGGTGTGTCGGTTAAAGAAGCACCACCTGTCCGTTTCAAAGACCTCTACTGTCGAGGGGAACAAAATTCAGAAATTAATCTCGCAGATGTCGGTAGAGAGACGCAAAACTTGGTTGCGTGAGTCGATGTTCAGGACTCCAAGCTCTGCAGGAGTCTGTCGTGTCTCAGCTGACATGGGTCGAATAAAAGCAGAACTCCTGTCAGGAGCGGCACGTGTTTGCATAAGTTGCAGCGCGGATCAAGCGTTCGCTGGAAAGTTCGGTCGGCGAATGCTGTCGAGGCCATCTGTCTATACACGGCAGCGACTGTAGAAGATCTAACAGTAAAATAAATCGTTGAATCTTGTGCTATGTTGAGGTTGTCGTCTCGGTCCCTATTCTGGTGCATGACAAACTTCTTCTGAGTCGTCAGCAAATTTAGGAATTTTATTGAATTTTCGTACACCTTGTCTAATCGATCAACTGAATGGCTAATTGTCATTAACGCCTTAAATAGGTCCAACTTGTTTACGAGACATGAAGGCAAAGTTCAGCCTTCGAAATGATCACATTTGGAAGGCAAATGACATCATAATTATGGCTACTGAAACATGTTTAAAATGAATTTGTAAAATAAAATGTTGATTTCTGGTCACAAAGATCTTGTCTACAGTTCAAATTCAATACTCAACGTAAAAAATACCGACTCTATAAAACGGTTTATTCTTCGTCGTCAACAACGTTCTGAATGAAGAAAATTATTTTCCACGTCTGTGGAGTTGATATTGGATACCTTTTAACTGATTAGTATTCCGTGTAAGAGCGAGAGGAAGACCAAGTTCTCTGGTTGAAGCGCCGCAACAGAACTCTACAGTAAGATGGAAGGAAATTTGAGATGAATTTTGTTTGGAAACTGATACCTTTAATAGATTAATCAGTGAAATGTGGAGGGTTTTCGCGGGCATCTGTTTGAGAAAAATCAAGGTTGTTATAGGACTTTCTCTCAAATTTCTTGCAGTTTCAACATAGCCTGACGAATATGTCATTCACTCAGAACTTTAACGTACAAAGGAACTCGTGTTGAACTGAGCCATCGAGATGAATTAATGATTATTCATTTCAGTTTTGAGCCAGGTTCCCATTGGAGGAGTGAGTAAATGTACTCGGATGAATTAATTATCGTTCTCTATTGTTATTTATACACACACAGTCATTCTCAAATCGGGTATAACTAGTTATTCTCTAAACGTAGCTTGATGGTAGATATTAGATCGCAAAACGCGAGAAATTTCATATAGTGGAGGCAATCCCCAAAAGACCGTCCTTGTTCGTACAACAAATAGGATTCCTTAGTTACTCTGGGTAGAACAAACTCTCCCCATAGTTTCTATAATGTTATTAATGGGAACTTTGGCTCCTCACCGCAGAATTGGCAACGTTCAAAGCATGAAATTGTTGTGAGTTTAATTGTTTAGTTTTAATAACCTTGCCATTTTTTGTTTGTTCTCCCCTCTGCAGGTATTCTATGCAACTGGCCTTTTCCCTTGTTTATTTTTTACGTATATTTGCTCCCTACCTATATTAAGCTGCACTTCGAGCGAATTTTATGAATGGAAATAACAATGTATGGTCTCTTAATGTTGGCTCTACTTTTCTCTTGGGCCCCATGTCGATATTGCTGTTTGAACTATTCTCTTTTTCAAGAAGAATAGGTATGTTTTTTTTTTCGTTTTAACAGACCCACTTTGTTTCAGCTCACTGTTGCTTTTTTCAGCTCATAGTATTCTTTTCTTCTATTTTAGCTCACTCTTTCCGTGCTCAGAGTGCGGAGATACACAATGTGCGTGCATAGATTCCCCGTTCTCTTAATTCCATACTAAATGATGTCTTCATCCTTCCTTTATTGGGAACACCTTGATTATGGCTGGGGAAGCATAAACTAACCTAATTTAAATTAATCTAATCTAATCTAATCTAATCTAACCCCTACGGGTAAACTTTATAAATTTATTATTGAGAGCACGATAAATGCACGGCTTCAGTAAGCGGAGTCTTCTGTTTTCTATTTCATTTTATTATGTTCATGAAATAGTTGCATCATCTGCATCATGCAATAGTTGATCTTATCGAAAGTGGGAAGCGACACCATGTGCTGTAACCTAATGCACGCGCAAAATATGCCAGCGATCAATCTGTGAGCATTTAAAATCTGCAGGGCCAATCATGTGCGTGAGTAAAATGCGGGTGTAAAATGTGCTGCACCAATCAAGGTTGAGCTGCAAGGATCGGCGAGTTGCGTTCGCTCTATCTGACGAGAGACTCTAGGTTCTATACGAAATTTTCATTTGGGAATCAACTTGGTGGAATAGCGAGCGATGAGGAGTCCCTTTTTTCAGATTACATCTTATTCAGTAGTTTTCACTTCTATGTTGTTAACGTTTTGTGTAGTTATCGTTTCGCATTTGTGCAGTTATTTATTTGATTATGAACTACTTGTGGCCGAGTCAGCAGCACTAGCAATAATCTGTAAAAATACCTTCGGTTTGAGGTCCAGTGCACGCTGTCAGCCCTGTTGTTACGATAGTTTTTTGTTCTCGTGTTTTCGATGCCATATAATTTTTAGTGGTCTTAATTCTTCTCTGACACGCTCCGTCCCAAAGTCTGAACTTCGATAATTTATTAAGCCTCGTTTTCAGCTCCTCAGAAGTAAGTTACCAAAAAAGTTAAATTTGAGCAAAAGTTGTGGCTGGTTCAGATTGAGTTTGAATGCAAGAATTCGAAATTTCTATACTTTTAATTTGAAACATTATTCTAATGAAGGTGATGTTGTCGATAATTTCGGGCTTACTCTGCATAACCTTCGGGAAATACAAGGGGAAACGATCCCTCGACACTGGCGATGTTATCGACCAGGTGCAAAAGAAGCGATGGCAGAGGAGCCAAGGAACGTTCGCGGCTGAACGCAATCTGCGTGCCTCGTTCCCTCGTTTGATTTGACGGCCGCTCGGACAAGAACCTGAAATTGTCGCCGCTTCGAGTAATTTCCTGTTGGCAATATCCCCTCCCGGGCTGACCCAGACAGTTTATTTTTGCGAACAAGCTTCATTTTGTTGACTTTGGCTTGTAATTGTTGACTTTGGGGGTCCACGCAGGGTCGTGTAACCAAAAGTGGCGCGTCTCACAAAACTGGGACTTTGCTGCAGAAATTGTGTGGCGACTGGCATGAATGGCGCTGTAGTGAGCGGCGGAGTTTGGGAGTGTGCTGGTGAGCTGAGTGAGATGCTCTATAATATAGGGCAGGGCGAGGCATGTGAGTATACAAACAAGTGTGGCTGAGTTCGGTAGGGGTAAATGTTAGAATGAAGTGTGCGACGTGAAATGTGCGACAGCAAGTGTTGTACAGGGAATTGTGATCGCTGAAGCAGTGAGTTGTAGTGAAGGTAACGAGGAAAAAGAATGGGCAAGCAGAAATGATGGTAAGTATAAATTTTACTGGGATGTAAACGAGGAAGAAAAAGATGGGGAGGGGCTGAGGAGGACGCGATCATTTCATGAGTTATGTGCCAGCAATCGCGGATTTATGAGATGCGCGCCTTTTGCTCACCGAGCTTTAAATAACGATGATGACATTCGAAGCGATGATTTAAGAGCCACTGAACTCACCGGGAAGCTACAACTGGCGCACGATGCGCGCCTCTGTCTCGCGCGTTGCAGGCGTTCTTGAAAAATGGCAATGGTTCCACTTGGAAATTTAGTTTCGGATCAGCCTCGATTTATCTCCGCTTGGGTCATCAGAAATTCAGATTAGCTTCGATTTAAATTGTAATGTTCACAGCTGCCTGATCCAAAGGAATGACTTTACTTAACTTGGCCATTGCGCGGTCTCGCTAGCATGTAAATGTGTTGTATCTAATAAAGGTTCGGCTTCAGGAGCTTCAATTTGTAACCGAGAATTGACTATGATGGATGGCAGAAATTTTCATGAGCATATTCAATGAGGACATCCTTCTTATTTCCAGAATATTGGGCATAGAGGTAGGTAATTTACGAAGGAAAAATATTTTCTGCCTCTAGAACCCAGAATGAAATTTTCTTCTTTTGATGGGATAACCCGTCACGAAACAGAGGATAAGAAGTAGGTTAAAAGTTAAGTTTGTCATTCCCGTGCTATAGGTACTGGCGCCTCCTAGGAGAAAAACTGTTGGATGCCTCAGCTGCACATAGGCCTTCGGGACTCCTGTAGTTCATGCCAACTTCTTTAAGTTTTCGCATTTCTTTTCTCTCCCTTCTTTGTCTTTTCTTTCCTTTTTTTCTTAATTTAATGCTTCTATGCGCAGGGAATTCTGTGTTGGAACACACTTTTTGCATTGATTCCTCGTTTTAAACAATCCACACTGAATGGTCCCTTCTCTTCGCTCTCTTGAGATCACCTAAGTTGAGGCAAGGCAATGTTGAACGGACTAATATAATAACATTCATAATTATTTGATAGGATGAAATCAGTATCCTCCTGCAAGAGATTGGGCAGCGTGCTGCTTTGCCCGGCATAAAAAACTGAAGTTATTTTGAGAAACCCCTTTCTGCTGGGAAAGTTTCTACCATGTTATTAGTTCCAGGGTATGCATGGATTAATTTTCCAGCTCCCTATTAAAATCAGGTGTTTTCGGTGCTTCATGAGCTTTCTTGCTCACATTGTCCTCTTAATTTTTTATACACTAATGCAGAACACGAATAAAATAACGCAGTTGAAGCTTGTTGTAACTTAATGATAGTGAAGATATTATGTGGGAAAAATTCCTAGAATTTACAAGCTGGTTTTCCTGTACACTCTGTTGAAACTACTACCTTTCTTCGAATTGATGATTCAAAAATTGCAGGTGCAAAAGTAAGTCGACTCTGTGGTCAGAGAACAACTTTGCTGCCATAGAATTCTTTGCTCGAGGGTTCACTGTTTTCGTACTAACTCCGAAAAAACACATGCTCTTATTTCAATAGAAATGTGATAAACCTAGTTTGAGCCGCATGGTACCTGCACCTGTCTCTTTTAACACCGTCAATTACTCTTTCCCGATGGTTTTAATCGATTTCCATACTAACAGGTTATCCAAAAAGTTGAAATGCACATTCATTCTTGTTTGTTCAAGCGTCCCAAGTGACTTGGAAAGGAGTATTGAAAAGGGGTCCAAATCAGCTTTCTTCCCACCTTGGAGCGCTCCAGCGGAACTCATCAGTCCTCTCTCAGACATTTGGAAGGAGTTCTTCTCAGTGAGATATTTTAGTGTGTCTCTTGCTTGGCACGTTATCCAGTAATCTCAGAATATCCTGAGCTACTTACGTCAGGTTCCGATAATCGTCGAACGCTTTTAAGTTACACGGGATCACTAGCCATCGGCCACAAAGTGTATTTTTACTAAAATTTAACGAAAGTAAAATGATGGCATTTGTCTTTGAAGTTTTGTCTTGTTGGAAGTAGAATTTGAGTTTCATAGAAATTGAATATCAAATTTCAGCTGAACCCGGAGCTGCACACTTGTTGGAACAAATGCATAGTGGTACAATTTTCTAGACTCAGTATTTCACAGCACATTCTTCTGCGTCTGCAAGTATAAGTCTTGCGAGGAGTCTATTAATTTGGTTACAGCCGACTGCGGTGTTTGCTGTACACTTCGTCCGTTGATTGACATTTCCGTCGTATTTCGAACCAGTCTATTTCTTAGGAGTTCTTCAAGCTTTGCCCACACCAACTCGATTATATTCGAGTCGAGAGACGCCTGTCTAAAACGTCAACACGACGACGTCGAAACCTTAGTTGATACTGGTGTTGTGAGTGTTTTGGATCTCTATCATGTTGAAAAATGAAGTTTCTGCCCAATGTTCCTCTTGTAGGGAGGTCTATTTTTGTCACAAGTTTATTTTTGTACGGTATCGTCTTGAATTTGGGGTGAAAGAACCATGTCTAAAGGAAACAGGAAGTTAAACAGGAAATTGCATTCGTTTTTCATTCCTCTGTCGTTTTCATGCTAAAGCTCTATCTTAAACACGATGTAGTAGACTCTTCACAACAGCGTGAAGGCGCTGCAATCGAAAATACTGCTTTCGACATGCTGGTCAGAAAGAAATTGGAATTTAGTCTAAACTTTGCGTCTGCTAGACATCTGACGAATTGTACTCCTTTCGAATCAAGCATTATACTTCGATACCCAAGGTAATTCTGCTCTACTTTATCCTGAACTCATCCTCTGAAAATGCTCTTCTGCCCAATGCAAATAAGTGCGTTGATTCATTTCATACATTAATGGATTTTCACAGATTTTCTTTGGAACAGTCGTCCTTCATGATGACGTTTTATGTGTAACGGCGGATTTCGGTTTGAAGGTCATCGATCTTAAGTTGTATTCCCGCTTTAGCGAGTCATGGATTTTCGGGAGACAGGAGTCTTAGATTGTGATTGAGCAAACGATCATCAGTAGTCTACCTGCCTCGCTCACCTTAACAGTTCCTCCTTGTGCATTCCAGGAGCTTTGGGGAAGTTTTGAGATTGTATGATGCTGATCGGTTGGATTGTCTCGCCAAATGCGTATAGGAAGTGCCAGCTTTTCACTTTAATGCGATGCCTGCCTGTCTGTGCTTACGGTGAGATATTTTTAGACTCCCTATCTCAGTTTTAAAAGTAGTTAAAATAGGAAAAATATGAGAGAAATTGAACACAAAAACGTATTCAGAATTCACTATTTCGATAAATTTGGAAGACGTACGAAGGATTCTGAAGCCCTTTTTGAAAACTATATCCAGCATTGCCTTCAACTACTAATTTCTGTTCTCTCAGCTTACAAAATTTTGCAGAGGTCAAAAGTATTCGAAATGAGGCGTACGCAAAACCAAGAGTCAGCATAATTATGCTCGTTAGTGTATTTCAACTACGAACTGAATTTCATTTCAAGTCTTGGAATTATTCCTTTCGTGTTCATAATTAGCTTCATCAGCGACATTCTGCGCAACAGAGTTTTTGAATAAGCTGCCGGTAGTTCTGAGGAAAAATCTGCGCACATCCAATTATCTTGAGCTCAAAACTGCAAATTGTTCAGTAATTTCCTTTAATTAGATCCGCTTATGGCAGGCGCAGAAAAAGAAGTCTCGCTCAAATTCCTTAAGGGTCACTTAAGGATGCTGGCATCTGGTGCTGATGGCTGCTGCGCCCTGCATATGATAAGCAAAACAAGCCGATTCTCAAAATCTTCACGCGAATAAATGCAAAACTGGCAATTTTAAGGCAAATTTGGGCTACAGCTGCGTCTTACGAGGTCTTTCTGCAGCGGATTAGCGCGCATCTTTGCGACCAAAACAGACAAAATCCCCCGCAATCATGCCATTATCATTGGTCGTCGTCTGATCAAGAAAACGGAAGGCAAAACTGGAGGGTATCTTCCGCAAGATGCCGTCTTTATTTCAACCGAGTTGGGACGAATATGAGCACAAGGCGACCTCGAAATGAACACTCCTGATGGCTCTGCGCTTTGAAAATTTGAGCTTCAACAGCGATGCGGTCGTTACGCTCTCTCTGACCATGTTGCCGTGCGTTATGCTTGCAGCTCCTGATTTCTGCTGCTTGAAATTTTAGATTTCTGGTTCTTAAGGAAATGGCTTTTGAAAAGCTCCCAAGGTGAGTCTCGGGGACTTCTTACCCGTTTTTTAAAGTATGTATGTACAGACTTTTTGTGCTGTTCTTTAAAGTGCGTGTGGGTCGTTAGTGATTCACTCGCGCATCGTACAGGGTGTTTTACACAAAAAGTGTGGCGATTTTCAAATATTTATTACTCACCAAGTATTGATCGAAAGTACTCGAACTTTGTCTAATTTTAAAACATGAAATGTCTATTCTTATCTATTAAATTTTTCTTAGTCATAATAACAGTTTAGGAACTGTTATCCAAGAAGTAAAATTGGGTTTTGGCTATTGCGTGAGAGGGCCTTTAAGAGCGTTATCGCTAAGTTTATTTGCTTGACTAGAGCTGAATATCAAAACAGGAAAAAATTGAGAATATTTATTTTTAAAAGGAAAACATTAATATTCAATAACTCAATTTCCAATTTCATTCCCTATTAGGTCATCCAATTCCAATCGATGTGGCCACCATTGCTGGAGAGCTCCTTCTGGCATCGGTGTCTCATTGCTCGCATCGATTTCCGAATCATTGCACGGTCATCTTTAATTTCGTTGAAATTATGGATGATAGGCTCTCGTAAATCTTGCAAATCAATTGTAGGCGTTTCATAAATATTATGTTTCAAATAGCCCCAGAGAAAGAAATCGCGTGGGGTCAGGTCGGGACCATGTGGTGGCCATTCTACCACATGTCTAACTCCAATGACACGTTCTCCAAAAATTCGATTAAAGAGATCTTTACGGGAATACTTCTGTGGCATGGAGCCCCATCTTGCATCCACGGTACTCTGATTGATCGCTCCCCATAACCAGTGTGCAACTGTGGATTAAGATGATCATTGAGCATGCCTAAGTAAGCTTGGCCATTCAGATTTTGTTCGTAGACAATTGGCGCCCGATAACTGGACCATGCAGTTCTGGTAAGTCCAATCCAAGCTTGTATTTTTCCTGGAAAGTTAAATTTTCGAAAAATTAATTATGGTTGTTTGTGAGAGGAATATGCCCTTTAATTTTGAGAGTTAACCGAACCATTCGTATGAAACGCAGCTTCATTAAATACAACGAAGTCTCCTATAAATCTTTAACTTCTGGCAGTAAACTACCTACAGAACATGTTTCTTCTTAAATTATTTTCAGTCAATGCTTGACGATGTTTTTTGTATGGAAAGTAACGTAAATTCGTTTATATAATTCTACACTCCCAAGCCTGAGAGAGATTAATTCCTTTTCGCCGATGAGAAAAATATTCATTCTCTTCAATTTGATGACGTACCCTTTAAATGTATTCTAGTATTCTTCTCGTAAAGCGTCTTTCAGGATGTCCCTTGCTTCTGTTAAGTTTGTTTCCATGTTCTTTAATACAGCAACTGTCCTTCTCACAGTAGCCTCGATTAAAAATCTTCCATCAAATTTAGTTTAAAAATGTACAGCAGTAGCTCTGACATTTTTTATTTAAGCGTACGTTGTGATGATGAAGATTAGTTGTTCCTTTGTTCATTGCGCTGTTGAACTCAGGGCAAAATTAAATTTCAAAAAGTGAAATGTAAGTACAAACAGCGTACATAAATTACAAGCGGTATACAAGATATAAATATTCGATCATACAATCAATACCTAATCAGTAATTAATATTTGAAAATCTCAACACTTGTTTGTGAAACACCCTGTATATTGTAATGATTCAGTTTCGGTGTTAGTTACAGTTTTATTCAAACGATAACTGGATATAACTATAAAGCTGGAAGCCAGCCAGCGTGTGATGAGGTTGACCTGTCTTGTGCGGGGGGAGGGGCTGCACTCAATGAAGCGGTCGGGGTAAACCAGGTATGGCTGTCGGGCCTGGCAGTGGAAAATGGTTGTACTGGGCTGCCACTGATTCGGGCAGTTTTGGTGCGGCCAGGGCTGCCTCTCTCGCCTCCTAGTGACTAAGGGTGATTGATTGTGGCCTACTGTCGGCTATCCTCGCGTAGGGAGGAGAAGCCTGGTATATGTATGTATGTATGTATATACGAGCTTCTAAGGAAATGATGCTAGAGAAGGAATGCGCTCAGAAATATTTGTAGGAAAGATGGAACTTGTAACCTTTTTTACAGCTTTAGAATAATAAAAAGAATGACGGTAAGCAATTGGAGAAAGGAAAAAAATCATAATTCAAATGATGCACAATCATTGTGCAGGAGATTCCCCCAATATTCAAGTAAAAATGCTGTAAATAATTTCAGGCCGCTTTTATAGGAGTGTTTGATTCATGTGTCGGACTTCGTTGTTATTATTTAGGACTAAGCATAGTACTGTGGCTGCATGAAACATTGCGCCACACCGAGCTTGTTGCTCCACTTCCAATTTAGCGGTGGCGAGGCAGGCACAGAGCCAATGACGCCGTAATGCAGCGCTGTAATCTGAACTTCATTGGCGAGCCAAATAAAACGCAATTTAATTAGGAACCAATCTATAACTTGATTTATCTAAAGGAGCTCATACGGACTGCACTAGCTGCACAGATTAAAAAGTGTTGGGGAATCTAAGGCTCGGTGGACCTTATGGCGTTATTGTAAAGAAGTTATGGACGCAATCAAAACTTGGACCCCTGTTGGATTCCTATTGCTGATTTATTTACGCTCCTGAGGGCAGAGTGACCACAAAGCACATAAGAAGCTACAAAGGAAATCACGTCAGCCCAGGTACTCATTCCTTCGTTGTAATTTTGCCCTCGGAACAAGGGTGATCTTACAATAACTGTCTCTGATTGCACCAAATAATAAATCTGATGCGCCGCTGGAGTCCTTAATGAAGGCGAACCTTTGTTCGAATCTGGCGAACTTGTCCTCAATAAATTCCAGAAGCTATTCTAGTTTGCCAACTTGCTGACACTTCAATTAAGTATACATGAATAAACCCTAAGCGGCTCAAAAGTTAGCAGACTGGCTTCCAACTTGGTCGGATTTTGGCGGCGCTATCAGGCAACTGCTAAAGGAGGAGCCGGTCAAAGGCCTTCATTGCCTCAGCGGCACATTATCGCTAACTTTCTGATTGTGATGCCAGGTCTGTTGGGGGAGGTTGTGGGGTTGGGGAGGCTTGGCGGGTGGGAGAGGTTTGGCAGGTGAGGGAGGTTTGGGGAGTGGGGGAGCTTTGGGAGGAAGAAGGGGAGGTTTGGGAGGAGGAGATAGGGGAAGGCTCGGGAGGTGTAGGAGGTGAGCGAAGATTGAGAGGGGGAGGGGGAGTTTGGGAGGGGGGGGGGGGGTGGTTTTAGGAGGAAGGGGATATAGAGGGAAGAGAAGGTGAATTTTTTGTTCGGAGGGCATCGCGAGTTGCGAGGATTCTGGTGTTCTGTTCTGTTCAAAATGACGTGTCTGGAAAGTGATTTATCGCAAGATGTTCGTAAATGCTCAATGCAACCCCCGTGGTTTCCGTTTTTAGCCTCGTGTAAAGAAATTATCAGGTTGTTAGAAAATCAGAGATTCTCTTCTCCGGAAGAATGTTCTGTTTAATTCTACGCACGGGTCTCGAAACTTGGAAAGAATGCATCGTCTACGTCATCGTAATATGCAGACTATTTTTTGTGCATCTTTAAACCAGAAGATGAAGGATAAAGGAGGAGGTCGTTAATCTGTATCGCAGTGTTTTAACACCAAAATACCTAATGCACACGAAAATAAGCTAAACACATGCTTCAATTGCGCTAAGGAGATCAGTGGTAACATTTCAGCTCATAGACTGCGTAGCGGGCGAGTGCACTGATTAGCCACAGGTGATGACAGTCGGCGCTCTACAAGCTGGTGGTCACTGGGACAAGCGCTCCGAGAACTGGCGGGTAGTGAGGTCGTTCTGACGTTGCACAAGTTGTATGTGGCTCAACTGCCAGCAATAGGCAACTGGTGGAGGTTGCCCACTCCTATGAGCTTTTCATACAACTGCGCAGCGCGTCGTTAGCTGAGCACAGATGTTGATTGATGAAGCCCCCAATCTGGATTACGTGACGCCACATCTTGAACCTCACCAGCATCGCTAACATTGTAATCCATAGTAGGGAACGGGCGTCTTCACTCCCTCCTTAGTGGCTGTTGTGAGCCTTAATTTGCTTCCAATTGGTCATGTTTTTTTACAAGAATTCTGATTCACGAGTCTTACAACTATAAATGTCACAATTTATGTTTGTTTGCATTCATGTTTGTGTTTTAAAGGTACGCATGTTTCCGTGTTTAATTACGGAAAACATCTAGGATGTTTACAAAGTCCGTAAACAATATTTTTAGCAATGCTTTCATTTTTCTTTGGGACTTCTATCTTTCGTGCTCACTTTGTTATTTTTCAAGCTTTCGTACTTTTTTTCTACCTTTCTATTTTGTCTTTTTTCCTTTTCCTTCCTAAATTTCTGTTTCGGTGCTCACGTTATCCTGTGGGGTTACGCACCTTATGCGTAGATTCCACGTTTCCCTTAGTCTGCACTAAATGTTTCCTTCCGTTTCCTCGTGAAACCATTTTTAGAATGAAAACGAAACATTGAATGGAGTACTATACCGCTGTACAACTGCTCAGGCTTTCTATGAGTGTACGAGGGATTGCATAGTGCGTGAACCCATCCCTCTGTACACTTCTCATGTCTGTCAAACATCAAATTCCTGCACTCCAATTACAACTTCGGCTACTCCAAATGTTAGCAGGAAGCAGGAATGTAAGTTTGCTTCACGTAATAAATTTCAGCGTGCAGTTAATCTCTAACACACCTCGTTCCAATCACGTCCAGCTCTAGAATTTCGCAGTAAATCCCTGAAACAGGCCACTACTCTCATATCAATTACTTAGCTTCTCGTTTAACGTGAATTCCAGAGGCAAGAGGCACATCTGTCTCTTATTTCAATTATTAATCCAACAAAGGGCAGTAAATTCCGGCAGACCCTCATTCGAATTAATAAGTCGGGCAGCTGGCGGTAAATTGCCTAGACGCGCCCCTCTCTCATTCCAATTACCAGACCCTCAATTGGAAACTCGCCCATTGCGCGGCGCCTCTTGTGGATGATTCCCAATAGGGTTGACCGCGTTATGACCCACGATCCCGTCATTAATATCGTCTGCGTAGCAGTTCCCTCGCGATGTTACGAGCGCCAGCCACGCCATTCGAGCATCACGGCCGGCTTTGGGACAGGCGCCTTGTCCCGGCCTCAAGTGTAGGACACGTGCCTTGTCTCGGTCGGTCTGATGCGGAGGACACGCGCCTTGTCCCAGCCTGATGTGCGGGACACGCGCCTTGTCCCAGCCTGATGTGCGGGACACGCGCCTTGTCCCAGCCTGATGTGCGGGACACGCGCCTTGTCCCAGCCTGATAAGTGGGACACGCGCCTTGTCTCAGCCTGATAAGTGGGACACGTGCCTTGTCTCAGCCTGATGTGCGGGACACGCGCATTGTTCCAGCCTGATGTGCGGGACACGCGCCTTGTCCCAGCCTGATGTGCGGGACACGCGCCTTGTCCCAGCCTGATGTGCGGGACACGCGCCTTGTCCCAGCCTGATGTGCGGGACACGCGCCTTGTCCCGATCTAATGTGCAAGTAAGGTAGTGTGCGTGTCTGTGCCTCAGTGATCTGTGGCAGCATTGAGCCGCATCAAATTTGGCCGCACAAACAACAGCGACTGTTCGTATTTTGCCCCACATGAAGGTCGCGCTGCATGTTCTCTCCGCATAATGCGCCACCATGAATCGGTTTCCCTCGTTCCCATTAAAGAACTTCCATGTTTGTTTTCTAATTTTTAGCGCGCGTAGTTGAATTTTTGTAAGCCGAAAAGAAAATACCAAGTGTGACGGTGCCTGTTTATTCTCTCTCGTGGTGACAGTGGGTGTCCTTGTCTGAGTAACAGCATTCGGTCAGGGCTTTGACACTAATAATGCCTAATGCAACGCTCTTGATTACAATTTTTCAACGGAAGAAGCGCCTTGTGTCTGCTTGGAACAAAGACAGTCAGCTGAGCTTAAAACCAACGCTCTGTGCCTGCTCGGAACAGCGAGGTCGTAGGGAAGCGTGTTTCATGGTATTGGGGAGAACAAAGGCTGCCTCCGGAGGCTCATATGCGCCTGCCAGAGAGCGACAACAAGGTAAACCTGAGGAGGAACAGGACAAGAAAATTTCGATACACGCTTGAGGTGGTGCAGAAAATAAAATGTTGAGTTCTTTAAATGTTTTCGCTGGGTATGAGGAAACGTTGAAAAATAATTGTAAGTGTACCTAAATTATTAACTCTCCTGAGCTTAAACTCCCTTCTTTTATTGAAATAGAATAAGTTTATTGGTTTTGTTACGCACCATCTTTTTTCGGTTCACAGCTGTTTTTTTTTCAGTACTTATTACTTTCCTTCTCAGCTTTTATACTATTTCGTATTTTTTTTCAATCCTGTTTCTATGCTCAGTGTGTGTACACACCGTGTGCGTATATTCTTCAATTTAATTCCAAATGGTACTTTCATCCTTTCTCTCTTAGGAACAACTTTGTCGTGGTTAGGGAAGATTAAGGAACTTCTATTCTAATGTCATCTCAATCAGCAACAAAATAGAAGAATGATAGTTAACGCTTAACACAGCTATTTTAGTTTGATTCAGTTTGGAAAATACATTTGAAAATTGTCAAAAAACAAGAACCGTTTTATGGGGGACTGAACCATGTTTACGAAATAACTTTTTTTCAACTATTTAGCGGAATGGTCTCGCCATTGCTTGAGTTAGACTCGTCGGAGTCGTGAGTGGTTAACACTTTGACCGCAAATGGTTAAACTGAAGTTCAATATTCAATTCAAATTTAAAGTAAATTGTAGTATGCAATTTTGAAAATAGCAAACACTAATTGGATCGTGTCTTCATTTTGCATTAAGTATTTATAAAAATTGAGTTTGTGACAACTGGTCGGTCAGCAGCATTATGAAAATTCCCTCCATGGCCACCGCGGAGGGGTCCACACTTGCTATTAGCTGGCGACCCCGGTGGAAAAGCGACCTCAAACAATAATAATAATAATCCATGGCCACCGATGACGAACGTTGCGGTCAAAGGGCTAAACGAGTAATTAAGATGAATGCTTCATAAAATACGTGGAACCTTAATTCTTGCGTGCTTTGATCTCCCTTTTCATGCTCTCTCTTCTAACCATCATTCCATTCGGAGTCTACATCGGGATCTATAATCACAAAGATTTTCACTGCGGTGCAGATAGTTCAGTACATTTTATTTAAATCTATATATTTTCAGCAGACCATCTCGTGTTCATTTTAGTAACGTACTCATATCGATGAGATATTTGTATTTGAAGATGAATACCTTTTACTCCAGAAGATGTCTTCGCTTGAATATATTCTGCAATTGATTAAAAAAAAAGA
Organism: Morinoia aosen; assembly: GCA_030386875.1. Lineage (NCBI taxonomy): Eukaryota > Metazoa > Arthropoda > Malacostraca > Amphipoda > Talitridae > Morinoia > Morinoia aosen. The sequence goes on from CM059572.1 coordinate 38,975,617, forward strand.
GGGTTCAAACTGCTACGTGCAAACTTGCCAGTTTGACTGATCAATAGGGCATCAAGAACAATCTAAGTTCTAAGTCAATCTTGTTTGAAAATTACAATATGTTGCAAATGATGGAGTGACGCTTCGCGTCGCATAAATTCAGTAGAATTACACTTTATCATGTAACTTCCAGTTTGTACGTTACGTACATTTTTATTTGAGCTTCAGCTCGGATGAACAGATTAACCAATACTAATATCAATTCAATGTTCTTAAAGGATATCAGAAAGGAAAATATTTCAAGAGTCTCTTCACAGAAGCAAGATGTTCTTTAATCAATCGGCTGGATGTCACTTATATCGCTGCTAGGTAGGAACGAGCATGAGTTCAGTTAAGTCTGTATTTTACCTTCAAGTTATTTAGAGTAAGACTGCTGAATATCTCTTTAACCGGAAGTACATTAAAATACATCGTTCTCTGACCTATCATTTATGAATATAAATGTTTTAACACAGCCAAAAGCGGATCCGGTAACAGATAAAAATGTGTTTAACCTGATTTTTTCCATCTTTCGCTTCAATACGAAAGCAATCTCTTAGACACTAGAAAGTTTTCTTTGCAAAAGATATCAGATACAGAATTCGATCCAAAGTTTTAAAATCCTCAAATTCTTGTTTGAAAACTTTTATTACCCACTCTCAGTATCAAACTTCACAGAAGAAATTTAATCTTGCACAATCACACGAAGGCAATTTTCTTTCGAGAGAAAATTGAGCTGTTTTGAAAGAACAATTTGAGTAAACATGAAAGTTTGGTTCGAAAGTCAACAGCTTATTATTATGGAAAAGCTACAAGCAATAAAACGTGGAGATTCCTTTTAAAGCAAGTCGACGGGTTTAAATGAAAAACGTGGCATTAAATATCTGTATAAGCTTTAATGTGCGGCAAAATTTTTTCACTCAAGTTTGCGTTCAGTACGAGGTCCTGGTAAAAAAGCAAATTCGGGAGGATACAGCTATTGTATCTATGCAAATTAGCGCTCAAAGAGGGAAAATTGTGAAGTATCGAGCCTAAGGGTTGATAGGCTTTCCTTCTGTTGAAACATTGTTTTTACTCTGTAATGAGCCGTCTTCTTCTGTCATTGCTGTTCTTTTTTCAGCATGGAATTAGTTTTTGAAAAACTTATAATTTGTTTCATAAACTTTTTATCAATCAAGCTTTTTCAATGCGTAGGTTATGGGGACACACTTTGTGCCTAGATTCTCCGTTCCCTCGGTTCCGTTCCAAAACTTGCCTTTTTCCTTTTCTGGGCACACCTTTCTTTTGATTAAAAATTCTTGAATTGACTTATAATTTAATTAAATAATTCCGTTCAACCCTGAGAAAAGGGAGGTGTCGAAAAAAAACGTTGTAGTTTCTGTTCTTGGTTCAATCAAACTCTCGCTTGATGCTTTGCGGAAAATGTCTAAGTATCTATAATTTACTTCCGCCCTCCTCTTTGGATGTAATAAACTTTGCATTCTGTTGGTTAGTTACCGAGTTTCCTGAATAATTTTTTAGCGCAATCTGAATTTTTGTCTTATCAAGGTTGCTGAACCTTTGCAAATCTGCACCCCTCAGGGGGATACAACTATTGTATCTATGGGAATTAGCGCTCCCAGGGGAAAAATGTGAGGGCCCGAGCTGAGAGGCCTTCTTTTTGTTGAAATAAAATGTTATTTTTGTTATGTTAAGGACCACTTTTTTTCGGTTCACTACTGTCCTGTTTTTCAGCACCTCTGACTTTCTTCTTCAACTTTTATCTTATTTCATGAACTTCTTTCCCATCTTACTGTTTCTATGCCCTTTATGCATAGATTCCTCATTTTCTTATCTCCATACTAAATGGTGCCTTCCTCTTTCCTCTCTTCGATACGCTCTATTTTTGCAGCGGTTAGGGAGGCTCAAACTAACTAATAATCTAATCTAATCTAATCTTTGCACATCTGCATCTAAAATAAATTTGATTATTGAACCATGCGGCAACCTTCCCTGAATGCATATGATTCCCAGACGGAGTTCTGAAAATGTCCAGTCTGATTGTTGGTCGGTGGCAATAAAGTCAGGCTTCCTTGCCCTGCAGTAATGCAACAGTAGTTCAAACCACCTTCGCAAACACTATCTGAAATTCGCAAGCAAGAAATGGCCTTGAGAGCAAGCATTTTTTGGGGGAGGCGCGAGACTAAGACCGACTGTGTGATATCCGTGCAGGCTGTGTTGCGTCGTGGCTCAAAGGCGCAGCCGCATGCATAACTAATGCTGCATAAACTTGCAAGTCGAGTTCCAGGCTCAATTCCAAGGATAACTTTCCCCATTTTTATTAGGCAGCTGCTCTGAGAGAATTGCTGGTGCCGTCCAATTGAATCATGACAGAAGTTCGATAGCGTGGTTCCTTTTACAGGCTCTGGCCCCTGGATAGCCTCAAGGAATCTACTCCCTTCTGTTCGGCCTTGACCGCTCCAGCAGGTGAATCTGTTGTGGTAAATCGAGTTACGACGTCCAGTTACCGTAGATTTGGCTCCACGTTACTGCCTCTATTTTGGTTCAAGTGGCAGGTAAAATCACCTGCGCTTTTTAGGTTCCTGTTTCGCGAGTGCAACGCATTTCCTGTACGGAAAAACAAAGACAAGGAACTGCATTGAAAGTTTATGCCTTCGTTAACGAAGCTTGATGAATTTAAGCGAGCAAATGTTACAAACTGAAAATATGGATCGTAATTTAGGCGAACTTCTGTTCTTGTATAGCTGCCCGTGTCTCGTTCATCTTCAAAAAAGTCGTCAAGAGGAGAAATATTCTAGAAATGAGTTGTGGGAGAATGCTATGAAAAATATATGACTTCGCTCAAATGTTTGTCAAGAATTTTCAGTATTAAGGAGTAAAGGATCTTAGTTAAGGATCAATTTAGGATCTCAGCAAAATATTTCAGAAATGAGTAGTAAGGAAACGCTATGACAAATATTGCTTCGCTCTAATATTAGATAAGGATCCTCCCTCAGGGAGATACAACTATCGAAAATGTGTAAGAATGGGAAAATGTGTAAGAGCCCGAGCTCATAGTTATGTAGGCCTTCTTTTTGTTGAAATGAAATTTTTTTTTTCTGTTAAGTTAAGGGCCACCTTTTTTCGGTTCACTGCTGTCATGTTTTTCGGCACTTACTACTTCTTCAATTTTCATCTTGTTTCATGAACTTATTTCTCAACTTACTGTTTTTATGTCCCTTTTGAACACATTCCGCTTTCCCTTATCTCTATACTAAATGGGACCTTCCTCCTTCCTCTCTACGATACGCTCCTTTTTTTGTAGTGGTTAGGGATGCTAAAACCAACATATTATCTGATCTAGAGAAGGATCTTATTTTATTATATACTGCTTTACTTAAATACATTTTAGAACTAATTAGGGATTTTAGCTAATTATACTCTGTTTTCAAGTACGTACTTGAATCCAGTTCAGTCAAAAGCAGCCGCAAGCGTTTGCACATGAATTAGTTTATTATTTAATCTGCCAAGTGATTAATTATTGCTGTAGGTCGTGGACGGGAAGCAGATAAGAGTTTTGAGTAGGATACGTGGCCTTGTAAGAATTCCGCTTCATCCATATAGGATTAAAATTTTAGCCGAAATGAAATCGTTTTTCTAAGGAAGAGTTCTGGGTGTGTGCGGGGAAAATTAGCCGGTACCATTTTTTATTTTGTTAAAAAATGAAAATGCTTGATGAATCTTCGTCGTCCCTATCCATTCTAGGTATGCAATGAATCTGAAGAAAACATTTGCTAGCAAGTTTTTAGGAATCGATAGAATATGACACCTCTTAATGTTGTAGTAATGAATGGTATTCCAGCCTATTTCTCGATATCTTGTTTTTTCAAACTACTTACTTCTGTTGAAAAATTGAATGAAGAACAACCTGCTTAACTAAATAGCAACAATTTTTCATTCAAAGCGCTTTCAGTTCTTTCGAAGCTGCTTCGCAGAATTTGAAGCGCATCACATTTTACACGCTGCCGACTTCCACATTTTTGTTTTGTGCTGGAGCAGCTGCGAGAAATATCGAGTGCCTCTCCTCCCCTTGAGTAATTGACCTCAGCTGCCGTCAAGCGGAGCTTCAAACGCGCACCGTCTCGTGCAATTTAACGGTGCACAAATATCGCATTACGCTCGCAACAGCACCACAATCAGCTCTGCAAATGAGCGCTACTTCTGAGTCCTTCTTTGCTTCGCATGAAACAAGTTCGAAATGTACTGGAAATGTGGCAGTTTTGATATTGCTTTTCATGTTTTGCTAAATTAAAAGTAGTTTTTGAAGTTTTCTAGAATGAGTGGAAACCGTTCAGAATTTAAAAAAATGTATTAGCTTGTTTGAATGACATATTCTGTAGTAAAATCAATTGATGTTCTTGTTTAGCGCGCTTCGCGAAGTAAATTTGTGTCAATTGAAGAAGTTCTTCAGCAGCTGGCACCGATGATAAATTGCGGTTTTATTTTTTTACTGTATTCGGCATTTGGGCGTTCATTTTGTTTTTCATATCGAGGGACTCATAGCCTGGCTTAGGTATATAGTAGAGAGAATTCGTACGATCATGTAACGTTCAGTTAGTGAACGGGTTTCATGATCTTTTTTCTAGGATGAGCATAATATTTATCGAATGAAAAGTTATTCGCGCCAAGTGCACAAAAATTTAAGCTTACATTGCATGAAAGCTGCTCCATCTCTCGGAAAAAATACTGAGATATTAGCCCTATTTTCTATGGAGTTTATTGAAATTCACGTTTGTTCTGAGCTCTTTATTTTTCGGAAGAGATACTGAAATGTTAGGACTAATATCCGTAGAGTTAATTGATGCCCAAATTCTTACAGTGTACCTCATTTCTCTGAAGAGATACTGAAATGTAAAGACTGCTATCCGTAGAGTTAATTGATACCCATATTCCTTCAGTGCACCTCATCTCAGAAGAGATACTGAAATATTAGGTTTACTATCCATAGAGTTAATCGATACTAAAATTCCTCCAGTGTACCTCATTTCCCGGAAGAGATACTGAAATATTAGGTCTTCCATCCGTAGAGCTTATTGATATTCATATCGTTTCGAATCCTGAAGTTCAAAACTCCCTGCTGTGGAATTATTATAGTGTAATTTCCTTTCCATCGGTTCATCTCAAGGAAAAGATTGCTTAGTACGCGATGGATTTTAAATGCGATGCTTAATTGACATTAATTTGACTAGCATCGATAGATTTTCTGAATATATTCAATTTGCTCTAACATGCGAGCTCCAAACCGAGAATCGAAGAAATGTTTCGCAAATCATAACGCCCATTCGAAATTTTTCGCATAAAATGATTCACTGCAAAAAACATCGTTATAAAAATCCACAAAGACAGCAAATGCCATCTTCGTGTCTCTTCTATCAGTCGCTGCGAACATTCCTGCATCACTTTGCATTTCTCAGATGGATAGAACACGTCTCTGCAATCAACTTCCCTCGCCTCAGCCCTTGTTCATTGTGCCTCCAATGCATTAATTTCTGATGTTCTTGTCATGTACCGCTAGGCTACTCTACTTCACTCGTATTCCCATGGCGTCGCACAAGTTCTTTCCATCAGTTCATGCGCCACTCGGTCTGCTCATTGACTACGTCGCTTTCTTGCTTTAAACATACGCATTCATCTGGATTGTGACTGGATTGACTTAATTTTCAAAACAGCATCATTTCTGAATTGTTGATAATTATTCAAGTTTTTAGGGTCAATTTTGTGCGATTACTTTTTGACAATTATTTAAGCCTTCAAAATGAACTTCTTGGGCTTTTGCAATTTAGATTTAGTACTCTTCACTACACAATGAAATGTTTGGAAAAGTGCTTTGTTAATTGCTTTATACGTAATTTCACATCCGTGCATTTTTTATTAGATGTCATTTCATATTACCTTTCATACATCTTGTTAATTCAATTATATGGTCTCTATTACTCCTTCACACGTCGGCGTAATCCTCGTCTTTTTATTTACGTCAGTTTCTTCGCATCTACAGTGTGTGTGCAACGTTCGTTTACTTAGTAAATTATGAGGAAGTTAATTACGACACCTTAGGAATTCTACCTCTTACCGCATGACTCATTTAGATTTTCTTTTTTTTTGTATAATTTTAATTTTTCCCTCCGGATCATGCTTCATTTTATTTCTCATACTCTCATATTTGTACATCCCTTCATCTTAAGCGATCTCGTCACTGTACTCCTCACCCATTAGACAATCACTACACCACACCTGTTGACTCGTCAGTGCTCTCCTCCCTCTCATTAACCCGTCACTCCATTTTCACACTCATTAACCCGTTACTGAACTTCTCGCGCTCATTAATCCGTCACTCCACTCCTCACACCCATTAACCTGTCACTCCACTCGCACCCATTAACCCGTCACTCCACTCACATCCATTAACCCGTCACTCCACTCGCATCCATTAACTCGTCACTCCACTCACACCCATTAGCAAGTCACTCCATACCTCACTCAATACGCCATTTCACTCCTTAACCCTCAAAATGTGCTCTCCCCTCAAGTTATTCACCACATTGCCCTGCCTTTCCTTGTACTCCCCTCGCGCGCTTTATTCAAAGCTCAACACGGGTCATCTGGTGCTGAAGAATTATTCCTTGCTTCGGAACAGCGCTCCTCTTCCTGACCCTCGTGCCGCCCTCTTCATTAAGCGAAGAACAAGGCTCAACTACGCTGTTCCAGCCTCGGGTTTTCCACCTTTCCTCGCCAGCGCCAACTTTTTCTTTCTCCTTTTGGAGAATGTTTCGTTCCTGTGATGCGTGAGCGCCTTCGGATATGGTGGAATATTGCTTGAGTTTAGGTGCGTATTGATGCGTGGTATTGATGCTTCCAATTACAAGTGCTTTAATTATCGTGATATAATATTAGTTTCAGAGCCCAATTAGCACCGAAATCTTGAGCGTTCGTAGAATACAGCAGTGGTTTGCTATTGGAATGAGATTGCGTATATTTTGTCGTAATTAGTTAGGTTTGCAAAGCACATCTATGTAAATAGTACGCTCCAGTGAGGCAAAATGTAAAAATATGATTTCGTTAGGTTGACAAAAAGATACTGTGTGGTGTTCAAATTAATGTGCGATGGATTTCCAATATTTCTTAAATAAATAAACTTATATCACCTCTGCATTTAGCGAACCCAATCAAATTTAAGGTAATAAAATTTTCCCTTCAAAATGTCGAAAATGAGCAGTTGTTTCATGGATTATAAGAATTTATTATGAATTAAGTGTTAAAGTAGATGCTTAGAAGATTTATTCTGCGGTAATAACCCACATAGCACCTAAAGTGAAAATTACTTTTCCTGTTCATTTTGAGACGCACGAACAACGCTGACCACGGAAGCTTTACAGCGAAGTCAACAGATAATCTCATGGCCATCCAACCCGCTGGAGTCCTCTTAATTTATTCAAGAAACGAGGGAAATGCCCGTGGCATCTCAGTGCAAGGAAAATTGCGAGCTTTCCTCGCCAAATTGCGCTTAATGTGGACTCCGGTAATGAGTGTCGGCTCCGTGCTGCGCTCCCATCAACACCGCAGCGGCGGCCGGCGCTCCCGCGGGGTGTTGCATTCCGGGGCTACGGGGCTGCAACTCCGCACAAACGAGGAAGGCGAAATCGATGCTGATTAGTTTGGATGTGCAAATTTGCGTCGTGAAGTGCACGTTTGAAACAAAAACTTCTGCAATTATTTTTTTTTAGTTTTCTGTGGAGACTCGTCAATATACAGGGTGTTTCAGGACAAGTGGTACAAAATTGCACACCAAATAGGAAGTTGCCAAATAAACACTTGTCTTCTATGAAATTTTTCGAAAAAAATTCTGGTTTTTGAGATATTAGCTGTTTAATGTTTTGAAGGATGAAATTTAATTACATAATTACGCACAATTTCCTTATAGGTGGATCGGGCGAAATGGTCCTGTTGCATGGCCTCCTAGATCTCCTGACCTGCACTCGAATTCTTTTTTTTGGGGACACATGAAGAGCCTTTTTTAGGCTACATCCATTGAATCTGAGGAAGATCTCGTTGCCAGAATTGCAGTGGCTGCTGGTGAGATTTCTGGAATGCCAGACGTGTTTCCTAATATCCGGCAGTCATTAACGCTAAGATTTGAAAAGTGCTCTGAGTTAGGTGGAACACATTTTGAACAATTCTTGTAACTTAAAATCAAAATAAATATTACGAGTAATTGTGTTATTAAATTTATTCCCTCAAAACAATAAACAGCTAATGTCTGAAAACCCGATTTTTAAAAAAAAATTTCATAGAAGAAAAAAAATATTTATTTGGCCATTTTCTGCTTGGTGTGCAATTTTGTACCGCTTGTTCTGAAACACCCTGTATATGTACATATATACACACATATACACACATATACAGTATATTCTGCCTTAATTGGGGAATGACGACACGGGATTTCCCTAGTAACGTAATGAGTTCACGGGCTCGTTTCGGTTGCCGTATTCTAATCTATTCTGAATTTGAAAGCTAATGAGGTTCTTGCTTTATTACAATTTGCTAAAATCAACTTGAAATACAAAATTTTCATTTAGGCATCGTATCGGTTTTTTCCACCAATATATGTACATGTGCATAAATGATATTATTTGTTGAGCAGTTCATTAAAGTGTCGATCATTAATCGAAATTTAGTTGGTAAGAATATACTATATTTTTTGTGGTTTTGCTGTTACCCGAGCAAACCGCCAAATGGACTTGTGACAGGCGTTAAGGTTGGGGACAAAAATTCAATCGATTTTATGACCAATTAAATAGTTCGCTTCGATTCCGACTCATGCCTTGGAATATTCATTTTCCACGAGATTGTAGGGTATATCCGCGCAGCGTTCGTAATTATCGACTATCGATAACCTGCATCGAAGCTTCACTCGCAATCGCTTATTTTGGAGGTTCACGTATTGGAAAAACGCTTCAGGTGGAACTTAATTAACGCGCTCGCACTTACCTAACGCAAATGAGGGCACTCAAACATAAGCATTCGTCTTCTTGCTAATCGGTGTGCTTAAAAGCACTAAGTCCCTGGAGGAAATGTGTGAGGGCCCGAGCTGAGAGCTACATAGGTAGGCCCTATTTTTGTCGAAACAAAATCTTTTTTGCTAGGTTAAGGACTACCTTTTTTCTGTTCACTTTTGTCCTGTTTTTATTCAGTGCCTACTACTACTACTAACTACTACTACTACTACTACTACTACTACTACTACTACTTTCTTCTTTAACGTTTATTTTGTCTCATGAACTATTTTCTCAACTTACTGTTTCTATGCTCTTTCTGGATAGATTCTGCGTTCCCTTATCTCCATACCAAATGGTGCCTTCCTCCTTCTTCTCTTCGATACGCTCTTTTTTGTACCGGTTAGGGAGACTCAAACTAACTTATAATCTTGTAATAATCTTCAAAGTACTTAGATAATGTTTGTGTGCATAGTATTTTCATTATAAAATGATTAACAGAATTAACATGTTTACTCAAATTAAACTTCAAATAATTACTAATATGGCGTCCGATTACACATTTTTTCGAACTTCGCAGAGTGAATGATGGACGTTTCTTCATAGCATTTATTTACGTTGGATGCTGTATTCTTGTACTGAAGCGTAAATGAAAGGATGCATGTATGTGTAACATTCATTCGTAAAATTATTTTGAGTCGAAGTTAGAACGAATGCATTCGCGTAAATTTTGTTTACGTAAGAGTTAATTTTTTTAGCATGCTTAGTCAATATGCGTTTATGAATATTTTTTAAACAAACTTTTCAGCTTTCTAGTGAAGTTTACATGTGATGAAACCACTGACTTCAAGAACGAAGTCTGTCAGCGAGCAACAAGATGAAGAATTTTCTACTCAAAGTTGAATAATTGTACATTTTATCTGTTTAGGGGCTTATTATTATTTCTAATGAAAATTTAGGTTGAATCATATAGCGTGAGAGCACGAAGTTAAATAGCAGATATTTACGGAACACGATTTTCCAGCATCCTTTGAGCACAACGCATGGTGGTTGAATCATCCTGAGCAAATTAGTTTTTTAAGGAAATCACCACTCATGTGGAACGCTATCTTTCATTAATTTAACACACTGAAAGCATTTAAAACATCCTATCTAGAACATTCCCAGCTTTTATGCTGGTGTAGCGAATGAATTGTATAAAATTAACATCAGGGAAAACACATTTTTTGGGAACTTCTAAGTACAAGCTTTCCAACGTCATTTTCGTAATTGGTTAAAAAAAATTATTTGAACGAAAAAACGCTCAAAGTTGCTGTACTGAAGGTTTTAACTTGATTGTGGTTTCAGGTTCTAATAATAAAGAACGCCTTCAAATTTATTTACGCCCTCACGCTTTTGTACGCATACAGATTACAATTTTTACTCGACGGCGATCTTGCTCAACTTTTAGCTTAGTGAGAAAGTGCCTCATGTTTATCGTATTTCGATCAAAATTTGTTTTAGACTTCCAACGATAGTGAGAAAAATGGTCGAGGTATTTCTCTTTTTCATTTTGCGGCAAAGTACGTCAATAATTTGTGCGCACTATTATCAGTCGACGAAGGCGCCGAAGGAGCAGTTTGGGAATGCGCAGTAGCAAGCTGTTCTCGAAGAACTTAGACCTTCCAGCAGTACTGGTGGTGGGTCTTGTTGCAGGAGTTGCTTTCTCTCCGGCACTCGAGATTGCTTTTTATGAGAAGTCGAGGGCAACGAGACGTTGAAAGAGGCACCCATAACTGGACGGCCTGCTCTCTGAACCATGCGGAGCACCTCGGTCTGCATCACCGCATGACTTACGCCGTGCGGGCTTTACTTCTGTCTTCACATTTACTTACTGAGGAGATGTGCTCTCGCTACTTAGGATCTTCCGGGGATACGCTTTATATTTCCAACCACTTCGTTGTGAAACGCTGGAACCTCCTTCTAGGGGTGATAGTTCAGACTTTTTTGTTCATTCAATTCAAAGGCAGATCGCCAGCTCCTCTATCTCTGTGCGGCCTGGTAGCGCGGGGCTTCAGATAAAAGTATCACAAGTAGCCATGCTCAAATGTGTCCAGTGTACTAGACTTATGATACAATTAGCTGCTGTGTCACTTGTGGTAGATAAATTGTTCAAATTGTTTCAATTATTCCATTAAGCAACGTACATACAGCATGTCTGCGGTGCACACGTTCACTGTAAGGTTCCAGTAGCTCGATTTCTAGGTTATATATTTAGTTAGTCATGGCAAGAGTTTTAAATCCCAAGTCTTCTGGTATGACGCGCTTTCATGGCTGCGATTTAAAGCAAGACTCGTTCGGAGAATTCGAAACCTGTACTCACATCAAGGAAAATAATATTCTAGGAGGATATCTGCCTCCTAGCATTATCTGCCTTAGCATGATTCTCGGGTACGCTGCCCTTCAGTGCAAAAAGGAGCAATGTACCAGTAAAAATAAGACGGCAGTTATATGTACCTCTCAAGTGATGCATGTATATAGAAAACGTAAAACTGTTCTGTTACCTTGTGCTGCAGTTCACTGATAGTATACCGTCTTGTATGGAAAAACGGCCCAAAGTTCAATCATTTTTGAAGGCATGATATCAAGAGTGAACGATGATGTTTACGAAGTCAAGCGATGAAAAAGAAGAGCGGATTATAAAGATAGGGCGAGACTAAGACCTCCCTCCAGCCTGCAGCCTCCAATGTGTTTTGAAGGCGAGGGAAGAAGTGCATCACGGCGTTACTGCACGACATCGAAATGAGATAGCGCAGCCATCTTTTTGTGGGCGCCTTATTGGTTTAGTCTGGAGCATCGGTTTGGTTCTTTACAAAATTGCTGCCATAACTGATGCCCAATCGACAGTTTCTCAATTGATGAATCTATGAAAAATGAACCTCGATTTTGACTGAAGAATTGCTTAGACGTGAGGAAGCAGCCAGCGCGTGTACGTGTGAGGGAGCAGCCAACACGCGTGTACGTGTGAGGGAGCAGCCAACACGCGTGTGCGTGTGAGGGAGCAGCCAACACGCGTGTACGTGTGAGGGAGCAGCCAACACGCGTGTACGTGTGAGGGAGCAGCCAACACGCGTGTGCGTGTGAGGAAGCAGCCAGCGCGTGTACGTGTGAGGGAGCAGCCAACACGCGTGTACGTGTGAGGAAGCAGCCAACACGCGTGTACGTGTGAGGAAGCAGCCAACACGCATGTGCGTGTGAGGGAGCAGCCAACACGCATGTGCGTGTGAGGGAGCAGCCAACACGTGTGTGCGTGTGAGGGAGCAGCCAACATGCGTGTGCGTGTGAGGGAGCAGCCAACATGCGTGTGCGTGTGAGGGAGCAGCCAACACGCGTGTGCGTGTGAGGGAGCAGCCAGCGCGTGTACGTGTGAGGGAGCAGCCAACACGCGTGTGCGTGTGAGGGAGCAGCCAGCGCATGTACGTGTGAGGGAGCAGCCAACATGCGTGTAGATGAGAGGGAGCAGCCAACACGCGTGTGCGTGTGAGGGAGCAGCCAACACGCGTGTGCGTGTGAGGGAGCAGCCAACACGCGTGTGCGTGTGAGGGAGCAGCAGGGCAGCAAGTGTTCGCTGTGTTGCCAAGTGGTTGCATAGCAAAAATTGACTGGGAGGATGTTTACGTTGCTTTTTGCTTGATTTTTAGGCCATTTAGAACTTTGCTAGGAATACTGAACCGCAACGAGCGCTAACCAATGGATAGGGGCCAAAGTGCATCTGAATTGTGCGATGACAGTCATTTTTAGGGCGCACGAAAAGTAGACTCTGTGTAACTCATTAAAATAAGTGCCTCAGAATCGCGTGTATAAACCGTGATTTTGATAAAAAGTTAGTTTTTTGTGATACATATATAGTGGCGGAGTGAAAATTAGAAAGAGTAATACGCTTGGGTGGTATAAAAATGTTATTCGTCAGCTTATTTTTTACTTATAGGCACTGGGAAATTATGTGGCGGTGTATCAGCCAGGTACGTGATTATATCGTGTCACTGTATATTGCTTTATACCTCACCGATACGGTATATGGGGCTTGTGCACAGGCAATAGATGTACTGCTATTACGGTATAGCAGACCGTCCTCAGCTCCCGGCAACTGTTCGCATATTTTGAACGATAGTTCGTTTTTCACTGAAGTAGTAGGCTAAAAACTAACTTGACTGAAGTTAAGACAAATTGACTTATTTTTCCATGGTTCACTAAATTCGTCTCTTAGACGCAAGACAATAAACTCCTTTTACTTATTTACTACAAATTTGGTTTTATTCAAGAAACCTGTATGCTACTTGTTTATTTCGTTGCAGAACGCTGAGTCATTGCTGCGAATTTTGGAATGGCTCAATAAGAATCATCTTTTCTCAAAAGCGGATTCAGTTCTAAACAGAATTGGATGAACTAGTTCAACTTTCATCCCGAATACTTTTCCAGTGAACAGCGTTTTAAATTCAAATTTTGTGCATATATTCTACTAAATAATGAGGGTTAAATCTGGAAAATTTTAGTTCGATAATGGGCATTTTTCCTACATCTATGATGAACAAAGCACGCGACGAAAGCGAAAAATGTCGCAACTCTAAAATGCTTGCGAAGTTGGGTGATGCGCCGCGTCGCGTGGACAATAGCGCTCATCAGCTCAAATGATGTGAGCTCTATTTTCTTTGGGGGCCAGCAAATAGTTCTCGTCATTAGCAAGTTTATCTCTCAAATGGGCCCACACGGCGCTCCCGTAGTCAGCTCTCTCCTCCGAAACTTCAGCAAGGCAAGAGTGGAAGGAGCAGAACTGAACTGCGATGTTCTTGGCAGGCAGAAGCTATAGCGATAGGAACCTTGCTTGCAAACGAGGCCGTATTTGTAGTTATTCGGTAAGCGAATTTAATGTTTTAATGGATCGGGTGGTCGGCGTGAGACGTTTTATTTTGAGTGAGCAGAGGTAGGGATAAAGAGAGAGCCTGAAGTGGAAGAAAGCGAATGCGTATCGGAAGCAGAGAACGAAGGGAAATACTGCTGTGACGTTCAGTAAGGGTATCATCACAAAACAGTGGAAATCGACTTTAGTAGAGCTCCCAAAGCGACAACTTTGTAGTCTTTGATAGCAGTTATCGTTTTCTGAGTTTATAATATATTATTATTATTGTTATAGTTTAATGGTACTCGTATAATGGAATCATCAATTATTTGAAGAAACGGCAAGTTCTTTTGGAAGTTCCTTATTGCAAGAATGAAAATTTAGAATGAAAGATGATATTTTACAGAATCCCAGTTTAGAACACACTTAAGTTTGCTTCAAAGTCAGTTGCTTTTCATCAGCACAGAAGTTCGTATGTAGACCTAATGTTTCCGACGAGGCGTACTGTTAAGAGTATCGTCGCAGTCTTGGCAAAGAGCATTACTTCTTTGGCTTAGTTTAGGGGCTAGAAGCTTGATGCGTTTTATTTGCTGTAGTAAATTAAATATTTCACCTTTAATCCAAGCAAAATTAAGGTGCCTGGAGTCTCTAATACTAATGAATAATGGAATTGTTTACATTTACCTCAAATGGTAACATTTTAAATATTTTATAAGAGTTCACAGAAATTTAACAAACGTTTGATTCGCGAAAGATTTCACTGCTAGGTCAGGAAAACATACCCCTCATGACTAATAAGTCATAGATTGTCTTTCATTTCTGTTACAAGTGTGAGGATACGAGTACGTCGTAGTCATCAGAACTCGCAACAATTTACGCTCTAAAGCAGAATATCTGGCAGCCAAAGTTGTTCAGTTGATTTAGACGTTTTTCTGTTTTTCTTTCTGACGAAAATTTTCAAGTTTGAATTATTTCCAAGTAAAATCGGTGAATTTTTACCAGGACAAGAAGCAGCAAACAGCGTATAAAATTTGACAGAACTTTCACTGCCAGCTGTGCTGCTTCGATTTTATCACTTGCTCAAAAATCTACCCCAGAGATTGATGATGCGCTTACAGAGCCTGCCTGGCGCTGTGAGCACGTGTCTTGTGCGCAGTAACCTGCCGTTAGGTTTATTTTCAGTGCTTGTCATGGAATGATTTTAATGCATTTGACTATTTTTCAAGATAATTTTGCATGCGCACGGTTTGAGGAATTTTGATGGGTGATTTAGATCATAACTGAAGAAGAATAGTGGAGGATCGAAATCCACGGTATACCTGAAATATGTAGAGTAACGAAGGACGAAAATGTAGAACGTGGGTATTAGCGGAATCATGGAAGACAAAAATGTAGTTCGTACTAATTAGAAAGAGAATAATGGAATATTAACCGGGAATGCACTTTACTTCCATTCCAGGTAGAGTGTGAGGGGCTGCTCATTGAATTCGTACTGTTATAACGAAACCTCGTGCGTAGGACTGCTCCCGTTCATAAATTTGTTGGTAAACTCGTTTTATGCCTAAAAACAACACTAATAATTTTTTCTCTGTGGTGACGTTGTGAAAGTCGATAACACTGTCGGTTTCTGTTTCATTTCTGCCGAAAAACACCAAACATAATTTCATGTTTTTGCGTCACGAACGAGTGCTATTGCTAAGAGCTTGCCAACTGCCACAAAAACAAGTGGGGCTCAATAACAACAGACGCGTCTGTATTGGTAACGTCGTGCATGGTGTGTCTCCCGAAGTGGCGTTTTCAAGTCCCCGAGGACACTGATCCCATTAACAGCGGTCCAGTTAAGCTCTCAAAGCTGCAGCTTTTATCCTGTCCAGGTGACGTTTTGCCGATCGATTCTGCCAATCATGAGTGGAAAAGAAATTAGACCTGAGCCGTAATTGTTCAATTCGGCGAGCTCGCGATCATAGGATCCGTCCTAGCGAGCTGAGCGGGTGGTGAGTGTGCGGCGCTTCTGCCGTCCGCCTCCTCTGTGCTCACTCTCCCACAGTCTGCGGTCTGGAAGCTGTGACGCGGATAGGGGGATTGGAAGGATGACCGGTCGTGGATCTGGGTTTTCAAGTCTGGTCGTGGATTTAGGGCTTAGAAAGCTGGTCGTGGATCTGGGGTTTGGAAAGCTGGTCGTGGATCTGGGGTTTGGAAGAATGGTCGTACTTCTGGGGTTTGGAAGAATGGTCGTACTTCTGGAGTTTGGAAAGCTGGTCGTGGATCTGGGTTTGGAAAGCTGGTCATGGATCTGGGTTTGGAAAGCTGGTCGTGGATCTAGGGCTTAGAAAGCTGGTCGTGGATCTAGGGCTTAGAAAGCTGGTCGTGGATCTAGGGTTTGGAAAGCTGGTTGTGGAGATCTGGGGTTTGGAAGGCTGGTCGTGGATCTAAGGCATGGAAGGCAGGATACGAATAGGGAAAATGAAAAGGTAGACTCCGATCTGGAGTTTGAAAGGACTTTTGAACAACACCTGAGAACAGCTGCAAAGAATAATGTTATGATTCAAATTTTGAAATTCAAATAGCCTTTAAAAATCACAAGGAATGGGAAATGAAGATGCTCGAACGTATTTGATACGCGCAGCAGAAAATCATGTAGCGAGGTGTGAAGTAAGAATGAATAAAACTAAACTGACTACATTCGACCTAGGACGAAAGAAGTACGAATTCCATCAGTGAGATACATTTTTCTGGGAGTAGCAAATCACGCAAGGAAAACTCGTTAGACTGCTTTCAAAGACGGGTGTAGAAAAATTGTTCATTTTTATTTCAACTGGCCAAAAGAAACCACATTTGATTACTGACCACTGATTTTAGCTTCCGTAGTAGAATATTCTATTTTGAGAGTTAGGATGCGATAATCAGAATTTTAGTTCAAAGGCAATTGAACGTTCACTTAGGTATGAAATTTAACTGCAAAAAATTAGGAGTAACACGTTCGGTAAAGATTCTGAAGTCATTTTCATTGCTCAGATTACAGATGATGTGTATAAAATTTTTACCGTTTTTGAACGACTTTTCCTTGCTAAGGGTATAAATTTCTACGAAAAAGTACAAGCTCTCTGGAGGCACAAAAGGACGGCATTTCATTAATGCGTTTTTGAAAGTCGCGATCGTTTATTGGCTCATGAAAGAAAAACAGGAGACCATTTTCCAAGAGCCGTTCAAAAACTTTGTTTTCATTCAATTTATCCGAGATGAAAGACCTCCTGAAGTACTTTAATTTAGAGGGATACGCTCCCTTTTTTGAAGAGGGCCTTGAAAGTAAGTAAGCCACAATCATTTTTTTTACTTCGGTCATGTAAGCTTCCATGCAAATTGAGGACTCGAGCATTTTAAATTCATGCATTCCAGATCTGGTGAGCGCATCTGGCGTGCTCTTGCATGTTCCCTCTTCAAGTGAACCGATGAGAAGCAGTCCAGCGCTGGTCGATGAGCACTCTAGAACTCGAAGAAATTGTGTTTTATTGAAAGATTCATGAATACAAATATCAAACTTAGCGCTTCGTTTGCTACTGGAGAGTAGTTAACGAGTCTGAAAATGTTAAGTTTTAGGGAAAAGTATTTTTTTCGTGCTTAATGACGAATCACTGCTTGAGACTGAACCTTTAGACATCTGTATAGAGAGTGGAGGTCGCTCACAATATTTATAAGGTTGACAACTGTATATTTAATTCTGAACAATCGACACTGCCGAAGAATATTAATTAGCAGGAATTTTGACGCACGATTATTTTTTACAAAACAAACACATTTGCAATTAAATGTGGTGTGGAAAATTATCGCTGCTTTCTATGTATTAATGTGTTTGAAACGTCTCGTAGTGAAGTGAATATAAATTTTTTCTGAATTAAGTTGAGAAATCCACATTTGGTTTCCTGCATCACTACCTTCATCTCGCATTTTTTATATTTCGGCATTTACACTCAGAAATAATGAAGCGAAATGTTTTCCCGCATCGTCTAGCTGAGCATTTGATTTTGAGCATTTTTCTGTATAAATGATTAACTTCACTCTGCATTCCTTATTTTTATGACGACAAATACTTTTTAAGGACAGTACATTAGTGTTGCACAAAAATTCCAGTCGAAAGTCGTAAAGATGAGTTTTTTTACGCGTTTAGTGAACTGTGACCGAAATAATTCACACATGAATGCAGACAAATAACCTTTCACCCGTGACAATTGTTAACTTTATGTTATAATAGTTTGAGGAACTCAAACTATAATACGGATTGATATAAAATGACATACTGGGATGGCTACAATATTACGTCTGTTATCTACTGATGGACACTGCTTTTTATTACGCTGGTTGCTATGATGCTGATGTTAAACTAATACTGGGGCGAGCTAAATATTGCATCCGTTAACTCTATTTGACCCTAACCTTCAAACATCTGAAATTTCAATCACATGATACATCAAAGGCGAGAATCAATGCACTCACTACATTATTTCCGGCGCTACAAAAGGGCTGCGTTTCTTCATTAAAATGTAATACTACCACTTCGAACGTGCAATAACTCCCACGGGGGCGCACGAGGTCGACTGCTGCCACCGGCGCTGCGTCCCTCAGACCCGGCGGCGCTGATTAGAACTTTTACCTCCTATGTCCCTACAACGACTTGCAGCTGGCATTTGGTGACAGTAACTTCTAATGACCTGACTTTTAAAAGGCAATATTCGTTTATTGACGCCGCCTTTAAAAGGCTGTAGCGTGCATATTGAAGGGAGCGGGCCCAGCGCTTCTACAGCCCTCGCTCATTAAGTCTGCCATATAGCACAGTTTAGAGTGAGTGATGTGGGTGGTGTCACGCGCCTGGTATGGTGCTTTGGGGCGAGATCGCTGTGTATCGTGGCTGGATGAGCTAAGAGATATGACGTGTGTGGGGTGAGAAAGGGCCGTTGTATGCGGTAAATTTAGGATGTTTCGTGCGTGTTAAAGAGTGGAGTTTTTGATGAATTGTGTGTCTGATGGTGTGGATCTCGGCTTTGTTGTGATTCAGGTCGGGGTCAAAACTTTTGCTTAGAACGATACTGAACATATATCATACTTTCTTCTCAGTGGTTAACCGCAAACTATCACTTGCGAGAGTAATACATGAATGTCCCTGAAAACACGGTTAAATTTTACAACACGTAAGTATTGTTTCGTTCAACTTACTTCTATGGAAATAAATTTTGGCGAACTCGTTCAAGGGAATGCATACGCGCCGATAAGCAGGTACAGCAAAATCTTGTTCTTCTTATTTGGTGCCTAGTAATCTTTCCCAGCAATAGCTCATCGGAGGTTGCCTCGTATGTATGCAACCGTCATAGGCGCAAATTGTCCTGCGGTGCTATCTCGCGCGGGAGCACACACGGCTGAAAACAGCGCTTTCGTTGAAACCCACTCGAATGCATTTAAGACGTATCTTTATAAATGAAATCATGACGCTTCTGAAAGCATCAGCCACTCTTTAACTGTTTTGACTGAAGCGTGTTATTATGTTTTGAGTTGAAGTCAATGTAATTATTTTTTAAATTCGGAGTCATCGAGTGCGTTCAAAAATAAAGACCGTAGACCCAGCTGGCATAACACGCCTGAACTCTTGCCGCTGAGTGCCACGCACGTCCGACTGCGCTCGGGAAACTTCGCTAATTTTCTTGCCAAGATTCAATCTCATGACCGAAATATTTTTTGCAAGATTGAAGTAATTGAACGCCAATTAGGTCTTGAGGGTTTAAGCCTCCTATAACTTCTGTATTTGAACTTATGGTTTTCTGATGAACTCATCGTTGCTTTACAGCAGTGCTAATGATTGTGTTTGCTGCTCTGATATATAAGTACGTCCATAAATGAGCTCACTGCTCTAATTACACACAGCTTGAGCATAGTACTGAAATGACTCTCTAAGTGCGGTTTTATTTCAAGTGAATTATTTGTTAGAACATGCATTTATAAAACGATTTCTGTTCCTCGACTACCGCTCAATGAATATTTGCTCTGAGGCAAAACGCTTCACTTCATAGCAATAGTTAAACGATGAGGATATATGTTCGACAGCTTTAAAGTTATCTTGTAGTCATAAGAATAGTTATTATTTTTCACGAAAACGCAGTGCTGGTGAGCTACTTCACTTCAATCTTTTTTGTACATATTGTTGGATGTAGCAGACAGCAGCACAAGGCAAAATTAAGGCGTAATAAATTATGAAAAAGTTTCATTTTTTTCGTGATCTTTTGTGTCAATATAACGTAAACGAGTACGCTAGTGAGCAATATTTAATGACATATTTGTTGGCAGGCAAGGCTTCCCTTACTTAGCTATTTGTTCACTGCACAGGGACAAAAAAATTCAGAGAAATATAACTACCCACTCTTCTGAGTTGAGTATTCTCAGAATTTTGCTTGTTAGATTCCACTTTCAAAGTTTCGAGAAGGATCTACGGCATTAAAATCTACGAAGGGCTTACGCATTTGATCGGATAAAGCCGGTGCAGTTTTATGAGCAGCAAATGCTGATTTATCATTGTCATTACATTTACTACGGCGTTTGCGCTGTTTTATTAGCTCGATAATTGAGTTGAGACAAACGAGTTTCATTACTCTGCCGGGCATCGAGGGCGAGGGCTTGAGAGGATAAATTTCCAATGCATTGCCCATTACGTGGCGACTAATTCAGGCCGGGCAGCTGGGAGCGGCACGGTGCGCACTCTGCGTGCAGTAAGACTGACTTACCCAGTCTAACTTTTTCGCCGCCTGCATACATGTTTTCGCTGCCTATCAGATTTAATCGCTTAAATCGCTTGGGCGGTGAAAAACATGCATGCAGGTGACGAAAAAAGTTAAACTGGGTCGCTGAGGAGGCTGTTCTCTGGTTTGTAAAGGACAGCTAGCGGCGGTTATCAACACTTGAGCCGCGCCATGCGGGGTGTACAGGTCTCAACCTCCATCTCTTGCGCCTATATTACTTAGTGCTAAAACTCAAGTTCGTTTTCAAACGTGTGAGTATTGCGAACATTGTTCAAAATTATGAGGATTTTGAAGTTTTTTATATAATTTTTCATGTATAGTGTACTTAGTATGATGTTCTACATCACACTGGATACCAGTTTTTTACAAGCAGAGCTGTGATTCATTTTACCGGCGCAAATTGAAGCCGATTCCTCTAACAGCATTACTCAAATTTGAAAATGCCGGGAATGCATCGAGGAAATTCATCTACCAGGCCATATTTTCGGTAGAAAACACAAGATCTAACTACATACAATACATTGCCACAGTGTGATCCGGAAACGATCTCACAGCCTCAAATTTTTTTATTAAATTCAATGTCACCGAAGCCAATCGAAAAGTTCAGCTCCTGTTAGGCTCCTGCATGTTGTTGGATGGGAATGCTAACGAGGATCTGAAGCAGGAGTGAAAACTTCTGTTCCAAGAATGGCTCGCGAATAAATTTTAAGGTTCATCTCTCGCTATTAAACACCAAAAGCAGAATTGCTACTGAGAAATAATGAAGCAATTGTGTGAAGGAGGCTTTTAGGAACATAGGCTTTTGTGTGTTAGTGCTGGGTGTCCGTGTAGAGGAATGAGGTTAAGTTCTCTCACTTTTATAAGAGTGCTGGGGCTGAGAGGCATCACGTGCAGCTCGTAGAACTATCGAGAGTAACAGCTACAATGTCATACGAGCCTGAAAATCGGTTGTTTACTTGTTTTAATATAAGGAAATCGTGGACACTTGGCTTTTTTGGCCTTCATCTACGAACAGACAAATTTTGTTTTTTTTTGCAGAAATTTGGACTTTGTACGTATTCTATACTCATTTTATTGCGCATATGGCATCACTTAAAAATATACCACTAATTGATCGATAGGAACCAGCGCGACCACGGGGAACATGTGAGGTCCCAAGCGGGAGGCTTGGCAGGATTTTTTGTTGCAATAGATCAGATTTTTGATTTCCTTACAGACCATTTCATTTCAGTTCAGTGTTGTTCGTTTTTCAGCTCCTATTACTTTCTTCTTCCACTTTTACATTGCTTAATGAGCTTTTTTTCAATCTTGCTGTTTCTATGCGCAGGATGCAGACCATACTTTGTACATAGATTTCCCGTTTCCTTGATTCAATTAAAAAAACATGTTCCTTTCCTGGGAAGACTTTTGTCGTGGTTAGGGAGGCTTAAACTAACTTTTATCTAATCTGCGCTCATTGCTTTCTAACATTTAGCCGTCACTTAACCTGTTTTTTTTATATTATGAAACTGAGCTTTCGAAAAATTGGTTCCGAAATTCCAGAAGTGTGCCGCAATCGTGCTGCCTGCACTGACGTTATTTAAGATTTATCTTACTGATAATTCTGCACACGAGTTCCGTACAGTTCAATTCAATGAGCATCACTACCAAATTTCGGGATAAACTGCATTCATTCTAACTCATATTCGACAAGCTATTTAAAATTGTGTTAGGATCTCATTTTGATTAGCAAACCATAATCTTTTTGAAAAAGAATTGACGAACATCGAGGTGTCCCTAAAACATAATCTCACCGTTTTCATGGGATTGGTTTTGGGGCACCCAATTCTCACTTATTTCTTCTGTTGAAGGGGCTCTTAGGGGACGCCGCTCTGCTCATCAAGGGATTACTCGAATGATTGCTCGCCTCCCCAGCACGGGGACGTGGGCCCGTCGGGCTATGGCTTTCCCTGCTGGGAACGAGGGGAGCTGAGGAAAGCATCCACATTGGAAGTCCAAATTAAGAAATGCGAGTCCATCAGGGACGGTGGCTAGGTCTTGATTTCAAGATCGTTTCGTAACGTGGTGGCTCAGCGAGAGCTTTTCTGCGGGAATTGTATCAGAAATTATCTGAATTCGAAGTTCGCTTAAGTTTTAAAAGTTAGACTGAAATCGAAATTCCTTAAGGTGTGTTGAGTATATTAGTAATTCACCGTTAAAATCATTCATTGATATTTTGCGAATTTTACATCGGGAAAAAAGTGGCTGATAAGTAGCGTAATTTCGTTAATTTGTTAATTCGACTTCAATGGGCATGACAATAAAATTCTTCGATATTTCACATGTGATCTACAATTGAAATGAAAGAGTGCCTTCAATTTACAGCGATCATTTCAATTCCCATCAGTCACAATGTGCTGAACCAAACGCAGGAAAACTTGACGAAGAAGCTAAAATCCAAAACCCCAAAATTCTTTCCCTGCTTTGAGCTCAGACCTTGTCGAAAGATGAGAGAACAAAGTGCAGGATCGAAAAGGAATCAGCTCGGCTGATGAACAAAGACGTGGGGAAGGGGAGGAAACCCGTCATGTGAGGGAAGGATGCAAGCTCCGCGTGAGGAGCAAGTGAACAGAGCTCGTGTAGTGCAGATTACGACAAGGAGGACAACTCGTGTAATGGGATTATGTCACAGCTGAGGATGGGGAGCTGGATCTTCCCGTGCATGGAAGGCTAGATTACATCCTCACCCGGCTGGGGAGCAGTTGGGGCTGTGGGGCTTTCGAAGTAGCGAGGGGATTAGGGCGACTATTTCGTGATGAGGCAAGTCAAATACATGATAAGCGCGTGTAAGCACTGTCTTTGCTGGCAATTCCGAGCTAAATGGAGCGAATTAAGCGAGCGCTCTGAGCTGCGCGAGACACTGCGTCCGAGTGTCTTAGGCTCAATTACACTTGTGTTTACGCGGCTCATATGGGCGGGCACACGGAGATGTGTTTGAATTGGCAAGCGCAAAACACCGAAGATTACTTGAGCTATACTTCAGTGACCTTCATCGGTTTGCATTTATCGGCTATATCTACACCTTTCCCCCGGACAAGTCGATAAATTATGCCTACCATTCTTCCCCCGGATGGAAATTAGTTCGCCCCCCGGACGAAGTGTGAGATCCCGAGCTGAAGGTTAGATACACCTTTTTTTCGTTGAACTCAAATCGATTTTTCCCTTTATTCCGAAAGCATTGCTCCTAATTCAACTACTATCTTGTTTCATCAAGTTCTTCAATTCAGTTATTTCTATTTGCAGGGTGTTAGAACACACACTGTGCAATGATACCTCGTTCCCTTGATAGCATTCTTAATGGTGCTTTCCTCCTTCCTCTCTTGGGAGCCCGTTCGTTGTGGGAAGGGAGGCTTAAAATAATTTATAATCGAATCTAATCTAACCCATACTAAGGCTCACAGAGCTAGGCAACTATGCAACCACGTTACAGCAACTTAGAACGTCAGTTCCACAACGGATATAAAATTCAATCTTTATTACCTTATTGTAATGCGTGTATCAATAGGTTATCCCGTCACGTGCGTATGAAGCTTTCCTCAGACACGCTCAACTTTCTAGGAAGTTCCTCAGAAAATGTGAGCTAAAGTTTAGGTAGGCTTCCTTTTTGTTGAAATAGAATAGGTTTTTGTTTTGTTACGGACCATCTTTTTTCGGTTCACTGCTGTCCTGTTTTTCAGCACCTACTACTTTCTTCTTCAACTTTTTCTTTTTTCATGAACTTCTTTCTTAGCTTCCTGTTTCTGTGCACCTTATGCATAGATTCCGCGTTCCCTCAACTCCATACTAAATGGTGCCTTCCTCCTTCCTCTCTTAGAACATCTTTGTCGTGCAGTTAAGAGAGTCTAAAACTTTCTTATATATATTTACATATATATATATATATATCCTCAGAAAATGCAAATAAATTTTATGACGAATCGAGAGCTTTTATTGGATTGAATTCATGACTTGATTTTTGCTAGTATTGAAGTTTTTCGTCCATGTCGGTGTCGTCCATGTCGCCTACTTAGAAATAGAATTTATTGCTTAACGTAGGCTTCCTCGTGCCTTGATAGCTTTAGTCCTTCGATTCCTGCAATTCCGTATATCTTCAATTGAATTTTAGATTTCACGTCCGATCGATGCTAGGCCCAAGGCAGCAAAATTTAATTCCAATTTTGAATAAAACATAGCGAGCGTTATGGATTTTTCATGTAAAAAACTCATTTTATACTGTACAGAATTTACAATGTAAATTTTCTTAAATAACTTATACTCAGTGTTCGAGTGTTGCATTTATCAGACTGTTCTGTGGTGCAACTAAACTTAAAGAAAAAACTGTTGAATTTACTTACCCACGTACTGTAAATTCATTTACTCAAGTCTGGCGCTCACATTATCTTAAACGTGCCACTTTTGGATAGGGACAAATACGTTCATCGTTAACTCACGTTCATCACGAGCAGCTTACATGAAACCTAGCAACAATTGAAGACAACAAAACCAGTGAAGAAAGGAATTTTGCGAAGGCTGGAGCGGTGCGAGCGAAACTCTCGGGACGTCGAGTTTTCCTTCCCTCGTGTGCGGCTCGGTTACTTCTGCAGCGCTGTGCTCTGCTTATTGCTGTGCCTGGGCGCCACTGCACGCCATTTTCTGCGCGTTATTGCTGGAGCTTCCCTCTTGATTGCTGGCAGGAACCTGCGACGTTATTCGCCTCTGATTAGGACGCAATTGCTTGCTTCATCACGTATTGTCTTCATCATCTAGCCTTCGGTTAAAAGTGGTCCTATTACTTAAACAATAGTGAATAGAAGACACCAGTCAAGTAGCCGTAGGAAACTGGATTGCCATTGCATGAAAAAAATTAATACTGCAAGTAATATCAACAAAGAAAGCATTCGTGAATACTGCAGAATGAGCTGGCGTAAGTGCTTCATAAAAGATCGTAGGGGAGCAGAAGCTTCGAGGTGGCGAGTGGTGGAAAAATGGAAATGGGAACTTCCTAAGTGCGGTAGCAGAAGAAAAGGCAATAATAATTATATCATCGTAGTAATTATATCATCGCGTCACTAGATAAAATAGAAAGAAATGCTGCTAGCTTGATGACTGCCATATCAACGAGTAGGCAGGTCGTTAAATGAGCACAACTAAGTGATAAATGAACGGAGGCTCGGCCTGTGACTTAAGAAGTGAATCATTACCGCCAAAACTGAGAGGGGTCTTCGTTGTGTGTCATCCTTAGAGTGCTGAGGGGATGAGGGTGCGAGGTTAAGGAGTTACCTAATACTTCTTACACGCTCCCAGGGGAGGGGGAAGATGTGAGCTGAACCTCAGCCAGGCCTTCCTTTTGTTGAAATTGAATAAGTTTTATTGCATAACGAACCGTCTTTTTTTCTGTTCATTGTTATCCTGTTTTTCAGCAGCTTTTAATTTTTCTTCAACTTTTGTCTTGTTGCATAAACTGAGCTTAACAGTGCTGTTTCTATTCCCGGCGAGAGGTGACGCATATTTTGCATTGATTTCCCTTTCTCCTACTTCTCCAGGGAATACTAATATCGTACTTAGGGAGGCTTAAACTAACTTATTTCAATTACTTGCACAGTGTTGATTTGTATGGCTCTTCTTTATTCAACCCTGAATGCTAAGTTATTAAGTCAAGTGAGCGTTGGAATTTCAAATTGAAGCTGGCTAGCTGACGGCTCAATGAATAGTAGGGTCTTCAGAATCTACCAGTATACCTGAGCTCTATAACGAGTGTTTATATGCTAACTGTACATTAAACTCATCACGTAACTAACACATACTAATTGCCATTTTTAGCCTAAACAGTTAATGGCAATCTTCATTAGCGTGATAAAATTTTCACCATCAAGTATACATTATTGACAATACATGTAGAAAATCAGTGATAAATGTTTCATGTGAGCACTCAATTGTACTTTGCATTTCAGCTGACGCTGGTAATACAACACCCTTTGGGCTGGAGCATCAGATGTCTCCTCTGAGGAGTTGGCTGCACATTTCTCTTCTCGTTTGCATATTTGAGGTTTTCGAGTTTGGGCTTCAAAGCAAAGCAATGCCGTTTTCCTTCGTGCTTTTTTGTGCTGCTATCAACTCGTCGAATCGCACTCTGAATGTGTGTGAAGTTCTCAAGTGCAATATGCGACTCGCTAAAAGATTGGTGAACGATGAAAGGTTTGAGAATAACATAGAAGAAGGTAAAAGAGAACGGAGGTTTCACTAACAGAGATTTGAAAATAGGGCCAGAAATACAGGATGTTTGGAAATTCATCGTCAAAAAGAAATGTACACAATAAACCAGATATTATGAAAATTCTGTTCAAAGGAATGGAGAGTATGGACTGATGCTTTCGAGCTAAGGTACACGTACGCCTCGGTAGGCAAAGGCTAAAAATCCTGGAATTCTAAAGCGGAAAGTGCAATCTCAGTACTCATGTGATAAGGCTTAAGTTCACCATATCAAGGTTAGTTTTTCTGCCAACGCGGCATAATGATTGTTCGTGCTTCTCAGTATTCTTCGCATGGGTGGAGGAGGGAAAATATTTTATACGTTAAGACGTTCTAGACGAATACAAGCTAGAGAATACAATGGATGAGGATCCGAAAGCGAAGCTTAAACATCTCACGATATTAGAAGTTTTTAAAGAAAATTCCCTCTGAGAGGTTTGCTCCAGTTATAAACAATTTAATCAACGTCAACAATTTAAAAATCTAAATAACAATTGAGCAATTTAATTCAGTCAATTTATTTTTATCTGTATTACCTGAGTAAAATAATCACTTAAGATGGGCAGGTTGCAAAATAACTCCCTGAATTTAAATGGGGGAGGTGAATTCTTTCTACACAAAGAAGCATCCCGACCATATCACCTAATTTCGGAGAACGTCTGATTCACCAGAACTTCTAGTGAGCACTTAAAGGCTCTTTAGAGGTATTAACGTTGATCTCTTATGCCAGTTGCGATGTACACCTGAATACCGACTAGATCATGGTGTAAGGCTGCAACAATTGGCATTAATAGAAAAGGAATTAGTGAGACGAACTGCAGGAGGCAGTTGTGTGAGACATAAGGCTCACGAGCGCAGACATCACGAGGGCGTGAGGCAGAGCTGGGGATTGAAGCCTAATGCTGGGGAGCAAGACGCTGATGGCCGCTGCGATATTCTGTGGGGATTCCGGTGCGGCGCGGCGCGTCAGCAGAGATCAGAGCCGTCCTGGGAGATTACGGTAGACGGAAGCCGCCGCCGTGCAGCGCACTAGAAATGTTGGGGTGTATCTCTGATGCTCGAGACTATACAGCACTCGATTTTTTTCGCGTATTTCCATGGGTACTCGATTTTTTCGCGTAATTCCATGAGCACTCAATTTTTTTGCATATTTCCATGAGCACTCAACTTTTTCGCATATTTCCATAAGCACTCAATTTTTTCGCGTATTTCCATGAGCACTCGATTTTTTTTCGCATTTTCCATTTTTTTTTGCGTATCGTCCAATCGTCCAAGTACATGTGCAAATTGTGCGACTTTTGATTTGTTGGCTCAAAGCTTGATTTTTATCTATTTAAAATTCTGCCTGTTCCTTCCTTAGTTACTTAGTCCGTCCGTTGCGGTTTCCGGTTTCGTCCGAGTTTGCGGTATGATGGATACCAAATTCCTCAGTGTAGCATCAAAAGATTGCCTTTACATGAATTGATATGTTTCACATTTTATCTGGATAGGTTAGTACAGGTTAGGTCTAGGTTAGGATTGGATAGGTTAGGTAAGGATAAGTTTGGAAAGGATAGGTTGGGAAATGTTAGGCTTGGTAATGTTGACGGAATGTATTCACGTGTCCACCTAGCGTAAAGATGGCATTGTCCGTGGAATTTCCACGGGTCCTACTATGTAGTTTCCATGGTTACGTCATCGACGTATTTGTACGAATTTTAAAGCTTTCAATCTGTGAGCACAATACTCAATTTTATCGTTTTATTTCAATGAGTTTATCATCTACGTACAGAGTCGCATAGAAGCCACTTCCCCATTTCAAACATTTATTACACATTTATTACATTTATTACACATGTATGACTAATACAGCAATAAATATTCATTACGTACAAAACGAATGAGAGAATCTTCAAGTTTCATCCTGTATTGATAATACGGGTTTGAAACGTGTTTTGCAATCTAAACTTACACAATTATCATATCCCAAAAATGCCGAAATACCACAAGGACTAATTAGTGGCAATTAGTATAAAATCATTTCCCTCACAATGGATCGTTAGTTGCAGTACAGAGGGACTTCGTAAGAAGATTTAGCCAACAAAGGCATTCCAAACATTGCATTATGGCAATGATTTCAAGATTCAGAGATTTCGGCTCATCAGCAGACAAAGAACGCTCTGGCAGACCGAGATCGGTACGAAATGCATGTGTAATTATTCAACGTGTTTCATTGAGTGTTGCAGCAGATTTGATTGCGTGTAATTCAACATGAATGCATGTGTAATTATTCAACGTATTTCATTGAGTGTTGCAGCAGATTTGATCATTTGTAATTCAACATGTATGCAAATATAATTCAACGTGTTTCATTGAGTGTTGCAGCAGATTTGATTACGTGTAATTCAACATGAATGCATGTGTAATCATTCAACGTATTTCATTCAGTGTTGCAGCAGATTTGATCATTTGTAATTCAACATGTTTGCGTGCGTTATCCAACTTGTTTCATTGAGTAATGCAGCAGATCCATATACCGAATACTCTCCATGAGTTAAAAACAATATCATAGAAGAAATGTACAAAATAACTCTAGATATTTTGAAAAAAGTCATGAAAAATACTGTACATAGACTACGTAAGTGTTTAAATAAAAATAAAAAACATTTATGGAATATCAAATTGAAATAATAAAACTCGGAGAATTTCTCTTTAATTTCATACACAATTAATTTTTATAGCTGTATTAGTTGCCGTGTAATAAATGTTCAGAATTTTTAAGTAATTTTTGCACCACGCTGTACTTATACGAATCGTGGAGCTTTTAAAGTGTGGGTGTGTTTGTGTGTAACACTCATTTTTTTATTTTTATTTTTTTATTTTTTCTACATCACCTCTGACTGGCTCTCTGTTTTATTTTTTGTAAGTAAGTCCGTTTCGGTGCGTATTATTCAAGCCATTAAAAATGATTGAGATGTAAAATAGAAGGAAGCTATCAGCTTGGGGAAAGTGTCATGTTTCGCTTCAGTAAATTGAATTCACTGCTTTGATTAATAAGTATATTATCAATCATACTTCAATTGCTAAAGGTTATTGTTTCCAGTTCTGAATTAGTAGATCTTCTAAACCCGTGTCACAAATACTCTCATTACTCACGTGAAGCAGCGAGATAAAATTGCTACATTTGCTGCGGGTTCGAGGAAATTAATTACCGGTCCTTAATATTTCAATTAATCGTTATTACTCAAGGGAGCAGAATACATAGAAAAATGAACCTGAAGTTGAGAAAAATTCTTTTGTTCTGTCATAACAGGAAGCGCTTGAGTGCTGGAGAACTTATTGTACATGTGTTTTTGTACATCTAACTCGACTTGCATTTTACGCTGCCGGTCACCCACACACGTTACTATTCGTAATAAAAACGCTTCCGAAAATGATCTTACTCTCGCAGCAGTAATAAAACTTGACGTATTGCAGTGCAGGATGGGGATCGACGCTAGCCGCTGAGTGGCTGTGCTTGATTGTGTCTGAATCACGGAAACGCTTGTGGGTGAAATTACTCGAGATGAATATATTTTCTCCAGGCCAAAAATTATTCATAAATAACGATTTCTATGTTCCTCGGCTATTTTAAGTATTAGTTAACATGCTGGTAATTGGAGGCTTAAGTTGATGGTGACAGAGATTTTCCCTATTTCAGCATGAAAACCATACGCGTTTGTGTAATGTTGAACGTTCGTTTGGCATGACTTGGGGCACCTGGAGCACGGGAAAAAAGTTCTTTACTTGCAGTGTAAAGCAATATGAACTGGAGAAGTCTATAATTGAGCGAGTAACGGTGCATTGGAATCATCTTCATGGTTTCCCCACTAATGCGGCAGCAAAAACCTTTACAGTGTACATATACTGTACGTAAGTAAGCTGGACGTAGTATGACGAAGACTCCGTTTTCGTAATCATCGCACGAGGGAAAAGGATTTGGGCAAGTAAATATGAGAAATTCATTTACTACAAGCATTGTGGCAAGTAAGACAAGAATATATCATTCTTAATATCTGCCGTAAACTGTATTAGTATTGAGGACCAAACTACCTACAAGGCTTCTATGGCAACCTATCATAAGACAAATATATGCCGGTGTATCTATCATGGTGAATATCTCATTGTACTCATATTTTTAACTTAGAACTAGATGAATATATAAGACAAATATTTTTTTATCATGCTGAGAGAAAGTACAATTTGATATTCTCATCATCAGATATCTCGTTGTATTAATGTTAGCATAATATTTAGAGGTTTATTCTTCCCATTTTATCGTGAAGGTATAATGTTTCGAATAATTTATTGTCTGATTTTTGTCAAATTTGCTTCTGTTATTTAATTTAGTTCCATCTAATGTCTCACTTGTCTAGAAATTTAAATGCATGAGCGTTTCAAACTTACCTTTGACGGCCCCGTTGGCAGTGGCATTGCAAATATCTTGATGTATTGAATTCCAGAATTTGGAGCCAGCGAAAAGAGAGCTATTTTGAGATCTGGCTAATGAGTAATAAGGGAGTTTGAGCTTATTTTGATTTCATGTCAAGCAGTCATGGTTATCAGTTAAAGCGTAAATTGGACTCCGAAAGTCAGACATATTTCCGTTACCACACATGAGGTATTTTGTAACAGTATATGACGATCGAAAACCTCAAATACAATGTGTAAGGGAACTGTAGTGGAGGGATCACCACTTGGTGCAAAGGACAGCTTGCTAGAACCACCACCTGGGCTTCCGATCTAATTTGAGGAGCGAAAACCTTCGAGGAGCTTACCGAGCACTAGTTGTGTGGCGTGTTTGTCAGACGACAACTGAACATGCCGGCCTCCGTTCATTTCGAGGAGCGCTTCCTGACTAATGACCTGACCTCCGTTTTGTGCCTCCACTTGGGCTCTCACGAATGCTGGGGACATGCATAATTGCTTAAGTTCTGCCTGAAAATGTTTTTAATGATGACGCATCGATCTTGAATTTACCTCATTGAACACTGTTTTAAACTTCCGGATGAACTCCTTTCTTTGAAGCGATGAGAGTGTTTTCTTAATAAAAACCTTTTTTCTCAAAAACAGCAGCAAAGAATTGTGCAGCAAAGTTATTAGCTAATTAATACCGACAAAGTCGCGAGCCACGACCAGCGAATTCTTCCTTTAATGCTTGTGTCCAGAAAGCGCGCACTATGTCTTGATTTGAGGCTCATTTTTTTGTTTATATGCCCGAACTGCACGACACAGATGCAGCTCCACTACCGGAAGCCAGCGCTAGTTCTCTTGTTGCTTTATGCTGAACATATGGGAGTTTATCGTTAGCAAATTTGTTGCTTACATGACTTGCTGACTCAAACACGTAAAACTCGCAATGGTTGTTATTTTTCAACAGAACGTCCATGAAATATAAAAATTCCAGGCAAAATACAGAGTAAAATGACGCTTATTTAAACGAAAGGTCGGCAACGTGGTGGAATTCAATTAAGGCCTGAATTTCCTAATTCCAGTCAAGTTATGACGCGAGCATCTGAACAAGAATTTACCTTGACAGTGTATGCATCGGGACTGTCCCCTCCAGAGCAAATTACGCTGCAGGCCCGCCGTGGTGGAAGGGAAGGAAGAGCCGCACGAATTGCAGCTAGAACAGGCGATCACAAGCAAGGCGACCTCGCGTAAATGCTGGAAATAAAATTTGTCGCAATACGTTGCATAAATTTGATCAGCAGCCATGCGAGTTGGCAGGAAGTCATAGCTCTGCCGTGCAGGGCAGCAAGGAGAGCAAGGCTGGCTTACTCTGCCAGCTAGCGTTAGAACATACGAGGTGCTCACTGCTCAGCAGATGCACAAGTTCCAGTTCATTTACAATTACTTCTATGTGTAATGGACTAGTATTCAGGGGGCCTATAACATGCAGTGTGTTTGAAGGTAAATGATACACTGGAGTAGAAAAAAAAGTAATCTTTATTTCGTGGGAGTGAATTCCTAGATGTCGATTGAAGTTGAAATTATCTTAATTTAATCCCTTGTATAAAATCGTTGAATCTAACTTGACATTTCCCGGTGAAATAATGTTTCCTAGATTTTCATAATTCAATAACTAATGAACTCGTACATAAAGATTACGAGGAACAAGCGAAGGGAACATTTGCTCAAGATTTAAAATTGCCTGCCAGTTATCGGTAAATATTTGAGATTAGCTTTACTAACTCGCTGCGTTAGCGATGCTCTGAACTCTGTTAGCAACTTGATTTGGCGGTGTGATAGTAACAAGCCATCGAATCTAATCCCTTTTATTCCCTTTGAAATCATTAACGACTGTTCACAAATTTGGTTTATTCGTAGCTAGAGCCCCGTTTGATTTGTCTCTCTTACAACTGTTGGTTATAGGTCCACACGTGAAGCGTTGTATTTGCTATCATTTGCTATCCGTCTTCATGCAACGATTAATTTTCTGATTTCTTTGGCACTAGGCCGTGTTTTCTGTCGTTGGTCTTAGGCGCCGAACTTTCCAACAATTTGACTTCTCAACATTTTATAGAGTTAGCAGCATAATTTCTTTAAAGTGGACTTGGTAATCTGTAGAACAGCTACAGCACAGCGCAGCCAAGTCACTTGCATAACACACGCTGCCAGATGTACCGTCATGACGACGGAAATGATTTGAAAATCCTGGTCCAGGTTGCAAATTGTTTACAAAAAGGCAATTTTTGGTCTCCTCATCCCTGCCAAATATACAGATTAGAACGTCTGTATAGTTTTTCACAGCCTCACATACATATACTGAGTATTAGGCTAAAGGTTTGGTATTTGCAGCTAGCAATGCGCATGACGGTTAATGATTACCGTTGGCTGATTCAGTAGTGTCATGCCTTCCATTTTTATGACATTCGTCGCTCTGCTAACGTACAGCAATTCGTCCAATTGCTACTTCCTTGTAGACGTGTTACCATCAGTTGTTTTGGTGTGTAATAATGTTTGGGGACATATTCAGAATTATTAACGCTTTCCATTTTACTTGAAACCGGTTTTTCATCCTCAACATGACACATCATGTCTGCATCTGCCAGCATTGAATACCTCGCGCGCTGTGGTGCGCGCAAAAGTAATAAGGGAGAAATTTCATCAGGCATTCCTGCATATGCAGACGTCAATCTTGACCGATAGTAATATGGTTCGGGCTCCTCTACGGAAAGCATGTTCTCTTCTGGCTTTCGCAGATCATGCCAATTGGCAAACCGTGCGTTTTCTCTTTTTATTTTGTAAGCTTATAGGGTTGTCAGGAGTTTTTTGCTAACCAAAGTTCACGTTCGGTGAAATTTCGTTCGAAATTTCCGTACAAACGAAATTTAATACATCTAGCGAGAACCAAGGCCAATCTGGCGGCCCTGTTCTGTTGCACAGCTAGAATGATTCTTATAGATCTCTTCTTGGAGCACGAAATGCCGAGTCTCTTTCCTAGCGCGAGTAAAAAGTTGCATTGGTTTTGAGGTTGTTGCATTTAGATTCGTTGCCAGGTTAGTGATCTTGCTTTCTTCATCTTTCGCTCTTTTTTCCGTTGAAGCATAGGGAAAGCGTGATTATTCTTAGGGTTAAATGACAGCACAGATACGGAAATAAATATTTGTTGAGCAATTGATACAGATATAAAAGATAACAATGTTGCTCCTCAGACAACGCTGTGCACACGAGACGCAAGGCGAGTTTACAGTTCGTCAGTGGTGCCTATTTCTGACACACGTGGATAAAGTTGGTTACCACCAAAAAGCTCAAACGTTTTTCATATGCGTAGTTAAGTGCCATTGAGTACAATTTAACAGTTAGGAAATATCGCTAAAGATCATTTATCTACGCAAATTGTGTCTTTGAGGGTATAAATTTTTTTTTCGTGAGTTATGTTTAAAATTTCAGCATTTTATAGGCAACGACATTAGCAAAAAACAAGATTTAATGTTCCCAAAGCAAGTTTTACATTATTTTATTTTAAATTGAAATATTCTTTGTATTTCGAGTACATTTCCTATGCTGTTAGTGTTGATTATCAAAAGAAGTAATCGCAGCAGATGCCAGAGTTGTCGCAGTCTCCGGTCTTACGACATTCGTTGCGTCGATGTGTACCGGCTTGTGCGAGCTTGCAGAGCTTTCAATTATTCCTCAATAAATGTAGATTGGAAGCAGAGGAATACGAAGCGATATCTGGGGATACATTCTTGTAAGGATTCCAGAGACAAGTTCTGGGCTTCGTGTCGCTAAATGATCCAAGTCAAGAACACGCCAGTCTCGAGTCCGCTTGGTTATTTCTGCGCGGGAAAATGGCTAAATAAAGTAAACTGACGAGCTAATTCCAGAAGCCGTGTAGAGTCGATATTGAAGTTTGAAAAAGTCTTCCAGGCAGATTGAATCATTTGAGAAGCATCGGGTGCTTACGATTTGTTTCAATATTTTATGCTAGAAAACCAGAGGTCAGGTGGATTTTTATACGTCTAGTAATCGATTGTAGTTAGTATATACGGGGAAAAAAGAGTAGATTGGTTTTCAACGATCAGAAATATTTTTAGCTTGTATTAACCATTGTCGTATGATATATTTAAAAAAATTACTTACCAGGACTCAATTTAACTCAAGTTATGTGCCAATCTTTCAAAATGTAAAAAATGCAAAGGAAGAATTTTTGTCATTAAATGAAAGAAACCTATTGCAAAAAGTTAAGATTAACCGTTAAATGCTTGTATTCGCTATTTTGCGATACATTACAAACAATTAAAATTTAATTTCTACGAGTACCTCACATTTAAAAAACTGAAATCGAGGGATAAACATACTTATAGTCAAGTGCTGTGCTCCTTTCAGATAGAATCAGGAGTTGTTCAGCTATGAGCTAAGGGAACTGGACGAGTATGATCGCGTCTCTTTTATACTGTTATAAATTTTAAACGGATAGTGTTTTTTTGCATTCCATGGCCGCGTTTGATTCTCCGCCTGTATTTGCCTTCCTGTGCCCATGCCGTGCCGGGCGCTAACTTCCACATCGCCTGCTCCTGTTTCTCCCAAACAAACCTTGAGTCAACCGCTGCGCAAGCCTTCTCTCTCGCTCTCTCTTTATCGTTTTCGCTTTCATCCTTTTTGCTTGACTACTCTAAACACCAAACTTCACCCTTTACATCAATTCTTAGTTATTATGCTTCAAATATTTCTTTTTCATCGCTGGTATAGTTGAATTATTGATGACTTGTCTAATCTGAAATTAACCTCCATCATCAGTGTTTTCACCAATAATATTCAAGAATGTTCACGGTCTTATTTCGTCCCGTAGTTAGGCCGATGTAAAAGTTCTTAGAAGATTTAACGTAGTCAGATAGACTTGAAAGATCCACTACGTTGACTGTACATTATGTATTTGAATTATATAACCACTGATTTATCCCATGCTGTGTGCTCAGAACCGTGGTATTTTTTCACATTTTCTATGTATTATTTCTTGCTCCTAAGTTTGTCGTCCTTGCTAATACGTTGCGTAGAAGTCGTACGGGAATCTTCCTCTCCCTTGAGCTTCTACGCCGCTTATGAAATTCACGGCAGTTGCTTCTAGCTGCCTGTGATCAGAGGATGCATTACGGGCTGCCTAATGATGCTCTGATCTGCAGAGCGTGAACTGCAATACTGCAACCCCGATCTTGGGTTTATCGAGCTATTCGTCCTTGGAATCTTCAGAAATAAACGTGCACCGAGCTATCATCTTCCTCTGCGTTCTATTTCTGCACTATTGAGCCTGAGATGTATACGTGGGTGGGATTTATTTTCCAGCTTGTTTCCTGTTAATACTCCGTGGTATGCTTTTATAGTTGTCGTTGTAGGAAAAGTAATCGGCATGTTTTCCTTTTCTTTTTGTTAGATGCTATGATTGCGAATGTGGTCTCTTTCCATCCCAATTTAGGGGGTAATTGAAAGGATGGCCCATATTTTCTGGGAACGTCCACCGTTCTTTTGTATGCTGACCAGTTAATTACAAATTCGAATGAACTCGTGCAGCTTGCAATACTTTATGCCGTTTGAACACATAACTGCAGGATCAGAAACTAATTTACAAATGGTGTCGCACAGATTATAGAGCGTTTGAGGATAGCAATGTAGAAAAGATAAATTTATTCATGGTCTTACAGTACTTAAGAGCGTTCTAGCATGGGAATGTAGAAAAGATGAATTTATTAATGGTGTTGTCAATGCTTTGACGTCATTGAAAATGAAAACAGTGAAACAACATTTCCAACGATAAAGCTATGCCAGAAATCGCCCACGATCTTTTCCATTTAACAGAAGGATGGACCTACCACGTGTAGTGCTGCGATGTGACAAGACTGAATTCTTCCTAATTCACGGCACGAGTGTCCTCGTTGGGCCAAATCGCTTTCGATCCTCGCTCAAAGCGAACTTCGATTCTTCAGTCGTGTACAAAGGTGGATAGGCTGACCCTAATCTAGTGTGATCGACCTCGACTGCTCTCCATCCTCATCAGATTTTTGAGTAAATGTGATCGAGTTGGCCGCCGTGGCTCAATTTGCCTTCTGCGGCTTGAGGGGAGCTTTTTGAGCAGCGCCAGCAGACGTGGAATTTCAACGGCTAGCGCTCCAAGTGCAAGCACGGAGTAGGCTTCTTTTCTGTTTTAATTGACTGATTAGTTTGTACTTGAAATATGCTTTTCTAAATAAATGTTTCCGGGGTGTTAATAAATAACTAAATTAAAATAAAGAATACAAATAAATAAATAGATTAAAGTACTGGGTTGAATTAATTAGTATCTTATTTTGAGTATATCTTTTGAAAAAGCTGAATAAAATATATTTTGCGCTATCACATTGAAAATGTACACTATCATTGCATTTTTATTGCCCAGAATGATTATAAAGAAGGCAATTTCCCCTTAGAGATATGTTGAGTGAAGGCTTTTGCCAGTCGCTGCGCTTCTGATTTAGCCTCTAGACAGATGTGAAGCAGCCGATGCGACGTCTGATTGTGTAGAAATAATGGACGGCAGCACAATAAATCATCGCATTGTTGGCGCCGGTTCCCCCTCCGTCATTCTTGAACTTATTGGCTTTGACTCCAGATATTTTCTAAAGTGTGATTCTTCTTCATTCTTCAAGTGTGATTCTTCATTTCATCTACTACCGAGTAATGCTTCACCTGTGAGACTTTCCAATGAACAACTTTTGTTTCTAGTTGTGCCAAATTTTTTTTCGGTATATTTTCATCAATATCCAACTTCTAATGTCCGTAAATGTTCGATTCCATATGGCCATTAACATCCGACTATAAATTCATAAATGTCTGATTGCTTATGTTCATAAATGGACGATTCCTTATGTCCATTAATATCTGGCCCCTGATTTCCAGTAATATACTCGTTTGTACGTCTCCTCGGGGCCAGAAAGGTGATTTTCCCTTGCATTGCTCGACTCCATGATTTCATCAATTTTTTATGTCTTGGCCCCAGCAGTGACCCATGCCTTGGTCCAACAGTATCGGTCGTCTCGGTTTCAACAATATTTTTCCTGTCTGTGCCCAACGAAGTCATATTGGTTGCGCTGAGCGATGTTGTTCATTTCCGAGTCAAGCAATGTACTTTTCAGGGTCCCTGAGTGTCCATTTATAGGCACATGAATGGTCTTTCTTGGTCGTCCAAGAATATGACCAACACCTCACGTCCAGCGATGTCACTATCTGTGTCTAGCAATGTTTCTCTCAGATGCCATGCACAATTACCGCCCTTCCCGTGTTTTTTTTCGCTGTTTAATTTTAATTTTTAACTTAGTTCAGCCGTTTGAGCTAGACAAATTACATTTGCACCTTTTACTGGAAAATATGTATCCACATCCTCGAATAGTTTCTAGGCCAAATGTTCTCATTCTCGAATTTTGGACAAATATTCCATTTAACATCAAGCCCCGCCATGTCCATCAGCCCTGAATAGTGCTCTGATTGGGTTTGCGATTTTTCTCCCGTCAGTAATATTCTGGACGGAAACTTAGCGCGTACTGTCACGACTTAGACTTCACTTTGGCGGCCGATTTAATGATCAAGCTGGAGCTCGCAGGATGAAAACATGAAATTCTGACCTTCAGGGAATTTTAAACCAATTTCTATCAGGTGCCAGTGACCTTGTTGTGCCTTTCCAATCATTCTTGTATTTCTCGTGTGTTTAAATTGACGAAAGACAGGAAAGTGATCACGCATTTCAGTTGAAAAATGCTGATGCTCGTCAGTTGTGAATAAAAACGGGTAACCTTGAGTTTACAGAACTGCCTATTACGTAGTCGATACAGTAACTTTGACTGCAGTGATTAGTGCATTTTTATAGAAGCAATAGTCGGAGCATTTAAATTAATTTACGTATGCGCGCACTTACGCTATAATAAAACTCACTCATAAAGCAAGCCAAGGGAGAAGAGAGTTGTGTAATTTTCAACCGTCTGATAATTTCTTTTGCCACCGTTTAACTACAGCAATCTCTTTACCCGATTTCTCATAACACGTGTTCTGTTTTCTGATATTGATTTTATTTAAAAGGAATTGCATTCCTATTGGCTTATGCGAGTTCCATTTTTGAAATACTCGTACTTGTCATGCCATTGAAAAGAACATTCTATGAAAGATGCTTGGATCCATTAGATCATTGGATAGTCATTTGAAACTTAGTACTGCATGCACTCATTGAGTGGAATCAATATGCTTGACTTAGAAACTGGATTTATCAAGCATCAATTACCACAAGTAGACAATATCGTCATGCTTACATTCACGAAATAGTCCTATAAATCTATAATTAGGAATATTGCTCATGCGTCCCATTGATGAGAAACATGATTAGCAAAGCCTGGCAATCTCACCGACTTGACGACCAGCAGAGAGCTCTCTGCACGGGTCCAATCAAGCTGAGAGGATATCTGTCTTTGATAGCTAGGAGACCTGTTCACTTGTGCGCCTGTCGAGTACATAAATAGGATTGTCAAGCGACTTCGATGTTCATTGTTGGTGCGCTGTCGTGGAGATCACGTTAGAAAGAGACACCTCTGTTCAGTAGCAGACGCGTTACCATCACGGAGCACTTGTATAAGATCACAGATGCATTGTAGAAGATTTATACTAGCAACTATCGACCGAACTCTCTGATTCTTGCAAACTACCAAGCATGTAACTACTCTGAAGTACCAATAAAACTATGATCACGTTGCTGCTCGTCACTCTCGAACCCCATCCGCGTTTGGTTACGGCCTGATACAGAAAAGGGCCGGCACATTTTTGGTGGCCCATGTATGGGGATACCACATCAAGAAGCCACATTAAAGATATCCACGTTGCCACATTGCCACATTGTCCCATTGAAGAAGAAGACATCAAGAATTGATCTTCAGTTCTGCTTTTAAATGTGAGGAGTGTCAGCCTTTGGAGTAACGTAACGTCGCGTAGTTCTCACATTACTTCAGAGCATCGAGAAAAGGAAGAAAGACGTCAGCGCAGAAAATCGAAGTTCTTTCAAGAAAGTACGCAGTCTTCACCAGTCTACATCATCGCTACTCAAGGAAGAAGAAGTGAGGGTCCACATCTACGGTCTACGCATCTACCCATCGTCATCTGCAACGAGAAGAGCTACGGGATCTACTCATCGCCAAAATATTAAGTTAAGTGTACGCCGATAATGTTGCTTGCGAATTAAATAAGCATGAGCTCAAATTAATGATCATTATAAAATTAATGAGTAGGAGTTAAGTAGTAATCACTCAGCAGTGCAAGCGCAGTGAGCATGCAGTTTCTTAGTAAGTAGGAGAGCTTAACGCGGAAGCAGATTCTTGGAAGTGGATGTTGAGAGCGAGCAGCATATGCATTGCGAAAGCGCAGTAAGCGTGCGCGCGGAACCATTGTTCTCCATAACAATTAAAGGAAGTTGTTGCTATTGTTCAAGGGCCATTGTGCTCTAGCATATAAGAGTGGGCTGAGCAGCCTGCCGCTGAGAGTGACGGTCACGCAATAGTCAGTAACGGTAGCAGAATAACAGTAACAGTCAAGCAGCTGGACTAAGTCTTTTGTGATGCTGTTATAGCCTGTTTTAAGTCCACTAAAATTGTGAGTATCATTTTATTGTGTGTATACTATTTTCTTTAAATGTGTGTAGAATTTTATCAATTGCATGTAGAAAATTTTACTGTGTGGAAAACAATTTTTTCTTGAAAGTAATCGGAGGTCTAAGAATATTGTGATTATTTATGTCGGATAGTGATTCTGAAGAATACGAGTATATAAGAACCGTTCCGTATTTGACCAGCTTTGGTAGGTTGTCAGTCCCTGTTATCAGATTACCTATTCCACAAATACCTAACACGATGACGACCACCGCCCCAGTCACCCCTGTTACCAGTACAGTTACTACCACAGTTGTCCCAGTAACTAGCTCAGTTACCAGTGTAACGACTTCTGTTGTCGGTCCGATACCCAGTGTAGTAATTGCCGGACAGGATCTTCCCCAATACCGTGGTAGAAGGCGTCGTTTTGACCCTGACTTCATAGAAAATAAGTCGCTAGAAACACACATAAAGAATGTGCGAGCTTATTTTAATATGTTACCCGACAATTCAGAGGAAGCTAAACTCAATCTTTTGTTGCGAACTGCAGACAAGCGGGTTGGCGACTTCAACGCCATTGTAGCTTCCATAATCAGTGAGGGATATGAATTGAGTTTTGAAGAAGTCGTGCACCTGTTGGAAAATATTTACGTCTCGAAAGGCGAAAGATCTTTGCATGCAGTTGCGTGTGACCTAAATAATGTACGCCTAAAACGTAATGATGCTCTAGCGAGTCAATTTGTCGAAATATTATCCAAAATCCGTAAGCTAACCCACAGAATCATGACCAGCCCTGAGTGTTCGAACAGAGCCCACCCGTATGTAGTAAACTGTCCCGATCCTGTTGCCCTCGATAAGTATGTCGAGAATACTTTAATTGTTGCATTAGCTATGGCCATCATTAATCCCCTAGTAACAGAGGATTTTTCAAAGAAACTATTTCACAAACCGTTTAATTCGTCGGAAGAGCTCCTTCAGAGAATCGTGACTATAATTAGGAATTTTCCCGAAGATAAGCAAATTTTAGCGACTCGATCTGAGAGATCTGTGGAAACCTATTGTGCAGAGGATGACGAGCATTCATCCGAATCAAATTTTGATGCAGCCTATGATGAGGCCGAAGTGCATACCGTGACAAGAGGCAGATTCCAAGGTAGAGGTAGGACGCGCAGACCCTACTGGAGACCCAATTTCCCAAGACCAACTTACCGTGCTAGACCTCATGTAAAATCTTTTGTTGATCGTGAATTAGGAACTCTAGAAGTTCAAGCATTGGAAACAGCCACCGAAGCTAGGCGTTGCTCGTATTGCAACAGAAATGTGTGCGTGTGCCAACGACAAGGTGCGTCGGCAGAGAAACCGACTGATTGGTACAAACCGCGTCTAGGGCATACGGCCGCCGAGCAGTCGCGGAGTAGCGGGGCTTGTTTCCGTTGTAATAAATTAGGACACTACGCAAGAGACTGCCGGTCCGGGCGAGAGTATTTCAACAGACCAGGTAGGCCTGATCGTGTCCGTGCGCGAGGACAGTATAAAACTCGAGTACCAGAAAAAAGCCAGGGAGAAACTTACCAAACTAACAGTGAAAATGATTTTTTAGCATAAGCAGTAGAGAAAAGTTCATTGCCGATAGAAGTAACGTCGATGATAAAACGGAAACTAAAATAACTATAACTAAGTGTGACTCTACGACAGTGGTGCCCTGTGAACCCGAGGAGGATTCTAGTGTTGAAGATTCCCTCGTTAAAAATCCCGAGGAGAATTCTGGTGCTGAAGGTTCCCTCGTTAAAAATGTTGAGAGAGTTGACCCACTGATAAAATGTAAAAACAGATATGAATCGCTGGGAGAGGTAGATTTAAGCGATGATTTGAATGCTCATGGCAGTTTTGAAAGCCATGTTACGGCGAACGTTTGTAAATACGAAGAAGAAGAAGAGGTACAAGTAACAGGTCAGAATGAATTATTTGTAATACGAAAAAGTCATAAACCAATGATTGTACTGAGAAAAGATGCAGACCTGTGGAATGCATTGATTGATTCAGGATCAGAAAAGTGCCTAATAAGCTACCACAGAATTAATGAAATAAGTAATGACATGAAGCCAAGTTCTCTGACCATAAAAGGCGTTAATGCTAAAAGTAATGTCGAAGGAGAGGTAGAGCTTGTCCTAAAGTTAAAAAACGGTGTAAGTTTAAAGACAAATGCTCTAATAATTAAAGATGGTATTTACAATTACGACGTCATTATTGGACGTGATTTATTAGACAAGAATGCCGTTGTAGACTTAAAACAAAGATGTTTAATCATCAAAGAAGAGAGAATTCCCTTTGCAGAGGTAACAAGACGAAAAAAGAGAAAGACAGAATGTCTGAAGTATTTAATAGAGAATACTG
Organism: Morinoia aosen; assembly: GCA_030386875.1. Classification (NCBI taxonomy): domain Eukaryota; kingdom Metazoa; phylum Arthropoda; class Malacostraca; order Amphipoda; family Talitridae; genus Morinoia; species Morinoia aosen. The sequence goes on from CM059572.1 coordinate 39,019,097, forward strand.
AGTGTCTCATGGCAGACACGATTACGTCCAGAGCTAAGAAAAAAGTCCTAAATAAGCTAAAAGAGAAGAGGACGTGCATTGCAGAGAAAGCAAGTGAGGAAGTAAAAAGGGATGGTAAGAGAGAAAACCAGCCTGTTCGAGGCGTAGTTGCAGTTACCAGTTCCCACAAGCCGTTAAGAGTGCATACTCGAAGAATTGAAATTGCTCCCAATGTAATTTTGAAACATGTTGGACATGTTGGAAAGTGTAAAAATGGAGAATATATAATAAAGAAAGCAACTTTAAAAGACGGCGTTTGTGTCGCCGAAGCAATTGTGAGAGTTAACAATAGAAGAAAGATTCCGTTGTTATTAATTAATAGCTCCGACAGAGCGATTGTTTTACCAGAGAATGCAATTATAAGTACCTTAGAAAAAGTGGAGAAGAGTCATATTGAATCCGAAGTTTACTTGTCAGATGTACAAGGAGAATTAAAACAAGGTTTGAGTACTTTTGTGCAGGCAACGAGTGTTGTTCAGAACAGTCATTTAGATGTCGAGAATAAAGACACTAATAGTCAATCTGTCCGGATCACAGGAGTTGTCGACAAAGAGTACGTTTCTGATTCCAAAGAAATCGCCCGTGGTCGGCGGAAATTAAATACTGATGATATCAAGTGTAATGATGACGAAATGAAGCCTGAATTGTTGAGTCTGTTAAACGAATTCAGAGATGTTATCACTATAGACAATGAATCGATCTCTGCTGCTGCGATAAAACCATACAAAATACGTTTGAAACCTAACGTGGATGTTGTAAATGTCCCTCCCTATCGTATTGCCCACCGTTACATGGAGGACCTGAAAGTCGTTAACGAAAAAATGTTAGACGACGGAATCATTAGACCATCGATTTCAGCTTATAATTCACCGATCATTGTAGTACATAAGAAAGATGGAACTATACGTCCGGTAGTAGATTTTCGCAAAGTAAATGAGGTAATTCATGAAGAATCCTTCCCGTTGCCGCGCGTGGACGAGCTTCTCTACAGTTTAAATGGTCAAAAGTATTTCTCGAAATTAGATCTTAGGTCAGGATATCATAATATCACACTGACCGATGAGAGTAAAGAAATAACCGCATTTACAGTTGGTAGTCAGAAGTTTGAGTTCAATCGTTTACCTTTCGGTTTAAAAACCTCACCTGCGTATTTCCAGTCAGTAATGACCCAAACGTTATCTCCTGTTCTAGGAAAACTGTCTTTCGTTTTTATGGACGACGTGCTAATATACTCGAAAGAAAAGGCACAGCATCTTGCCGATATAAAAGTTGTACTTGAACTATTAAGAAACGCTAGATTGTCAATAAAGACGGAAAAATGTGCTTTCTTCGAGAAAGAAATTGAATATTTAGGACATTCCATTAGTGGAATGGGAACAAGAAGCACCGGTACTGACAAAGTAAAGAACTTAGAGATTCCTAAAAATGTGAAACAATTACAGTCCTTCCTAGGTCTAGTAAATTTCTTTCGTAGGTACATAAAAAATTTTGCGAGTATCGCAAGCCCGCTCTATAATCTTCTAAAGAAAAATATCGATTTCAATTGGACACAAGATTGTCAAAGCGCTTTTGAAAAATTAAAGGGTGAATTATGCGCAAACACCACTTTAAGTCACCCAAACTTTGATCAAAAATTTCATCTGTTTTGTGATGCATCGAATGTTGGCATAGGAGCTGTTTTACTCCAGTCAGCTACTGATAAAGTTCGAAACATGAGACCTGTCGCATTTTTCTCTAAAACGTTGAATTCCACTCAACGTCGATACTCAACTACGAAAAAAGAGATGTATGCCATAGTTGAAGCATTAAAACATTTCAAATATCTTGTCTTAGGATATGATCTGGTCATATATACCGATCACAAGCCGTTAGTCCCTTTATTTTCAAAGAAATTGCCCGAAGATAACACGCTCGCTAGATGGAGTATTTATGTGCAAGCCTTTGATGCCAAATTAAAATATTTTTCTGGTAAAGCGAATAGTGCCGCTGATGCATTAAGTAGATTAAATCATGACGAAAATCCTTTAACAGAAAAAGAACTGTCAGCATGTTCTGATTTAACCCCAGAGGTAGAGACTTTTTCCGTTGTAACAAGGCTGCAAGCCGCTGCTGCGAGTAGCAAATGTAACAAGCCTGTGACTGAGGGAGAGTTCGAGGAAACAATCCCAGGAAGTGATGACGGAAGAAACAACAACAGTACTGCTGAAAGCCCCAGACGTGAACCCAGTGACTTTAATAGCAGACAGACAACGAGCTTATGCAGACTGGATAGAGTTAATACGACTACAGACCATTCAAGTATTAATGACAACTGGTCGCTGGATGAATTTAAACGTGAACAAGATCAAGATCCATTTTGTTCTGAAATCAAGAATGCCCTAGAGAATGCAACTAAAGTTTCTAATACCGACATAAATGAATTTCTGATTATGAATGATATTTTGTATAAAAGACGAAGAATTGACAACAGACCCAGTACCATTCTGACTAGTGTGGTGCCCTATACTTTGCTGCACCAGACAATTCTTTTCATCCATAATTTATCCCACACTGATTTAAATCATACCTTGTTTAAGTTTAAATTAAAATATTTTCATCCGTACGAAAGGACAGTTACACGCAAAATTGTTGAATCATGTGACATCTGTAAGATTCTAAAATCACGAATACCGACGCCTATTAAAATTCTAAATGCTCCTATTGGAACACGATGTTTTCAAACTGTCAGCATGGACTTCTATGGTCCATTACCAATGACGGATAATGGTAACAAATATATTCTTGTTATCATCGACCTTTTTTCCAGGTTTGTCAAATTATATTCGACTAGTGACCGATGTACAGAGACTGTCACAGATTGTCTGTGGAATTTTTGCTGTTTGTTCGGTACCCCGGACGTGCTACTGTCCGACAATGCCCTAGAATTTAAATCATTTAATGTAAAAAATTTCACAAAAGGACTTTCTATCTTAAAAAGGGAAGTTCTGGCGTATTCACCTTTTTCAAACGGTATTGTCGAGAGATGTAATGGTAAAATTCGACACCTGCTCAAGCTATATCTAAATTTTCTTACTCATAATGAGTGGGATAGCTTGCTGGATATTGTAGAGAATTCGATTAATAATAGCTATAACGAAACCCTAGGAGATACACCTGCATACACGGTTTTCGGTAGAGATACGTGTGTTTATATCAGTTCTACTAATTTAGAAGAATTAAATGTTGCGACTTCATATGAAGATGTTCAAAAACAAAAATTTAAAGAGTCATCTATTGTAGTGAACAATATTCGAAATGCAATCATTAACGCTACAATTGAAAGAACTGCCTATAGAAATATGAAACGTCGCGATAAAAATTTAAAAGTGATGGACCGTGTACTAGTAAAAAATCATGCCAAAAAACATAAATTACAGCTGAATTTTTTGGGTCCTGCTATCATTGAACGGCTAGGTAAAAATTATGCAGATATTAGGATTGGTAACAAGATTATCCGATCGAATTTAAACCATGTATTGCCTTTAGATAGGATAAAAAGGTAAAATTGTCAACCTAGTTTGTAACTGTTCATTTTCAATTATTCCGAGATTGCCATTCGATATATGTATTTCAATGGTATTTAGTTTGTAAGTTCGTTCTATGAGTTCTTAGCTTGTAAGTGCGTTCTTGAGTTCTTAAGACTTCATGTGTGTCTTGCTCTAGGAAATATTTCTGTTACGCAAACACCTTCAGCCGAGATGATGAGTGAGGATGTTGTCATATTGTTATTGCGACAGCAGAGCCGTGCTCGTCAAGCCGTCAGCTAGAATTGATAAACTGAGTGGAGATGTCAACACAAGAGTGTGTATGCGCAACTGCGAGAATTCCCTCGCCTCTGTCGCAGATTGTTTGGCAACAATGCCAGAGACTGTGGTCGGAATGAGTATGTTGTAATACGAATGAAGCGTGCCGCAGTATGAAATCTTAGTATGAAATGTAAATTGTTTATTTTAAACTTGGGGCCATGCTAATGTCATGTGTCGTTTCTTTTTCAGATTCCTGGAGCGACTCCTGAACAACTCCGGAACACTTTTACACATTCCAATTTACAACATACGCATTCACTGCTTAATTTGTATTGATGTGTACCGGGGCTACCAACCAACTCTGGCAACCACAGGAATCGACGATAGTTTTCAAATTTAGGGTACCTAAAGAATTGTTACAGGAGGCCTATTGCAAACTAAACATATTCCTGAACCTCGATTCCCCTTTACGTACACGTGTTTTAGTATATGAAGCCGGAAACGCTATCGAACTAGTAATTCGAATAAGAATCGCTGCATTTCCAGCAACCATCCAGTGATAAAATAAATCTGTAATTGCTAAAAACAATATTCACTATTAATCAATACTAACTACTTACGTAATTTCAAGCGGCACCATTTTAATTCCCGCTCTGTTAGTATCATTTTGGCCTGTTAAGATGGGCAATAGAGTGTCGAATGTCAATGTCGATACCATCCTAACCGCTATAAAAGCAAATAATGGCCAAATCTCGGATGAACTTATCCGACACACTGAGGAAACAAGAGTTGATCTCATTCCTGACCAGTTAAGCGACATAATGTTGCTTCTGTACACAGTAATTACAATCATCCTTGCGGTGATGATTATCTACATAAAACGGGATCTACACAAGGTCATTAGCCGCATTAGTGGTGAGGACGTCGCATTGCGTCGAACCGCTTTGAAAGAAATCTGTAACAGTCCTAGGCAGATCCCTTCAGTCCCACCTCAAGTTAGCGTGTAACGCTACAATTCTAGGCTCCCACATTTTGTATTTGAATACCATAGATCTAAATATCATGTTCTGATATTCCAATCTCCCGCGGAGTAAGAAACCTCTATGTCTTAGATTATCTTTATTTTATATGCTGTATTTTAAAAAGTTCTATTATATACGGATTCTGTTTTTGCTGTCGATATTATAACTCTTTGGTTGTTTTACTTGCCCCATGGAAATGTTTTGTCCATCAGTAGTTCGCGAAGTGCGAGAACTTTTTGATAATTCAAAGAACCATTTTAATTGATCACTTGCGAATATTTTATTAATACATTTATCGGAGAGTCTTCATATTCAAAGCATTTTTCAGCAGCGTGCCTCGAGAAAAATATGACACGAGATAGTTAAATTCTGGTATTGAAATCCGTAGATTTTTCTCTATCATCAAATTATTAAACTATTTTAAATTAAAAACTATTAAATCTCTACTATACACGGATTATGTATTCTATCCTATAGAAATGCTTCGTTCATGTTTCGCTAGAATTAAGGAGACTAATAAATTCGATTGCGACTAAAACCAAATTGAATTACGTTACTAAAACCAAGATTAAATTGAATTAGTTACTTATTTATTATTCTACTTACTTCTATATTTAATCTACTTGAACTGAAATAAGTTAATTTAAATCGTAGGACGATTTGGACTTGCCATTTGTAGTATTGTATTGATATAACATCAGTTGGTTTATTCAGTACGCGTTTTGATGTTTGATTTTGACATTCTAATATGTTAAATAAATTGTGCGATGTATTTTTGTACCCGAAATATCTGAAGTAGCCAAGAATTAGAAGAATCAATTGATAAATGATGAACAAATTGTTTGAGCTAAGTGCGTAGAGCGTTTATTTGGTTGATTTTGGATTCTAAAATCGAGTAGTGAATTAACACTATAATGTTTAACAAAATGTAGGTTTGCCGTTGACTTTTGTTGTCTTTATGCTTGCTACAGACAGAAAAAGCCATACCTGCCTACCTCAGTTCATTATTTGGAAGCCTCTAGTGTCATATGTTCTGATCTGCTCGAATTGACTTGACGGATTGTAAGATTAACTGATAGTCAAGGGAAAATCAAAGTTCATTGAATAACGTTTTAAAAATTTTTTATTGTATTAAAAATTTTTATTGTTTGATGGGAGCAAATGTGCGCCTGTCGAGTACATAAATAGGATTGTCAAGCGACTTCGATGTTCATTGTTGGTGCGCTGTCGTGGAGATCACGTTAGAAAGAGACACCTCTGTTCAGTAGCAGACGCGTTACCATCACGGAGCACTTGTATAAGATCACAGATGCATTGTAGAAGATTTATACTAGCAACTATCGACCGAACTCTCTGATTCTTGCAAACTACCAAGCATGTAACTACTCTGAAGTACCAATAAAACTATGATCACGTTGCTGCTCGTCACTCTCGAACCCCATCCGCGTTTGGTTACGGCCTGATACAGAAAAGGGCCGGCACACACTGACCGCACGAATCACCTGCAAAGGCCTTCTCTGTAACAGAGCTCTTCACTCTGCCACGCCGCTTTCATTATACAGTAGCTGCGTTCTTGTATCTGTGTTTGTTGTGTAGCGTTCAATCTTCAGCCAGTAGCATCTAGTTGGTGGATTGAGATCAATAGTGTGAAGTCTGCGCGTTAAGTTCCCGTGTAATTCTGAAAGTAGCAGAAATCAGTTCAAAGGTCCGCGATGTGGGTCAGAAGGTTTCCTTTGAACACAACACAGAAAGCGAGTCCCAGACCTAGTGTGTGGCTGTCGGTCGAACAATTTGGCGCTTTCAGATGTGGCCAGGCTCATCAACGGCGCAGGACATTCTAATAGGATGAGATTATTGTTGCCCTCTCATCACAGCGGCGCTGATGAGGCTGAGGATCGATGCATCACCTACAGAAGCCCGTAATTTTCTGATCTCTTGTGATCGCGGCTTCGCAATGATTTTAGAAGCCCATCGAGCGTTCTTCTCTGAGGAAACTGCGTCATTGGACTGTACGCTAGTAAAAATCGCTGCTGTGATCGTAGCAGGCTGCATTAGCGCTTTGATGTACCTAGAAGCTCTTGCGTGGCCCATCAGTTACACAAAAATGTTCGCTTCACCGCAGTAGATGCCTGGCCGTAAATATTCTGCGTAAAGCGGAGAGGTTTTGCACAGCCACCCTTTAGCTTCGGCTGCTTTCTAAGATCCTGCCACAAGCTGCCCTCACGTGAACGTTACCACGCTTTAATAACTGCGCTGCTCAAGTTTAAGCTACGCAGGTCTTGTCGAAGATTTTTTGTCGGTGTTTAGCCTTCGTGTTCGTACTTGATGACGAACTGTATCAGGCGGGCTGGTATTTGTAGTTTTCACTAACTTTAAAGCGTACAGCATTATCCATGCAAAATGTAAGCGTGTTCTTTATTCCTGAAAATTTTTGTCAGGGTTATTATTTTGTTACTAAGTCGTGTAATCTACTCCGTATGCATAATTTCCTATTTGAATCATGCAACTATATAAAACATAGCTGGCATTTGACACTTATTACCCCTCAGGGGGATACAACTATTGTATCTATGGGAATTAGCGCTCCCAGGGGAACCATGTGTGGGCCCGAGCTAAAGGTTAGGTAGGCTTCCTTTTTGTTGTAATAAAATAGGTTTTTGTTTTGTTACGGACCATCTATTTTCGGTTCACTGCTGTCCTGTTTTTCAGCACCTACTACTTTCTTCTTCAACTTTTTTCTTGTTTCATGAACTTCTTTCCTAGCTTACTGTTTCTGTGCACCTTGTGCATAGATTCCACGTTCCCTCAACTCCATACTAAATGGTGCCTTCCTTTTTCCTCTCTTGGAACATCTTTCGTGGTTAAGGGAGGCTAAAACTTTCTTATATAAGAATAATAATAATAACTCGAAGGAATAACCCTCAGGGGGATACAACTATTGTATCTATGGGAATTAGCGCTCCCAGGGGGACTGTGTGAGGGCCTGAGCTAAAGGTTAGGTAGGCTTCCTTTTTGTTGAAATAGAATAGGTTTTTGTTTTGTTACGGACCATCTTTTTTCGGTTCACTGCTGTCCTGCTTTTCAGCACCTACTACTTTCTTCTTCAACTTTTTCTTCTTTCGTGAACTTCTTTCGTAGCTTACTGTTTCTGTGCACCTTGTGCATAGATTCCGCGTTTCCTCAACTCCATACTAAATGGTGCCTTCCTCCTTCCTCTCTTAGAACATCTTTGTAGTGGTTAAGGGAGGCTAAAACTTTCTTATATAATAATAAAAAAGCTCAAAGGAATATCTATGCCGTGTAAATTTGAAAGTTGAGTCAACTGCAGCCATACCCTTTTTTTGTACGTGATGTGGAGCTTGCGGAGCCGTTTGATGTTAGATTAGCCATGGAAATCTCAGCACCCTGCGTTTTTTTAATCTAAATACAATCGAGATTTTATTGTTAACGAATATTGAGTTGTTTTGTAGATAGCTCTGTCTTCGAACATTAGACCAACTTTGGGGCTACTGGGGGTAACGAATATAAGGCCAATCCGGCGGATAACCTGGCGGCTGAAGATTGGAGCGGTCTTTGTGCGGCGGCGCAATCTCGTGGCGAGCTAAATGCAGCCTTGATGACGCTAATCGGAGGCAGGATGCGGCCGGTGTTCTGCACAACGCAGACTTATCTCTTCACTGCACGGCACGCCAAATATGGCGCGGCAATACTGAAGACCTCGGCGGTATGTTTTGTGTTGCGTTTTTAGTGTAGGTTGTGTTTTCTGTTGCCAGAAGTACTGTGGGTTTTGTGGTGACGTCTACAGGCTGTTTCGAAATGAAGATACGGGAAAACTTTTTCTCTCTGAAACAATAAATTGAACTACAAAACAGTGATCCATCTAAAGATTGCAACCTTATATTCTAAGCTTGTGAAGTCCTACCTATATACATGTGTTCTGAAACTAAATTATCTTAATCCGATTTCTTCTTGAAATAATTTAAGTTTTTCTTTCTGCGCTATGAGAAACGTGAAAACAGCAATGGTAAGAACATTTCTGAGTCGAAATCATATCCCATTTATGCATTTCAAACTTCGATAGAAAATAGCATTCTTTACCAAAGTTCATTTGAAAAGCAATTCCCCACGGCGAAATATCTAAAGATTACTTTATTTGTTCTCTCCGCCATAGACGTTCAACTGAACGCTGTTTTTGTGCTCTCCAGGCACCCAATTTTTCTTTTGCAATTTTGCAAGAGCTTAGGTTTTGGCGTTTTTTCACTATTGCTGTCGTTGGTTTTATTGTTTAATTTCGCATTATTATCAATCGACTACAAGCCTTTCCAAGTGTTCGTCATTTTACTGGGATGAATATCATAATCTAATCCGTCTGCATGATTTTCTACACGTGAATTGTACACATATGTGAAATATCACCGACACTGAAGGCTAACCAAATAGAGAGGACTAACCATATTCACCTACTCCTGATGCATTACGGAAGGGTAAAAATTCTTGTTTTATAGTGTACAAGGTAGCGGAATGTCCACAATAATTCGAGATGGTGGATTACGCGGAAGCTGGATTAAGTGAAGGCGCTCATACACTAATGTAAAAGCCAACTGTTCTTATGGGTGAAGAGTTTACAACGCATTGCAAAACTTGAGGCATGAGTGCCTCTATTATGAATCCGATATACTTGTGTTACAGAGGGCACGCACGATCATGTGACAAATCACCGTTCTGCTCTTATGGACAGGGATAGCAGAAGGGCAATTCGGGCATATATTATACATATGCAGGGGGTCTCAAAAAATTTGTTCGTCCTCCGACTGATTTTCACTCATGTACTAATTGTTTTCGCTTCAGAAGCTGATAAGTTTTCTCTTACGACGTTTAATTTGAATTTGATATTTTTAAAATTATTCATTAGACTTGTATTTACGTCAATGAACACCAGCATCAAAACAAAACACGTGAGGACTGGGAGCACATTCAAAGAGTGATTACATTTTTTGAGACACTCTGAAGACGTGGTCCCTCACAACCAAGCACAACGCGTAACAATGTAACAATGACGCCTTTATCAGTTTTAGTTTACGTGATAAGTAAGTGAAATACAGAGCAGAAAATTCTCGGGATATATTACATTGTGTGCCGTTATCTTCGGATTTGCAGTTATACTTCCTCCAATGTCAAAACTAGCATTCAACTCTAAAAATAGTGGTTTATTGCGAAAACCTCTTCATTCTTGGCTAATTGTATCACCACTGGGTTATGCTCAAGTTCGGTGTGCTTGAATACACCCATAAAACGGAGTGCCAAAACTGGTGCGACGTTAGGCTCTCGGATCCACATTTTGAGAGAAACAGTCACCTCAGGCAGTAATATTCCTAGTGCCTGGTTTTTCTGACACTTTCTTTGAAGAGCTCGGTATATATCGAGGCAATGTAGGAGCGTGCTGGCCAATATGCAAACGAGAGCGCGACCACAAAAGTGAAGTTGTCTTCGAGCACGTAATCGTTCGGTCGGTCGTGGATAAACCCTCGATGATATCGGAAGCACGTGGTATGAGTGCAGGTAAAACACCCCAACTTGTTTTGCGTTGAGTGTCTGTTCAGCAACGTGCCAGTTCGTCTTCTAGAGAGGCACTCTTCAGATACGCACACAGAAATTAGCCGTGTTCTATAATTCTGCTGTCATATTTTGCTGCAAGCTGGTTCTATTTTTGGGTACCCTGAGATTTCATCGCTCGCTGAGCTCGGTTTTGAACCGAATAAATACGAAATTTTTTGCCTCAACTAAAAGCAATTTAAACTTGGTATTTCGCAAACTTTTTAATAAAACAGCTTTTTCGAATCAATAAGTTTGAAGATGGAATTAACTGGCCCGAAACTGATCATGAACTAACTGTACCTAGTGCAGAGAGAATCATGCGGCATATCGGTCCTGGCAGGCAATACAATATTGCTTTGATGAGGTTATTCAGTGCCTTACTTCTGGAAGACCCATTGCTCTTCCGGTTTTTTCGATGCCTAACTTCTAGTAGAGCCATTGCTCTTATTGTTTTATTCTGTGCGTTAATTCTGATAGAGCCATTGCTCTTATTTTTTTATGTGCGACTCATAACTCGGGGGTTCGGATCTCATCAGCCCTGATGTTGAACTTATTGAGCAAATAATGCTTTAAAATCAAAAAATGGGTTTCAGCATTGAGCTTCCAGTGTTTCTAGTCTGCCAAATTTAGAATATTGACAGATATGCCGGCTTCTCCTGAAATTGAAAACTAGTATATTTCCCGTAAAATTGTTATTTGCTTAAAAGGAAATGTAAATTTTCATGTTCATCATAGTTATTGTTCACGTTTTAATATCTTGAGCCTCGAACTGAATTTTCATAACTTTGGCGAATCTTTGAGAACTTATAATTTTAATATTCAAGAGAGTGAGTGGTTACTTTCATGTAATTAAAAGTTTTGCTTTGAAAATTAAATTGAAATAAGAAAACTTCTCAATACATTACTTAAAAATTTCAGAAGTGCTGCATATCCGTATTAATAAAATACGGATTGAAGTAATTGCACGTCAGTTAATTGTTAACTTCGCACAAGTTAATTCATGGGCACCCTGGATCCAAATTGAGAACTGTTTACATTGTACGTACTTGTTTTTGTCGCGAAAGCCAAAAAATTTCTGGCTTCAAAAGCGGTCTTCAATCTAAGCGCCTATTCGGGCGCAGAGACGTATGAGGAGGCCTTGGGTATCGTCCTCTCTAAGCCGTCCAATGGAGACAAAAACGAAACAAAACGAAGCCATCAAAGCACAATAAGGGTCCGAACTTTGCTCCTCAGCAGCGATCATTGTATTGAGTCGACAAACGATAACGCGAGTCACAATCGCAGCTCACAATCGCGGCGGCGACGTATAACTCGGGCGATATAAAGCACGAGCAACAACGTCAATGGTCTATCGAAACTCATTTTGCCAAAACCAATATCGAAATCGATGGCGAATACTCGATGCGGCCTCCAATATACTGGAAAAAACAAGGCCAATAGAGACTCTTATTATTTGTAGGCGGCCCGAGCTTTCCTTCGTAGGCAGCTTGAGACTTGCCAGTATTTTTGTTGCGTCTCTGCGGGCGGTCAGGGTGCGGGCCACCGCCGGAAGCCCAAGCGATAATCTTGGTTTCTTGGATAAATAAGAGACCACACTTGACAAAATGTACAAGTCCAAATTAGGCTTTTATTCCGAATTTTCATATTTTGTTGGTACTCAGGTTTTGATTGCGAGGTAACGCTTTTTATCGTTTGTTTTTCATTCTTTCGTAATATTTTCCACAGGCTAGCAAGCAATCAATGTACTGTAGTCGTACTAGTGCTTTGAAACGTATTTGTATATCATAAGTACCAAGAACACATTTTTGCCGAGAACTGACGAGCGAGTTTATGTAAAAACAGTTATTTCCAAAAATATAACCAGATGTGATCGAACTAAAATTTCGTGGTGTTAGAGCCACCTCCCAGCCCAGTCAGTATTCCATGATTCTAATGTCTTCATCCTTCTTCTTTCTCCTACTCGAATGTTCTTCTAATCTAATCCTTATTCTCCTACTTATCCAATAAAATTATCCGTGCACAGGGATCGACTTAATAAACAATTTACGTCGTCTTAGCTGGGCAGCTGATAGCGTGAGCTGGCAAGTCGACTGAAGGAAAACTTACTCTGCGAACAGCTACGACTGCGTCAAATGTTCGAAAATTTGGCCAAGCAACTGAAACTCGCCCTTGCCTCTTCAGTGAACAATTAAACTATTAAAGAGCAAGCTACAGTCTTGTGTATGAATATACCCACGTATAGAAGTCTCTCTTTATTAGAGTCAGTGCCACCAAGTTAGTCGAAAAGTTAAGCGTATTGTGAAACGTTCACTCGAATTTGAATGCTTCTAAAATGGATTGCTCGACCCCACCACAATGTACTTCAATTCCATCATCCGTAGCTTGTGCAATGTGGGCGCATGTCGTGGCATGCTCGTCGTTTTATTCTCTAAGCGTTCGAAGAAAAGACGCCGTGAGAAAGGGCTACGTTACCAGGAGAAAAAAGGCTGACTAGTTTTCTAGCAAATGATGAATAAAATTTAACGAATAACTGACATTAGGTCCAAAGAACGCGTCTTTGTACAGCAAAAAACTTGCGCAGCAGATTAAATTTAGTCTTCTGTTAAGTAGAGTTAAATCTAAGGGAATTTGCGTTCATAGAGGGACTATGTAAAGTTCCGAGCTAAAGCTTAGTTAAGGTTTCTTTTTCTTGAAATAGAATAGCTAGGATAGGTGTTTTTGTAAATTAAGGGCCATGCTTTTTCAGTTCACGGCTGTTCTGTCTTTCAGCACCTACTACTCTCTTCTTCCACTTTTATCTTGTTTCATGAACTTCTTTCTCAACTTACTGTTTCTATGCCTCTTCTGCATAGATTCCGCGTTCTCTTATCTCCATGCTAAATGGTGCCTTCCTCCTTTCTCTCTTCAGAACACTTTTATTTTAGCGGTTAGTGAGGCTTAAACAAACATCTAATCTAATCTAAGAATGCTAACAAAAAACGATTATTGATTTTAAAGGTTTAAATCGCAAAACAGAATTAGCAGAGTTGGAAGCAAAATTTCAAATATGAAGAGTCCTAGAATTCGTTTGCATCATTGCGATGATAAATTACATTCTGAAGTTTAAGTAAGTGGGCTTCACTACGCATGAATTCCTACGCGATTGAAGGCAAAAGAAAATAGAAGACGTGCAGAAATAATTGAAGTCATCTCCTCCCTTAAGTGATGAAACGATGTTATCCATAACTGTAAGATTTATTATCTATTTGTACGCGGTCAAACTCTTTCAAATAACACTGCGACCGGTTTTGTGTACAGACGCCGTACGAGAACAACGGTGATTCAGCACTGCTCGTCATAACTCGAGAACTGGTCTGTGACCCTGGCTGAACTGTGAAAATTTGAATAGAAGAGTTTTATGGGAACGGATCGCTGCAAAAAGTTCTGCTTGGTTCACCGTTTTTGCTGGGCTAAAAAACAGACATGCTCACAGGGACATCTAAAAATCCAATCACCGTGGCGTTCATAGATTATTTCACTATTAATAGTTAGAAAACTGTGGCATCACTCACAAACAAGTGTAGTTTCACAGGAAAACTGATGCTCTATTTTTTAAGCTTCCGACCATCAAAGCTTCAAAGCGCATGAAAACTTTGCTCGGTTTCAGAGAGCTATCAGAGTGGAGTTTTAAATCGAGCAGCAGGGAAGCAATTGGGTATACACTCACACAGGTTGTTTGTCTGGGGAGAAATGATGGCGAAACGGCTCTTGCATCCATCGAAAAGCCGGACCATTTGCAGGAGAGGATGATGCAATTGGTTTCCGATGGCGCGGAGATGGCCTCCGGTGAGCAGCGAGAGCTGCGTTATTGCGTACTTCTGAGGCTATGCTTAGCGAACACCGGCGCAGTGTCACGCCCAAATGAAATGATCCTCTCAAGTACGTTTCGGATCGTCCAATATCGGTCGCCTGGCTGACTAACTGCAGTCTTACTCCGAGCAATGCAAGACTTCATTATTAAGCAAGTGCAGCGTTATTCTCTCAAATGAAATCATTCGCAAGCAAATGCAGGAATAGAGTCGGCGTCTTGAGATGTTAATAAAGCAAAGTGGGTATTTCATATGCAATGGCATGATATTTTTGTTATTTAAGGGCTGCTTCATTGGAAAACTTGCCAACTGCTTGGTAATTTTCGAAGTAGTTTGATATTAGTCTGAGTTATTTTTTTTTGTGTTGACGTTGTTGCTATGTGAAGGTCGCCTCACTCATGAAATTGAAACTTTATGTTTATTTTTTCTGACAGTATCGAGAGTTCAAAGTCAAGTCACCCCCAGAAACAGTTACGAATCTGGTACGGAAAGCTACTGCTTCCAAAAGGTTTTTCAAATAAATAAATGTACGAGGAGCTCACGAGATTCGAACTCAGGACTTAAATTCACCGCGCCAGAACGCTATCGATCGCGCTACCGACCACCCTAAAAGGTGATCGAAGCACAACGAAAGCAATGCTTGGCACAGTGAAAGCAGGCACGCACTTGGCCCGACAGATATATTCTTTACTTATGTATCGAGAGTTCAAAGTCAAGTCAAGTCAAAGTCAAGTTTTAGGGTGGTCGGTAGCGCGATCGATAGCGTTCTGGCGCGGTGAATTTAAGTCCTGAGTTCGAATCTCGTGAGCTCCTCGTACATTTTTTTCAGACAGTGTCTCCTGAACTTTTAGTCTAGTCAACCTCGTGAGATTTTACCATCATATGAATCTTTTTTCGTCAGTTGATATGTGTAAGAAAACTGTTCGAAAACTTTTGAAAAATAAAATTAACATAAACCTAAATAACTATGGCACCACTACAGCTAAAAAATGAGGTGAAGACAGCTACGGGAAATCAGGGCAAAATAAATATGATTTTTGGGTTAAGGCATTATGAAAGGAAGCAATAAATTATGATGGCTGTCATGTAGAAAATCAAAATTTTGAGTAAGCGTATCTCTTACCTGATAGCCAGCGAGCACAATGTGCACTTCAATGAAAATTATTTTTGTTTCAGCTGCCGTGTTTTTTCGATTCTCAACAGTCCTGTTTTTCAGCACCTACTATCATACTTACTCCATCAGCTTGTACCTTGTTTCATACACTTCCTTTTCAACTTACGGTTTTTATGCGCGCTGGAACTTGTGTGCATTGAAACACACCTTGTGCAAAGATTCCTCATTCTCTTAATTCTAGGGGTTAATTAAGAATTAAGAATAATTAATTAAGAATAATTACTAGGACCTTTATTCTTCCTTTCTATAAAACACATTTGTTGGGATAGGGAGGCTTTTCGCGATTGCAATTTTTTAATTCAGTTTTTTGAAGTGAAATTTCTCCGGACAAATCACTACGCATTTGGCAACTCTGTTCGACTGACGGTTGTGGAGAGCTTTATGTACGCAAATTTTATTTGCAGGAAAGCCAAAGTTCCTTGAGCAAATTCTAGAATTTTTGCGAGAAATAAGCCCAACCTGGCGACCTTGTACCTGACGTTCGTCGCAATTACGCGGCGGCTGCAGGGACGCTCGCCTCTAACTTTACACCTGGGCAGCCCCCCACGTCGTGACCTGCGTGTCGAGCGTCGCTGAGCGCAAAACTTAAATTCCCGACTAATTTTTATGCTCGGATTGTATCGTAAGTGATAAATCTACAATACGAATATAATTAAAAAGGGACGGTTGCCAAAACGACGTTCCTGTTCTTACTTTAAATTAATACTCAAGGTTCAGCTCCGTTTGATGATTACATGATCGTCTGTTTTAGCTTCGAGACAGTTTGATTCGTATGGAGGGTTGAGCAAGACAATTGAGCGTGTCGAGAGGCAGAGTATCAATTGTCTCAACTGACGAAAGGACTTTCAAAGTTGGAGCGACATGTGTAACTCGTGACTTGTGTCCACCAGTTCTAATTGCCTGAAGAAATTACTGGCTTCGTAGGTTCATTAGATATCCGATTCTGCTCCAAGCAAAATGTTCATCATGCAATAATATTTTCAGCTTGGGAAATAATTAAAATAGCAAATTACCTCAGAGTAGAAAGAGAACTAGTAAGGAATTGTGAACCGTATTGACTCATAGATTGGAAACTAAACCGCTGGTCAGTCAAATGATGAACGTTAACAGAAATATGAAAGCGTATCGATCGTTAATGCGTGAAGAAATTATAAATGAGAGAAAAAAATCCATGTTGAAGAAGGGGACAGTTGTGTTGGTTAACGATGTTAATTGAAAATACAACACAAATGCCTAATATTTCAAATGATTGTAATTTAAAACACTGTTGGGCACAGCTAGTTGTTTGAATATCATGTCTAGATCCTGGAGTGAAAATTTAACTATGATATATGGTGAAATTCAAGTGAAGTTCGCTCACTTCATTAATTAGCCGCGAATATTCAATGTTAAGATAGAATTTAAAATGAGCTTTCTACGTCTCTTTATAACGTCTAATTCATTTTATTTTGGTTGATAGAGATGCCATAAAATTTTTTAAAATAGTCAAATCGACTAAGTGCATAGGAATTTCTTAAAAACGAACACGGAACAGAAAATTTCGGCCCTTCGAGAGTAGGTATGCACAGCAGTCATATTATTTTCTATTTCAACCGAGCAAAAAGCTAAATCTCAGGTAGCTTATTAAATGAGTCATATGGTAGTAAGTAATAACCTGTCCGTAGGTTCTAATAGATTATTATTATTAGCATTATTATATATATTATTATTAAACCGGGTCTGCAGAGACAAAAGGTGAAAAACCTGATTCGAGAACTATCACAAGTCGCAGGTCGCAAGTCATTGAACATCAGCTAAGGTTTAAGATAGCACGCTTGTCTCGCAAAGGCATTGCTGCCCTCCCCTGGACTGTGCAGCGCACGGTCTGCATCCAACTCTCAGCGCAGCCGGAGTTGCCTAAATTCATCTGCAGGTATGAAGCAGGTGCTAAGTGGTCTCGAGTGGGCCTCCACCTGTAGTCGACCAATCGGAACCAAATGGAAGAGCCGACGAACAATATTGCTACGGTAAATTGAGGTAAGGAATTATAAAAAATGTAAAAAGAAAACAATTGTGATGGTCAGTGTAGTTAAGATTTTCATGGAATTGGTACCTATCAGCAGGAATCTGTTCGGCGATCTTGGTCACCAGCTGTAGCACAGCCTCTGGTTGGATACTAATGGAAAAGAAACGGGAAAGAAATCCGGATAATGGAGATCTCAACTGTTAAGTATTTATAGATATGCAACGCAGAGTGTGGTAGAGTAAATACAATTTTCTAAAAATATAAAAGATACGTTAAAAACTGGCAGTCGCCCAAGGAACTGATGTCCTTAGAGAGTGTGTATGTACGAACAAACTTCCTGTCCCAGAAAGTCAGCAATAAGTCGTTCCCGGAAGTCCAAGTTCAAGCTTTCCAGTATTAAAACAGGACGACCAACTCGCCCTCTAGCCTGTTAAAAGCGACTAACCTTCATCAAACACAAGCTGGGAAAGCGAAAGAGGGGCAAAACTTGAAGAGTAAAGCCAATCTCAAGGGCATGCTGTCAGGAACGAAGCATTTGCCACTAAAAAAACACTGTAGAAGTGTAAAGAAACATTCTTGACCACTATTTTAAATAAACAACAACGCTGTGAAAACCACCCCTTCAGAGGAGAACAAAGTAGACCTTTTTCAGTACGTGGGTTGCTGCCTCGAATGTACAGTAGTTTGTGATCAAGCCGTCAGCAAGTTACCACACGGATAAGTGATGAGGGTGCTGATGAGAGACACCAAGAAGCTGTACAACTTACTTCCGTGCAGAGAGTAGGAAAGCAAGCTCTTGATGCTATCTAACAATGCGTCGAGGTAGCAACTGCCGCGCGCACGTTAGTATCGAAAAGAAAGCTCATCCCGCGAGTGTCTCGGGGGCAATTTTTTTCCTCAAAGATATTCTCATCTAAATTTGTATCGTAGCATATTTTTTTCAGAGAAGTTTGCTAAGGTACTTTTTCACCAGTGTTTCTCCATTATTTACTAGTATCGGACTCGAATATCACTTTTGAAGCGAATTTTACTGGTTTGTTGCGTTTGAGGACGAGTGAATAAGGATCTCTGTGGTACAGGCCTCAATTGGAATTATTGATCTATGCAGCAGAGTACGCCCAGTCTGACACTGCAGTTTACGCATACAGAAGCCTTTTGAAGTCTGAAAATGTCACTTCAAAAGACTTCTCACCACTGTGTAGCATGTAGGTGTATTTAGAAGGATAGGGCGAAATGCAATATAAAATACGTTGCTTTTGAAAACCGATGCAAACGTTGAATGCCTGTGAAAATGATCCAAATTCTATACTGTAGTCGGTATTAAATTTGATTGGTAGAAAACCAACGCTACCAATCTTTGAACGCTCCCAAGTCAAATTACTTGAGTCGGATCGACCAATAAGACCTTATGAATTTGCGACCATTAGCAGGCATTGGTCAGTAGGTGTGTATTCGCTCTCTCATGAGTAGAGATGCAATTTTAACTTGAAATTTTTGTCGGAGGCTTATGTGAGACATGTTTTTTGAACAACGTGCATCCAATGAGACTAAGTATTATAGTTTATTATAAATTCTTGGAAGTACCATAGGTAATCAAAGCCTACTGTGTTTATTCATGGAGATGTGTTATTATTTAAAAAAAGCTTTGTAGATACACCAAACATGCATTCACCATGTCTGATAACAGGTGAACATTGACAGCCACATGCGAACGATATACATCGTTTGCAGAAGCACGAGTACTCTCATTTATACTTGCTGCATAAGAGCGCAACGTGAGAACGTCGTTAGACCGTAGAGGTCACTCGGACGTCCTGTAGACGAGCGGAGGCAAGAAGGTTCCTTGAGCGAAGGCTTTTTTATTTTGGTGCGAGCGCGAGCTAATTGGTAATATATATCAGCCTTACTGTAATTTGTAGCCCTATTGATCAAAATCTTAACTCCAGTAGTGACATCTCAATTGTGAATATCATATTGTTGTCTTATTCAATGCTTGTTTATGCCGATTTTTTTCAATTTATTGTTTTTTACAGTGTTCATTGCCTCCCTCTTACGTTGTTAATTTAGGCCAGAATTTTTTTCTAACCTCTATTTTCGAATGAGAGGATTTTATACATCATGTATAAAGCGCATTGCTAAACGTAAGCAATTCATCTGCGTCAAGTGTGTGAAGCGCAGCATAAAGTTCTCCTTACGTTCTGGTTAGCGCATCTGCATGCGTGCAAGCTGCAATCACTCTCGTGGTTCAAAAATTCCTCTCTTCTGCATTCTGGAATTAACGGTGGAAGAATGGTTAGTTTCTATTTTCTGGAGTAATTCAATGATAATGCACGTATCAGAGGTTTTTACAAGCAGGAAACACGAACCATTACGTAACCATTTATTTCCAAATGCTTCCGAAGACGTGTCCTTCATATTTTCTCAGAAGCACGACGTTCAGAGCGGAGAAGCCGAGCCACTGTCTCGTATGTACATATCACAGCCATCATGGCATCGAGTGAGCAGACTATATCGCGTTACGGAGACAGCAAGTTTGCAATCAAGGAAGTGGGCGAGAGCAGAAGCATAAAATCGGACTAAGCCCGGCTCTTGACGTCCGTTTATTGCGCTCCGTCGCCTACAAAGAGTGACGGCGCAACACTTGTCACTGTGATGGCGTCAAGCGACATTGGCCACAGAACTGCGCGCTGTGTATTTCTGCTATGCTCTTTGCGGTGCAAAGTTTGCAGGATCCCTTCCTCACTCTCTCTTTCCCGCTCTGTGGATCTGTGCAGGTCGACTGGAATGGGGGAGCACCACTCAAGTGAATACACAAGTTGTCTGGAGTTGCGAAGCGCCTTTAAACTCGAATGAATGCGAGTTGAAGCTTGTGAACCTCTGGCGTGCCTTTGCTCTCAGGACTACAGGCTGCCTGTAGCAGCTGTGAAGCGCCAGCGAAATGGGGCTGTGTTCTTGGATAAACGCGCAAAATGGAGTACGCTTCAGTTTTAGAGATGCATGTCTCTACTCTTTGAACTGAAATGAAACTAACGCGTTGTATGTTCTAACCGTTGTTAATCGAGATCCGCCGGGAAAATAAAGCTACAATCCAACAGTTGCAGGTAGAACTAACCCTCAGCTCAGTCGAGGAAATCGTGAAAAATGCAGCTTTTAAGACTTGCTCTGCATTGCAGCTGCATTTGTCGCTAAAAAAACCTTCATTTTCATTCTTTGAAGCCACTGAGGATTCTTTGTACGTTACAACTTAGAATAAATTTCATCCTCTGAATTAACTCGCGACAGACCGGGACCATACAATTTCAGAATATTTTTCGGTTTCTCTACTTTGTAACTAAACAAAACAAAGTATAAAATTTGGAACAGTGTAGCAGGCTTTACAATAATTTTTTGAAGTTTAAGAACTCATTATATATGGTTTATTTCTGCAATATCATTGTGAAAGACGCTGATTTTAAGGAAACAAAATTCGTTCCATACACGTCAAATTGACATCAAACGTTAATGTATGATGAATAAAATATCAATTACTTGTTAAAAATCCGTGAAAAGAGGTAATGAAATGTTATTATTGTGATCCTTTTTGTTTCATCAACAACAAATATTGAATAAGCGAAAAGTGTGACGTAGTACACAGCTAAGCTAATGCCAGCTCTTGCAAGCAGTCGCACCTCGTATGAACCTCTTTCAAGGGTGTGTGCTAACGAAGTTTGCCTCGAGAGTCCTCAATGTTGTGTTCTTTGTGACAGTGCAGCCAGTTTTGGATTTTGCCCTGGACAGGCGTTCGGTAAGCTTATCAGCTGAACGATCATTCTTGATGTACGCGCTTTGCTTTCAATGACCTTATTCCCTGCGCCTTCCAACGTGTCAGGCGTTTCATTTATTTGAAATGATCGCTTGAGTGCTTTTACTATATGTGTTAACAATGCTTCAGGATTTTCTTTCATTTTCCCCACATGTGTTCACATTCTTACTCATAATTGGGGCAATGTCCATTCTTGTGGTAAACAAATCTTTCAAATCTTTCACATTTTCTGAAAGGTAGGCTGAAAAATTATAGAAACATATACTACAGGAGAAAAAACGTGATAAATCTATCACACAAAAACTGTGATTTGAAGAATTAAGAACTGAAAAATTTATGAACGATTTTCAATTTTCTTTTCTAAAAGTAGGGTCCATTATTGCATATAATTCTCATTATTAGTCCCGTATCATATCAGAATATGGCATAAATTTGAAATACTTCAGACAAATTACAGTGAAGGAAACTCAAAGCTGATTAACCCAGAGATGCTGTAAAACTTTCCGCTGAACAAATGAGTAAAACTGCGCTTAGTTTTGACGGATTTCAACGTTTATCCCCGTCCTCCTGAGAGTGCACATAATACTGCATTTTTGCAACTGTTTCTTCGCAGAGCGTGAACTAAACTCAATTTCCTTCTCACAAATTTACGCGTGCGTTTTATTGTGATGGTAAATATCCCGCCAGCTTTTCCCGAACATTGACTGCGGAATTTTTTTAGTGTATAAAGTGTTTTTGTAAATGAAATTTGTAGAGCACCGGCCCTGTTGAATACGTCCTGCCAGTAAGCGAGCGTATGCATGATTATTGTTTGATTTAGGCTGCATTAACCTACGAACGCACCACGCGAGAAATGGCGGATGTACTTTGTTGTGGGCTGATTAATTAAGAATTAAAATTAGCGACAAACTTGTGACATAGTAAGTTTTTATCTGACGCCATTCTCGTTAGAATCGGCCACAAGTATTGGAACATAAGGTTATTTAAGAGTCTACATTTCCGTACAATGGAAATGAACGAATTAGTTACTGAACTGCATTTCAATATACCCGTGTTGTTGAATTTTTAAATTTCGAAGGGTTTCATAGATTCCTTTCACTCCCGTACATTCCCATCATTTTCACATGCTCTTCGCTCGACGACAAATTCTGCTTAACGACTTTCTTTTTCTCCAGCTAGGCCATGGGTGTGTACTCCAAAAGTATTTTTATGCCTGAAAAAGGAATTTGGAGCAGCGAATTTGAGACACTGTGGCCCCTAGGCGGTGCTTCTGCGGGAGTCATTTGGCGGTCTAGTTACTGACGCTCGGGCTGCAATCTTATTACCTGCGTTACCCAATATCTTCCTGGGAGCGGGATCAAACGATGCTCTTTCAGCCGAGGGTCCCCCAAATATTGTAAAGGGAGCTCGCTTGCCTTATTTCTTCGCACCGACGGCACCTTGAGTTCGTGATTACGCGAAAGTGCGAAGACACCACAGAGCGCAGTTTGTGCGCGGGGTGAAAGGCATGGGCACGTTGTATGGTATTTCATGGCGCGGGGACTTCTGTTTTCTCTAAACAGAAAGTTTTCATCGCCAGTGAAAGGTTTCATGGTGTAAGTTTTTCGGAGAATGTAATGAAATATTCAAACTGCAACAAGTTAATGGAAACTATGTTCGAATTTTTGTGGTTCTCGTGAACGGTTTGTGAAGTTGTAGGTATAACGAGCAATCAATAAACAGTGTGTGAAATATAGGTTTTCTTTCATTCCACTTTCGCAAAGTGGTCACGAGAAAAATTTTAGAAGTAACTCGTAAAAAGAATTTCAATCAAGCAATTTGTGAGAAAATTCAAATGATGTTCGCTTGAATTCAGGGAAAGTTTTAATATCGGT
The DNA here is from genome assembly GCA_030386875.1 of Morinoia aosen. Classification (NCBI taxonomy): domain Eukaryota; kingdom Metazoa; phylum Arthropoda; class Malacostraca; order Amphipoda; family Talitridae; genus Morinoia; species Morinoia aosen. The sequence goes on from CM059572.1 coordinate 39,042,241, forward strand.
CAATCACAGTCAAACACTGCTTTGAATTCAGGGAAAGTTTTAATATCGGTCAATCACAGTCAAACACTGCTGTGAGAACATCCTCTCTATTGTTTTATTTAGAAAACGTATGTTTTAGGATCTCAACAGATCTGTCGGAAGGAATATTTTTAAAGAAATAAACTGTGGGGGAGAGATTTTATTCCCCATTTCAAATCAATTCACATGCGACACGCAAGGACCATTATCAGGCATAAAACTGATTTAATCTCCCCTCAGGGAGATACAACTATTGTTTCTATGAAAATTAACGCTTCCATGAAAAAAATGTTAAATCCCGAGCTGAAGGTTAGGTAGGCCTTCCTTTTGTTAAAATAAAATGTGTTTTTGCTTTGTTAAGGACCATCGTTTTTCTATTACTGCTGTCTTTTTTCAGTACCTATAACCCTCTTCTGCAACTTTTATATTGTTTCGTAAACTTATTTTGATCTTGTTGTTTGTATGCGCAGAGCGTAAGGGCACATCTTGTTCCTAGATTCTCCATTACTTTACTTTCGTACTAAACGGTGCTTTCCTTTTTGCTCTCTTTAGAACGCCTTTGTTCGGATTAGGGAGGCCTGCACCAAGTAGTAGTTTAATATGCTGAATGACTCCATCTCAATATATTAACCACATTGAAATTGGTTATGGTATCACGCTTGGCTGTTTTGAATGCCCGGTTGGTTTGATGCAAGAGTTTTAAAATAGCTTCATAAAGCAATTGGTGTGTATCCTGTTTTCACGGACCAAGCTATAAAGTTTGGTAAATAACGAATGCATCCTACTCGCTCTGTGATGAGCGATTCGAGAACTGAACTGCTGACTTCAGCTTATGAATATTCTGCGGCTGCGTCTGGACGCAGGCCAGCAGCAGCTGAGCACTTTCATCGTCTGGTACGACAGAAAGTCTCCAGTCAAGTTATTTCATACATAAAGACAGGTTTGTTGTGTAATCGTATGTTAAATTCTTTACAAATATTGTGGCTGATACGAATATTGTTGATATTTATGCAAGCGTGAAGGCAAAGGCAAATGTTTTGAGTGAGTTTTTATTGTTATATGCGTCGGTGGTTCTCATATTTGCTCGTTTTTTCGTGTTTGTCTCGTGCGTTTAAATTATTAGCTCCCTTTGCTTGTGCACTCCTTTCCAAGGCTTCCGTTAATTTTTTATATATATACTGATTTTATGATTCTTATTATTTTTAAAGTAAATATTTCTATGGCAGTATGTATGTTTGCGTAATGCATGCTATGTCTACTGTATTTCTTCTGACATACTGGGTGACCGTACCACGGCGCTCACACGTCAATATTATCATTTTCTAACCTTGAATGCATCATTTTTTCTGCACAAATTCTTCCCAGCGCACGGAGATTCTTCCCAGCGTCCCAGCGGAAAGCACATGTAATAGTTTAATAAAAATCGATATTTCTACAGTATTCATCACAAATGGATCGAAACGTACACAGCATTGTACGAAATACAGCGAATAATGATTGTGAAATAAACAGACAATGCGTGGAGACCTGAGGTGTCTTGCTTTCTGCCGGCACGGGTTTGTGTACCCCGCCAAATGACCGATGCTGTGGCGATAACCTCTGCACTCTATGTGGCCTACTTTGTCTGTGGCGTACTTAGCTACAGGTTTGTTGGACCCAAGGTATTCCGTCCGCACTGCGCACCCCTTTCCGAGGTATTTTTACATTTGTGTTCGCTCTGTAACTTTAAGGGAAGCGCACGGTGTGATTACTTGAAATTGGCAGTTCAACAATTCTTTAGTCAGTGGGAATTACAGTATTTCAATATTTGACGGAGTATTTGAAGCCGGAACGTTACAACTGCAATGGATAGAAATAGGGCAACGTTCCTTAGAAATAAAGTTTTTCCATTTTGAGTATTACATCGATTCATGATCTTTGGAATAAATTATTTTTCAAATGGAAGGATATTTCCTAAAAATTTTGTTTTCCCTGAATTACGACATGGGACTGCTTTAGAGCAACGCAAAAAATAAATTACTGAATATTTTTGAAGGATTCATGTTTGTTTGCTTGGAACGCTAGCTCATGATCTCTACTTGAAGAACGTCCGATAAAACTCTCAATGAAGACGATCCGTTAGGATCACAAAGAGTACAGCGTTTGTTGAAAACCATTCGAAAGACAATGTTTCTTAACATCTTAGACTAAATTTCAGGGAACATTTCCCTACGTTGTATGGATTTATGATAAATGGTTGATAGTTTTGCGACAGCAGGAATACATTAAAGTGGCACGGTATCTCCAGAAATGAATTCACGAAAAAACACCGAGTGGAGAAATAGAATTAAGAGGTTGGGCCGCGAAGTGTCCCCTCTGAAATGAGAGAGGGAAGACAGCGTTGCATTCCCTGCACATGAAGGGCCACCAAGGCGGACCTGAGCTGATGAAATACCACCCACCGAATTAGGTTGAGTCGCCCAGAAAATCTTTCAGCCGGTGATGGAAGGGACAGAATCTGCGTATTACGATCCGTGAGAGGCGACCTAGAAATACAAGCGTCCTATAAATTCGGAAGAGAGCTGTTCCGTGGAAGCCGAGACCAGGCTGCGCCACTACAGACTTCGTGTACTACGGGTGGCTGAATGCCAGCCCTTCCAAATTTCCGGCACAAATTCTCAGCACGAAAAATGAAGAAACTGGGGCCAGTTCCAGTGAGCCGTCAGAACTGTGGCTCCCTTCTGGTCAGCGGAGGAAGAAAACGAAGGACATGCCAGTTGTGTAAACGCTGAGTATTCTAGCGTAGTATACCTAAATACTAATTACTGGGAAAAGGGTTCAAAAGTTTCTTATATTTTGTTCAGTACAGCTATCAAATATGAACGAATTACTTCTTAGGTTGATAAAAATTGCAGGAATGATTTTTTGTTGATGAAACGTGAAGAATATATCGCATAACATGGTACATATTTTCATATGCTGGTTATAGCTCTGTGGAAGTATCCATTCCACTGCGTTGTATGATACGATCAGCTAAATTTTGAATGAAGTATTGTGTAAGGAGGCAAGCTCCATAAATTTTGAAATTTGAGAAATATGAAAATTTTGATCTAATATCCTTCCGGAATTGATCAATCTTAAGTCACTTCTCGGACCCATCATACTGTAGAACGCATTTTTGAAACACTGATCATTCGATTCGAAGCGACTGATCTCTCATCGCGTAGCCGTTCGAAGCAGACCAGCAAGTGCTCGCGTACGCAAGAAGCCATTTCGCAAAGCATCGTCAGCCGCCTAGTTCTGTAGACCTGGGTCGAATATCTCTAACTTGTTTTTTGTGTGCATATTGCGGCATTTGATAAGATGGTGCTTGTTTAGGTCACCAACAGAGGGTGAATTTTACAAATAATTAAACGAGCTTTTAGTTTTGCACTGCAAACAATTTAGTTTACGAAGTTCGTGTTTCATAAACTAGACAATCTAGTGAACCTAATTAATTGACAAAAGTTTTACTAAAAGTTTTCCGAAATTTATCTCAAGTCTTGAGCGACACTTGGTAACGATTCAATATTAATTATCTGTTAGACTCGAATGAAGCTTCTTGAGCCACACTTGCTCACACAAGAACCACCAAAAAATGCTGGAAAGCAGGCAGGTAAATTTGGGGAACACTTCGAGAGCGCCAAATAAGGAAGTCAAGTCGGGCGAGCCTCTGCGACTTGCTGAAGAATTCTGTGACTAGGGATGGCAGAGCCCAGCTGTAGAGGTGGCCGTCAATCTGCTTACGGCCTGAGTGTAGACTTTGCTAGGGTGGATCGGGACAGCGTCCCTGTGAGGCGGTGTGAACTGGCACACTCATTGGACACCTTCCCTGTGCGGCAGTGTGGACTGGTACACTCATTGGACACCGTCCCTGTGAGGCGGTGTGGACTGGCACACTCGTAGGACACCATCCCTGTGAGGCGGTGTGGACTGGCACACTCGTAGGACACCATCCCTGTGAGGCGATGTGGACTGGCACACTCGTTGGACACCGTCCCTGTGAGGCGGTGTGGACTGGCATACTCGTTAGATACCGTCTCTGTGAGGCGCTGCGGACTGCAAGGGACCTCAATGAGTGTCCCTTAACTTTTTTTCGATTTTCTCTTTTTCTCTTTGTTTTTGTCTTTTTGTTTTTCCATATTCTACACTAATTCATAACATTCCTATAAAGTAGTTTTACTTTCAGCATAGCATGCTTTCCGAATCTCCTCTTCATCATTTTTCTGGAGTGAACAGATGATGACGAATTAGAATTAGGGCAATGTATGTTGGTAAACGCATTTTAAACTCCTAAGAGGATTTTATCAACAGCCCTTCAAATATATTGAATATTTCCATAATGTTCTTCTTGCCTTCCAGCTTCAGGAGCCTACGAGGCCGATAATAGTTGATTTATTTTTGTGTTTCTTGTCATCTTCTGTAATTTTGGTACTCGAAACTTTATTCTGCTTGAATTCCATGTTAGCAATACGGTAGTCCTTTCAATTTTTTTACGGTCGTCAATGCGACGAGTAGTTATACTTTTCCCAGAAGGCTTCAATTCCTTCTCTGAAAAAAATTGCGCTGAAAACAAAATGGGATAAGGGTCCCATGAGTGGTTTGTCTTTATTTGAAAAACTGGTTGTCATTCTAACACCAACGAGAAATCGCAGCTGAGTATCTCTATCTGCATCAGTTTCTCACTTTAAAAGCAATATAAATTGAAGTTTTTGTCCCTGTCGGCACGTTCCACCTTCTGAAATCGTGGTTCATTCGTAAGTAATTCTTATTGAAGATAAGGTTACAAAACTTGTGTTCCATCAGTCATTATTTGAGATTACTCTATAAACTTCTTGTTTACGGAATCGCCATGTGCTTCTGCATGATTAAGCATGCAGACAACGTTTTTTTTGCTCTTAAGAAATTACTTGAATAATTTTTTTTCATTCTACAGGCCAGGTTTGTTGTTGAATTTCCTCCCTCCGGAGACCGAGTGGTTCTGCAAGATTATAGGATAAATTTTCATCTTGTTTAGCGGTGAAGCGTCGCCAGCGATGAGATCCCAGGAGAGCCAACGTTACTGCTGATATTTTCCATTGCTTAGTAGACATGTGGCCAATTAACATTTTCTCATTTTCAACGGCAGCAGGTTGGTTGGAAAACTCGAGCATATTTACGTTGTGCACTCTAATAAAAAGACATTTTAATCCTTTTACTTTGTACTTTGTGTTATTTAAACTCATTCAAGTTCAAGATATTCCTCTTTTGTTGTTTCTCATCAGCACAGCACTCTGCACGTTATCGATACTGCACATCCATGCTCGTACTTCACATTTGTGTGTTACTAGCGTAAAGCACTTGTGAAGCATGCGAGAACTTAGGTATCTTTGAGAAACGGGCAGACGGTGTGTATTTCAGCAGCAAACTAAGTTCATTTTGTAGGCATTGCTTTCATTTCATCGGGCGTTGACGTTGAGGTTAGAGCTTAGGTGTTTTTTGTTCCCGCTATTTTACGCAGGATCAAAAATAGTTGTTAACTAGTATTCATTTTCCAATCGAATGACTATCGGATGCAAAGGTTGCGTAAAAGATATATCTAAAATTTACTTGAAAAATGATTTGCGTTGACTAAAATTTAAGCATACGTTTTGGGAGGACTTCTCAACCTTAATATATAAGTGAGAGCCAAAAATGGTTGAATTCATTTCTGTCTAAACTTTTTTCTTCCGCTTCATTGTTACTGGAACGAATGTTAAGTAATCAACGCGCTCTAACACTAGGCTGTCACCGACGCAGAATGAAGAAGAACTGTGTGTGGGCGGTGCGCTTAAAAAAGTGAAGGACAAACTCGATAGGAGATAAAATATATTACATAGAGTTGCTCGTCACATTGGGTTTTGGAATCCATCTTGAAGACTGGAAGATGAAGTAAAAACTTAGAGCTTTGTAATGGGAGTTAATTTTAAGAAGCATTGCGGTTACGAGACGGAAAATGTTAGAACCTTTCAAACAGTTTTACCTTACGAGGCCTTAATAATGCGTTAATAATGCTAATGCGTTAAATTTAGTATGAAAAGTGTGTGCATGATGATCACATTTCAAGCATATCGGTTCAATACGCTGAGAGAAACTAATAAATATCTCATGAACTTTTTCGTACTCATTTAAGCTAGACTCATTCATCGTTAAAGTATAAACATGCATACTAATGCGTGATATTTCGAAAATCAAAGACTGGGAACGTAAGCGGGAAAGTTGGTGTCGTGAATGTATTTTGACGCTCTGTACGTTTGCTATCCAGTGAGACTTGTCTCCGAAATGATTTGCCATTTATGCGACTTGTCTCTCAAGCGTTTTGTTGTCACTCGAGCGTTATGTTGTCACTCGAGTGTTTTGTTGTCACTCGAGCGTTTTGTTGTCGCTCGAGCGTTTTGTTTTCACTCGAGCGTTTTGTTTTCACTCGAGCGTTTTGTTTTCACTCGAGCGTTTTGTTGTCAATCGAGCGTTTTGTTGTCACTCGAGCGTTTTGTTGTCACTCGAGCGTTTTGTTTTCACTCGAGCGTTTTGTTGTCACTCGAGCGTTTTGTTGTCACTCGAGCGCTTTGTTGTCAATCGAGCGTTTGGTTGTCGCTCGAGCGTTTTGTTGTCGCTCGAGCGTTTTGTTGTCACTCGAGCGTTTTGTTGTCACTCGAGCGTTTTGTTGTCACTCGAGCATTTTGTTGTCACTCGAGCGTTTTGTTGTCACTCGAGCGTTTTGTTGTCACTCGAGCGTTTTGATGTCACTCGAGCGTTTTTTTGTCACCCAAGCGACTTGTTTCTCAAGCTACTTGTCACTCATGCGACTTGCCACTCAAGCGACTCGTCAGTTAGACAAGTCACTCAAGCAACTTGCTCCTGGAACAACTTGCAGCCACTCAGGAGACTGAGTAAGTTTTTTTTTAGAAAGAAAAAGGGAAACATTCGGCTTGATGCTCCCTGAGCGGACAATTGACGTGTCTGTGGAGCAGGACAATTTACGGCGCGACCTGCAGGCGGCGATAGCTGCTCGGGCCGCGTCGCCAGCGCACGTGTTTTATGCCCCTGAAATGGGCGACAGGCTCCAATGGAACGAGCGCGTGACGTGTTCTGCGTTCCTGCGACATTGATGTACGTCATGTTCAACATTGTGACGAAGTGAATATGGGCCATGGTTTACGTTCCAGTGAAATAGATACATGACATGTTCAACGTTACAATGAAAGAGAAATACGATGCATTATTTGCTCTAATGAAAAGATACGCGAGGTTCTAAATATTCTCACATAATAGAAACAGAAAAATTTAACATTTAAGTGAAATGAAAGCATAACACACTCATTCCTGAGTTTTCAAATTATCTTATTCGTAATTTTCTGGATGCTCAATTGGACTTCAACTCCTCATCGAACTGTTGCAAATTTATGGACTTGATGGGTGTGGCATTTGGGATTGGTCCTCTATCCCAAGGAAAAAACATCATGACCCACGACAAATGGGTCGTGCTAAAAAGTATACATGGAAGCTTGTTTCATTTTCTCAAAGAGAGACTGCAAGAATTCAGAGCATTGCGTGGAATCTCATCTCTGAACCTAATTAATGTTTGTTAATTTGAATGCTGTATTTAAATACCCGACACGTTATAAAACATTGAAAATTAAAAGTTTTAATGAAGCGTTATAAGTATGAGGAACTTTTTAGTAATATAAAACCATTTGCCAAGCACTCGAATCGTTCAAAAGCGGCTCTCGTTAGTGTTCCCTTGATCACCTCCCTATGACGTCGCAAGGGCATGCAGAAGATTAACAGGTTAGAACTAGTTGTTGACTTGTACCCAATATGTGGTGTAACGTGGAGTCAAGTTTCACGAGCCTGATTTCTCTCTGGAAAACGTAGCATTTTTTCATCGAATAAGGGGGAGTATTCATCAGTTTTGATGGGTGTTTCATTGAAGTCTCCAGGGTCTGCTCGCAAGGAAATGAGATAAGCTTCCTCGGATTACTCGGCACAAGTCAATAGTAAAGTCCCCCGTCATTGGCTTCCTCAGATTACTCGACACAAGTCAATAGTAAAGTCCCCCGTCATTGGCTTCCTCAGATTACTCGACACAAGTCAATAGTAAAGTCCCCCGTCATTGGCTTCCTCAGATTACTCGACACAAGTCAATAGTAAAGTCCCCCGTCATTGGCTTCCTCAGATTACTCGACACAAGTCAATAGTTAAGTCCCCATCATTGCAGTACGCCCCTTGACGGATAAACTTGCAATATAAGTACAAGTAGAAAAGTTTCACACCGCGGTTGTCGAGCGCAGTTCTGAAAATTACGCTGAAGAGAAACGCGTGCGACTGTGGGATGCACATTTTGTGAAAAAATAGAAAAATCGTATTAGCCAGCCATGTATTTTTTTGTGTAATCTTAAATTGACTTTTTAATTTGTGACGATGCTTTGAAGACTCACCGTACAATTTTTTAATTAAGTGCTTATTCTGTAGAAAAATTTCGAAAAAATTGTGGCCTTCATTCTCTACAGATATAAATGGACTAGAAAATTTTCTGCGGGAGACAAAAATACATGCAGCGCTTAAAGTCGGCTGCGCAAGCTGGATGTATCAAATGCAGATACAATAGCAACTCATTGTGGGCTAAAATTTACAAAAGGAATGAATTAATTTAAAGAAAACAAAGCAGTTGTGCAATTCTGAGAAATACTGATTTTGTTTTGATAACTTTTGAGTACAATATTCTTCTATTTCCGCCCACTGAGCGGAGACAAGAATTAGAGCGATCACGCAAACGGTTCATTGCGGCGATGAGGATTTTTGGTCCAATTCGCTGGACTTCTACCTCAATGAATGCCCTGAATTGCGTTGATTTGTTAACTCTTCACGGTATATTCTTCCTTTTAGGTATCTCCAAAGGAAGACATCTACTCAAAGTATCCATCGAAGTATAAATCCAGGGAATTGGATCAGACCTCACCGACGACGTAATGAACAGCTTGCGAATTCGCGCCGATTCTCGTCTGCGCACAGGGATAATGCGCATGTATAATGTACTCAAAACGTAAAAAAATAGAAATAGTCCTTCTAAGGATTTTATGAGTGCTTTTTTATTGAAATCCATACGGTATTGTGAGGATTCTTAAAGATTATTTTAGGAGCCATATTTTAAAATTAACCCTGTATAATGAACTGTGTTTGTTAATGTAAGTGCAACAACCTTGCTGCTGTCGTTGAAACTGATAGTGAAATTGTTTCTATTTTACGCCGTAAGCTTCGTTTTATTTTGGTCGACAATCGTGAGCTCCACTGTATAAAATACTTGGCATTTGCATTGCGAAGATTATTTTTACAACGTAGTCTGAAAAATTTCTCTCGGATTACAACTGCAACTCTCCGATCAAGTTGTTTTTATATCGAACTTGTGTTACTTGTTTTCATAAATCATGCTTATTATTGAGCAAATTGGAATAGCCTTTCAACGTCAGGTATTTTGCTTACAATATCGTCATTAGAACAAGCGTTATTTTTAACTGGCACTTGCATCGAGGTATCATCGCCAGATATACGAAAAAACTGCCACTGAACTCAAAAAAACACATTGGAGACTCATTGGAAAACACATTAGACAAGAAATGGATACGTTAGAGCTCTCCTTTAAAATAGACTTTGAAATTCAACTCGACGTTAAAGGATTAATCTCTCACTGAGCCGCGTATCGTACATAATAAAAATTCATGAAATACTACTGCTCTTTTTACGTCACATTCATGAACAATTTTGGCGAAGATTAAGAAAGGAAATACGCGGCTACGGGCAAAATTGGGTACCAACCACGAACAATTTTGGCGAAGATTCAGAAATGAACTCCGCGGCTACAGGTGAAGTTAAATTGGGTAGTATCCTCCATTTCATTAAAATATGTGTCATGGCGACCGTCACTGCAACTGACACGAGCGCAGTGATGCTCGTCTCTTACAGAAATCGGTACATGAATGATAGCGTTGCCTCTGAATGTGCAGCGGATGCGGTCATGTTGTGTTTAATTTGGAAATCACATGTGCGTGTGAGCGAGTCTACCGCTTTGTTAACTGCAGATATCTCAGCTGTGCATCTGCTGCTGTGCCTGCTGTGCATCTGCTGCTGTGCCTGCTGTGCATCTACTGCAGTACCATGCAGCTGCACACCTCCTGCTGTGCCAGCTGTACACCTGCGGTGGTGCCAGCTGTACACTTGCAGCTGCTGAAGCGCTGTGTAATGACTGTTGTGGGGATTATTATAGGCTCTAACAACAAAAAGGGAGACGTCTTTTGCAACGTATTTTTTTTAAGCCGCATTGTTTCGGCAGCGTTCGTCATCGAATGCCCATCTTGATACATTAAATATTATTTTCAAGATAAAACCTTGTCGAGTTTCTTTCCGATTGTCCCTGGAAAAATATCCATTCAGATTAATACCTTGAATCTAGAGCGTCTCTAATGGTGCTGGTATTCTTTCAGCTTCGGTTTTTCGAAGAATTTGCTTGGCATTTGTGAACGTTTTACTGTTGCATCCGTTTCAGTTAATTAATTCGCTAACATACTATCGAAGCCACGCATTGTATTTTCCGATATAGATTTTAATTAATTTGCTGGTGTGGACGTTGAGAGGTAAAAAGAATCTTGAGTTGCGTTCACGATCCATTTAAATTGCTTTTCAATAAAGCCTCAAAAATTGTGTCGTCGCCTCCAATTTAAATAATTTAATTCAATTGAGTTTGTCGGCTTGTAAGCCGAACTAGAAGTAAAAATGCGGCTTCAATTTAAATTTCAATTAAAAGAAGCGTAGCGCGCAACGGAATAAATAGAGCGGCCTCATCGTTTGGAAAACGCTGCACTTGCGCCAGCGCAGCGTCGAGCTTTGCTGCCGCTCGCGTCGCGATGCCGAGCAGCTCCTACATCGCCTAAACGGGCGGGGCCGCTTAATAGGAATTCAAGCGCAAAGGCGCTCCACTGAAAGACTCCTGTTATAGATACAACTTTGGCGTACATCAAACATGGTGGAAGGGCGCAGAAATACCAACTGAGCTTGATCTGCGAGAGTGGTGGCACGTGCCTTGTGTCGGTCCAAAGTTGGTCACGCTGACTCTCTATGATGTCAGAATTCCGTTCCCGTTGTGTGGGCTCATCGTGGCTGAGAGGCATGCAGCGATTTTGGACTTCATTTCCAAGAGTTGAAGTAAAGTGCTAGGTTTCGTGATAGCGCTTCGTTTCTGTTGAAACTGCTGCGAGTAAGCCTTTTGCGGTTGTTGAATGGATGTTTTATAATATAAATGGATGTTTTTACTACATAAATCCATGGATATTTTATGTTATAAATAAACTGCAATCTGTAATTCATTTCCGATGTTTGAAAGAAATCCGGAAATTCACCAAACTGAAGTATTGATTTTTTTTTGTTCTAATGTATAACAGAAGTACAACAATAGAAATTATTATCATTATTTAGATAACCCTATCGTCAGCTAAAAAGTAGCAGATTTTAAAATGCAGTTGTAAAATATTAGCGCCAGAAGGCTGAAATAGGTTTCATTGTAAAGAGCAGTATTAATTTTATTTCGATTATGGCTATTGGCGAACCTTTTAAATAAATGCGCCATTTATCACAAAAAATTATCTTATCCAACAATATTTTGTTAAACTGCTCATGCTTTTTATGCTGCGTTTATAAGGTTTTGAATAACGCTCTTTTTTGAGAATAGAAGAAACGGTAGTTCTTTTTAAACGAGTCGCAGCAGACCATTTTCTCGCTGATTCCCTTTTATCGTCGTTAATTAAAATCCTTAACATTGTAATTCTTGTTTCTGTCCTCCTGGTATGCCAAATAGACAAAATTGTTAAACTAAAATAAATTTTAAATCTTGATCTTTTCAACAAAACCTGTTTCAGCCTTCTATCACTAATATTTTACAAACTACAGCATTTTCAAATCGGTGACTTTTTAACGGAATGCTCTTTCGATGCTCTTTTAAAATGGAGGTCTTACATTATTTCTTACTGTAGTTCGTTTTTTAGCTTCACTTGTAAGATTCAGTTCGTGTGCCATAGTTCCTTAAAGCAAATGTTTTGCTTTTCTTGTTCAAATCGTGACCCCTGAAGCGAGCTAACTGATGAACGTCTTCAGTAGAGTTCTTCGCTCATGCTTCTTTTCCTGTGAGTTTGGCGGAAAAGCTTGCGCTATTTTTTTGTAGTTTAGGTCCATCAACTGATTGCTCCTCAACTGATTAGTCGGCAATGAGCTGGGCGTCACCTTATAAAAATGAGCATATTAAACTGGACTGTGTGCAGGGGATGTAAAAATAAAGGCTAATAAATTTCCAGGGATGTGAACGTGAATAATACGTTGTAAAAGTGTTCATTCGTGGATGAAAGGCTTTAGAAGTTATTCTGTTACACTGAGGTTCTAAAGAACATATGGGGCATAGTCATGGTTTCGGAACGCATTGTGAATGGAGGGCTTTTTAAGCATAGATCGCTTTAATTTGATCTACTTTAATTCTTATCGTAAGGATAAAAATGCACCAAGTCTTCACTTTTTACTTCCTTATGCTTTTATCAGCTGGATTGTACTCACATGATGACAGAGCACTATCCTTAATCATGTGATGTAAGGAAAGTAACGGTCTGAGAAAAAAGAGCAAATTGCTAATATCTTCTCACTGAAATAGTTCTACATTGGCCTTCAGTTAGTGGCAGCCGATGGTGCAGGGCGAGGTCTTTAGGTTTTTATTGCTCAAGTGTAACACATGCTTTAGATCTGCAGCTCACGGCAAGTTCTCGAGCACTCATTACGAGTCGCAGTAATGATTGGCAGCAAGGACCATTTTTAATTTCTCTTTTTAGATCCTTTGGTGTTCGTCGAACGATCCAGCTTTCATAAACTAAATTGCAAAGAACTGCGCGTACGCTGCGACTTGTTTGACGTCCGTCAGCGTGAATAATTCCGTGCGTAATGAAAACTGTCGCCGGCGCTCAGGCCAGGTCGCCGGCACAAAACTGAGATCTTAATCTCCCTCTGGAAACTTTCGCTCATTTTATTTAAGAGCCTTTACACAGTTCAGAAAAAATGTTCTTCGATACTAAAGAAAGTTGATGCAATTTATTCCTAAGGTAATTGAATAAGGAGCGAAGTAGAGATCAAAAGACTCTTTGCCTATTCGTTTCAGAAACGAGTACGTGCTGTTATGTTTTTGTGCAGTACTTTCTTAAGCATGCGAGTTCCCTGGTGACTGGTACAAATTATTTGTATTCCGAAAAAAGTAAAGATCGATTAGTTGTTGTTTACTGACTTAAAATTGTATGATGAGATTCATTGAAAGCTATTTTCTCTTTCAGTAGTTATTCATCGACTCTTCGATGCATTATGAAACAACAAGGAGCTCTAGGCCATGCTGAGTCATGATGCAGTGTTCATCAAACATCATTATAAAAATTTTTGATTTGATCAGAATTAACAGAAATTTGTCCAACTTGCTGATTTTTTTTTATCAGAATATGAACACAAGCAAAAATATCAATGCGAGTATTTGACTATGAACACGGTGATCAAATCGTAAAGTGATTTATTTCCCTATACGCGTAAAGTTGAAATTTGCTTGCAATATAGCTAGTCAGTTTAATTGGGTTGTGTTGTTGCCAGTCAGGGAAATTAGACTTGAGTTGTGAGAGTTGAGAAAAAGGGAGTTTTTAATGAGAGTCTTGAATTGCTTCAGCTCGTTTGCAACGTACGTGAATGAAATCTAATTTTATTTTTTGATTGAATTATAACAGATACGCAGACTAGGGATAATTTGCTGTCATTTAGGAAAGTACATCAAGGCGCGTGCTTTACTTAAACAAATGCACCAAGATAGTCTACATACAATAAAACCATAGTGAGAACTGTTTGTTTGAGCAACAGCTTTTTAAAAATTAGTAAAGAATGAGATATTAAGAGTACGGAATTATCAAAAAACGAATACACTTCTTACTTTCGAGATAAATCAACTAATTTGGTCAGGTATCCTGCTGCAGTCACAATGTGGTGACTACTGTGGTGGTGACCACTGTGGTGGTGACTGGAGTGAGTTGTTCTACAGTCGAACTATGGCGTCAACACAAGGGCGGCATCGCACCAGCTACTCTTCTCTTTAACGATTATGTGCCTGCATTGAGAATAGAAGATTTTTGCGAGCATTGCTCGTCTCTTCTACATGGCTCGAGGTAGTTTGGTGCAACCAGGCGCGAGTATCTCCGTCGCTTACACCTTATTTACAAGGGGTGTGGTTCCATTTATGGAACTGTTAACGAAAAAGTATGAATGATACATCCATAACAATACTTCATTTTAGAAACCTTAATTGATTTTTCAAGATTGGGTTTTAGTTGTGTTGTTTTCATAAGCAAGTGATGGGCACATCATGCACATTATCAAATTGATGGCAGCAACTGCCGTAATATTGCCGTAAATTAATTCCTTAGCTGTTCAATCATTTGCGTTTTATGCTGTAGAGGCTAAATGTTTAAATTTTTCTTAATTTTGACTTCAGTCATTGTCTCATGCAGAGTTTTACTCTTTGCTTCTGTGTGAAATAGAAAGTTAACATCGAAGATCATTTTGGTACAAAGGGTCAAGCGTTACATTTTTTTATTTCAATTTTCTGGTGGGCGTTCAAGAATTCCGAATTTTTTTTTCGTGCATATCTAATAGATATATTCGAGGAACTGAGTGTGTGAGGTAAAAAAGTCCGGCGTGCTTTGCCAGCGCAAGAGCGTTACAGACATCTGCGATGTTAAATCAAAGTTCACTGGAACTAACTAAATGTTCTCAGCTATGCATGCAGGCCTTCTTTTTGTTGAAATAAAATATTTGTTGTTATGTTAAGGACCACCCTTTTTCGGCTCACTGCTGTCCTGCTTTTCAGCCCCTACTATTTTTTTTAACTTTAATCTTGTTTCATAAACTTTTTTCTCGACTTACCGATTTTATGCCCTTCCTGCATAGATTCTGCTTTCCCTTTTCTCCAGGATAAATGGTGCCTACCTCTTTCCTCTCCGCGGAACGCTTTTTTAGCGGTTAGGGAGGCTTAAATTAACATCTAATCTCAGCTGTTCATTGTTCAAGATAATAGGTATTATCTTTGTTCAACCATCATTGTTCATCTTGGAGATATGGTAATAGGTATTTCAGCAGTAGATAAAAAGAAGGGAGTTAGGATATTAGAAAACCATTCTGATGATTTTCAGCGCATTTCTTTCCTTCGCTTTGGGAACGAGCAGCATAATTTTCAGTATCTCGTTGGAATCTCTCTGCTAATATTTTCATGCAGTTGAGTGAAAGATGCTAAAAAGAGCAGCAGGTGCTGAGAAAAATATGTTTACCGTAAGTATATGTTCTCTTAACTCTGTAAGAATTTTTAACTTTATTCCCGTTTTTCTTTCAATGCTCTTCACTTTTCTTTTAATGCAAGACCATAAACATCAAAACGATATTTCCCAATGCGTGTAAATTATAAGAGGATCAAACTGTGTTCTTTAAGGATTCCTCCATTATTTGTACCTTTAGCAATCTCAATTTTTTCCACATGTCACAAAGTGGAAGACAGAGAATACTTCTTCCTAACTAACTTTAGCGACCATTTTCTGCCCAGCCCAAAGTTGAAGCTATCGTTTTGAAAAGCGCGAGAGAATCTCAAATTTTGTGACAGTGAAGGATGGAGTGAGATCAGAGAGCGTCCACCGCCTGGCGTCCGAACTCTTCATTTGATTCCGCCTTATTGTATCAAACGACGCTGCCGTCAGCCTGGTCTGGGGCCGTCTCTCTGGGCTCCACTGCTGCGCGCTCAGACAGTTCTGTTTCAATATCTTGAGCCCCATTTTGTATTTTACTGTGAAGTCCTGAGCTGAGAGTTAGGTAGGCTTTATATTTGTTAAAATTAAATTTGTTTTTGCTTTGTCAAGGACCATCTTTTTTTCGGTTCACTGTCCTATTTTTCAGCGCCTCTGATTTTCCCCTTCAACTTTTAATCTTGTTTCCTAACTTTCCTTCTCAATTAACTGTTTCTATATGCAGGGGATCCTGTGCGGAACACGCCTCATGCATAGATTCTACGTTCCCTCAACTAAATGGTGCTCTGATCTTTTCTTTCTTTGAACATCTTTGTTGTGGGAAAGGAGGTTGAAACTAACTTAAAATAAATTTTACTTATACTCCAGTTCTTAACAATTTGAATCCAAGGAAGAAAGGTTTTCATCGAAAACCTTCAGTGAATAGAATTATTTGTAAACTTGTCATGGTTGTGTAGGTATTGACACTCATTTCATAAAATGAAATATTCACATGAAAAACATTTTGTGAAGTGCATAGCATTGCATATTCAAATTTGAGTAAAGGCTCATTGAATTCATAAATAGCAAAACAAAAGTTAATAATAAATAACAAAAAGTGAACAAACAAGAAATGCGTCTCATGTTTGTACGTACAGTAGGAAAAATGTAATTGAATCTCATCATTAAAGGTCAATATATGGCCTTTTATTTTGAATTAGCATTAATTTTCTACAATTTTTAGTGAAATTTGAGCGAATATCTCCAGGCGTGTTCTTCTTTTTCTTATAGTTCCTCCTTTTTATACATTCAATCTTTTCCATACCTAGATTTCTAACTGCATTCAAATACGGACTTTTTGAAGGAATTGCAAAGTTGTTATATGATTATTTAAATTTTAGCAGCCCGTGAATGTTAGACGGATGCTTGGGCTCATTGCTTGGCTTGAAGTTAAATCGATGGGCTAGCCTAATGTTTTAAGCTGAAATTTTTGTACTTCTGAATTTTTGATGTTTTGGAATTGAAATTATTCCTCTAACTACATTTATTATTCTAGTTATAAAGGAGCTAAAACAAACCTGAAACATTATGAAACAGCCGCATTATTAAATTGTTGGTGTTGTGTTCTTTAGGAGGAAAGTCTTACCTTTCGTGTGCCAAAATTTCAGCGCATCATCAAAGCCAAAAATGGTATTTTTTGATTCATCATTCCAAAGTTCCCTTTCCCAAAATCAGTTTTCTTTGCTGACACACGCAGCAGTAAAATTTGATGGAGTAGCAAAACGTGAATTACGTAGTGTCCTTCGTTGTCGATTTGAGTTTAATTCTCTAAACGATGTATAGTGCGAGTATCAAATGATGTACTGACATCCAGCTAATGCCAGTACTTGGCGATGTCTTCCTGTAAAAATATTTCATGAAAAGATCACGGGATGGCGTCCGAGTAGATTCTGGTGATAATTTCGTCTATTTTTTCGCTATCAGATCGCTCACTTGGCTAAAGTTGTAAACTTCTTTCAACAAAATTGTAGCATAGATCTAGGGATCGCTTGTGTTTTGAAATCGTGCAGTGACTATATTGAGGCATCAGGAAATCAAAAATCTTTTGCCAAAAGTTAGTTTTGAGCATTTTGGCTTTACTCGGCTTGTTATTAGTGGGACTATAACAATGCTGATGCCAAACGTAATCCATAATGTACTCGTACTACGGAGTGAATACCATAAAATGCTTCGCCCCTAGAAATAGAGTAACTATGTGAAGTCCTTATCATAACAAGCGTGAATTATTTTTTAAACGGCATTTAACATCGCTCTAATCATTTTAACATCTCTTTATTAGTAGCATTTTCCGGTTGTGTATGGTAAATCATCAATCCCTTAAAAAGTGAATGGTTTTATTGATTCTTTCATTTTCGAGATAGCATTGAAGGCTTTTATAAAATATAAAGAAATTTTGGAGTCCTTTAAGCATTAAATAAAAATAATTGAATCCAACTTGTGAACATTTTTGAGCCTGAAATAATTTCATTGCTAACTGTAGGTATCGATTTTAAAGCGATGAGTCTCTAAGCTTTGATAAGTTTGATATCATTGGTCGTTCAAACTTCTGCGAGCGGGAAATACTTCCTTAATTTTGATTTTCCTGTATTCGTTTTCATTCACTCGCAATACCAATATGTTTATACTTTGGTTGAGGTCTGTCATTCAGAATTCAGATGAGGTATTTCGTTCAAATTTCTCTGCGATGTGTCAGACTATTATCTCCCCCATGGGCTGCTAATTGCTCATGTAAGTCTGGTGCGAGTAGCTCCTCGTTAGTATTATCATTCTTTGGCGAAGAATGACTCGTGTGGGTGAGCTGTTACCCGTACAATTAAGATTACATTTTGTGGCTCAAAGCGTGTCATCTATCTTTGCTCCCGATGTCGAGTTTTCATTCGGTCGTTTGAGCTCGCCAGAAACAATTTATTGAACTGGACGGCTATACTTCCATCAGTAATTTCCTCCCGCTTGAATTGAAGGCGCGACTGTGGAATTTGAATTCGTGTGCCGTTTTGTTGAAATGGCGATGAAAAATAATTGAAACATTGTTTCCAATTTTCGTATTGATTCGTTCTCAAATTCAAGGTAAATTTTCGGATATCTGACTCTATTGCCTAACGGCTGAGTATCGTTATCCAAGAATTAAATATCTTTCCAAGTAACAAGTCTTATTTTGTGATATCAGTACTAAGCAGATAGCTTTAGCTGAAATATACGCCGCTCCATTTACTCCTATTTGAAGACAGTTCGTAGGATTTTTGTTCTCTGACATTGAAATATTGGTTTTTGATACTTTAGTATAGACTCAATTTCTTTCCAACAAAACATTAGAAATAATCAAGAAGATCGGTTTCGTGACGATCGAAATCTTTCCCCTGCTATATGAGGAGCAGGTTGATATTCATATGCTATGTAGTGATGGATCACGA
Organism: Morinoia aosen; assembly: GCA_030386875.1. Lineage (NCBI taxonomy): Eukaryota > Metazoa > Arthropoda > Malacostraca > Amphipoda > Talitridae > Morinoia > Morinoia aosen. Next base: position 39,061,088 of record CM059572.1, read on the forward strand.
AGTTTTGACGAGCTTCTCCTTACCTCTAACGAAGTATTAGAGGCGTAAAATACCAATCATTATATCTGTGAGATGACGAAAGGAACGATCGCAGTAATCACTGAAAGTGACGACCGTTAATCGCTAACAGGCAGTTGCGGGTGCAGGTATTGAACAGTAATGATATAGTACTTGTAGCTTTAAACTTATAACTTTGCATTGATGAGCGCAGCACAGAAATCTGATGAACTCCAATGGACAACAGCAGCTTAAAGTTAACCCAGCTACGATTTTTTATGGCTGGGGCCTTATGGCAGTTGATTTTAGCCGCGAAATATGATTAGGTCATCACGTCACCTAACATTGATCAAAGACCGCAGAACTTACCGATACTCAATTTCCCATCGAACTAATTAAACGTAACAAATACCCGCGCTAGTCACGATAAAGAACGAAACATGACCGGAGCACGGGTGTTGACAGCTGCAGTTCTGTAGTGGGAGCGGCTACCTCCTTGACGTTCAAGCTGCTCGCGTAGCTCATCTTCACGTTTAATTATTTGAGACCGTTAATGTAACACCTTGATGTTCTCTCTCTGTTAATCTTCTATGCATGAGCTCATTTGAAATGCAATTCTGCTGAGCGGCGGAGCGCTCGCTCGTACGGCGCATGTCCCTGTGAGAATTTCCGATGTGCACTAATGGATAAGACTCATGCATTTGCTTCTTGACGATGCCGAGTAGACCGGGCCCACGAAGCTTTTATGCACAGACACCGTTGTACGTACGTCAGTGTACGCGTGACTCAGAACGAACATAGCATTGCGAAAGCACAGACAAGAGAATTTCCGTAATCCTCTTCATCCGCTGTCATTTCAGAACGTGTTGAAGCCAGGGTGAAATCAAAAGAGTTGAAAATATTTTATCATCAGACAACGTAGGATATAATGTAAAGATATTTTGGGCGCTGAAGCGCCACGAAGCGTTGAAGCGTCGAAGCGTTGCGTTACATCACCTGTTAGTTGTTGCAGCAATTTTGATTAATGCTTGACAACTCCTGACAATATTTTAGAATTTGCTTGAGCGAATGTCATCGTGCAACTTCGGGTTAAAGTTGTTTTCGACCAATAAGCAGTGTTTTTTTAAAATGATCTAATCTTATAACTGTTATTTATCATGACAAGAGTTAGAATAGAATAATGCAACATGAACGAGACGAGCTGCTACCAAAGTCTCTTACCCTCGCGTTACTCCAGTTTCATGCGTTCTAACAACTATTTAGTTTTTGCAGCTATTGCGTCTCTAGTAAGCACGGTTGCGATGAATCAACTCAATGAAAATTACAAGGCTCTGTTCGCTTTGGCGACGACCTGTGTTCGAGCAAGTAATTGTCAAAAAGTAGATATTTCGTGCAGACAGAGTTGCTTCAACATTCACTTTTCTTTAAAACCATTGAACTGAAAAGCAGAAGAGCGTCGCAATGTGAGGTATGTCAGGTTACAGGTTATTAGGTTGTTCGGAAAATAATGGTTGATTTTAGATAAACTTTTTTATTTGTAAAATAAGTAACATTTGTTGTTCAAATTAGTCTTATCATAAACCACGGACAGCTATGCATTTTTGCCATCTATCAAGGAGACCATTTATGCCACGTCGATAAAAATCTCGTGACTTAAAAGAAAGTATGAAATTCATGAAAGCAGATTAGACCTCATATTTGCTTCTGAATGTTTTGTTGCTGAAAAAAATTGTCCAAATGCCTTAAAAATGGCAATCCGGGGGAGAAAAATAAGGAGAATACGGTGGATGTGATAAAGTTTCATACCCCAAATTTTTGAGCTTCTGTTAAGTCATTCTTACAACATGAGGGCGTGCTTTGTCATAGAGCACAATAATTATTGGACCTCGCCGATTCACCAATGCTGGCCACATTTTCGGTGAGTATGCATTTCGTCAAGTTGATTGCAGTGAGGCTCAGCTGTGATGTTCTGATTAAGATTCCGAAACTGTAATGGACAACACCAATTGTACACCACCCGACAGTCACCATGACTTTTCTTGGATTAAATTACAGTTTTTGAATGTGTTTGGATAACTTGTCACGATTATTGGCCTGATCGTCTCCGATTATCATAAAGAATCCGCTTTTTGGCACAAGTGAAGCTATTATTTCGCAAGAAAAGCATCGAACACAATTTAAAACGCCGTGCTCGCTGATGCTCACAGAGTTCATGCGCGACCCATCTGTCGAGTTTTTTGACAAAGCCGATTTATTTCAGATGGTTCGACATAGTTGAAATGCTGACGCCAAGTCCCTGAGAGACCCTTTTCGTGGGTTTTGCTCGACAATTGTTCTCAAATCTTCATTCTGAAGAATGGGTGGCGGGCTCCTACTGTCTTTTTCTTTGAGGCTCTCATCTCCACCACGAAATTTTTGAAACCATCTTCGTACAGTTTTTTCACTTGTGCTTTCTCCCTATGTCTTATTGATGTGTGCAGTAGTTTGACCAGCATGGTTGTCTATCCTATGTTAGGGCCCGAGCTAAAGGTTATGTATGTTTCCTTTTTGTTGAAATAGAATAGGTTTTTGTTGCGTTACGAACCATCTTTTTTCGGTTCACTGCTGTCTTGTTTTTCAGCACCTACTACTTTCATCTTCAACTTTTTCTTGTTTCATGAACTTCTTTCTTAGCTTACTGTTTATGTGCACCTTGTGCATTTGTTCCGCGTTCCCTCAACTCCATACTAAATGGTGCCTTCCTCCTTCCTCTCTTAGAACATCATTGTCGTGGTTAAGGGAGGCTAAAACTTTCTTATAGAATAATAATTGTTGTCTAGCTTGAACTCATGCAAGAGGCGTCCATTTTTTTCATATTAAAAATTGTGGGCTTTATCGCTTTCGTAATGAGTTGTATATGAAATAAGTACAAAAAAATTAGAGCAAATATCATGTTTATTGTTTATCTGAATAACAGAAAAAATCAATAGTAAAACACATTTTAAAGCATACCGCCTGAAACCGCCATTATTTTCCGAACCATTTGAAAATTACTTCGTTGGAAGGATATCTACTAGAATATCAGACTAAATGTTGAGACAACGTAGAGCATATTTAACTATAGTTATTTAGCCACACGTGTTTCAGGCATGGGTTTGACGAGCAATGTGCCTAGCTTAATGGTTTCAAAGCTTGCAAGTGCGCATAAAAACTGTATCCGTTCTAGGAACTCAAAAACGCTTCGAATGATCGCTTTAATCAGGTGATGGAGCTCCGTTTCCAGCTCAAAAGCTGCGAGGAAGCCCTTAAGTTTTGCTCAGTTAAAATTGGCATCGAACCCACAAAGCAATGCTTTTTTTTAACTCCGCCTCAGAGGCACAGAAAACAAGCCTTCAATCTTTTATATTGGCCAGCGTTTGCCGAGCTTGTTTCCTAAAAGGAGGCGCCTTTGATTGATCTGCAAAGCGTGACTCTGATGCCGATAACTTCCTTCAAAAGAAACCTGGCTCCTTCTGTTTCCCTAAGATAAGAATTTTCTCGGTAGCACTGCTGCTCAAGAACTTCAAGCCTGTTGGTCTAACTCAGAACTGGAGGCTTTCGTAACCATTTGCAAAAACATGGAATTTTCTGAGGATGAAACAAAGCCATGCGAGGTTTGTTGGCATTTCTGCTTATCTGAGCTTGAGAATCGTGGCGACGATTTGAGGAATCGGTATGTTTTCAATGGTGAGCCTGCAATACGGGAATTCTGTGAGTGACGTCGCCACCGCCAACACTCAATATCAGCTAAAAATTTCGTCAAGAATTATTATCCGCTGATTTCGCGCTATGTCGAAAAAAGAAGTTTCTCTGAAACACTTGTTTGCGTTAATTACAATATTTTATTGCTAATAGCTGATTGTAAGCCAGACAGCGTGAATTTTAGAGCTGTGCTTAAAATTTGCATTCATTTTACCCTGTTTGAGGGTTTCTTTTCATGCTTAAATTCCCAAATTCAATGATATCAGAGCGTAACTTGAGATGAAAAATTTATACACCGTTTAGTTGCCAGAAAACCGGCATAGGAAATTTTGGTTAGTGAGGATGAAGAGCACCGCTCATTACCATGAAATAGAGAATAAATGATTTCCGTGCGAGGAGTTGCGCTTGTGCCAAGGAGAAAACACCCTCTTGTACAGGCCCCAGCTGTTGTCCGGCACTCGTAATTATAGTTTACTGCGATCTGTTGTAATGCGAATTTATTATAGCCCATTGTTATTTCAATTTAAAGTAATCCATTGTAATAAAGGTTCATTGTTACCCCCCGTAATAGAAATTTATTCAAATTCATTGGAGTACAGATTTATTGAAAGCCATTCTAATGGAGATTTATATCTGTAGAGAAAAATTGCATCATTTTAAGGTTATCTATAATATCCCACGTTGTAACAAAATGAGCGTTCATCAATCATTGGAAAGGTGATGTAAACACTGTTGTTGAGATTCATGCTGCAGTAAAACTCCAATATATTTGACTGGTCAAAATTATCCATAGAGACTGAGCGATATTTTTAGCTGCACTACGGGAATTTAATCCGACTATTTCAATTTTTTTTCGAAAAGAAGTTTAAAAAAAAGTGTGCCGAAGTCGTCAATATCTAAAGTTCGGGAGACTCAACATTTGATTTTTATACGACAAGTTTAAGGGCTTTTAGAATTTTATTCATTCCTTTCAATTGTATGGTTTATGCTCTGTTTTAAATTGCCGGAAAGCCTGTTTGTGGCGTAAACATTGATTTATAGAGAAATAACATTTTAAAACCTAATTACATCGAATTATGTTTTGGTTTCTTCTTAAAAGTCACTGATTTTAATCACGTAGTTATTATGACTCCAGCAATGCGTTCCAGCTACTGTTTTACGTATCATAAAAATTCAGAAAATCTAATTTAAAATTTTAACCGGAATTTAAAATTTTAACCGGAACACAGGAATTGACGCACAGCTGAACTCGAACGTTTAATATAATTCAAAGTTTCACAACACGACAACACAGAACGATGAACCCCCCAATCAGGAGAATGCAGATGATTTAAATGGTCTTCGCTGTGCCAGACGACCCAACGAGTTTTGCGGCGTATCTTGTTACGTCCTGAACGTTTAACAAAGAACTGGAGGCCATCAGAGTTCCGGCACCTCCCAGCCCAACACAGAACTGCAATTTAGTAAGGAGGAATGAATCAGTGATTAAATGAGGTACCACCGCGTCAGATCATGTAACACTTTGACTTCATTATTAGAAAGTTTCTTTAGTATTCACATACGAACCTGGGCACTACCCAGAATCGAAGAAATTAAATTTGGAGATGAAACACACGCTGGAGAAGAGAAGTTAGGTTTGGTAAACCAAAGAAAGTGGCCTCTTAGAGGAGCATCCCATCTAGGTCACGCTCGCCAAAAGATTCTGAGGGAGAACAAAAAGCCACAACAGAAAACTAGAACCTTTTCACGTTTCGCGTATATAGGACATCTCATATGACCACCGGCTCACCTTGAAATAGTGCCTAAATCACTTATGATTTCATGAGGGCACCGTAGAACCACGGGTAGTTTGATAGTGAAAATAGTTTAAGGTCACCAGGACCGAATAGTTTAAGGTCACAAGGACCAAGTAGTTTGAGTCACAAGGACCAAGTAGTTTAAGAGTCACAAGGACCAAGTAGTTTGAGAGTCACAAGGACCAAGTAGTTTGAGAGTCACAAGGACCAAGTAGTTTAAGATGGGTAGAAAAGAGGTTGCAAACATGCAAGATAAATAACTGAACAAAAAGAACAGAAAACGCTATTGCAATCACAAATTAAAGAAGTAAAGAAAAGGCGATCACATACTCCCTGACAGGTGCTACGCACAAGAGGCCAAGACCCTCCTCACAGCGCGGTTCAATTCAATCTCATTTGTCACAGACAAGGCACCTGTCGAGGTTAGTGTTGCCACAAGCCGCAACTTTAGCGAGATTTCTCTTCAAGAAAATTAGCGACTTTTCCATTAAAAAAACATTCTATATTCAAATTTCTTACAAAATCAATGTATTTGAAGCCCGTGTGGTCAACGATATTTCGTCCCAATTTCAACGTAGTCCACGTTTTGCAATGCACTTGAGATTAATAGTAACAAGGCTGTATTTCTGAAGTTCATTCAGTGATAAACGTAATCCTGATTGGTTCACATTTTTGTACTTGCTAGAAAATACAAATCAATGCCAGCTGATTGAATGCTCTGCTTGAAAGATTACGTTTCTAATTTAAACGCAGATTTCAAATGGATTAATTTGATACTTTGCTTTCAGTTGATGTGAAACTTAGTTTGACAGTCGATCAAGAATTTATAAAAGTATTTTTTTATATTTATGCAGAAAATAATTTCATTTTTGCAAAAAATGCCATAAGATAGAATCTATGCTAACAGTAAAGTTTTAAATCAATCTGTAAATTCGACAGGTATTCAGAGTTTTCTCTTTTCCAGGGTTAGCATCAGCAGAGTTCGAAGTCGGAGAAGTTCCCCCGTTTTTGCCGAAGTCCGCAGTCTTTCGCAACAAGTTGGACTACGAATGTTCAAGGGGTGCATGCAGTGATCGACATCGCATCTCTTCGCTTCTGAACTTGAACAATGGAAGCTTTTTGCCTAACGAAAAACTAAAGTTTTCACACAAAGCTGACAACTTGGAAAGGATGCCAGTTGCTAGCAGCATTGTGAAAGCATCGGAGCGTATTGATCATGAGCGAAAAGAATCTGGAGAAAAATATTCCGCTGAAAAAGAAACCGAAAATTCATTGCAAATCAAAAACTTCGATGCTATCCGCGATTACACAAAATTAAAGAAGAAACCAAAGAGATCTTTAGGGAGAGGCCGTTCTCAACATTATTACCAATCTCACTCTTCGACTACGTCGAGCATGCAGGCACCGCACACTCTCCGACACAACCACACGCCGTACCGACGGAAGGACTCCTTGCACTCTGCCCTCGACCGGACGGCCATGCCGCTGGTGTGGCTGGAGGAGCCGAAGCCCGAGGTGTTGTTCAGCAACGACACGGGGACGGTGGTCTCGTGCGCCGCCGTCACCGCTGGTGGCGCGACGGCATCCGTCGCCTGGACTGCTGAGGACGGCAGGCCTTTTTTGCCGGTGAGACGCAGCGCTCATTGGTGTTGTGCGCCGATTTTGTGGGATGTGTGCTGGGGGAATGATTACCGGTGTGGCGTAGCGCTCATTGGTGTTGTTGTGTGCGGGTGTGTGCTGGGGAAATGATTGCCGGTGAGGCGCAGCGCTCATTGGTGTTGTGTGCTGACTTTGTGGGGTGTTTGCTGGGGGATGATTACTGGGGAGGCGCAGCGCTCATTGGTGTTGTGCGCTGACTTTGTGGGGTGTGTGCTGGGGGAATGATTACCGGGGAGGCGTAGCGCTCATTGGTGTTGTGCGCTGACTTTGTGGGGTGTGAGCTGGGGGAATGATTACCGGGGAGGCGCAGTGCTCATTGGTGTTGTGCGCTGACTTTGTGGGGTGTGTGCTGGGGGAATGATTACCGGGGAGGCGTAGCGCTCATTGGTGTTGTGCGCTGACTTTGTGGGGTGTGAGCTGGGGGAATGATTACCGGGGAGGCGCAGTGCTCATTGGTGTTGTGCGCTGACTTTGTGGGGTGTGTGCTGGGGGAATGATTACCGGGGAGGCGTAGCGCTCATTGGTGTTGTGCGCTGACTTTGTGGGGTGTGTACTGGGGGAATGATTACCGGGGAGGCGCAGCGCTCATTGGTGTTGTGTGCTGACTTTGTGGGGTGTTTGCTGGGGGAATTACCGGGGAGGCGCAGCGCTCATTGGTGCTGTGCGCTGACTTTGTGGGGTGTTTGCTGGGGGAATTACCGGGGAGGCGCAGCGCTCATTGGTGTTGTGTGCTGACTTTGTGGGGTGTGTACTGGGGGAGTAATTCGAGAGTCCTTTTGCCGGTGAGGCGTTGGACTCATATGTGCTACTTAGCACTGATTTTGCACGGTATGTGATCTGCAAATAATTCGAGAGTTCTTTTTGCCGGTGAGGCGTAGTAATGATCAATGCTAGAGCTTAGTCACTTTATGTAGTAGTAGTAGATAATTCACGAGTCAGTCTTGCCGATGAGGTAAGGATTATTAGCATGGGAATAATTAGCACGCTTGTCTGTCGCACATCTACAGGACATAGTAATGTTTCGCCCATTTATGTACGATTAATTTGTTCCTTATCAACCCCTTCAGTGTGGATGTTTTGTTGATAGGCTTTTTCTGAGCGACCGTATATGTCCTAGCCGCAGCAGAGGCGTTTAATAAAGTAACAAAAGGGTGGCAATGGGTCTTACGATAACCTGAGGATCTTGAGGCTGGTTTTCGTTTCCTTCATCCTCCCAAGGTGCCCGAGCTGGTAGAGGTCTTGAGTAACGGAAGTCTGTGGTTTCTGCCTCTCATCTTGGTTTCTTCATCCTCCCAAGGTGCCGGAGCTGGTAGAGGTCTTTAGTAACGGAAGTCTGTGGTTCCTGCCTCTCATCTTGGTTTCTTCATCCTCCCAAGGTGCCGGAGCTGGTAGAGGTCTTTAGTAACGGAAGTCTGTGGTTCCTGCCTCTCATCTTGGTTTCTTCATCCTCCCAAGGTGCCGGAGCTGGTAGAGGTCTTGAGTAACGGAAGTCTGTGGTTTCTGCCTCTCATCTTGGTTTCTTCATCCTCCCAAGGTGCCGGAGCTGGTAGAGGTCTTTAGTAACGGAAGTCTGTGGTTCCTGCCTCTCATCTTGGTTTCTTCATCCTCCCAAGGTGCCGGAGCTGGTAGAGGTCTTGAGTAACGGAAGTCTGTGGTTTCTGCCTCTCATCTTGGTTTCTTCATCCTCCCAAGGTGCCGGAGCTGGTAGAGGTCTTTAGTAACGGAAGTCTGTGGTTCCTGCCTCTCATCTTGGTTTCTTCATCCTCCCAAGGTGCCGGAGCTGGTAGAGGTCTTTAGTAACGGAAGTCTGTGGTTTCTGCCTCTCATCTTGGTTTTCTTCATCCTCCCAAGGTGCCGGAGCTGGTAGAGGTCTTGAGTAACGGAAGTCTGTGGTTCCTGCCGTTCGCTGGCCACCTGTACGACGCTTCCGTCCACAGAGCGGCGGTTTCATGCACGGTCTTCTGCGACCAGGGAGCTCTCGTATCCCGACCATCGCACATCACGGCAGGTGAGCAGAGAGCGGAATAATTTCCGTTTCTTGAATATATACACAAGCTGCTGTTAACGGGACTAACTTTGCTGGTTTTGTTATAGCTGCTTAAGAAGCGATGTTTTACCACCCTACTGCACTCATCACTTCGAAATTAGCTCCGGTGCCAGTGATTCTGAATTTATTCGGTACTTCTGTGAGTGTAATGGCTTGTTTTTAACTTCGTTACTAAGCAGATACTTTTTTCTGACTGGTGAAAGACTTGCTCTGAGTTGGAGGTGCTTCTGATGAATCCTCATCGGTAGTTATTTTTCAAAACTAGAAGTCATATCCTTGCTTATGCTTTCCAGATTAAATACTACAAGTGAATTATTCTGACTTTTCTCATAGATGCCAGCAAGACTACATTTTGCTGGCAGCTACCTTGGTTATATAGAGTGGGCTAAAAAAATTATTCAAATTTTGCGTATTGATAGTTCAAAAACCATCAATCGCTGGAAGACGGGCTTCGTTGCACTCCTCTCTAAGTCTCGGGCTGCCTAGGAGCCCTGACCTTACGTTGGGTGATTTCTCCTTTCAGGGCATTTTGAAGGGCAGTGTGTTCAAGACGCCTCTTTCAGACTTGCAATATATGCATGACCGAATCTTAAAAAAATACCAACATTCTTAGGATATTCCTGAGATAATTAGAAAAGAAATGAGAAAATGAATGAAAGATGCCTAAAAAATTCAGAAAGCATCGGTGGTCACAGGGCGTATTTACACTGGAACAGAAGGGCTTTGACGGAAATTTCATGACTAAATTAATTTGGCGAATAGCAGTATTAGGATATAGTGAATTAAATTTTTAATTGTGCGATATCTGTTCTTAAGGCGTCTCCATAAAGTTGTACAGAAAACTTTTATCTTGGGCAAGTCAATAAGAAATGTTCTTCACTCTGAACACCATCGCGCCTGAGTTGAATGGTCGATAATAAAAAACTTAGAGCTGATGACAAACGATGAAATTTCGCAACAAATGTGGCTAAGCTCGTCTCCCAACGATTGATGGTTTTGTCAGATCAATTTGCTAAAATTGGGCGACATGATCTCGACTCATCTTGTATACGAGATACAGGATGTCTGGCTACTTCTGTGACACTGCCCTTCTCTGTTTAGGTCCATTTCACACTGAGCTAACCAAGCAGCATCTAACAAAGTCGCATGAGCTATCTAGCAGATGGTCTGCTAGACTGGTAGGTAGGAATAGCACTATTACGAGACGTTGCCTTCACACTGAACTTGCACGTTTTATCCAGCATGCGAGGTGAAAATGCTACTCCTACCTACCAGTGTCGCAGACCATCTGCTAGATAGCTCATGCGAGCTTGCTAGATGCTGCTTTGCTAGCTCAGTGTGAAATTGGCCTTAGTCTCGTTCTCCAGCTACTTCGCCGGTCCTGAAAAACACACAAGGCAACTCACAAACGTGATGGTACTCAACGAAGTACATCACTGCCAGGTTTTCGAATAAATGTTGTTTTAAATAATTTAAATACACTGACTTATTTAATGTTTGTATTTTGCGCGCGATTGATGGTGCACATGTGAAGTAAAAATCTACTGACAACTAATGGACCATTTGCCACGCTTGATGTCATTTCTCCAGTAGAATTTTATGCGCAGAAGTAAGGTTGTATGACGCATCACATGCATGAACACTCAACTGCCGCCGGCAAGATTGCGAATTCAGTAATGATAGAAATTGCACTCCCTGAACCTCGTATTTATATCCACCAAAATAAAGTGATTGTTAGCATTCCCATTTACTCTAATTTGTGAGCCGCAGTCCTCTGCCTTGATGGCACCAAATCCCCTCCATTACCGTTCACGCTGCTATGGTTAATTGCTTGCCAAGATTTAGTCTGGTTAGACAAATTTGCAATTCACGTCAGATCTAATTGCTTAATTTTGCTGCAGCTGCAGCGCGTCGGCGTGTTCAAAGAAAGCTTCACTACTGCTATTGAACGATGGTGGAACTCAGGCTGTGATGTGCGACGATGACGCCTCTCTATCACGTCAAATCCAGGCTGCATTAGCATGCATGAGGGAAAATTTACCCTCAGCCATTTTATGGTGCAATTAAGATTTAGGGTTTTAATTACCCTTCTGAATGCTAGAGTGTGTATGCACCCAAATGAAGTGTCAACGTAAGTGGCGTTGATGTGCTTGGAAATGAATTATCTTGTTAGCTGAATTCAAACCGTAAAAGTGGTGGCAGCTGAAACCTTAGAGATAGATTATTCATCATGTTAAAGATCCAGTCGCTCAAAAATTCCTAATGTCAATTTTAAATAATTGCCCTGTTATGCTTTTGATCAGTGACGCGTTTTCACTAGATAGGGATATTTGCGTGCTGGAGAATCAGCTCTTATTAGAAGAGAGGGTTTCCAGTTCCTGCGCTTGGCTCCTTAGCCTGGCGCAGCGGCACCACAGTAATCCTGTTAGCTGCGCTTGGAGGTTTCTAAGTTGATGAAAATACAAATACGTACCAATAAAATGTTTGAGTCAGCTGAACAAAATTGGGAGCTATTTTTCAAACTCAAAATGGGTGTAATTTTTTGAGAGAAGATTCAATTTAGTTAGTTTAGTTTAGTTCGCGGTGGCACAGCGGTTAAGGGATCGGACTTGAATGTTGGAGTCGCGGTTTCGTATCCCGGTGCTGGCGCTGCGATTTTCCCCGTTGGGTGTAAGGGAAAGCTCAAGCACAATACCCCACTCGACCCAGGTGTCGAAAATGGGTACCGGCTTTACGGGGGAACCGTCATGGTGTCCTATATATAGTGTTAGTTATAAGACATTTGAAAAACCAATGCTTAAAATCATTTGTATCAGGCTTGATTGGAAATAAAGCATCCCAAAGTTGCCGATGTTTGTTTGTTTGTTTCATCAATTTTCTGAACATCAGAGACCCCAATTACGCTGCCTGATGGTTTTGAAAGGTTCAAGTGCATTTCGGAACTACGCGTGTAGTTCCAGCAGCAGTGGAGGAGAGATTGTTGATAGTTTTTGTCAATATATCCAATTAAATTTCTAGCGTTAATTATTAAAGCTAGCAAGCGGAATCTTTTAGTTTCTCCGAGAATCATCATTTTATCGATTTTGAAAACAATGAATTTAGCTGGCGAAGCCAATGTCAACAAGTGTCAATAGTCCTAGAATTAACCTTACCATTGTCAATCGGCTTTCAGCTGTAGATCTTTAACAGGAAAAGTTCCTGGCCTATTGTTCGGAACCAATAATTGGTTCGGTTTTGCCTTTGTCTTCAACCAACAATGATCTCCATAGCTTCATCACTGAATGTCACCAATAGATCGCTAGGTGTGACTCAGCTTTGCATCAATAGATTTAGATATGACGGAGAGTGCTCGCTGTGCTGTTGAAGACACTTCAAAATCGGTGAGCTAACGGAGTTCTGTTCAGGTTTAGGTGAGAGAAATATTTCAGCAAATTCCACGATTGGTGAAGTTAGCTTTTATGATTTATTCCTTAGATGTTAGAGCTGTATCTGATATTATTTAGAAACATTGGATTGTGTAAAGTTTAAAAAACTGAGTTGGATGCTAAAGTCTTAATCTAGCAATGAGTCTGTAATCAAATATTTCTAGTAACCCTCTTATGAAAAACCCTTGTTTTAGTTGTTCGTCGCGACTACGAAGCGCAAGTTTTCGACCAGATGGCGATGTCTGGCAACACTGCGCTGATGAAGTGCCATCTTCCGGCCATTGAAGAAGGAGTTCTGGCGGTTACCTCCTGGCAGAAAGACAACGCAGTCGATATGATTTTTCCTTCACTCTACGGAGGTGAGTACCAACGTTTCAGTACCTTCGCTGAGGTAAGTATTTTTCATGCTTCAGTGTGCTGAGGTATATAGCTTTTAGTCATCTACATAAGCATAACAAAAAAGTTTTAAATGCTAGCTGAATCTCATAAAAGACTTCGTTTCTTCTAATGGAATTGCATTTATGCGTTAAAAAATTACCAAATATTAATCATCTATTCCAATTTAGCGAATTTGCTTTCATTCTTCGAGAGCATAGCGCGTGCTAAACGACTTCGTTATGCTCAGAGCGAAGAGTTCATCTGGCTCGTGCAGTATTTGTTGAAGTTATCATTGCGTGACACTCGAGACTTTTGGGGAGTCCGTTGCTCATTCCGGCATGACTCAAAAAGATTTAACTTCGGAGATTGGATTGTAATTGTTTCATCATAGTAGGTTATGCAGCTCCACACGAATCAACTTTAAAAAACACGAAGAGCGCGTCACGTTTATTTCAGATGATCTTTCACAGAAATTTACTGCACCTAAAAGAGCCAGTCAATATATTCATATGAAACACTGTAAGCATGGTGTGTAGTACGTTTTAAAAGTTGAAATGGAGGGCTGATACTTTGTTCACATACACATCATAAATATTTGGAGATCCATCATCTCCACAATTGGGAGAAAAGATAAAATGACATTCTTGGGTTGTGACGATAGTTCTGTAAATAGTGTAGTGCATTGACTGTTAAGTTCGAGATGCGTATTCATGAGTGAATCAGCAGCGTTCATTTTTTAATTTCTTTCTCTGACATATTGCATGTAAGTATCACACATTGACCTCAAGGTTAGTTAGTCAGAGAAACATTTTATCTTGCGGCTGAACAATTTGACGGGTTTCCTCATCTCATCAGGTGAAGAAAGCTTCCTCTTTAGTTAAAGGCAAGTCAGTGCTATGATGTGTGCTCGAAGTGATGAGACGTTTGGTCACTTCAAATTGTAGTGACGTCATCACTACCACTGCTTCACGAATGTTAGACTGCTTTCAGTTTTTTAATGATAAAACACGTCTTTAACTACCATCTTGAGTTTATTCGATTGAGTGGATTGATTTTCACTCACGTTTTTAATTACTATCGCGAACTAAAACTTGATCCCACGAATGAATATTTGAACTGTTACTTTAAGATACGTGGCAACGCAACGCATTTTCATAAATTCCAATATCATGATTCAATCATGAAACAATGGCGAGTTTATCAAAATAAAACCCTACACAAAAGCTTCGTGAAGGACATGCCACAAAAAAAATGATCGGTTCGAGACGCTTCTCATTGTTGGTATGCTATTTATTCTCAATTAGCTAGAAAAATCACGAAGTTCAACCCTTTTATTATACGGTCCGAAAGGAAGGCTCTGCTCCTCGAATTAAATTTTGATTGCCTCGAGCCAGGCCAGGAAGATATGCTGAAAAAATCCTCGCCCTTATCTGGGTCTGCAGCGCGCGCGTGCGTCGGGAAAGCGAAGAGAAGATCATTACCACGACGAGGAGGCGGTGAGATGGACTCTCGACGCCAGCTGTCGGAAGCCTTTTTGTGACGAGTGCCCCTTAAGGGGCCCTCCTGCTGACCTTAGTAATAAGTCCTGCCCGCCTCCAGACTTGATGGTGGCGAGTAAGAGTAATGGTCTTTCGAGGTGGGCCTCGGTTCTTGATGAAGTGATGCTGCAATGTGCGAGATTAGATGAGATGTGCACGTTATGGTTATGTCTTGGTGAGTTCTTTGCTCATGATGAAGTGATACTGATGTGCGAGTTGTTGTGTTTTCCTGGTAGATTCTTTGCTCTAGATGAAGTGGTGTCGATGTGCGAGTTTTGGTGTTTTCCTGGTTGTTTCTTTGCTCTAGATGCAGTGGTGTTTTCCTGGTAAATTCTTTGCTCTCGATGAAGTAGTGTCGATTTGCGCGTTGTGGTTTTTTCGTGGAAGGTTCTTTGCTCTTACTGAATTAATGCTGTCGTGCAAGGTTTATTTAGATGTTTGAATTATGGTTCTATTTTGTTATGTTGTTTGTTTTTGATGAAACGATGCCACTGAATGGAGCTTACAGAGATGTGAGACTTGTGGTGCTTTTTTGGTTAGTTCTTTTTTCTTATTATTGTACTTTGATATTAGGTTCCACAAATTTACTTTCAACAAAATTGTTTGATGCCGTTGATGTAGTGCATTTGGTTATTTTTTGTTAGATACTCCAAATACCCACTTGGAATTTTTAAAAATGTTCTCACATAGAGAATATACTTTGAAAAGTTACTAGCAACTTGAGTCAATTGACCGCACTTGATCGTGGATTACTTTAATTGTAATATAGTGGGGGGCAAAATAATCCAATACGGAGATTAAATTGCCATATTCCATTTTTCTAGACAACGTAATATTACGAAAATTGAACTATATATTAACAGTAGTATGAAAAGATTAATAATATATCTGAAACCCATAGAAAAAATATGTAGGAACATGTACAATAAATACGCGAGTAAAAGTTTACAACGCATTTCAAGATATACATACATTAATACTTCGTTGTAAAGCCGCTATTATTAATTATGGCTTCGAGACCTTTAGAGTAGTTCATTATCAGCCTTTCGCAAGTTTCGGATGGAATCTTATTTCATTCTTCAATGCAAATTTCTTTGAGTTCAGTGATGTCATTGAGATATTTAATTCTGAATTTTCAATTTCAATTCCCTCCACAAGTTTTCGATCGGATTCATTGTCCGGGGATGGACTTGGCCATCTTAAAATGTTTATCTTCGTCATCCTCAATCATTTTTTGGTTTCGTTTGCAGTATGCTTTGGATCGTTGCTTTGTTGGAAGGTCCATCCACGTTTCTATTTTAGCAAACGAGCTGAAGGGAGAAGTTGCTCTTTCAATATTTCACGATATTTCCTGCCGGTTCCTTCAATGATGTGAAGTTTACCTACCCCTATTGAGCTGAAACATCCCCACACCATGATTGAGCCACCTTCAAACTTAACAGTGAGTATGGTGCACTTAGGTTAATACTCTTTGTTTTGTTGCCTCCCAACATGCTCTGGGCTGTTTCTCCCAAATAGTTCCTTTCATCTGATCACAGTACTGAGTTCCATAACGCTGCTGGCTTGTTTAAATTTTCGTTGTCATACTTCAGCCTGGCCTTGACGTGACGTTTCTGGAAAAGAGGTGACCTACGCGGGGTGCGGGAGCGAAGACCTTCACGGCGTAGTGCCATGCTGATCATGTGTTTGCTGGCTTTGATTCCAGGTGCCTTGAGATCATCCTTCAATTCTTCACGAGTAGTTTGAAGCTTCTGCACAACTGTTCGGACCAATTTTCGAGCAGTACGGTCGATAATCTTCTGTGGACGGCTAGTTCGAGGCTTGCTGTGAGTCGCATTCTGGCATTCCCAATTACGTGTTATGGTTTCAACCGAGGCTATAGGAAAACATATCATGGTGCTCCACAATACGTTCGCAAAGGTATTCGCTGATGTCCTTATTCTTGCATGCTTACGACCTTTCAGAACGAGAGCTGTTGTACCCATGACTCGTTATTGGAGATGAATGCTGACGAAAGTTCAGTTGGCAAATAGTAGAATGTATCACAATATTCTGGAATAAACCTATAACAATTTTAATATATAATGTCGAGAATAAAGTCTGGTATTGTCAACTTTTGCTCACATATTTATTATACATGTTCCTATTGATTTTTTTTATTAAATATTTGTGGATTTTAGATATATCATCACCCTTTTTATACTACTGTTTTTATATAGAAAAATTTTCGTAATTTTAAGCGGCTAAAAAATGTATAACTTGTCGATTTAATCAACGTGATGTATTATTTTGCTCCCCAATGTCTGTTGCCCTCATGTGCGCTGCTGATGAGTCATCAGACAATATTTCTCATTTCGGTGCCTTTGGCTTCGTTGCGACGAAGACAAACTTTCTCGTCCTGTGATGACCGATTCAGGTTGAGGATGCTCATTTATCCTCATTTCTTACAATTGATGAGTAGCAGCATTTGCTGAGACCAAGTGTTTTAATGCTGATATTTGACTCGCTCTTCTGCTAGCCAGCGCAAACATAAAATTCCAACTCCTACATTGAACATTGGCTTGCCTCCGTGTGCTCCCTATTATGGTTACGTATTAAATTACAGTTAATCCTTGCATTATACGCATCATTTTATTTCAACCAATACCTACAAGGATAAAAATTAATTCAAGTTATTGATAAACACAATCAAGCACTGTAGTAGTTGAATTACTCAAATAAATTTTTATTCGCGTAATTTGAGGTGAACGTAAGTTGAGGTTCACGACCGAGCTAAACATCGAGAACGTCGATTCACAGGTGTTTTCATATTTATTTCCTAAGAATTTAAGGGAAATGAGATAAACTCCAAACAAAATTCTCGAATGAGTTCTATTCCATAGGACAAATTCATAAAGGTTTGGAATTTTAAGCTGCGTTGAAATTGTACGTCATTTGGCTCTATTTACTTCATGCATTGATGTTCTTCAAATGAATTACTTCCCCCAGGAGATACGCGTCACGGTTTGATGCTTTTCAGCGCGAGAGACAGATTTCAGAATCACGTCTTTCACAGAATTCTAAAAATTATTTTTAGATCAAGCGTAATCATTTATTGGATTCTCTAATTAATCGCTTTGCACCCGCCCGATTTTCTTAGCGTTGATACATTTCCACTGAAATTTACACCTCTTTCTTCACTTTCCAATTAGCCATAAATGATAACTTTGCATTCAATAATTCATCAGTGTTATAAAATCTCTCGTTGGATTTCAGAACATTTCATCTTCAAAAGTGAAAACCTGTCGTCGATAATCGAAGCGAATTTATCTTTCAAGTTTGGTCTAGTCAGATGTAGAAGATGTCCTCTTGGTTCCCTTCATCTCGCGTGATGGGGCTGTGGTTTTGTGTGTGTTTACTAAACTTTATTATGAGCGTTACCTTGTGTCGTATATAAAATCTGTCTCCAATATGTGGCGTTAACACTAGTGTTTTTTAAAGGACGGCCAATTAATTTTGAAGACGGAGAGCAGGTATGCATGCACACGTTCAGAATTGTTATTCGTATATTTTTCACTATGTATAATTTTCACCATTTTAGGTTAATTTTCTTCTTTTCGGAATTAGCATTTTTGAGCCTCAACGCGCGACTGTTTGATTTAATGTTACCATTAAAGGTTGCGTATTGGTTATTCGAATCAATAAAATAACATTCACTTAGCACTGCTTCCTGAAATTCCAACACTGAGTTACTAGTTTCATCACATCGTTTTGGCCTGCATATCATTACGGCAAGGTTTTCATTTTTATATACCTACGTGAAAACCTTTTTTAGGTCGCATATCATCAGTAAACTGCCTTACAGTTACCATAAACGATTTGCGTATATCACGGCATAATCTACAAACCCTTGCGGGGGATATTCGGTAGGCAACATTAATCCCGCTACGACGCAAGCGCTTGTAAGCGCACTAGCTTGTTGAGGGCTTATCGTCGCTCGCTCTGCGAATGGTGAGCATATTTCTGGCGCTGGTGCATTTCCGGCCTTGCTATGGTGTAGCCAAGATACCTGCCCCAGATAACCTCACCTGCCGACGGCTCGACGATGAGGTTGCAGTCATCGCGCTCCGCGCACGGCAAATGAAGCGACCGCGTGGAATATTCATGCAGGCGAGTCTTTCGTTGATTGTTGTGTCGGCCCCTAATTTGTCCCTGATTTGCATCGCGCAAATTTCCATTCAACGTCAAAAAGGTGCGCCTCAATTTGCATCGTCAAAGGCAAAGCTTGATGCAACATTTGCCTGAACTCACACGCTCCTCCTAACTGAAAAATGAAATGTTCCTGTTGGTCAAATAAGTTTCTATACTTCATGTGAAGCTATTTGAGTTTAGCACTGCTTGCATCACTTAGCTAAAACAGAGGAAACGGTAGCCTCAAATATAGCTTTAATTAAACTTTGAGGTTCGAATCAACCTGTCGTGTTCCATGCCAGAATAAAAGTTGTGTCCCATTTTTTAGAGCAGGGATGCCCGTAGACATGTTGCGCTGAGTTTTCCCATTTCTAGCTAACGATAAGCATTGGTTTAAGGCTGAGCTAAATTTTATCACGGCGCTTTAGGAGGATTGTCGATGAGGTTTTGTTAAGGCTTGAGTTGAATTCTGCCGCCCTGAGAGGCATGAGCGAGGCTTAGAACGGTCCCACAAGCCTGAAACCAATAAAAAGTTCTACCATAAATAAGCCAGATCGATGAATTCTGTATAAGTTGCGAAACCGGCGGTAGTAAAATTCTTTGCTTCCGCAGAACTGCTGCCAGCGGTCGTGTAAAATATAACTTTACGGGCAGGTGGGAACAGCGCGCTGGTGTACAGCTCGCCTGCTGTGCGGGCTCTATGAAGATGTTGAATTCATGATGCTTTTTTGCCTTAAAAAGGAACAGAGAAATTGACGCTCCTACATTAGTAAAAAGACAGCGAAAAATATGTTTACTGATAAAGTTAGAATGAAATTAATGTATTTTTGGCCAGCAATATGTAATGTTTTTTGATCATGTGCATGACGGAGCTTGCCATCAAGCTTTAAATCGCAGTTAGCAGTCATTTATTTATTAGAGAACAAAATCCAGTAGTGTTCTTTCCTCTTTTTTGAAATTTGCAAGCTCTCCAACATTTTCATACACTTGGTTCCCTTTAAAAAACCTTAGAGACATCGGAAGATTGTGGAAGGCTACGCAAAAGCAATGTCTATGAGCTGACGATCGCGGAGGCTCGATGAGTTGTGTCTGCAAATAAAACGAAGGTCGAGGCTACAGAGCTGAAGGCGATGAGTGCGACGGTGCGTGTGCCGTGCACTGGGTGACGCTTGCAGGTTTTGCGAAGCTCGAGCGCTGTGGGATGCTTGTATCTGCGAGCCAAGCTACTCGCCAGTGAATGATGTGTACATAGATTTAAAAGTGGCCATGGTCTGATGTATGAGAAGTGTATCCACCCACGTAAATATATCGAGTTAGCGTTGTGAGATTTCCTCTGATCTTCAGCAGCAAAAACACTTCAATATAGCCGTACAAAAAGCCCTGATTGTGGTACACTGGCATGCTGAACGGAAAATATCGATTTTACCTGAACATTCACGCCGAAATAATTGGTACCCTTGTATAATTCTTGAATGAAGCATGAAATATTCAATAGACTATTTTCCTACTTTGTATTTGCATTAAGAGCTTCGAAGGTACTCTAGAAGGGAATGCGAGTTGAAAATTTCCCAAAAAATTGTATATAAAAAATGATGAAATAGCATATATATATTAGCCATAATTTTTCGTACTCATCTCTCACAAGGAAACAAACTAATTTAACAGTGCTATTGGAGTAACATGTAAATTTAATTCAATAATGCTTGTATTCAAGTTTATTCTAGAACTTTCTACCACGCTCACGTAAAGTTAGTTTCCGGAAAATTCCCCACTTGAACTTAAGTCGCAGAGAGCTCAGCGGGAGCCGTGGGGGAGAAGAAGGATCTCACCGTTGCGTCAAGAGTGAAAATTGTAGATGCTTACTAGAGTGGGAGTGGCTACAAATCAATTTCGATCCAAATTGATGCTCTTGTATCAACAGTTCAAAGTATTCTACAGAATCATAAAGTGCTCCCCATCATTCAGAAGCCTTCTGGACGAGAAAGAAAAGCGATACTTTCAGCTCGACCGACAAGACAAGAAATGCGAAAGTTAACAAAGACCCGAGAATCACAGGGAAAGTGTTTCAACTACTGAACATGGTGTCGGAAGTCGCATGTTTTGAGGATTTTTTCGGTCAATGGTACCAAAATCTATGTGAGGATTGAATGAACCATGAAATAAGATCATTATTTCAGAATTTTCAGTGTAAATTCGAAAAAGTTTACTCGAAAAGTCCATGAGGAAAATCAACTCGGGATATCTGTACAGTAACCGGTATGAATATCAAAACGATATAGAGAACAATGGAACGCTGAAAACAAGGAGGAGATCCTGATTCTTCTCGTCGAAATTGAGACAAGCCTAACATTCGGGATAACAGAGACAGACGCTCTTTGTAGAGATTGGTGAAAAATAGTGTAAGGTAGCGAGTTTGTGGAGGTCCAAAAACAGTTTCTCAGTGCACTGTGAATCGAGAGCTGAAGGAAATGAATTTAAGTGTACCGAGAAGTCAAATGTGTCAGCAGTAAGTCGGGAAAACCATTTACTATCAGCTCGAGAATACCGAAATTGGACTGTTGAGGATTGAATGCATGTAATATGGTCCAACGAATCCTGATTCACCCACTTTCAGAAAGATGAGCGGATTAGGGTATCAAAATAACTTCATGAGGCAATGGATCTGTTTTATATCTTATTGTCAACTTTTTTTCTTATTGTAAATCAGGGGCATATGGCGTGGTTACCACAATCTCCTGATTCGAAACCCATTGAAAATTTATGGGATGAGCTTGAAAGGAACCTCTGCGACACATCGCCCACTCCTTCAACATTGACTGCTTTGGGGGACAGGTTATTTAAACTATGGTCAAAAATAGAGCTGCAGAGGTTCCAGAATCTTATCAAATCATTGTCAGGTTGACCGAAAGCTGCAATTTGAGTTGAAGGTGATCCAAGCTTTTACCTATCAATTTCTGAATGCCACGATTTTTTTAGCCACTCAATGTATATGCAGTCAAAACAGATCTTTATTAGTTGATAAACACTTGTAGATTGGTGCCATGTACTGCTTCACTGAAACGAATAAACTGTGAAGAAAATAATGCAAAATATTTAAAGTAGGTAAAAGAACAGTGCGCTATGGTCACTTAGTGTATCACATTTCAAAAAGTGAATGCTGAAAATTTTGGTATTAACCATAATTTGGTGAAAACAGCTGATATAAAGAGTTCACTGATGTTTTTACACAAAAACTTTAAATTGCAAAAAAATGAGTGATTAAGGCATGTGTACTCAAAGATTTGTTTTTTCAATGGATTGGACTGCAAAATCTTCCGAACAAAAACATGAAGAACAAAAAGCGGAAATATAAATTTGTGCTACGTAAAACTAGATCCTTGTAACCTCTCAACAATCTTTATTTTCTTTGTCAACTTGACGGCGTCACTGGCGACACTAGAGCACGTTTTTCCTAAGTACCTAAGCTCTTGAAATCATAAAAGGCGAAACTATCATGCAAACTTCCGAGACTTTCCATTAGCATTGGCGAGGAAAGTTTTATCAAAGTTACCCGCTAAAAATGCCATGAAAAACGGGAGCTGGATGCCTAAAAGCTGCGACCGAAACTTCTGTGTAGCCAATATTTAGGCACTTAGCGGCACCGCCTTCTTCTTATCGGGCTCCTCCGGGGCCGGGGCAGCTTCCGTGCTGACCTATGGCGTTGGAAAACACGCCTCTAAAGTCACAAGAACTCGCGCTAACGGCGAAAACATTTGCGGTGGAAGAGTCACTCTTAAGAGCGTTTTCGGCACTCGATCGAATGAAACTTACAAGGGGAATGAGAGGCGAATGCTCGCGTTCTCAGCACATTTTACTTGGGGCTTCAAAGATCATCCCAGAGGAACAGAAGCCAGAAAAGTAGAGGTACTCAAGATCGTTACAAGAAAGTTTAATTTTTAGTTGCAAAACTAATGAACGGAAAAGATATAGGAAATTACGCATACTCCTTAACCGTAAAGCGCTTAATTTTTGTACTTTTTTCTTCGGAAAACGATTCAAGTATAAGAGCATAAACTTTTACTAAACTGACGCACTGACACCTGCGTATTGAAGGCGGTAAAATGGAACAATCGCGAGGAGTGAAGGCTCGCAGAATGACTGATGTTGAAAATCTATCAATAGTGTTGAGGTTTGTTGAACAAAGAAATGCTGGAAAAAAATAGTTCAGTTGTTTCCACGTCCTAGAATCTGCAATTTATACCTAAAATTGTTTGAGAAAAATGTATATGCGCTTGAGTATGCCACTTTCAATGATATTTCCCTACATTTATAAACGAGGTGATAGCTGTAAAAAATTTAATTTCAAAAATCGGAAAGAGAGCGTTAAATTGAAAAATAGTAATAATCTGTAGGCCTATTATTTGATCGCATCGCAGTGCGAGCGAGGTAAATTTATTCGCTGTAGAAGGTCGCACATTTGCATTTGATCGTAATTATTGGTGCACAAACACTGAGTCTCGCACAACTGTTTTCCTGCAGACTAAAGTGTGCTCATGCATGTTTTAGTAGCAAAATTCATGAGCACATTTTTTTCGACTAGTGAATTTTGAACTTTTTAAATTCCGAGCAATTCTTTTAAGAGGATGGAGATTATTACAAGCAAGAAGTACCTACCTATCTGCCATCAGGTATCATGCACTTCATGATTTTTACCCGTGAAGGTACACTGTATCTCGTTGTGCTGAAAGTATCTCTCGTAAGAACGCAAAGCAAGTATGTTGTGTTTTGCTAACATGTTTGTTGGGAGCGTCTGCGCGTCATATTTGTATGAAATTCCATTTGACGTTTCTGTTGGAGGCAGAGTCGTGTAAAAAATAGATTATTCGGTTTCCTGCCGGCAACGAGATTTAGGGTACAGGGCGGTGGAACTTCCCGGTTTATTTATGTGAAATTAGTTTTTTCCCTTTGTTACATGTCCTAGATGGGGAGAATTTGTTTCCGCGTCTTGAGGAAGACGAGTCCGCGTATTGTATAGTCAACTGAGGAAATACTCCGGGTGATAGTAAACAAGTAAACACTGAAGCAGATAGAAATGCATCTCCATGTTTACAGTACACTACATTTTTCTGTGAATTCCACAAAAATTCTTTCACTCTGTGCAAAACAGTTTTTGCGATATTTTTGATTGTTGGAGAGAGAGTAAACATACCATATTGTACACCGACTGTCATGTCAACGAATTCGACGATGTGCCGGCATAATTAAAACTTTATTCCCTCAGAAATGTCAATAACATTCGCTGTGCATCTGCTGAAAGAACGGTTTATTTGCAGTGAGCTGGCTACCCTTAACCGCTAGAATTGTTTACTCATATCCTACCATCATTACAACCACCTCCATTAGTTTGACACTGACTCCGTGTTGTCACCATCAGAATAAGTTTAAATTTTATCACCTAACATGAGGTCTTAAATAAAAGTCACATTTTTTATTCAAAAAATTTCGGAACTTTGAAAAATTGGGTAGAAAAACGAAGAACTTATGTTCTGTTACTCATGCTTAAAGTTAAATCAATTTATGCTAAAATTACGTTACTCTAGATTCCATCATAAAGCGATGGAAAAGTGTCGCATCCGCACGTGAAAATCAGGTTGAGATAACTGAAGACTTTAGCTGCGAGTTTGAACATGTATACTTTAAAATCTTTGTTCAAAAATGAAAATTTGCCCCTTTGTCTTGAGATAAAAAACTTTTTCTGTAAATATTCCGTGATACTTGTGTAGAATTTACATGTCACTCAATGTAGATGAAAATAAAAACGTATTTTCACGTCAGTTTAGCCATGACTTTTCATGGCCAGAGCTCGGCTGAGTGAAAAAGGAACTTTTCCTTGGAATAACATAGTTCGCTTTTAGTTTGAGCCGCACCGGATGCAAAACATCAGCTACACGAAAAACACCCTGAGTGCAGGTATGTTGTAAAAGAGATCCAGTGCTGGATGCGAAAATTTTTTCATTGAAGTTTAGCAGTAAAGGCCATAGTTGGCTTCTTGAGCTTGATGGCTTCAGACTGGAGGATGATGTGAGACTTCTTTGAAGCGAATCAAAAGAACCTGTTGTGATAAAACTCCTCTTTTAAGTGTCAAAATATCTTTGCGGCAAATATTTATATCAAAGAAAGAGGCGAGTCTTCCAGGCTTGCATCCTGAGTTGTGAACTGCTTTGAACAGCGGGTCATGAAGGCCGAGAAGCCAGGTGTTGAAACGGGTAGCGACTGAAGGTTTTCTTTGTCGTCGCTCGCAGATAAATTCTTTCGGTGGGTCTTAGGAATGCAGTGTATTGTGAACCGAGCTGCTTTATTAAATCCAATCGTGGTTCGGAAAGTTAGAATTGAATCAAAATACAGCAAAAAGAAGGAACAATAATTCATATCAAGTTGTATCCCCATCTGTGGGAAATTTGTCAAACGCGGTCTGGAGGGTTTTGTAGTTCGTGAGATTTTTGTGAATGAACTGAAAGAAAGAGATGGAGACCAGGATTGCTTGGTGTTACCAAGTTCAGAAACGACTTTATCTTCCAAGTTAGGCTGTGCCGCTGAAAAGCTTTCCTTGCTCTGCAGAAAAGTTGGACAGTTGGCGGTGCGGAAGCAGTTTTTGGGGAGGTGTCAAATGCTTCTTCTAAGCGCCCGGGATAAAAAGAGGTGGTAAAATACCGCTGTCTTGCAATGGCTTTGATCAACCGAAAGCACTTAGTATCCTTTATGATTCATAAAAAAGTAGTAGACCTCACAAAGTTTATGGATGAGTTACTACAACATTCAGCCAGAGTTGTTGGAGAGAGACAAATTCAGGATTCAAATTAACACACGCCCTTCTCAAGCTACGTAAAAGGTAGGACAAGGTTTCGTACAATTCAGATTTCTCTTCTGGTACATCTCGTACATTGCGCTCGATTTTGAGATATAATTCCTTGCGGCCATTCTTGTTGGCTGTTTTCTATCATGTTGAAATTTCATTTTCCCCAATCCCATTAAATAGGTGATGGGTCAGAAGCAACTGTACGAAGTTTAATCCTTCGTGCATTTGTCCTTAGAACTAAGAATTTAATTTTACTTTTTACCCTTGAAGAGGCTTCTTACTCTTATCCTTTCATTTCCATTGTTAGTTACTGTTAAGCTACCGTACTCGCGCCGGCAAAAAAAATTAATATAACAGGTTTGCAGAACTGTGACACCAACCAAGCAACCAACAAACTGCACGGTATTGTGCTAGAGAAATATTGCAATTAATTTGACGTATAATTATTGTGTGATTGTTATATTTTTACCAGTTTAACTTACGCTGATTTATTCGATTGCCTCTCTTCGTGAAAGATTTGATTAAGCTTGTGAAGAGATTCTGCTGATTCAGTTTTTGTGAAATATTTCACGCGAAACTTTTAACTTAAATCGGAAGATGATGAATGAGTGAGTAACTGACAATTTATTTTTTCTTTCCAGGTTTTTATTCTAGCTTGATTTTCGAATCTTTGACCAATTATATCATTTAAAATCAATTCACAATTATTTAACCAGTTGTGGTGGCACTCTTTTACCAACTTCTATCTTCTTTTCTGAATAGACTTGTGATTCCCTTGCAGCGTGCGCAAATCACCATTTCGTCTCGTTTAAGGCAATTGAGTTATTACTTTAATATTTAGCTTCTGTGACAAAGAACAGTCATTATCTTGGCACGT
The DNA here is from genome assembly GCA_030386875.1 of Morinoia aosen. NCBI lineage: Eukaryota > Metazoa > Arthropoda > Malacostraca > Amphipoda > Talitridae > Morinoia > Morinoia aosen. The sequence continues at coordinate 39,087,530 of CM059572.1, forward strand.
ATGCGGATTAATTACGAACCATGCTGATTGTTTGATCGATGCAAACAACCAAAACTGAGCTGATGTCAGGAACTAACAAATCAACGAAATCAAGGGCTTCTTATTCTTCAATTGACATCCTGCCTCTAGTTTGTTGATGATTGAAATTAATGCAATCTCGATCGTTCATTTCAACACACTTATTACACAATGAAGTCTCTAAAACCAAAATTTAGGCTGCATATTTTTGAGCCACATAAAATTTAATTGTATTATTCATGCGATAAGTACAAAATGAAGGCAATAAAATAATTCATTCACGGGTCTTCAAAAGAAATTTCAGTTCCCGTCTTTCGAAGCATGCATTATATCAAGTCCCAAGGGTCACAATCCAGGCAATTGAAACCTCCACATGTCACGCGAGCTCTCCAGCAGTTGCAGATTAAATCAAAAGACTACCGTTATTACGGAGGTGAAAATAAGCAGCACTTTCTAAATGAGCCATTGAGATCATTAAAGCCTCAATCTAGCTTCTATTTTTGGCGTGCCAACAATGCTTTCCTCTCAGCACTCGTCGCTCTTAAATCAGGAACTCCTATTCAAAAGCACGGCCCAAATACGCCATAAATATATGAGGCGATGAGTTTTTTACGTTCTTTTTGCGAGAGCTCATAAGTCGAAGGAAGCAATACAGGCTTAGAGACCGGGGCCATCAGCTACAAAGCCTGCGAGTTTCATTGGGAGCCACAGGAGCGGTAAATCTCCAGTTTCGGGCTTTATATTTACCAGCCCCGCCGGACTTCCGACCATGCTGGATCTGGGCTGGATTGGCAGGACTTTGTTGTGACGCGGCGCTATGATGATGAATGAACTTCTGACTATGCTGGGCCGCGGCTGGATGCACAACACTAGAGATGATCCATAAGTAGGAGATGTAAATTGTCCCGTGAGTATGCTGGAGCTGTACTGAATGAGGAATCTTTTTGTATGATCCAGCCTTGAAGTACTCAAACGATTTTATTAACGCTTGGAACCTTAGTTGGGAAAACAGACTTGGCTGAATATTGACGAAGTACGGATGGCTAGCGTGAATATACACTGACTCTGCTAGACTTCGTGTCTCAGGACTGAATGCCCATTTCACCAATATGATACACTGATGAATTATGCTTTCCCACTCGTTCAGTATTGTGAAATTAGAGTAGAAATCACAAACCTTATGGATACTTAAAGCGTTGTATTGCAAGAAAACATCAGTTTGCTAATCGGAGATTTTATGCGGTTGATTTTATGCAAGACACTAATCATGTTTAACGAATGGGGTGAATTTATTGATTTTTCATGACTAAGAGAACTTGTGAGCTCCCCATCATCGAAGTCATTAACACAAGGTAAACCGGAGAAAGTAGAGGCGTTAAAATTCCAGTATGAGAGATGATGATTGTCAATTATGTGAATATATCGAATAGAGAATTATCCGGTGCGTTGTACCTTGTTTTTATAAATTTTCAAATGGAGCACTTACAACGCCACAACAAATATCGTCGTGGCAATAGATACTTTGTAACCACATCTCCCAAAATGCAGTAAGCGCGCAACAGTAAAAATAATATTTTTTGACGCATCCCCATGAGAAGCTCTCACAACGCAACAATATATTCTTAGGACTCGCATTACCATTAGTTCTAAAGTATTTTTGAGACAGTTCTTAGGTTATTATACGTTTTAAAAGCTGCGTGAAATATTTAGTTTAATTATTTTTAGAAACAAGTCATTTATAACGAAAATCCACTGAGTCTTCCATAAGATGACGTCTCGGTTCTTCAATCCAAAATCTGGCAAGGGGCTTCGACTCAATGCAGTAGATCCCGGTGAACTCACTCTGACCTTTTTTGTAATTATTCTTTACTGCTTGTGAGATGTGTGTTAAAGGTCATTATTGTTCAGCGCCGGCAATTTCCATGTTTACGTTGCAATAAAGCGAACCGGATACTAGGCCTCGGGGACATAACTTGTAGAAATGATCACAACGATCGGTCCTCGGGCGGTATAATATTCACATAAGCGGAATTCCTTTTTTATAAGAAAATAATTCGATGCTTGAAGCCTCGTGTTCGCATTTGGCAGGATGAAACGATAGCTATAATTTGGACGATGATTGGTTTTATGCGCCCGTTCAAGGGACCAGGCGGATTTGGGGACCGCAGCCTGAGATGAAACTCTTCTTCTTAATGGCGTGGAAGAAATATCTTCCTGTGCTTCATTGTATGGAAAATATAGGACGACCAACGTTGGTGAGCTCACTATCTTCTCCGTGATGAGGGGAGCCAATGGCTGGGGTCGCTAGTCGCTGCGAATTCTTCGGAAATTATAACGCTGAATTGTGTACGGTAATTCTCATGAAATAAGAAAGTAAAGTGAGTGAAAATTTGTTGAAATAACGCTGAATGCGGGGTGATTCTCATGAAATAAGTATGTGATGAGGGTGAGTGAGAATTCATTTGAAATAATAACGGTAAAAGCAGGCCAACTTTTGCAGAATTAGTAAGGTACTTGCGAGCGACATCTGATTAAATCATCATGCTGGATGCGACCAAACTCTTCCGAAATTACGATGCACTCATATATGAGGGTGAAACGCGTACGTCAGCCCTTTCTTTGCCGCTTTAATTCCTATTATTTTTTTCTTACCAGTCGTTAATTTCCTCAAATGGAAGATTTTCTCTCGAACAGTTCTTTTGAGAAATTTAATTATCAGTGCTTGATCAAGCAGATTTTATCTTTTATTGATTAAATAAGCTATTGTCCAAAATAATATAATATTCTACGTATATTATGAAGAATAATTTTTCTGTCGGGAGCTGCCTCGTGGATTTTCTATTTTTATTTATCAGTTCCATTTTTCACATGGCTTGACACAGACCCAACTGACGAACGCAGTCTATTCTCTGGTTGTCCGAAATCGCGAACGTCAGATTATTTGTACGGATAAAATTTGATACTAGTTTTTCAAAACTTGCATCAAGAACCATATTAGTTCCTTAACTGAAACTCATTTTTGTCCTCGTAAACTGAAGTTAAGATAATATTTAACTCTAGGATCACCTCCATTTTACTTCACCTCCAAGTATAAATACCAACAAGCTTAGAATTTAAGTGTTGCTACTTTTTCCGTGCGCTATTTTCTTGTCACCAAAGATTTATGAAGAGCTTCTGCTCTGCAGCAGGCCGGGCGCGCATTCCCGCCGGGACATCAAACAAAACGATATGAACCGTGACAATCCCTTCCTGGCTCCGCGTAAGCCACACGGCCTGGCCTGCTTTCCCGGGCAGCACAGACTCCAATCTCGCAGGATTTCTACCCCGCCTATCCCTCTCTCTCCACCTCCAAGCAGCTACAGCACCACCTCCAAGCAGCTACAGAAATGTTAGGTTAAATTAATTTAGGTTAGGTTAAGTTAATTTAAGTTAGGTTAAGAGGTTAGGTTAAGTTAGGGTGGGTTGGGTTAGGTTAGGCCAAGTTCAGTTAGTTTAAGGTTAACTTAAAAAAGTTTAAAATGCCTGTTTTTGCGTGCCGAGATGGAGGGTCGAATAGCCAAACACCAGCGGTCGTTGTAAAAACTTATTATAATGATTTAATACAGGTATACTTTGGTATTCCGCTGTAGCATCCACTTACTAAGTACTTGTAGTGTTTATAATGCAGTGATTAATAATAACTGTATAACGAACAGATAAGTTAATAAATCTCAGAATTACTACATAGTTACATAATTGGCGCGAATGGCAACTTCATGTAGCAACACGGAGGTGGAGGGAGAGGGCTGGGCGGGGTAGAAATCCTACGAGGTTGGAGTCTGTGCTCCCGGGCAGAGTCTTGAGTCGCTGCTGTGTGTTGCTGGAGTCTTAGTCGGCGCTGTGTTGCTGGAGTCTTAAGCCCATATGAGACGGTGGGATCGAGTGTGAACATTTGCGCGTAACATCGCTAGCTCCTCCCATTTCCTCTCTTTCTGTCGCAACTCTGCTCTCTGTGGCCGTGTTCGAACTTACACGAGTGTGGAAATTCGTGATCGCTCTGTGCACGATACGGCGAACATGCACGCCGACGCTGTCTTAGTAGCTAGCATGGAGCTAGGATATATGGAGGGAGCATAGCCGTCTGTGAAGAGAACCAGTTTTTGAGATTTCTCCTATGCCTGTGGTAACCAATAGCCGTCTCGCAAGTGTGACGTCAGCACGGAAGCCAGTTACCTCCTGACTACGTTGGGATGCGCACACGCTCGCTGAATGCTCTTCCAGCTGTTGAGTTAATCGCCAATCATTAATTTCGGATTCTAAGACTCCGAAAGATAATAAATTGTGTTTTCTCACTTGAGGACACTTAATAATATCAAAATTACTAGCAAAGATACATTTAGAGTTGAAAACTATAAGATTACACGCCCTTTAATATAACAAATTAGAGAGCGACTTGCACGCGCACCTCATCCTTCGATTTGTGGAGCGGTACTAAACTTGCTTTGGAAAATGGGAGGGCTAATCGTAAAGGAGGTGAGGAGGCGAGAAGGAGCCAACTTCAGCCAAGCGTCTGTGGTTGGCTCACGTGTGGGGCCTTGCCAATGCCCCAGTCTCCCAACTTTTGCTGCTAATTTGAACCCGATTGGAATCGGCTATGCTCCCTCCAGTATATCCTAGCTCCATGGTAGCTAGCCAGGCTTCGTATGAGAAGGATGTCTGCGATAAGTTGTTCTCTCCCTTCACCTCCGCCGCTGGCTGACTGGTGCGGGCGGTCGACCATATTATTTATAGAAATTCTCAGAACACACCCATGTTTATGTAGAGAGATAAGAAGCGAGTATAGAGATAGATCTCTACGAAAAATAGCACTAAACAACATCTTTAAAGAAATGAAGCCAGAGATTGAATTAACTCCAGAGTAAATAAATAAATACACTTCAGTCGCAGTTCAGGCAGGAAAACAAAACTAAAAAGATTCCCAGAAATCAGGTACAGGAACTGATGAAATGGTATTCCCAAATTGCGATTCCCATTTCCAATAGTATTCCCATTCTTAGACGAAGGTGACATTCATTGCGCCTCGTCTTCGTCATTGTATGAAATACTTCATTCTCAGCCCAATGTAGGTAACAAGTTAGTTCTTCCACATGTATTATTACTTCTCTTGTTTCCTGCATAAAAATTACTATTATGATTTTTTTTCGGAAGTTCGAAATCGCAGTTACATTATGCAGAAGTAAAAAATGACGGAAACAAGCATGTATACGCTATTTGTACTTTTTCAGGAGAGTAAGTGTTCTAGTGTAAATTTATACTGTACCGCTATGTACAAATTTTCAATTCGTTTCTCTAATACTCATATTTATTATTGTTCAAAATACAGTCAGTACAGTGTTAAAGTTTGTATGTCAGCCTGATGACTAAACCAAGCATTAAATTATCGAACTAAGTATATAAAATGTGGTGATAGTCATTTCTTCACTTACATCAGAGCTATTTTAATGTACGATGCAGTATTATTAAAGATGGTACCTGCTCTTAAAATTAGAGTTACCTGTACCAATGCACATGCTGCAATTGTGTGTACAAGTGCCTCAGTATTACCAGTATTGGATGTTTTTCATATTTACGACAATCAATCTGCATTCCACCGTGCAAAAAAAACCTTCAATTGCAATCAAGCGTAGTTGCTTGCATTCACGGGCGCCACGCATTCCACACTAGTTGTTAATCATATATATATGACGCAGATAATGAGCCATATTAATTTCATAATTCTTTTCTAAATGGTATACATATTTTGCTGGTATCAGAACCCCTAAAATAATATTAATGCATTTAATTAACCATGTTTTAATTTTGAATTTCTGTGAATTAACCGTCGAAAATGAACATGACTTGAAAGACATGTATTGGTGAATAAAATAATGAAAACAAATCCAGCTTCTGATTTCCGTGCGCTACTGCGCGCCGTGTCTGTGGCAGGCCAACACCGTCTCGTGTAATAACATTGCAGTGTGTTGGTGACGGCGGCCGCCATGACTTCGGAGAAGAGAGCGCATCTCTCGCACCCATGAGTGCCACTTCTTGCCACCGTCTCATACGGGCTTTAGTCACTGCTGTGTGTTGCCGGAGTCTTAGTCGGTGCTGTGTGTTACTGGAGTCTTAGTCACTGCTGTGTGTTGCCGGAGTCTTAGTCGGTGCTGTGTTGCTGGAGTCTTAGTCACTGCTGTGTGTTGCTGGAGTCTGGGTCGCTGCTGTGTGTTGTCGGAGTCTTAAGGGCCGTTTATACACTGGTATACATTTTGCTGCAGGCTCACGTGTAGACGCCTCGTGTGGAGCTTCATAAGAGTCATGTGCGTTTAGACTAGACACCAATGGAGCGAGCCATGGAGCGCGCGCTGTTCAACAGGGCTGCCACTCTAGATATTATATAGCTAGATCTAGATGTTTTTGCTGAAGCCTAGATGTAAAATTTCGAACCTAGATATTAGCTATATAATCTATGTGGTTTTTTCAGCGTGCTAGAAATTTTCTAGCTTTAATTACAATTAAGCTATGTATATGATAGATTACTGTAAATTCGAATTAGGAAGTCACCATAATGGTTGGTTACTACTTCATTCTTATTATATTTGTTAATTTACTTAAGCAAATTGTCTGAATAGTGAAGCAACCATATTCTGATCATGTTATGTTCACATTATGAACGACATCAAGACGGCTATTTCACGGTTCATAAGCTAAAGCACGCTATCTCCAATTGCAAAACTAGTGATGATATAAAAAATCATGGAATAAAATGCACATACATTATCAAGAATGTATTGTGGGCTCATTTTGACGAAAGACTGACCAATGATATTGGTAACAATGAGTTCTGTTTATTGTTGGATGGAAGCAATGATATTTCTATCATGAAACTACTTTGTGTATCAGTTATATACTAAAGTGAAGCATCTAATAAACTAAAATCAACTTACTTAGTAATTTCAAAATTATTAAAAGTGATGAAGATAGCGGTGTGAAAACCTTCAAACAATTGTTGATAAGTAGGAATCTGAGCACTGATAATTGCAATGCAATAGAGACTGAACTTTCTACTCGCAACACGTGTGAAATTGAAGAATATTTGGATACCAAGCTTTATTAGGGTAAATATCAGGATACTAGATAATTTATATAAAGATAAATTGCCTAATATAAAGCAATTTATGATATAAATATTCTTATATGCTATTGTTCAACTAATTTATTATAGTAGATAATTAATTTATTTCTAGATATATTTTTGGATGTTTTATTTTTAAATCTAGATGTTTCTAGATATTTTTTGAGGTCACACTAGATTTTTTTGGTCAAACAAAAGTGGCAGACATGCAGCACAAAACCAGTCAGTGTGGCCTGCTGCTATGAAATATGGATTGCTGTAGACGAGCTTGTGTGAACATTGTTGCTGCATCGCATCGTAAGCTACGTAATCTCTTTTTTATTTGCATGAGCGAAATGTTACTATTTTCGTTCATTTTCGTAAAAATATAATGGAAAGCCGCCTCCTTATATTCGCAGCTTTTAGTCTGCCAAAGGCATTGATGGGCTTAGTACATTTCAATTAAAAGCAGTGTAGTTTTTCGCGGCAGTGTTGAGTCAGCCATAACGGATGAGCGAGAGGCGCTACCTCACTTAATGACTACCAACTGTACACTGACCGGTCTAAAGCTGCGCCGCCCACACGTGCAGCGCTGCACGAATTCAATCAGATCGAATAGGAAATTTCAGACACACACACACAAATATGAACCTCTGTGGTGAGCCTCGTCTACACGAGTCGCGCCTCAAGGCCGAAATGTTCCCTAGTGTAAACACCCCTTTAGTCGGTGCTGTGTGTTGCCGGAGTCTTAGTCGGTGCTGTGTGTTGCTGGAGTCTGGGTCACTGCTGTGTGTTGCTGGAGTCTGGGTCACTGCTGTGTGTTGCTGGAGTCAGTCGCTGTTGTATGTTGCTGGAGTCTTAGTCGGTGCTATGTGTTGCTGGAGTCTGGGTCACTGCTGTGTGTTGCCGGGGTCTTAGTCGGTGCTGTGTGTTGCTGGAGTCTGGGTCACTGCTGTGTGTTGCTGGAGTCTTAGTCGCTGCTGTGTGTTGCTGGAGTCTTAGTCGCTGCTGTGTGTTGCTGGAGTCTTAGTCACTGCTGTGTGTTGCCGGAGTCTTAGTCGGTGCTGTGTGTTACTGGAGTCTTAGTCACTGCTGTGTGTTGCTGGAGTCTTAGTCGCTGCTGTGTGTTGCTGGAGTCTTAGTCGCTGCTGTGTGTTGCTGGAGTCTTAGTCACTGTTGTGTGTTACTGGAGTCTTAGTCGCTGCTGTGTGTTGCTGGAGTCTTAGTCGCTGCTGTGTGTTGCTGGAGTCTTATTCGCTGCTGTGTGTTGCTGGAGTCTTAGTCGCTGCTGTGTGTTGCTGGAGTCTTAGTCGCTGCTGTGTGTTGCTGGAGTCTTAGTCGCTGCTGTGTGTTGCTGGAGTCTTAGTCGCTGCTGTGTGTTGCCGGATTCCTAGTTTGAGTCACTGGCGTTGTGAGACATAACTGATGAATGAACAGGACACTTGCGAAATAGCAGTCGAGCTCTCGCGTCAGAATCAGAAGTCCAGTATGTTGGTGTGCACTCATGCAGTTGTCGCTCAATTGGAGTCAGTGGCAAAAATCGTACATTTTTTTCATGTTTCTTTACCAAACGAGTGCCTTGAATTCTGACTACAGAAGGTTAGCTTAATTCTCGTTATGCTTTCAAAGTGTGCTAAGCTGTTGCTTAGAATTTGAAACGAGTGTAGCTGTTGCTTAGAACTCGGAAAAATGCTCAGCTGTTGTTCAGAACTCGAAACGTACTTAGCTGCTGCTTAGAACTTGAAACATGCTTAGCTACTGCTTAGAACTAGAAACATGCTTAGCAGCTGCTTAGAACTCGAAACATGCTTAGCAGCTGCTTAGAACTCGATAAATGCTTAGCTGCTGCTTTGAACTCGATAAATGCTTAGCTGCTGCTTAGAACTCGAAACTAGAATTCAGTACATGCGTAGCTGCTGCTCATAATTCAAATCTTGCTTAGCTGCTGCTTAACATTCGGAACGGGAGTTGCGCAAAATTATGAAAGACGAAGAAAATTCAAAGAGTTCTGCTGAATTCTATTTAGAAATAATGGCTGCCTCTACTCCTTCATCCACTTACATTCTATTCAGCGTACACTTCTATTCCTAAATGAGAACAAATTATACAAAGTTATAGATTGCATGAATTTGATGAGATATAAACATTGAATGAATATTCGAATTAGGTAATATTGGCATCAATGATTGAATGTGGAATTTGGAAGCGAATTATTGTATGGTTCTCACTCAGGGGACCAGAATCTTACAGTTTTTTCATTGATTCAGACTCCAGAATACTCCACGCTTACCCATTCTGGGTCATCAATGTGACGGTCCAAGTCTCTCCCCCACGCACTCAGCTGGCTCCTCCAGACAGGCAGCCAGCTGAATAGGTGTTGTTGCTCACAAGCGCCCAACGCTGCACACACACACACACACCAAGTGCAGCCCACACGAAGCGCAACAACACAGTTCCCAGTAGAGCGCGCAGACCTTGACCTAAGTTAGTGTTACCGTTCCTGCGCCTTCAGACGTAACCTAATTGTGCTCGTACGCGGTCCCACTGCTCCGATCAGCGTCTTTAGACGTAACCTAATTGTGCTCGTACGCGGTCCCACTGCTCCGATCAGCGTCTTCAGACGTAACCTAATTGTGCGCGTACACGGTCCCACTGCTCCGATCAGTGTGAATGGGTCTGGGTAAAAAATGAATCTCACGCTCACACTTGCTACGTACTGTCAGCTGTGGTCATGCGTCATTTTAAAGTTCAACGTGCTGCAGATGCTAAGGAATGACTTCCGTGAATATATGAATTTGTAATTTTATAATTTAATTTTCAATTTTTTTTACAGTGACGATTACAATTTTGCACAGAAGTGGTTTCTCCTGTTCAGTGCAGCACACGCCCGTTATCCCTTGGAAAGCTTAGAAGCAGCCGCTGGAACAAAACGTGGGACACAATTCTTGTCTCGAGACAAATAAATTGAAATAGTTTAAGGAAAAATGTGTTGTGCGAGGGACACGATATATAGTCAACCTCAATGGTTGAATATTCTAATGAATTTCCTTCGAACAATAATTATTTATGAACTGTGAAATCTCAATTTGTAATCGAATGGCAAAGCAGAGCAAATTTTATGATACCCGTGCATTTAGAAGCGTAATTGATTGGTGTCACAACGAAAGAACAGGGCTCTTAAAATTCTTCTTAGAAACTGATAGTATTCAGGGAAATTGATACAAAATACTATTTACGAAGTACATAATGATACAATAACACTTTTGCAACTTTGCAATCACTTTTTCCGTATGAAAAATCATCAAAATGATGTGTGAAAATGAAAAGAGCTAAAAAATGTTATTCAAATGATAGTGTACGTTGTTTCCAACTAAAACAAAGCGAAGAGGAGCTGAAACCAAACATCGTAGAGGCGCTGTCTGGTGTTCAGAAAACTTGGTAGGAACACGCGCGCTGTCGCTCTCGACAGCGCGCCGTTGTCCCATCAATAAGATATCAGTGCCTGCCTCAGCTATTCGCTGACGCTCGCTGAGAGCGCGGCGCACCTCAATTCCGGGACTTATCATAGTTAATGAGTTCGCTTCCGTGTCACTCAATGCTTAGCTGGCCTTTGTCAGGTTGGTCTTTTTTTCTGGCCAAGCGTTTAAAACTTTTTTTTTCAAAAAGCATGCGGTCTAATTTGAGGTTTTTGACCAAAAAAAGTCAATCTGGCAGCCCTGAAGAAACTGAACTACAGTTGTCATTTTTCCTTGTCCAAATAACTAAGTGCTAACAAATCTCATACCTAGCCATGCGTTAACTCTCCAACTCCGGTGGCTTAAGCTGAAATTTATAATTCCACTCTTATTAAAAGTCATTTCAACATTTGACTTCCATATAAACGTAAAATGAAGTATAAAGTGTCATCATTCGACATTAGTTGAGTTTGAATTACAATGCAGTTTGAAACCAAAGATGTGTTTCATGCTTGATGAAAATCCCCTCAGTGACCACGAGTGGGTCAACGAGCAATCGCCGTGATAAAGCGCGATGCTCAACAAACACGCACATCGCCTCATGCTACCAACTCGTGCCACGGCTGGAAGAAAGAAAAGCAAAGAACAACGTTTGTCCCTTTGAGGATGTCGGTCAGGGATATTTTATTTAGACTCTAAGAAATATTCTCATCAGAATATCTCCAGCGGAGAAAACGAAGACCATTTTGTGTTCTGAATTTACGAATAAAAGCAGAAGTATGAGACAACAAACATAGCGTCCCTGAAATCAACCAATTAGCTCCATCAAACATTTAAATTGTGAATTTAAGATTCTATCGTGCATATTTGATCGAAATTTAGCTGACACTGAAGCTGCGTTTCAAGTTTGTTCGTTAAGAAAATATTATAAATTTAATATTCAGCGGACCAAACTTGTGCCTCAACTCTATTGAAAATTAAATCCTTTGAGAAATTTGACTCGACAGCTCCTCATTTTCGACGTCAGAAGATCTGGGGCTTGTGTGCCGTGCCTGAGTGAGGCGCTTATCTGCTCGGGACCGTCCCACATCATCACGCTTGCCTGAGGAGTTTTCCAGCTAATTTTAATTGATCTTTTGTGAGCACACAAGTGCGCCATGAAACAGTTGTTAGTTGAATTCTATTTTGGTGGCTCTTACATGGGTTCATGGGCAGAAAATTTCGAAACGGGCGAGTAATTTTGAGAATTTGTTACGTGAAAGGGATGGCGAGGGAAGAAGATTATTTTTACTTGAATTGAATCTCCACTCAGCGCTTTCGGCTGGCGCTGTAAAATTTTGGAATTCGTGAGATAGAAATGAGAGCTCGCCGGACGAATAAGGGACAGCATCTTGTCCTTGCAGAAGTTAAATGATGTAATGTATGGAACAATCCTGCACCGGTGTGTAATTAATCACTAAACATAAATATGAAATTTGTGAAGTCAATGCTAAATATTTCATTCCGACATAAATCTTCACGTTTAACTAAAAAAAATTTACATTCAGTCTGCCGTAGCGATTTTTCGTGATAGACCTGCTCGTGCGTGCATTTCGAGATTGATCAGAAGAGCGACATTTAGAAGTTATGGTGAAGACCGTGATAATTCAAGTCTACTCGATTGCAAAGCTCTACCCGTCTTTATGATCATTACGTGAATTTTTCATGGTTGCTATTGATAATTTCATCTTTGGAACCTCGCATGTCATTTGAAAGCTGAGACAAAAGAGTTATCAAGTTCAAAACATTCATTTACTTTGATAAATTTGCGAGCCAATTATAAACACTCAGTTGCCTAAGTGTGCTTCGCTGCTGCAAACGCACAAGCCTCGGTAGCGTGATGCCTAGCAGTGAAATTATTTTGTTATGAAGATTTTTTATGGAGCATTTCATTGCATGAAAGGGCAAAGATCCGTTTTTTAATGTGAATTTTTAAAAATTTTGTTCTATACTCAATAATCTAAACTCACAAAAAATTCTGAGCTGAATCTGTAAGAATTTCTCATTAAAACGACGCCTCGACTGAAGTTGGTGTTCGGAGTATATCATGAAATTCGAGTCGTCAACCAACAAGCGTTCAAGTACAGAAATCTGCACCAAGAACACAACCCCAGGAAGAGAACAAGAGTGTCAGCGAAATGAATCGCTTGAAGCAATACAAAAATATGCATTTCTACTGTTGTTGTACTTTTAATCGCTTCGGGCTGTTTCTGGGAAAGCTGCAATCATTGTTTCTCTTTGAAATATATATATTTTTATTTTGCACTTAATTCCAGCGTATCACAGAAAATATTTTTGCGCTCCTACCTCGAGCAAAATAGTCTGCTCCTGTTTACTCACATAATAAGAATCCTAATTAATGACGCTCGCTGGAGCATTTCAGAACGTAAAGAGAGGAAATACTTTCTTTGTAAAATAGCGCTGTTACTCGTGTCTGATGGCAAGTATTTTTACTTGACTTATTAGTTCTAGTCAATAATTTGATTGGATCTTGCCTTGCTTTTCACGCTCGCTTGACTTTCATGGATTAATTTGCCGCAACCATTTACGAACTATTTAAATATGATGAAACATATACTGATCGAAAACCAGTTTTTTCTTATTAATCGAGTCACAAATTAATTCTTAGATCTTATTATAAGCAAGATACCACGTTTGATGCTATGATTCACGAGTTTAGGAACCTCGCTGCAATTATGGCTGAATAAATCACTTGTATTCAGTGTTAATAAAAACACCTCCGAGTATAAAACTCAGCCATTAAATTTAAAAGCTTAAAATGTGTTTTACAATCGAAAATTTGAAGTAATGCACTAAGCAAGCTTGAGCTTAGCGTGCGCTCGGTACGATGGGTATGTGTTCAGTATTCAATGGAAATTTTGTTGTATCAGCGGCAGCGTCATTGAACGTACAAATTTTGACTTCGTCTCCAGCAGAGCGAAGCTTTCTTCTGCTCAGTATTCTTCTGTCAGCAGCAGCAGTTCACTGTCTGCAGCCATTCTCGCGTATTAGCGTTTCTGATAACTTTTTAATTATGTAAAAGACCATAGAAGAAATATTTTTATATTTAGAAGACACCAAAATTTTGTCGCTTGTCGTCCCGAGCTAAAGGTTAAGTAGGCCTTCCTTCCTGCCTCTTTCCTTTTTGTTGAAGTAGAATATATTTTTTGTTTCGTTACAAATCATCTTCTTTCGGTTCACTGCAGTTCTGTTTTTCAGCACCTACTGCTTTCTTCTTCAGCTTTCATCTTGTTTTATCAACTTCTTTCTCAGCTCACTGTTTCTACGTTTGTACCTTGTGCTAAGATTCCGCGTTCCCTTGACTGCACATTGAATGGTGCTTTTCTTCTTCTCTTTGGAACGCCTTTGTTGCGATTAGGGATACTTAAGCTAACATCTAACTTAATCTAATCTGTCGCTTGCCACGTTAACTTCGTAATTATTTTGATCAAATCTGATGAAAGTATTCTCATTCTTTTCTCAAAACAATTTCTCCACATTCTCGGAATGTTCATCAGTTTCATTTGAGTAATCCCGTTTTGGTACTAATGACATTCCCTAGTTTGTATTTGAGTGATGCTCATGTCATGTAATGATTCTCGATAAATTTAGGTAGAAATTTTTTTTGGAATTATGAATTTAAATTTTTTTCTTTGGCATCTGAACGTCAGAAATAATGTTTCTTATTTCGATACCTAGAGAAAATGCTTTAAGCGTTAAAAAATATTTCAGAGTTATCAAAGAATTACGATATTACCAGATAATGATAAATATTATTGGAATACTCTACAATGAAAAACCTTAGGAGCTAAAGCTAATCGTCCCACACACACACACACACACACACACACACACACACACAAACACACACACACACACACACACACACACAGTCATGTTGCCTTTCTCTCGTCACAGAGAATAGATGAAAGCATCTTGCGATGTAACTTCATCTCAATGGCGATCCGTCAGGCAGCGATGCAATATCGCTCCTCTGCAATTGATAAAAAAAACCTTCTCGTGACGCTTTTCATTAAGGCCAATCCACTGTCAGTAACTAATGAATTTTTGGCATATTCCGTGATGTGGAATAAACTTCATCTTTGTAATGAATAACTCGTTCAATGTCGAGGCGGATAAATCTGAGTTTTTTAATACATTCTGATTCATTTTAAGGCCTCTGATGCGAGTTTTTATTCTAATTATAAAAAATGTGAGTGTGTAATGTATCAAATGCCCAACACGACTTCAAATAATTATACTGATGCATTAATTATTAAATAGGTAGTCTTGAACAAGGCATAAGCGTAACAACAAATCGCAGGAATAAGGTTATGAATTTGGAAAATCTGTACGCTGAATTGCTATTCAAAAACATTAATTAAACTAGAATACTTGTACGATAAACTGCCTGACTAGGGCGGGAGCCGTCCGTGGAGTTTTACTTGTGAAAATAGATCAAACAGGTTCGTTATCAAGGGAAACTGTTATGCTAGCTGGAGCATTGAAGTCGTTCAGGAGACCAGAGAGCGCACAAAAGCGTTCATTAGAGCGTGTGGTATCTGTGATTGTTATCTGCGTCTGTAAATGCAGCGTTTGAATATGGTGGTAAAACTGAGGAAATAGTTGCGTGCTTCCGTTCTCCCTAGTACGCAATTTATCGTTAAATTAGATGTCTAAAGTTGGACTTTGTTGTTTTGACAGTAATTCAAGGAAGGAGGCAAATATCAAGTACACACTCAATGTAACGCGAATTTACTAGTTATGAATAGCTACGACGGAAATGACTGTTTGCTTCGCTCTTAGCGGAAGAGATGGAAATAAAAGAAAAAATTAAATTGCTCAAAGATGAGCCGAGAATAACATCTTAACTTATAAATAAATTAAATATGACAAAAATTAGAACTGCACTTTCTAAAACAGGTTGAAAATCAGAGTGGCTATAATCAGTTCTTTTTGTGTTAGAAAATAGAAACTTCCTCCGAAAATGATGTACTCGAGGAAAGTCCGTAAAGTCTTATTCTGCTGGAGAATACTTCGAATGGTTGTTTTGTACCTGTTAGGAAACTGCAATCAGTTTAGCAGAATAAAATTCGGAAAACGACTCGTTCGGAGCTCCTCAGATGCGCGTTTGGGTTGAACACACTCACGCATTTAAAGAACGAGGATCAATTGGAAGACCCCAGTTCTCCAGAAATTCATCTTCAACGAGCGTTCTTTTTTCATATGTTTGAGAGGATTTGTGGTGAGCAAAGCTGTGTGTGTTCTGTGTTCAAGGTGCTCTGTGAGGGTGTGGCCAATGGATTTGCGTTCTTTTGTTTGCAGTTTGAATTTGTTCTTAAAACAGACATCAGGTTATTCAATTTGAGTAAACTCCTCAGGGGATACTGCTCATGTGACTACAGAAATTGGCGCTCCTTAGAGGAAAATATGAGGACCTGGACTGCAAAGTAAGTTAGTTTTCTTATTGTTCAAAAAATATTTTATTTTGTTGCGAACCGTCTTTTCTCAGTTTAAAGAAAGTCTTTCTCCGCACGTATTACTTTCTCCTTCCACTTTTATTTTCTTTCATAAACTATTTTCGATCTTACAGTCTTCTTAACATTTCTTTCTTCTTCATCTCTTGGTACACCATTGATGCAGTTAAGAAGGCTTAAAGTAACTCATAATCCTAACTTTTTTGAGGTATATACATTTCGTTGTCACTTCTTTTTCTGTATTTGTAGGAGAATTGCGAGCAAATTCCTGAAATGTAGTACTTTAATCATGTAAGTCTGGGAGATAGGCACTCAGAAACGGAATTCAAAGCGTTTGGTCCTCGCTTAAAAATATTCTTTATTGGCTTCGACTTGGACTGCTTGGTCGTCGTTGAAAAGAAATCATCCTATCTACCCTAATTGCTTTTGAACATCACAAATATACCACTTCAAGAAAATGTATCTTGCCCTAAAAAAGGATCTAGCCTAGGTTCAGTGTTCGAATGATCATACTTTGAATTTAGTGGAAAAATTCCAGCATTTTTTCGTCAGACAAACCCGTTTCTATCTCAAATCCCTTATCGCATTCCGAAATAGAGCTGGATTTATGCCTCCGTGACTCTGGTTAAGAAAAAATCTTCATAAAAGAGTAATAGACTCTTCCTCCTGACACTTCGAAGTACGCTCCGTGAATTTGGCAGCCGGTCTCTGTTTTTCCGACAGCATTTGTTGCAAGGCTCTCGGTCCGAGTAACGAGGTGGCTCTGCGGCGCACAGTAATACCATTTGGTAACGACTCGAGCGCTACGTGCGCCGGCATATTCTTGCGCGCTGCCAATAAGTACGGGCGTATAAAAAAAAGGCTGCGCCGCTGTCGGCCAAATGCAGAAGCCTGGCGGACAAATAAAAGAGCCGAGTAACATGGCGACGAGAGCAGATAAAACCCGTCGCACTGAAGGAGTCAAAAACAGCCGTCGAGCTGGCCGTTTTCGTCCAACTTTTGCGATTCACACGTGCGTGCGTGAAGAAGAAACATGAATGTGGCCTTTCACAAGTGGCTTGCAGCATGCCGTGCGCCGAAAAATTTCCATTACACACGGGCGGCCAAATCGCTGCAGACAACACTCGAGGGTAAAAAGTGGTTCAAAAATAAAGAAAACTTCGGAGAACATCATGACCTGTCGAGTTAGGCTCTTGAAAAACGTCAGCGGAAAAGAGTGGCGGAGACATCACGCTCTGGGGATTCAGCGTAGCAGCGACGAAGCAACGGTGACCCCATCGGCAGACCTGAATGCTAATCAGGTAGCTGGAGTTGGGATTACAGTCCACTTCGAAACTTAGTGAAGCGTAAGAGCGAGTCCTTTGTTTTGAGAGGCCAGAAAAGATCCTAGATGCTGCAACTGAATATCAATTACTCTTATTCAGGGTCCAATATCTGTCAAATTGGTCTAAAATTTGCTACCATCTTTGAATAAGTGTGTGTGAATAGTTTACTTTGAAAGTGAAACTAGAGAATAACAAAGAGTCCTGGATATGAGATATGTTACACGTTATTCGATAAAATTCAATTTTATGGATATCTTTGCTTGCAGATATAGGTGCACTAAACACAAATACCTGGTCAGAGACTTTAGAACTGAAAAATAGGATTTTAAAGTTTGTATATCAATTTTGTGACTCTTTTCATATATATGCATCCTTGCCCCTAAATATCCTCTTCTAATTTCATTTTAGAGTCTCGAAACATTTCCGAACCGATTTAACATGATGGTGGATTTACCATTCACCGTACGTGATTAAATGCACGTGTTGTGCGTAGCTAATGTATTCTGCAGTATTTCATCGTCACTCAGGTTTCATAAAGGGTAAAATAGCAAAGAAAGAGTTTGAGCGTTAACAAAAAGCCAAATGATTGTCAGTTTTTGTCGATAAGTCGACAGGATGTCGATTAATCGACTTGGAAGTCCACAGAATTTGGCTTTTCAATTTCGATCCCAGGTAGGTCAGATATGACTTGGTGCTGGTCGGATGTAAGGTGATTCTCAGGTACACTTGAATATGTTGTGAGAACTTTTTAAATAAAACGAGTTGCTTTATTTATACTATTATGAACATTTGTTTTGTTATTTTCTACAATACTGTGTAGAATTTGAAATATCTACAATCTACGATACACTACAATGAAAGCGCAGAACAGAATTAATATCTAGAAATATCTCGCCACTTAAGGCTAAGAAATTCCTGTAACTCTATAAGTGACATACATGCTAAGCCACTCTCACTGGTGTTCGTGAAAATACTTTAGTATGTTTGTCTTTTTATCAGTTAATGTGCAAATATTCTCTGACACATTTTGTACCGATCGACATGGGAAAAATTTGTTCTCACATTTGTGAGGGCAACTGCTTAACATGCAACCTCACCCAAAGTGTTACAGTTATTTGAGGGACCGTTTCCATTGTAAAGATGTTTTCGCACAGAAAAGAGAAGTGTCCATTGAGTAAGGACTAAGGAAAACGTGGAATATTTTCACAAAGTGTGTACACTGGATGCCCAACCCGTAGGTATTGTAAGTTGTGAAGCATGCAGAAAAAATGCAAAAAAAGAGATAGTGAAGAAATCTGAATACTCGAGGAAGAAATGTGGCCTCGGAAAATAGAATTCGCGAAGGCCTATCCGAATCTGAAGTTACCTTGATTAAAACCTCACCTCTGGAAGTGGCATCCCCCACAGCATAGGATGGACTAGCCTAACTAACCTAAACCTAAAGCCTATCATACGCTCCCAGAGGGGCGTTCAATCCTGCCGAAAAACAAAGTATTACCGTGGAATATCATGAGGTTAATTCAAAAGTAGACGCAATAGAATTGAGCTCCGATTCTCAGCCTTCATGAGATACCTGTTCTCGGGTTTTATCTCATGCGTCCTTACCACTGATTCTCAAGAATAAAGTTAAAAAAATGTCTTTTTCGCTACAGCCATGCTGGGCTCGTGATTTTTTTTTCTTTTTCTTTATTTTTCTTTCGTCGTTGATAATGCGAGGTCATTTTAAGTGAAATTCGAACGGGGTCTGCCGAATGAAGCCCGTACGCGGAGTTGGTCGAACGTACAATAAACTATTGTTCACTAATTTGTTCTAAAAGTTCGCTAATATTGGGTGGACCAGTGGCTTGGCTACACTTTTCTTTAAAAAAAAGAGACGAGGTGAAACTGAAATTTTTGCTCTTTCTCCCCGAGTTTCCGAGATGTCCAACTTTGACGTCGCAACCACATTTTTGACGCATAAAAATCTTATCGCTACTGCATGGTTTTATTTTGCCCATTGCATTGCTCAAGCGTTGCTCTCAACATTATAACTAAGCAGTTAACAAATTAGATTATAATTTAGTTCAACTCACTCCAACTGCAACGAACAATTTTTTCTAAGGAAGGAAACCACATTAACAACTCAAGGTCGCATTATGTTCAAGGATCCTCCAGAGATGGTGACAGTGCCAGATATCACCACACTCCCAGTGTGTGAGATGACACTTTTATGTACATGAAGTGAACTTAGTTTCCATCACTTCATTGGTTATTTCATATTAATATTTTCTAATTATTGTACCTCATGAACCATTCAACCTCATTTTAATCATTGAACCATGATTGTCTCACAAGCGACAACAAAAACAATAACTTGATTTGTTGTGGGCATTCAGTAACCTATGTATACTGTATACTTAAACAACTTGTAACAGACTTGTTTCCCGGGCGGTGGGAGGGTTTAAAACCTCGTCACTTTATTACTTTGGCCTATGTTCGATGTTTATATGATGATCATACGCTTAATTTACAAAATAATTTAGTATGATTGAATTTTAAAGTTTATTGAATGCTTTTCCAATTTTTAAACTTTACGAAACAGCCGAAGTTCACGAAAACACGAATGACTTTTTTACTCTGAAATTATTTACTAAAACTGCACTGTAGAAGTGTGATGCAACCGCTCTTCCGTTCATTTCGCCCCTATCGCTTGTGTAGTTAACATCTTTAGTGTGCAATACTGTTGCCTAATCTCGTGCATACATATTCTTATTGTACAAACTTTATCTTGTCATTTATAAAATTTTTTTGCTGTGATTTCAACTTTCATACAGAGTCTCGCATAGCTAAAGTATTAGATTTGCATTTTCCCAATGTTACTGAAATACTTTTCTGCATATTTTCAGCCTGATGATGATGTTTGTACATCGAAACGTTGCGTTCCATAGACTTCAGAGGTAATACATTTAACGATTGACAGTCTTGCAATAAAACATGTTGAGTGAATTTCTCCGTAATTTAACACGTGTTAAGCTTCAAATGTTTATTTAATGCTATAAAAACAGACGTTGGATGTGTTTACGTTCACTTTGATTATTAACTATCACGTTTGCTTGATTTTGTTATGTCTGAGAATAATATGCATAACTTGAGAATATTTTTGATATCACTCTCTTTTCGATACTAACATAAATCAAAACACAAGATATGATGGTACACACATTTCAAACGAACGACTTTACTAAACGAACGCGCATCTTTCGTATCATGTGTTATTTAAATAAATACCAGAGATCATGCATAGAAATGTTCTTTCATAAATAATTTCTCAAGAAAGCTAAATTATAATTTGGCTGAGTCGCAATTACGGCAGCACCGTTAGATAATTCCCTTGCTGTATTTGCATTAGTTTCAGTCAAGTTAAGGAAAATACGCGCGTTTTTTCCTGCACTGGAGAATTATAGGCTTAATATTAAGCAAGCACGAAGATTAAAGCAGCCAGTAATGGATATATTGGCCAACAGGGAAATTATCTCCAGCCAATCGACTTCCAGACCAAAAATGGGTCCACTCTTCTCCTTGCGTTCATCAGCGATGCTTGTGCATGCGCCTGAAACTCCTTATATTACATATATGCTTATCTCACTTGTGAGGAGTTTGTTCCAGCAGCAGCTGGGCTCTATTTCATTGAATCGCATTATAGCGCGTCTAAGTATGGTTCGTTTCTTAGCTTTACTTGACGCAGGCACTGGAAAGTCTCCCATGACATTTCTGCTGATCATTTAGTCCTGTTGCGTGTCTTGAGTAAGATGCTTTCGCTTAAAAAATGTGCAACCTCATATTCAAAAGTATTTCAATCTGACTCATAACGAGTTATAGTTAGGCGTGTGTTACCGCATCTAAGGTGAAGTGATAAATATAATTGAATACACACATATCAGCGTTTTTTTGAGAAGGTTGTAATATTTAATTAAGCATAATTATGTGTAGTTTGTAGTATTAACTTAAATTTAATTTTGTGTAGGTCGTAGCTTGTAATTAAGTATTTAATTTAATTTAATTGTTGGGTTTCAAGAGGTGCTTGCGCCTCCAAGTTCGACGATCATTTGTGAGTGGCACAAAGAAGCGCAGTTTTATTGGCGTAGCCATTCACTAGCGGACTTCCAACGACTCACTCTCGAGAGTAGACTGCCAGCACCAGAGCGCGTCTGATAGTTATACAACCTCCTTAAAGATTCAACTTGGCACGCACGGCCTCTCCATCGTACAACATCGTAGCGTGATATTAATTTTAGTGGCCTAAGCTTCACCGCCAGCTTCTGCTGCATATCCATCTCACATTTTTATTTATAAATAGTGCTGGTTAGCACGGTTCTTGGAAAAGCTTTCTATGTTGCTTGATCAAATTAACTCCTGATATACGGAGTCCAAACTTTGTCAGAAGCAAGAACTGTGACATTCATCTGCGTTGTGCACTCCGTAGCAGATCAACATCGTGTATTTAGTGACGATGAATTTTTATGGCCGTGTGAAGCGATAATGAAATTAAATAAAGTTCTTTGTTTGCAGACGGCAAGCACCACATGCTGTCGACGGGCGAGCTGCGCGTGCTGGATGTCGCTCCTGTTGACGGCAACTCGCGCTACCGGTGTCGTTTCCTGGACACCTTGTCCGGCAACTCTCACTTCTCTGTCAACTCTGCCAGGCTCATAGTAACAGGTAAGTTCTTCACCTTTTCGCTCGACCGTTTTTTATGTGTCAATTATAACATGTCTTAAAAAGAATATTCATAGTTAATTGGAATTGTGTTCACGTTAGAGTTCAAGAAAATAGTTGACTGTGTCCGCTGGAGAGCGCTTTTTATTATTCTTTCGGTGAACTTTGTTGTGTACTACGCACGCCATGATTTCTCTGAGGCAGTTAACAAGGTAGGCATCACATGTCAATTCTGCCTAGCATATCGTCTCGAGCTAAGTTTTCGTTTTTATCCACCGCTTGGGAGGGTCATTTCAGATTGCACATTGTTTTTTATTCTTTCAACACATACCACTGAACACAGAGAAATCTTGAAAAAAATACACTTTTTTTGTGATTGCAAGTTGTACCGGGCTGGTACATTCACTTCAAATTTCTTTTTTAGGTGAGGATAATCATCTTTATGAGTTACCTTCACAAGGTGCCCAACGGCCTGTTCCAGCCTGCATAGAATGGCACGACTCTCATTAAAGACTCGGATCTGGCACTACTCACTCCTCTATTCTAGCTGCATGGCATTTCAAAATTTGCGAATGATCTCGTTGTAGTCGGACTCCCTCTTGCCCTATGCAAATGATGTCATAAAACTTCCACCTCTCTTTTGTGCGAGAAACTCCCACTCGTGCGCCAGCGCTGCTAGACTGGTCATTGACTTGCTATTCAAGGAAGGCTTTCAGCGCTGCTAAACCCATGAGCGCTGGACATTCAACTCAATCATTTTTGAGCAGCTTATCGAGCTCGCTAATTACTTAGGGACTCCATCAGCCGCCGCCTGCCTCGGCTGCTCTCACTGCTGCTTCTGACATACGAACATCCTCGCTAACAAGATCAAAGCTCAGATCTTTTCTGCATTGTATGTGCAACGTGTAGAGTTGAAGGTGCTTTGCAGGCTCCTGTGTTGCACTGAATTCGAGGTTAGCAATATCAGGGTGTACTGTATGGAGTTAGAGAGGGAGTTCACAACCCAAGTTGGCAAGCTTAGATCGATCGGGTGTTGGCTTACTTGTATTGCTTTTTAAATTGAAGGGTGAATATTAGAGTGCTTTGGTACTCTTATTTATCGCAGTTCCTCACGTTACAGTTGCAGAGGTTTGGATTGTATTAACGGCATTCAGTACGCGCTACTATTTAAAAATTTCACGAGTGGTTCTTTCACAGGATTTAAATTGTATTAATTTCCTTCTCATTATCTTTCCAATAATATGCCGTATTTTTCACCAAATTCAATTTCACATGTTCAAGTACACGAAAATTTAAATTCACCTTTTAAAGCCCAAATCAAGTCTTATATCTGTAGTACTTCCTGCTTATCGATACGTCCTACGTCATCTACTAACAGTCCCTTCCTCACATTTACAGTACATCTAACGCTCTAACAGTGAATTGGCTTGCGTAAATACCGGGCGAGTATTTATAGATTATGCAGAGATTTAGTATAGAATGGAAATAGCGTTCAACTGAATTGCTGGTGGTAGGAAGGGCGCCTGCTGCCGTGTGCATCGGAGGGCTGTTCAGTAGACGCAGGGGTCGAGCGTCTCTGCTCTTATACTGATAAAGATAACGAAAATAAAATATCGTAAAAATAACGGATTACAATCTGTTTCCTGCCTAGTGCAATTTTTTGGTCCTATTTCAAGGATTGATGATAATTCCAAAAGTATAAGCAATGAGAGTGGGAGAGTGTTTTGTTCATAATTTTAGCGAGTTGACGTATGCCAGACGTTAACGCGCGGCTGAAGCACAATTTAACACTTGTGTCATACGTAATACGAAATATATAGCCTGCAACATTTGAGCTCACAAAGGACTTGAGGTTTGTTTCAGATTTGTTAGTTGCCTGGATCTACCAGAGAGCTACTTATGTTGGTTGAAATTATTTAACAGATGTTCCCTATAGGTTAGTTGTCATTATTTGGAAGGTTTTTATCTACGTTGATTTAGAAGGTTTTTATCAACGTTGATTGAGAAGGTTTTTATCAACGTTGATTTAGAAGGCTTTTATCAACGTTATCTATGATATGTTTTAAAAGTTACTACAAAATTTACGCTCATTGTTCGCCTTTTCCCTAAAGATCCCTTCTATACAAGTTTTTTGCTCTCTATTACTTCGTTTCTGTCCGCTTTAGTTCTCCTGCGATTTCCTCTTCAGATGATACATCTTTTTCACACGCCTTTTAAAAGTCAAATTTGATAGAAAATGACGCAATCTTTTGACGGGAAATGACATCGCGCGTTTGTTGACATCAGTCGATTTCGTCATCAAAACTAACCTCGTTTGTAGACAATCGCTTCTGCTGCTCGAACCTTCACTCAAAGTGAAATCTCTCCTGTAAATACATATCTCATCTCGCTCAGACGGACGCTGTGTGTTGACAGAGGGCAGCCAGGGGAGGGCGAGCGACCGAATGCTCTGCCGTAATTGCGATGTGATCGACAATTTTCTGGCTCTCACACGGCTCAAGCTGAGCACTGCTGGCGATCTCGTGCGTTGGTGGCGCTAATGAGTGATGTTCTGTTATCATGAAAGGAACATGCGTTGTCCTCTTTTGCTCTGTTATAATCCGTCATTGAAATTACTGTTATTGATAATCCTGATTGATGATAGGCGTTCGACAATCTATGATTCAAAGAACAATGGATGATGAACCAGTTACACATGTGTTCAGGCATCCGTTCCTCATGTGATCTAAAGGTACTTGCAGTCATAAACTGGGATTGTTTTGATGAAAAAGCGGTTACATTAAAATCCCCGAACCGCAGAATTTCAAATTTCACGCCGAATTGAGTCGCAAATTATAACTTGCATGAACTTCATTTCTGTGTGATGTTTTTAATCGATTTTCAGGGCAGCAGAGTGACTCCTGTGCTTCGGATAAGCGCTTTAGAAGTTAATTGCAATCGAAATTTTGATAGGAGAGTAGGAAACTCATTACCTGGCCTGATCATCTTCATTTCAGCTCGGAATGTGCATGGAGACTCGACGATAAAAATAATTTATGCTATTGGAACTACTGAGCGAAGAGTATTTGTATTTCTGAATTTTGGCTTCTATTTTCCTCTACAATCACATGTAATTTAATATATGACACTGTAACAACTACATACGTCGGAATGATTTCGAATTCCTTCAAATTTATTCGCTAAATTAATGATGCAGTTTTTGTTCACAGTTTATTTTGTTGCTTTTGGTAACTCGTGTTCAGAACGTGATGCAGGAGTGACTTACGACTTCTCAAAGTCAGTGCAGCGTTGAAGCGCGCTTCGATTTAAACCGCTCTTGCGCTCATTACAGTCACATCTAGCGCTCATTACAGTCACATCTAACTAACGTTTTCGGATGATCAAAGCGGGCGAAAATTGACTAGCTCGTCAAATATTCTCCTGATTCTGAAAATATCATCATAATTAAAATTGTGCGCATGTATATTTGATCACTGCAATGATGAGAAACCGGACACGTCCGGCTCCACAAATTCGTTTAGATCAGTTGTACGATGATAGAGCGCAATACGGCCATAACATTCGATATTGCTAATCGTGATAAACTCAGAGCGTGAGGCTTGGAACTCAATTTTATCATCCGATATCAACAGAAACGATCTACTTCGCATTGATATCAGACATGCTTCTTTATTAAATGTGAATCCTACATCTGTTGTTCTGTAAATAAACTCATCATATAGAATGGGAGAACGCATTTTTTTCTGAACTCACTTCTTAGCCGAACGCAATATCACGAGTTCTATCTTTCAGTCCTCACTCGCGGTCGGCAAGTTATCCAACAAATATTAACAGAAACAGACAAATAGAAGAATAAAATCTAGTTTAGCGCGCAACGAGAGCTTAAAGATGTGGCGCGGGCGAGGCTCGCAGCAACGGACGCTCAGGCGTGTGGAATTCATGCAGGATTGCGTCCCTGATCGTGTCGGAGCGCAGGCTTTGGCGGATTAGTGGTGGTGGTGGTGGTGGTGTGGTGGATGGTGTTGTGGTGGTGTTGTGGTGGTGTTGGTGTAGTGCTGGTGGCAAGGGTGATACTCGGTTGGTGCTCTGCTGGTGGAGTAGCAGCACTGGTCGTGCTTACCTTGTATATTTGCTACAAGCTCCTACCAAAAATATTGTCCCCGCTGTCATAAAAATATCGTTTCAACTGGCCGGATATCGTTCGAAGGAATACTGGCAAGAAAACTCTACTCAACAGTGCCGGTCGATCCTCGTTACCTGCGCATTCACGGTTTGATCGGAACTTAAATGCAAACGGAGACAATGAAAATAAAAACGTAGATGTCGTCAACTATTGACTTGCATTTTTTAACCTCATTCTTGTTAAAATTCATGTGATCCTTCTCATTACTGACCATTAGTGTTCAACTTTAGCTTCTACGATTCCTACCAGCGCAACATTTATAAATTATATTTCTGCAGTAATAGTTAAATATCTGCAGTACATCGCTACGATACTCTCCAATATTAAACTTTGTTTGTATGATGGAAGGTATGCTGATGGTATTCCATTAGCAGATTTAGCCCACATTTAACTGACTGCACTACAATAACACACCCGATTTCAAATCATTCTTGTTGCATAAATGTTCCATTACCCCAACCATGCTTTTCAATAAACATGAGAAAGAATATTTTTAATTATCGCAATGAGGAAATGCAACTGTATTAATCATTTCTGCCGAACTATCCCCTCGAAACTTCCTTCATCTAATTTGTGCATCTATCACTTATTTTATGACTCATACAGGAGCTCTTGTAGCCTACGTTTATTTATAATAGTTATTAGTCAGTTGACTGTTTTATTTGACAGTTATTATTTAATTAACCGTTTTATTTAACTGTTATTTTTTATTTAACCGTTTTATTCATTCGTTATAATTAAATTGAACGTTTTATAAACCCGTTATTATTTTCCAAAGGGTTTGATTGTGCACTGGAGGACAGGTTTTCATTCATTACTTCGAGCAAATATTTTCCTAATTTTTGTGATTGCTTCCATTTGATCTGAGCTTCCATCGCTTTAATTCAATTTGAAGAGCCCTTAAGCCTTAGAGTGTTCAAGCAACGCTTGGCCTCTCGTTTTCCCAAGTCTGTATCATTTACTTCAAATGTTCATCATTTAACGAAATCTCTCGAGTGCAGAGCGCCGGTGTTTGCTCAAGGCGCCATACTCATCTCGCCAGCGTCGCCTGCACGTCCACGGCTGCCAGGGTGGCCCTTTTTTCTGGCCAAAATTCGGCATATCTGGCCTTTTCCAGTTAAATTTTGGCAATAGAGACACCTGGAATGAGGCTTCAATTTTCTTGAAATATGGCCAAATTTGATAATTTTGGCCCTAGAAGGCCAATCTGGCAACTCTATGCCGCGCTCCGAGCATTAAGAGGTAATGTGCTCCGAGAGAGCTATCGCTGGCGCACTAAACCAAGCTGGTGCAGCTAAAATCTTCATATCAATACACGCGCCGGCGACGCTAAATGCTCGCCCAAAATCTCCCTAATGGCTCGCTGAAATATTTCCCGCTGCCTTGTTTACAAGCTCGAGAAATATCCGTCCTTAAAATATAGGATATGTTCTCCGTCTTTAAAATGTTTGAATAAAACTGATTAAAAAGGTGAGAAAACTGAGCCTGAGGTTTCATGTGAAGTACGTGGGGGTAATTCTGAATGACTTCAGGGCGAAATTCGGCGCGGAATCTGGGAAATTATTTCTCGTGGGGATCTACTAAGTGAATTTCTGTACACGCGGTGCTGAAAGTAAGCACTCAGGCTTCCAGATTTTTTCTTATCGTTTTAACGGGTTAACCTCTCTGGGTTAAAATGATGTACAATATTCAAATAAAATTTGAATCCAGTTATATTAAGCAATTATGAAAATAGCTAACATTGCTGGGATTATTCATTCATTTACCTTCTATTAAATTTTTATGGAAATTTAGTTCTCGACTGCTATCGGTCAGCAACATTGCGAAAACTCCCTCCGTGTACACCGGCAGCTGACATCGTGGTCAAAAAAATATAAAGACCGTTTCTTGCCAAGTTTTTGAAGATGCTTAAAGATTGCAAGACTGCATGTAGTGCTGAACAGATTCGAACAGAATACGGCAACAGGAACGAGCCCGTGGCCCATTCTAGAGTTGCCAACCAAGTCTAACTCTGTCACCAGTCACGCTCAGTCACCAGAGTAGAAGCAGAAAAAAATAAACAGATACAGTCACAGTCATCAATGCCAACGAAAAACCACTTATTATGTACATCCTTATTAATATCGGAGAGCAGGCGCTCCAAAGAGGGTGACTCAATGCTCATCGTCACATCACTTGTTCCGGTTTTTTCATGATACCACGACGGAGTATTCAAATGCCACACTATTTAGTGTATCGTAAGAAGATGGAATCTAAATTTACCTAAAAATCAACACATAAATTGCGGGTACTTCTACATCATTTCAATATGTTGGTCAAAACTCAATTTATCACTTTATGGTAGGGGAGGCTTCCCTAACCAGTGTTAAAAATTCAGACGATTTTTAAACAAAGAGTATTTGCTGCGCCAGCAGGAACGATATTCTCTAGAAGACGGGTCCTAATTCTGATAATTTTAACAAGAAAGAAGTTTGAGGTCCTGAGGCGAGCGGAAGTGTTTTCATATTCATTCCTGACCGCTGTTTCGAGTACAGTCTCAATCATCAACGTTGAGAAGTCCGTGTGGGCTCACATTACATAACCAATTAAGATACATGTAGGTCTTGAATGGTTAACTTCGCAGTCCTCTTTGTTCTCGGGAAATGAGCTCGATTTGTTGAAGCGGCTTCTCATAGCTGAGGTTATGAAGTTCTGAATGCGCTATCCATGCGCTGCCGTCAGTTGGTGATCCCCTATAAGTCTAGTCAAGGACCTCATTTTCAAACTAAAAGCTGACAGCAATTAGTTTTTCTTTGTTGGGTTGGAAGATATAAGCTTGCCTCTGCCAATTCTACTTAGTAGGTCTGCTCTTTAAATCGTACAAATGTTTGTCCTCAATGTTCTGATTTATAGTGCCGTCATGATCAACCTGTTTGGCATTTCGTGGTGGAAGCTTTGAATAAATTATGTCCTGGAACTTCGTACACATTCGTAACTATTTCGTTAAACATGTAATAAGTATTCCTCACGAGCCTGGCTCGTATTTGGGCGACACTAGTCTTTCCTGGTACGCTGACTGTTCGATTAGGACCTCTACGGTTTTAGGTTACCTGCCCTCTACAAGAACAATGAAGATCAATATCAATCCGACCAACAGTATTCGAAAACTGCACGTAGCTTATTTATTCTGACAACAAACATCTGGTGAAGTTGAACCAGTAAAAACCGTACTAGAATTTTGAATAGTGTTACTATACGGAGATAGCAATTTAAATACCCACGAACAGTGAAAATCGTTACAATAAATTAGAGTAGTGAAACACTGCCTTGCTTGCTTCCTTTGAGGTGAGGCAGTTAAGCAATTAGTGAGAACCTGAAGGCTTTGGGTTCATCTGACTTTGTAATTCCGTCGTCTTTTCAGCAATTACGTTTCACCGAAACCTTTCCAGCGACGTATTCTGTGTTAAAATGAAATTGTATGCTGATGGAGCCTTTTGACTAGCTTTTATTTTATTTTAAAATTTCTAGATTCAATTGCTCCATTCCTCCTTCTAAGACATGAGTAAAAATTTGTGAGAAAGATGCTCCATTTAAATGCGCAGTACCTTTACAGATTCCGCCTTGTACATTTTATTTTGAAGGGGTTCTATGATGCATTACAATTATTAACCTCTTGCTAGGCGTAGACGAGTCAATTTGTCTTTATTTAGTTTGTCTTTTTCGAAGTGCGACGAGTGAACTCGTCTAAAACAGAATCTAAAGACAGGCATAAACAAGTTTGAGCGTCGATTTGCAGCCTTTCTCAGCTGTTGACGAGTTCGTCATAAGATATACCAAGAAATGCCTGTGAAAAATTAAAAAAATTGAAAATTCAATTCAAAAATAAGAGGTTTCTTAACAAGATACTAGGAAATTAGTTCAGGGAATATTTGTCGCAATTTTGCTGAAAATTATGTCCTATTTAAGTGAAATGAGCCTTTATTTTTATGCTTAAATAATGAGAGCTAACTTAATATCTGTCTTCTTCTTCAAAGAAAAGATTTCTGGATATACTTATTTCGTATTCATGTGAGGTTGGTCTCGCTTAATTCATTTATTTTTGTAAGCGAAAAGCACAATTAGAGCGAACGAAAGCTGTAGGACTTCCTTTTACTGAGATTCGCAGCTCACTGGGGAATGAAGTATTTTTGAAAACTCGTAAACGGGTGGACAATTTAGCGCCCAGTTCTTTGAGGTTAGATTGCTTCAGTTTGTCTGTTCCCAATGCTATTCATTTACATGTGTCCTGATAGTGAGTACTTCTTTGACTACGTTAAGCAATATCAGTTTAATTTTTGTACGAGTATAAATATGTCTGTTGGTTCTCTTTCAATTGATATATTTCGGGCAGATTTAAGTTATTTTTACCTCCCCTCAGGGGGATACAACTATTGTATCTATGGGAATTAGCGCTCCCAGGGGGACAATGAGAGCGCCTGAGCTAAGGGTTAGGTAGGCTTCCTTTTTGTTGAAATAGAATAGGTTTTTGTTTTGTTACGAACCATCTTTTTTTTGGTTCACTGCTGTCCTGTTTTTCTGCACCTACTACTTTCTTCTTCAACTTTTTCTTTTTTCATGAACTTTTTTCTTAGCCTACCTTTCTGCGCACCTTGTGCATAGATTCCGCGTTCCCTCAACTCCATACTAAATGGTGCCTTCGTCCTTCCTCTCTTAGAACATCTTTGTCGTGGTTAAGGGAGGCTAAAACTTTCTTATATAATAATAAATTATTTTTACCATAGGTACCAGAAGTGGACGAAACCAAAGACACTTCCTATCTCCTTTCCTCACTTGATAAAACTTAACTTTCCCTCATCAACCACCTTCAATGGTACTTACGTGAAAATAAATCTTTAGTTCACAAAACGTATATAATTAATAATTTAAGGGGCACATACACTTATACTGATCGCACAGCAAATGTTCCCGTGTTTGTTTAACTTTTCAAATCTTCATTAAATTTTTGCACGTGTGGAGTGATAGCCATTCAATTTTTGGGTTGGCATTCACAGTCACAATTAAATAAAATTTTAAGCTCATGAAAAGTATAAACTATTTGTGGGAATGAATATCCTCCTTAAACAGCGAGACCCTAAATAAATATCGCATTAGAGAACCTCAACAAATATAACATTAGGGACCCTGAATAACTATACTATAAAAAACCCTCAAAGAGTATTGCGTTATAGACCATGAACAAAATAGCATGAAACGCCTTCAGTAACTATAGCATAAAACACCTTCAGTAACTATAGCATATAGATTCTAAGTAAACATAGCATGAAGGACTCTCAGTGATGTTAGCATAAAAGACTCGGTAAATATAGCATCAAAGATTCTCAGTAAACATTCCTGGCGCAATTTCAACTGCTAGCACACATTTGGGCCCACAGCGTGCGAGCCTGTAATAAAATCTGCCCTCACAAGCTAGTAAGGATCTAAGGAGAAGACGCGAAGCACAACGCCCAGGGCATCAATTTGCCTCGCTAATAAATAACATTAGCGTCAGAAGTGTCGGGCCGCGTTATTGACGTCTCGCGTTATTCTCTTCTCGCCGGGACTCCAATATTGTCGGGTATCGATGACGGCCCGTGAGATTGATGAGCAAAAATCTTTCACATTTTTGAAGCTTTGTAAACTCGCTGTCGCTTACGCAGCGCGCCGCATTTTGTTATTATTTTATGTTTTCTTATCGTCTCTTACAGCGCACGATGTTGTGTGATCCAGAGAACACATTCTAGAAACTTTGTTGTAGCATTTTCCGCACGATTTTAATGAAGTAATATTTCTCCTGAAATACTGCCATAACTTGAAATAGTATATGAAGGTTTCTAATTTTGCAAAAAAGCATGCTAAATTAATTTCATCTGTTAGAGTTGATAGCTTTTGATCCATATACATACATATTTCATAGCTTCGTACAACCATTTACGTCAGCGCCTAATATTTTTTCCTAAGCTGCAGCAACATAGTATCCAATTGCCTTCAAGATTCTTCACTTTTCAATAGCTCCGGAAAAACTCGATATTCTGGTGCAATGTGAAATGAAAAATTCGACGCTCCCTTCTAGGAAGCATTTGAATTGCAATATTGGTAAAATGCGCACACGGCTTGGAAAATTTTTATTTTCTATTTGAGTCTTCGATACCAGTAACAATTTATGAGTTATCGTGGCGCAGTTAACCTTAGTACTTATCTGTTACACATGAAATGTGCACCCTAGCCTCATCTTTTTGTTTTTAGTTTACTTTGTACGTACGCACCGCTGTGATAATGTCACTCGATCCCCCGTCAGGGGGACACAATAATTATTATTATTATTATTGTATCTATGGGAATTAGCGCTCCCAGGGGGAAAATATGTGAGGGCCCGAGCTGAGGGCCTTCTTTTTGTTTAAATAAAATGTATTTTGTTATTTCAAGGATCACCTTTTTTCCATCCACTGCAGTCCTGTTTTTCAGCACCTACTGTTTTCTTCTTAAACTTCCATCTTATTTCATAAAATTCTTTCTAAACTTACTCTTTTTATGTAACTTCTGTATAGATTCCGCGTTTCCTTATCGTCATACTAAATGGTGCCTTCCACCTTCCTCCCTTCGGAACGCTTTTTTTTTAGCTGCTAGGGAGGCTTAAACTAGCATCTAATCTATTCTGTTACTCGATATGGCTCTAACACCAACGCATTCTCAGCTCTC
Source organism: Morinoia aosen (assembly GCA_030386875.1). Lineage (NCBI taxonomy): Eukaryota > Metazoa > Arthropoda > Malacostraca > Amphipoda > Talitridae > Morinoia > Morinoia aosen. The sequence continues at coordinate 39,120,565 of CM059572.1, forward strand.
GTGCACCCTATCTCCGTATGCTGAATTTTGTTTTTGACTGCATGAGATAAATTTTATAGCACTTGGACGTCTATGAGCGCTGATGTTTATTTATACATTTTTGACTTCATTTAAAAACTTTCTTTATTAGGCCTATTTGAAAAACTGTCTAATCTTGAATTTCACGATTTTTGCTTTGAATTATTTCCTATGTTTAAAAAAACGGCGTTTAGTTAAAGTACTAAACTTCGACCGATGCACATACTCTTCACAATCTTAAATGATTTTTTCAAAATTCTTCTACAGCTGTATATTGTCAGTATCTTCTGGAATTCATTCGTTACTTAATGAATTCGTCCATCGCATAAATCCCGAAAGAGGACTGACTACAAATCTGCAGTACACGTGTGGATTCTGTCACCTGGCTTTGCCTTCGTTGACTGGCTTCAAAAAACGGGTCTATTGATTGTTCTCTCCATTAACAGATAATCTGGGAAGTCAATTGCTGGAATGCTTTTTACGCTCGTTGGGCGGTTCATTGACAGCGAATTATAAGCTCTCTAGAAATAGACGATCGTCCGACTCATTTTGTGATGAGGTCGAGACGAACGTGCCGTTGTAGTTGGTGGCTTCATGTCGGAGGAGTTTTGCGTGGGAACCTCCATAACTCTGGTGCGATTGATGAGTCTTTGATGCTTCGATATTTAAACGGAATCCCGCTGTAAAGTTTCAGAAGCGTTGATGAATTCTGAAAGCGTGGACATCTAAATTAATTTCAGTAGTGATGGCAATACTAATGGACACGTTACGTTCTATAATTTACATCTCAACGACAAAGGTTGAGCTTGCGTGAGTTAATGAACTACAGTTCATTTTACCGTACGTACGCGTGTCTCAATGTGAAAATTTAAGCTCTGAATATATTTAATATAGTAGCGAATGGTACTCAATCACAATGAATTCGTGTGTCAGCTTATGATTAACAAGAAGAATTAGAGGACAGGGAACATCGCCAGTGATTCAATGACGGAATATAAAAAGGTCTCACAGTACGACCGGGGATCTCCTAGTAAATTACCCATAACTAACACGGACCAGTGTGGCAACAGTGAATGCTGCTACTACGAGAGCATCATGCTGGTAGAAGAACTGCTCGTTTGGTAATTGCAACTCTCAAAGTCAAAGTGCATTAACCCAATGTTATGAGTTTATTCCCAAAAAGCCATGTGATTAGATGGATAAAATAAGTTAAAACTCCTTTATTCTTTGAACTTGCATTTCACCGATTCACTCTTACTACTCAGGTCAAGAAGCTTAAAACCCACTTATAGATCACGATTGCAACGATAGAGCTATCAACAAGGAAAGAAAGAGATGTTTAAGAGAGTAGGATAATGCATTCAAAATTTGATGAGCATGGATCACAAACCACTTAAGATATTGACTATCTGCACACGTAGTTAGAAAGCAATTTTCTCACTCGTTGAGCTAAAGCAAACCTCAAATAATGAGTAAAAAAGGACTTTTTACGTGTTGAATCTCAACTCTCTTTGTCCTCGGACTGTAATGCGGCAAAAAAATTCAGAATAAAACGAAGAAGCATTTAAAGGAAATAATTAAATTACGTAGCCGAGCTTAAATCAATCGTAAGTTGAGTAAATGAGAGAAGCACGCTAAATTGTGTCCATAAGATATTATCGTGTAATTATTGATGTTTGGTAGTATGGTTTTATTCAATTTCAGTTGAAAACATCACAATTCAATATTTTCAATCGAATACATGTCGGCGCTTATCACGATTCAATATTTTCATTTAAATGCATATCGCATATAATATAAGTATGACATGTTGCTCGAAAAGCAGAGGGCATAAAGGAACATTTTATAATTTTACTTACGCATCTTGCGATCGGTGACTACGAGCGTCATTTGGAATGCCACCTCACTAAGATCACTCGCTACCGAGAGTTTACCTGTAATGTCAGTCCAATGCTCTCTTTTGCGCAGGATAGTACAGTTCTCGACAGCGTTGGATTTTCCAGAGTAATAATTCCGACATGTCTATACTCCGTTAATTATGAACGATATCGAAGTCTCGATTGGACCCATTAACGCATAAAAAATTAAGGTTAATGAATGAATCATCGATTATTGGTCTGCATAATGCGTTACCTCTGAGCTTCGCTCTTGACGGGCTAAGTTTTAGAAATGAGTTACGTTAACGCAATTTGTTTACTGGCATAGGCAAATTTACGTATTATAATTCCATGCTCAAGGTTTCTTCATTCACAGACGATACCATTTTTCTTTTTGAAGGTTAAAATTAATCTTCACAAAAATTCCTTTACAATACTTGTCAAAACCACTGTTAAATGAAAGGTGCACTCGAAACATTTAAAGTATAGGTTCAAAAAGATTTGATTAGCGAGATGCTGCCGGAGAGGAGCTGCAACTATGCCTGTGCAAAGCAGGAAACTGTGCGGTGCTGGTTTGTGCTGGAGAGCAATCACAAAATGCAGAGCTGGTATGAGCTGCAGGACAAGTGCAGTGTATAAAACGGGTGTGAGGTGCAGAACAAGTGCATTGTATAAAACGGGCGTGAGCTGCAGAACAAGTGCAGTGTATAAAACGGGCGTGAGCTGCAGAACAAGTGCAGTGTATAAAACGGGCGTGAGCTGCAGAGCACTTGAAATGCGTAAAACGGGTGTGAGCTGTAGAACAAGTGCAGTGTATAAAACGGGCGTGAGCTGCAGAGCACTTGAAATGCGTAAAACGGGTGTGAGCTGTAGAACAAGTGCAGTGTATAAAACGGGCGTGAGCTGCAGAGCACTTGAAATGCGTAAAACGGGTGTGAGCTGTAGAACAAGTGCATTGTATAAAACGGGCGTGAGCTGCAGAACAAGTGCAGTGTATAAAACGGGCGTGAGCTGCAGAACAAGTGCAGTGTATAAAACGGGCGTGAGCTGCAGAGCACTTGAAATGCGTAAAACGGGTGTGAGCTGTAGAACAAGTGCAGTGTATAAAACGGGCGTGAGCTGCAGAGCAATTGAAGCGCGCAAAACGGCTGTGAGTCGCAGCTCAATTGCAATGTGTAAAACGGGAATGAGCTGCAGATCAAGAGTATTATTTGAGGTTTGTTTTGCATCGAATACGATGAAATAATTACGGGGGTTTTATGCTGGGTTAGCGCTGCAGAGGGACAAAAAACGTGCAACGAAAGATAAGCAGCAGTTTGCATGCCGGAATGAGTGGCTAGTAAAATAACTGTAATGATGCCACTGTTCGAGCATAACATTGGAAGACACTGTGTTCTGAGAGGTAGGCTTAGCGTAGGACGAAGGTAGCAGGGTTTCTTTCAAATTCAAAAGCCAGGGAGGCTCCGGCAACTAACGCTTAGCCAGAACAAAAATAATTGGGTACTACTTTTGTTATAGTTTTGGAGAAAGGGAAACAATGTTAACACACTGTGCACTGTCTTCAAAGTGTTCTTCCCTCCTGGATGAAACGACTATAGTACAGTACTTAGAAAAATTAGCAGTCCCATGGGTCCTAAACTGAAAGGTAGTTGGGCTTTTCTTTCGTTGAAGTAGAATAGGCTTTTCGTTTTGTCATGGACCATCTTTTTTCAGATAAATGCTGTCCTTTTTTCCTACCTGTTAATTTCTTTTTCAGGTTTTATCTTGTTTCATGCGCTTCTTCCATGCGCAGGTGATGGGGACACACTTAGGGCATTGAGTCCCCGTTTTCCTACTTCCATACTTCATTGGGCCTTCATTTTGTTTTCGTGTGAACATATTTTTTTGTTAGCGAGGTTGAAACTCACTTTTGATCTAACCTCATGATTATCTTTGGAGTGTTCTTAAAAACATTAATATCAGAGATACGCTACTCGTTATGAAGTTGGAATAGTGCTCATGAGATATCGATTGTAGCCCCCAGTGATGACCACTCTCACTTGCTGGCTTTGTTCGTCAAGCGTGTTTTTCGTGTCTTCAAATGGTGGAGGAATAAGTATTTTGTTACGGTGATCATTTCAGTGTATAGAAGACAATGTTTTAGTTCCACCATAGGAGTAGCGAGAGACTTCGTAGATAAATATAATGATAATGGCGTTCTCCAAAATGTAATTCTTGCATATAATTTTGCTATGACACGCTGTTGGCACAGGTTCTGAGAACTCCTCACCATCACGTAAATTATTCTAGACTGTCTTTAAAAAACTTTGCAACCAACATTAAGCGATAACCATATTTATACTCACGGACGAGCATTTCTAGGAAATGTTTCAATGTTGGTCAAATCAGTGTGGTGCGGCGCACAAAGACGGCTGTAAAAAGTTGTAACTTTTTCCAAAAGTTTTCTGAGCTGACGCCACCTAGTGAGGGGAAATTAAAACAGCTCCGTCATTTCCTCCGAGCACAGCCCGCTTGTCCTCTTCTATTTCTTCATTTCTGCTCGGGCCGAGCTTGTGCGCACTTCTCTCAGATCGTGCCCGCAAAAAATTATACAGTGTGAGGATTCTTACAACTTTCTCACTTTGGTAAATTTATTTTGTAGAAATAATGACAGAGGATGATAATTGTTACTTTTAGTGTGAAATTTTGTGTAGGAATATCACGGAAAGTTTCTCTGGTAACAATATTTGTTAGGTCATTATAAAGCGACGGTGCTCATGAAGACCAATGACTTTTTCTCAATTGATGGCATTCCCTTCTAGATTAAAACATAATATTAGCATTTTCAGACTTTTTAAGCTCACACAAAGAGAACAGTTATTGTTGTATCTCTCACTGCCTGCCTTAATCTTCACCCTTTTAAACAAATTTCTGTGCATGAGATTCCCTCTGGTTTTTTGAGAACGCTGTGGCTGTTTCTGTGCATCTTGAGTCAGTTCCAGAAAATTGCAAATTCTCGGAAAGAAAGTGAAAGTCGGAGAGCTCAGGGCGAAGAGGGTTTTAAGGTTATTGCATCTTGGATATATTCTGTTAGGTTTCTGGAACAAGACTTCAAGTCGCACCCAAGAACATTGCTGTCGAAAAACCCGCACCCTGAAGGAATGAGGTGAACCTGACTTTTACTTAAATAAGATAAAAAGACTGCTCACAGTCATGATTTTATTTAATTTTTCAGGAAACATGCCGTGGGTGGCGTTACCCAATACCTGAGCATACGATAACGGGAAAAGTATACTCCCAGAAGGCATTTGTAAACCGCACCTTAACTTGAGTTCACTACTGTCAAGTGACTTCTTCTCTTCCAAAGGAGGAGTTGTCATTCGCTTCTACATTTTTCCCGCTAAAGCATCCCATGCCATCATATCCACTGCGACCCCACTTCACACTGGAATAATTTGGAATCGCAATTTGTAACTGAATCACCGGGGTGACGAATAGTCTTGGAGGCGCTACCAAACTAACGCAAAAAGTACTTTCATCGCACAAATTTATCATCTGTAAACGCTCCAATGTCCAATCCTTATATCTCTTATGGGAATAATTTTTTTTATGGCTTCAGTGAACAGGGGCTGCTTGATGTCGATTTACAATGTTTGGATGCATCTGTGCTTCCTCTGTTGGAACGTTCTCATTAGCGAGATTTTTAAGGACAGGAGAGGTTTCTTCCTCAAGGCTAACGGCTGTTCAGGTTAAATTTTACAACACTTCTCTTTTAGGATCCTTTAAATACGAAAATAAATATTTTAAGGGATTCCAGGTATTCGTGTTTATTGGTGGATCAATATGGGAGAGAACCTAGTGGTAGTTTTTTGTCAGGTTTTAAATGACTATTTTTGTTTCCAGCGTGTCTGTGGCCGACGCGCATCACAGACATTACTCACAATAAAGTTGTCAGGGCCCGAATCTTGTCTTGGGTTGAAAATTTGGCCCGATCCATTCCAATCAGTAGGCAGCGAATTATATAAAGCCAAAATCGGCGAGAAAGGGAAAAGCAGACGATCAAGGTGTAGCGTGCGGGAAATTTCTTCTCACCGTGGTCAAGCAGCTCGCTGAAACGTGTGTGTTGTGGGACAAAGGAAGGAGGCAGACTTTAGTATTCTACGCATCGCTAATTTCCCCACTTTTCAGAGGACGGGAGTGTGAAGCAAGTCTAAATGTAAAGGTGCGCACAGATTTTGTACGTTAAATAATATGAATTTCATTACTGTATCGTAATAGCGAATAATTTCAGCGAACATCAAGGTATGTCCACTGAATTTTTATCAATATAAACTAGGCATCATGTGTTTGCGAACAGCTGCAGAATCATGTAACACCGGGTTTTGATTGCGTGTTAATTTTTTGACTTGCGATTATTACACTCTGATGTGACACGATCGAATAACTTTCCTTTAAAATATCTCTTGTTTTACGCCCAGCTAATTTGAACCATCGTGAAGCGCACAAAAAAAAACTATCGTTTATTTCCACTTGATAATTTCCATCTCCGTTGTAGATCACTGAGGAATACTTCTCCTCATCGCTCAGAAATCAGTATGCTAGAACTTATAAACTGCACCTTGAGGCAAGAATTAATTTAAGCAAACCTGGAAGATTTCCCGCCCTAACGTGAGCGATGAATTTTGAGTTCGAGGAGCTGACAACAGACGCCATATAGAAAGGACTACAACACTTGAAAATCGTGCGCCTTTTTTTATTTCAGTGACACAATATTGCTGTATTTTCTGAGTGATTTAAAATTTCTTACCACTGTGGAGAAGTTTGCAAAGTGATTCAGCTTCAGGTGCTAAATGAGGAAACTTTGTAACAAAATTGCGGGCCAAGCTGGCAAACATGCATTGTACTGAGAGTAACATGTAAATGAATGAGCTCCCTCGTAACACAAGTATTGACATTTCCGAACGCTTGGTAAGCAGCATGCTACGGGCTAGACAGAAACAAAATACGACGGCCGGGAACGATTTATGGGCGAATTGAATGAATTGCTGGCATGCTCTGGCGCAAGTCAACGCGCTTAGCCCCGGCATGGCCCCTTGTTCCTGAATGGCAGTGAGCGCTTTTGTCGCACTCTTCATGGCTGGGTAGTGGGCCGGGCGGCGCCATTGTGTAGTCGATAAAGGTCTTGATGGCCTTCAATATTAAATTCCGGAGTAAAGCCTTGAGCCCATAACTCCTCCTTAACGACGTCTCAAATTTGCAAGCGCCCTCCGACTGCGGGGACGCAGCACCGCGTCTTCCCCTGAGAGTGGGGAGGCGGGCCGCTCTCTGCCGTCGCTGCTGCCGCTGCCGCTGCCGCCCCATCGTTCAGCTTTACGAACAAAGACGTGCGGGCCCCTCGCGTGCTTCCCAATTTTGATGAAGTCCAAGTCTGTTATAAAATGTTTGCCTCAACGGTCAGTTTTTTAAAATTCTCTCGAGTTTCGGTCCCGTATTCACTGTGAGTTTGAGAGCCAAAAAATATGTAACGGGTTGTGAAAAGAGTTATATCACTGCTTGAATCAAATTCAATTTTTTGCGATGTACTTGAGTAAAGAAATAGTGTCTGGGATTTTTTCGATTTTGGGTTCGATACTTCCTGAAAACTCAGCGAAAAACTGGATCGTACTTTGATGAAAGTTTCATCGCATCTACAAATGAAATTGAAAAATCTGTGAGTGAAATATTTTATAGACTCGCAGACTGTTAAAACATAGTAGGTACCCAATGTGAAGCTGAATTAAGAGCGAGTTCCTATCCTCTGATTCAGGTGGTGTCTCCAGTGAGGTCATTCTTCACTGGACAAAAACAGTCACGTATGCTGACGGTGGTAACTTGTAAGACATCGTGAAATCCAAGAACGTGCCTCAATTTTAAGACGATATAGTGAGCATTGAAGCCCGAAGTTAATATTCGATCGGGAGACGCAAAACTGCATCGAGCAAAGTGAGCAGCCTTTCTTTTTGTTGGACATTCAGTTCTCTTCGGCGATTGGTACTAGGGATTGATAAAGAATTTTTATATGTGCCTAAAGAAAGTATACTTTACTGTTATCTGAGTTAGAAAGCTGCTGGTAAGCCCACGATTTTTAGATTTGTCGTGTTGAATGTTTGGGGAACTTTATCTAGTGATCTGTGCTCACTTCTGTTATACTTGTTTCAGTCATACACAGTGCTGTACTTTCGTATATGAGTGCCGATTACTACACTTCAAGAATTGTCGCGGAAGTTAAACTTTCCGGAGCCAAATCCGTAGCATACATCTAAAAAAGCCATGTTACTCCACTTACATACATAAAGCTGATCAGCAGCGTTGAAGCTGGTGGAGCAGATAGCTATAGACAAGCATAAATGCAAATAAATCACAGCTTTGTTCCCTTTGTTCATTAATTTACAGTTCAAACATACTGATGAGTGTTGAATGAGTAGTAGGCTGCTGAACTTGAATAATAACTGCATTCGATTTGAGTAATTTTTTTCGGCTATCTACACGTTTAAACCAGCTTAACTGAAGTACTTTTACAGAACCTATTTATTTTTGAGACGACGTTACTCTTCACAATCATGCTTCTGATGCTAATTCTGCACCAGCCCTCCAAGGTCTAATATTTTCATATGAGCAGATTCAACATTTTAATCACAGAAATTTCATTAGCCGCGTCATGCAATTAGATGCAGAGCCGAGGAATGTATGCATAAGGGATGGAGCACGCGCGTTGACAACAGAGCAAATTAAATTTGAAATGGAAAATTGGAGCGGTGGCCCGGATGAGATATTGAGCAGATATTGCAGGCTCGCCCACGATTGCCATTAAGGACTCATCAGCAGCTGGAAGCGATGACTGCCTAACTTAGATTGAAGTCATCTAATGAACTTGCTGGGTAGCAGATTTTTTTTACTTTAAAGGGCGTTATGTCTAATGTGCGTTCTGATCCCAGAGCTGGTAGGTAAATACCTTCACCAGCTCTTTATTTGAACGTGTGCTCATGGAAAGGTTTCATCTTGATGAGCATTGATGAATTCCCGTGCGACTGACTGAAATTCTTATCTGATAATTTTCTTTCAATGACCAGCTCAGCTCAAATAAGGCAACCTAAGGGGTAAATAGCGGACCCTTCTTACTCGGGATTAATTATGTTAAATGTATTTCTCTAGGGAGCCATGGACTGAAGGAAAACGCTCAATTTTGATGAAGACTATAATTTTCGATTTATGCGCAAAGTTTTTTTACCGGTTGGTTCCATGAGGAAACTGTGCCTTGAGCTAGTAGTGAAGCTTTCTCAAGCATTTACGCGGCGGTCACAGCCTTCAGGCGCTATTAATGGACTTGAAGATGGTCGCCTCCGAACTTCCGCAGTACAGCAATAATAAAGATTCAAAACTGATAAATATCTGCTGCCCTCGATCACATGTGACCTGGCCTTTACCTACCTTTGAATCCAAATAGCTGTGAAAGTTGTACTCAACTGTGACACACTTTGGAAGTGCCAAGAGCAACTGGTATATGAGGTTTCTGCATTCACTGCAGCTTTTGAAAAAAATTTATTCGCAAGACCTTCTCAAATTGATGATGATTGCGACTCGGTTGTTGTTCTTCCCCTCTGAAGAGAACGCTTTGGGGACCACTGCAATGTGTGTGTTGGACTGCGTTAGTGTGTGTGCAATACCGTTCCCTGATCGATTTTTTCATGGCGAAAATTAACAAGTTTGCGCTTTTAAAAATAATGTCTGGGCATAGTGAATGACTATTCAACGACCTGCTCTTCTGTAGGGCCACTGGATACAGAATGGTGGTGATATTAAAATCGAAAAAAAGCTTAAACCTGATGATTTCGTAGAGAAAAGAACAAAACCAACTGGCTACTAGATTGTGCGCTGAAACTTTAGCCTAAAGGTTACATTTCTGGATCTTTACATTGGTCAGTGAACAAAAAAGAAGAATTGCGACTTTCTTCGCCACGTAGCGAATAGCTGAGTCGATTATAACTTCAATCTGTAAGAGACCAAACGTTACTAGACGTGTCCTTTCATCGTGTACAACTGAGAAATGACCATTTATCGTACATATACATACATATACCGGGCTTATCCTCCCTATGGGAGGGTAGCCGACAGCAGGCCATAATCACCACGCTTAGTCACTAGGAGGCGAGAGAGGCAGCACTGGCCGCACCTGAACTGCCAGGATCAACAGCAGCCCAGCACAACCACCTTCCACAGTCAGGCCCGACAGCCATAGCTGGTTTACCCCAACCGCTTCATTGAGTGCAGCACCTCCCCCCGCACAGGACAGGTCAACCCCATCACACGCGGGCAACTTCCAGTACCGCGTCAAAAATAAAATTACCTTCTTATGCACTGCCCCCACTCACTTCTGTCCGCAGCCATCCCTCTCGCCACGTCCACAGTCAGACCCCTCTCATACAAAGCACGTTTCACCCCATCCATCCAACTCATCCGTGGTCTACCTCGCTCTCGAAGACCACTCACTTCCGACATATATATCTTTTTCACCAGCCGCTCAACATTCATTCTTTCAACATGCCCAAACATCCATGCACTCTTTCATCCACTCGCCTGCTCAACTTTTAGATAACACCCGTCTGCCCCCTAACCAACTCATTCCTGATCCTATCTCTTCTTGTTACTCCATACATGCTCCTCAAACACTTCATCTCAGACACATCGCACAATCGGAAAACATTTTTTAATGCCAATGAATTTAAAGAGGTTTTCTGTTTGAAAAGAATGAAGATGAATCACATTGACAGACTCTATTAAAGCTCAAGTTGAAAAATGTAACAAGCTAAGTCTTTTTAAGTAAGTCTTTCTAAGTCCTAACTTGAGGAGAATGTAAGTTAAGTCCTACATTCGGCGGGGCATATTTTGGCCCCTTGTCATGTCTGACAAGGCCCAAGACGCGGCAACTCGCTCAAGTCATTCGGAAGCTATTGAGGAACTTCCCCAGGGACCGGCCTCTCACTCTTAGCCAAGTCCCATTATTCGTGGACCAGCCAGCGCTGAATATTACGCTTTCTTATGAATATAAAGCCATTCCTAGCTTCTTATTTATGCATGAAAAATTAACGAACGCTCCGTGGCTCTGTCTTCGTTATCATTTCGCAACGTTCTTTTACGGGAATTTGAACGAAAGTCTTGACGGAGGATTGTGTGTTCAGCGCTCAAAATCATCAAAGAGCAATCTCAAAAATGCCTTCGCTTGTTATATCTGACCAATTTTCCTTAAAGACCAATACTGGAAAACACACGGAGATGTGGATAAATTGATGTCTATAGTCTCTCTGATGAAAATAGAAAGTCATAAATAATTTATTCTAATTTATCGCTAAGTGTTATTTAGAAACTTGAATGGAAAGTTAAGTGCAATGCAAAATGATCTTGAAAAAATATTGAGTGTTTAGCTAATTCTGAATTTCTTACGTTGATTTCATTCCATCAGTCTATAGAATCTGATGAAATGTGAGGATAGTGATACGATTCCCAATGATGAAAGATAACGTGTTTTCTTCCTGCAGCGATAGAATGTTTCTTTGTGTAGATAATTTTGAAAGATTGGCCGCACGTTAATTCATATTTTGTCACTTAAAAACTGGGCTCTTTAAACACGCTATGTTTCGGGTGAGTAGAACGTTAACTGCCCACGGTGCCAGTGCGATAGTACAACTTCGTAACCACTCGATCGTGCATTGAACTGCTCAACTCTTTTTTGAGCTACATTTTTTACTTGGCGCTTCTGTATGTCAGCCAAATTTCCATTCCAATGTCGAATTTTCACAATAAATTTCGGAAGCAAATTTAAGATTATAAAATTCAGAAATTTCATTACGGAATAATGACTGTCGACTTCGTAAATAACGAAAAGACACAACCAGGGCCAATGGGCTCAGTGTGAGGCCAGTTCTGTAGAGCTTTTATTACTTGTACCGAACATAACCACACTCAAACCCCCACGTACACGCACGCGTACGCGCACATGCACACGCAGACGCAGAAGCACACGTACACGCACACGCAGACGCACACGCACATGTTCACACACTCACACTCACACGCACACACACACGTGCACACTCACACAAGCAAACGCACACGCAGAAGCATGTGTACACGCACACGCACATGTGCACACACTCACACTCACACACACTTGCGCACACGCACACACGCGCACACACGTACACGCACGCGCATGCACACGCGAGCACCTCAAAAGGCGTCTACCCTGAGAGGCAACATCGTCGATCCTAGCATCTTTTTTATTCGTATCCATCCAAAAATCGTTTCACTCCTGATGTTGAGGGGATTCGAAACCAGCAAATATCAAACAACTTAGAGGAGTGAAAAATTTACAAGGTAAACGATCATCGCGAAATAAATGAAATATTGAAATAAATATTGCGCTTTACTGTAAATCATACAAGAAACTAACACAAGGAAGATTTGATCAAGAAATCCTCAATAAAAATAGACGAGGGCTTGAAATATTTTCTGCTATTATCCAAAAAAAACTTAGCGCACGTATCTTAATGCGCATCGATAACAGCGAGAGTTGAAACACAGCAGAGCCGTTTTGCTGCAAATCGTTGCTATGGTTGCCTCTCGGTGGCGCTCATGCAGAACTGAGCGCCACCATGCACTCCAGGTAGGGGCGGCTGCGGCCAGGCGCGCCACCAGTGTTGTGCAACACGACGTTTGTAGAAGTTGCCGGCATTAGCAAGGCTAAGCTCTTTAATTACCGCTTGTAAATACGGCCTGTGTGCTCAGCCATTGCCGGAGTCGCAATTATGGCCAGACTTTGGCCACTTCACAAACTTCTTAAGCTTCCCATTGCTTTCATGATCGTAATGGAAGGAATAGCGGCATGTGCTAACGATGCTTTCTATTTCTTGTAGAGTTGTATTATTATTCTTTGTGGCCTCGTGCTGAACAGAGCCCAATGCTATTCCTGCGTATGTACGTTGTAATAAAGATTATTTAACGTATAACGGAAGGTTGGTATGTAGTTTTCCACTTTTGAAATAATGCTTGCAATTGAAATGTATCGAGAAAAATCCTAATATTCTTTACCACTAATAGCTAACTAGAATGGGTCGAATGAGGTCAGTTGTGAGAATTTTTAATAACATTACAGAATAAAAATTTGAGAGAACTGAATGAGTCGTACTTTTGCACATTTATATGCCGGCTGAAACAATTTCTTCACTATCTATCACGTTATCTAATGGAAAATAATTGCTCGTTTAAATTATTTCAAATTCACTTTTTTCAGTCACCGAATATTTAATTCTAAGCTCATGGCCTATAAATGCAGCAGCTACGATAACTGTTAAAAGATAACTCAGAAACATGGTAGACGTAGGACACATAGTACTTTCCTTTCCTCATCTGGCGAATTGATAACAGCTTTGAACACTCAGCGAGCTCTGCGTTCATGAAATGGTGGTGCAAAATCTTCTTCGTATTAATGTGTTGTAAGACTAACAAATCTTGGTAAGTAGTAGGGTAGTTCTTCTAGTAGTTTTTAGTACAGATTTATATTTACAGCTCAATAGAGGAAATGCAATTCTATTTTGAACTTATTACGTTCGTTTACAAGAGCATCCTGTATACAAGCTGGTGCCGCTCCTCCAGCAACAGTAGCATCTTACGTGGCAGTCGTGGTGACGTCTCCAGCTCCAATTCTACATGTGTATTATGGACGTTTAATTCCGACCCAAATGTTGTGACAGCTGTGAAAGTTCTAGATCTCAGTGCTCTTATAGCTTGGAGTTTTGTTCCAATTATTTTGCTTTGAAAATTATGCTATAAATTCCTTTAAATGACGGATCAATGAAATTAATAAATGCTCTCAACTCTGAGGTTCTTCGTCTGAGCTCTTGAGCTGAGGTTTTCATGCTCAGCCTACCAAGCAATTTCTGCAATAAAAACTTTCTTGCTTTTAATTAATTCAAGATTTTGTTGAACTTGGCTCTTCCTTCGTTTGTAGGTATTTTTATTGTTCTATTAAAGAATTAAATAAGGACTCCTCTCTTTATTTGAATAAATTAATATTGCCCGAGACGGCTTCAATGTTTGTCCCACATAACTTTTCAGCATCAGTACAGTAAAAAGATTGATTAGCATAAAAAATCATAGAGGTCAGATTCGCTACTCTTTTTTCCCACCATTACACTTTCTTATGTTTGCCTAAATGTTTGCGTTCAATTATACTCAACAATTCTTTCGCCTAACTTAAAGAAACTAAATCTCCTAGTCCTCCAGTGCACCTTGAAGTGCATATCGAGTAAATCAAAACGCTCCGTTCTAAAGCGTAAGTTTGCTTCCTGTGTGACGCATACGAAACGTCGATTATTTTATTTCGTATCCTGAAGAGTGGAATGACACAAGGTTTTTGAGTGACGCCAAGTAGCGAAACATCGTTGGGTCGTTGTCGTGTTTATGGAGGTCAGTTCTGATACTTTTTTGATGCAGAAACGAGTTTGGTTTGGTTGTTTCAGCCAACACTCCTACTCCAGGAGAGTGCAGCTTATTACACTGGCTGCTCGCTTGACTTTCTTGTATAGTAACTCTTTTTCAACGCGAGCGTTTGATTTCCATGCAAATTCTACGCTTTTTAGATAAATTTTCCTCAAACGTTCACTTTGCGACACTTCAGCTCTGCGTTCTCCATATGTGTTATCTTTCGTTTGTTTCTCCATGTATGCTAACTTTCGTTCAGTAACGCCAAAAACTAGATTATTTTAGGGCTATTTCTTTGCATAATTTACGACAGTTAGAGTATATCAAACAAGACGTCGGTATCGTAATTGCCAATTCAATCTCTGGATTCAAAGACTTTTCTCGTTATATTGAATGAGATTTAAATTTCAATTTCTTTCTGAATTTGGTAGGAAAAAATTGCCGATTTATATGTAAACAAGGTGATTATTTTTACTTCGATTTGGAGAAAATGTTTTGCCCTATTTAGCTCAACTGCTTGCCTTATTTTAGCGGTCTGAGAGAGCACAGCGAGTCTCCGGGAGTTGCTTTTCCTCACGCCAGTCAGTTCTGCAGCCTCAGAGATAACATTCACGAATAAAGCTTAACTTTTAGGAAACATGCCTGCCATGGCGTCAAATTAGTGTCAAGAATTGGGCTTGCGCGCCCGTATAGTTTTTTTTGGGGACGTGGACCACCAAAAAATACGATGCGTATTCGATAGAGATTCACTCAACCAGGAAGCTCTTCTCTCATTATTGAGGCTCACTCAGTCGACTGAAGAGCCGAGCGATGGCAAATTTGAACGTATTCAAACACAGATCTCGACATTATTGCTATGGAGACGCACTTGAAGTTCCAAGCGAGTGCATTATCTACCTATTGGCAATTCAATTTCTGGATCATGTAATCACGCTGTCTGAACGGAGGATGGAGTTTTGCTATGGTATCTTTTTGCTGTAGGCCATGGTAGACAACCATACTGTAGGCCTGGCTCCCAACAGAATGTTTTACAACCTTTACTTTGAAATAAGGAATAGGATTTTTTTAAATCGAATTTCGAATTATACGTCGCAGAAGAAACTTGTTCTATATCTTCGTTCGAAACAAGCGCTGTGCGAGTGATGTGTGCTATTTGAAAATCGGAACTCGGTTGCACATGACAGGTATTCTTAGTGTGCCACTTCTGTACCAGAGGTTGCTATTAAACTCTTCAGTATTTTCCTGTTTTTCTGCCTTTTTAATAAAAGTGTTGCACCAGGATTTTAGCAAACACTTTTTATGAAAAATGCTTGGCAAAATGTTGCTCCGCGATTTCTAGGTTCGATTTCTATTGCATTCGTTTAGCTCTTTTGGCTTTTGCAAAGTGAGAGTGAAAGAAGTTTTTTCCGAGAGCTAATGAAGTTAATCAGGAGGGAGTCGCAAAAATCAATTTCGAATATGAATACGTCAGAGAAAAAATGTTTAGCTCTCAGATATTCGTTCACCGCGATTCCGCGAGTGTTAACGGTTGATTTGGTTAAGCTGTGAATAGTTGCAATAGAGGGAAATCAACTAGACTACTCAAATACGTTTTCATCCTTCCTAAGAAATATTAAAAATAAATTGCACGATAACATTTCATCCAATAAGATACTAGTTATTTTTTGAAAGTTCACGAGAAATGGAATGGCGTTCATTTATCCCTGAACGTGAATGAGCAATTTACATATTGGTACACATATGACCCAACACTCGAGGAACGTGTTAACCTTAAAATTCTTGCTCCTAATAAGAAAATTTATTGATCTTTGCTGTTTTGCAAAACTTTTTCAACGCTTGAACCACATCCAAAGTGTAATTTTTGCCTTAGAATTTCTTGAAATTGCAAAATTCATTCCTGTCGCCACCGAACATAAACACAAGCGTCCCGAAGCAAATTTCAAATCAAATTCAAGAGCGCAATTCCTTATAAAACTAATTTACTCATTCATCGCAGCTGCTCTAGTTATTTTTAAAATCACAACATGAGTCTGAATTTGAAATTACCATAGTATATCATGAATCTATTTATGCACGTTCGGCTATTTAACTGAAAACTGAACTGCTGAATAAACGACGTCACTAAAAAATATATTTCTCGCAAATTGTCATGGGTACAAAATTAGATTATAACAGCTTGCGCAACAGGGAGTGAAAATAAGTTTCCCTTGGATGCCTCACAAATTATAGCCGCTATGGCGTCCTTCTGACGCAGTTTTAACTAAACGCCACCCTCCATTTTTGGAGAATAAATCGTTAAATGCTGACATCTTTTCCGCCCGGGCTTTGAAGCTCGCCGAATTTTTAGTATACGTGAAGCATTAGTTGGTTCTAAAGACTCACTGCTCTTATTGAAAGTATTTCCGAAATATGTTGGAATGGACGGGAGAGGGAGCGTTTGGTCGCAGCAGCAAGGTTCAAACTTGTGACGGAATTTGGCGGAGTTGTGCAGTAAAAGTTCGGCCTAATGAGACTTTGAATCTGACGCAGCGTCAGGACGCCGGTCCACGGGGTGGCTAGGAGGCTTGCTGGCATGCGGATTAATTATTCAAAGTCCAAGCCAATTACATTCGAATTTGAATCGATGAATTTCCTATACTACTGCTCTGTTAATAATGTCTTCTATCAAATTTGTAATTTGGGAAAATAGTATTCAGTGTCTCTTTTGGGTCTATTCCTTCAAAATGAATTGATGAGATCTATATTTACTCAATAGTTTGAGCGCTTATTTATGACACTTTTTCTAAGTTGTATTTGGATTTTCTAATTGACATTCGCTTACGTTCTTGCAAGTATAAATAACGTTTTAAATCAGCTAGTGTCAACACCTTTTATATAAAACGCTAACAATATTCTATGTAAATAAGACGTATTATTCCTACGATTTAACCGTTCGTGATTCTGCAAAAACCATATATACTGCATCACATTCCATGGAACAATATAGCACACTAAGTATAAAAATGTAACTCCCATTTGGTATCGCTTCATCCCAACTTGAACGCTAGCTCTTGGTCAAAATTCAAGCAGCGGTTACGACTGATGGGCTTGTTGCAGGAGTTTTGGTTATCCGTAAGGGTATTGTTCAGAATCTTTTCTTCTGCAAAATGTACATCATGACTCTGAGGCAGTTCAATATGAGTTCCAAAATTTTAACTAATGGAAATGTTTGGGAAAATTGTAAGTTACAAAATGATTTGGTGGAGAGGTGTGAGGGCTATGTCTCTGAAGCTTTCACCGGGGACTCCATGAAAAAATAGAGATAGTCTCGTTTAATACCTCGGCTTCAAGCAATAGAATGCTGGAATAATGCCTTCAGCCCAAGTGTTTCGGTGGGGTAGTGTAGGGTAGGTGCACATGGTAGAGTAGGTTACTCGGACAGTGAAGGATGATTGCGTAGGTTACTCGGGTAGTTTAACATGACAGTGTATGTAAGTCAAGTAGTTTAACATGACAGTGTATGTTGGTCAAGTAGTTTAATATGGCAGTGTATGTTGGTCAAGTAGTTTAACATGGCAGTGTATGTTAGTCAAGTGGTTTAACATGGCAGTGTATGTTGGTCAAGTAGTTTAACATGGCAGTGTGTGTTGGTCAAGTAGTTTAACATGGCAGTGTATGTTAGTCAAGTAGTTTAACATGGCAGTGTATGTTGGTCAAGTAGTTTAACATGGCAGTGTATGTTGGTCAAGTAGTTTAACATGGCAGTGTATGTTAGTCAAGTAGTTTAACATGGCAGTGTATGTTGGTCAAGTAGTTTAACATGGCAGTGTATGTTGGTCAAGTAGTTTAACATGGCAGTGTATGTTGGTCAAGTAGTTTAACATGGCAGTGTATGTTGGTCAAGTAGTTTAACATGGCAGTGTATGTTAGTCAAGTAGTTTAACATGGCAGTGTATGTTGGTCAAGTAGTTTAACATGGCAGTGTATGTTGGTCAAGTAGTTTAACATGGCAGTGTATGTTGGTCAAGTAGTTTAACATGGCAGTGTATGTTGGTCAAGTAGTTTAACATGGCAGTGTATGTTGGTCAAGTAGTTTAACATGGCAGTGTATGTTGGTCAAGTAGTTTAACATGGCAGTGTATGTTAGTCAAGTAGTTTAACATGGCAGTGTATGTTAGTCAAGTAGTTTAACATGGCAGTGTATGTTGGTCAAGTAGTTTAACATGGCAGTGTATGTTAGTCAAGTAGTTTAACATGGCAGTGTATGTTGGTCAAGTAGTTTAACATGGCAGTGTATGTTAGTCAAGTAGTTTAACATGGCAGTGTATGTTGGTCAAGTAGTTTAACATGGCAGTGTATGTTGGTCAAGTAGTTTAACATGGCAGTGTACGAGTATGTTGGTCAAGTAGTTTAACATGGCAGTGTATGTTGGTCAAGTAGTTTAACATGGCAGTGTACGGTGTTCACTCGAAAGAAAACTCACCATAGTGAATCGTACTGGGTTATTCTTTGGTTTTAGGTTCATCGTAATCATCGGTTGAGCAAATCTGGTCGTACCACTGAATAATGAACTCTACATTGGAATATAGCGCTTAACTGACAACTTATGAGCTACGAAGTCTTTGGTAGTTAAAGATGCGCAGTAATAGGGTAGCACTCTTCCTAGAGAGAGAGTGCCAAGAAGCTTTTGAATACAAAAATAGAACGATCTTCTCCTCAAATTGATATTTTCCTTTATCCCTCTTTAATTTTACCTTGTGCGTACTCTTCTGTTTCTCCTATTTTGTGTTCCAAATTTGAATAAACCATGCTTCACTGCCCCTTGAACGTCTCTCATGAGGCGCGCGTAGAGTTTCTTCTATTTATAAAATTGATGTGCTTTTTGGATCGGTGGATAAAATTTCAGAGAATTTCTTGTCTAAAATGAGTGTTACTCATTCATCTTCAGAGCAAAGTTACGTATTTATTTTTGACAAAACTATCATTGGAAGCAAATTTATTGGGGAAGCAGCAAAGTGCTGCTAAATAGGAAGAAGTTTTGTGTGTAAATCTTTTTCGGCAAAAATTAGAGGAAGCGAGCTTCTTTAAGCAGCGTCAGACGTTATGAGCGTTCCATAAGCCGCAAAAATATCGCGTAGAAATACCCTTTTTTTTGGCGAACAGGCGTTGGTGAAATTTAATTCCGTCTCTCTTCCTGGTATCGAGCAAAACCTCTTCAACTTTGGCTTAGATGCTGAAAAAATTCGCAGCATTTTAAATGAATACATTATACTCTGAGGTGAAAGTTTCTGTTATTCGCGCCCCGGAAACAAAGGCGTTTCTCTCAATTAAAACGCCGGCGAAAACTTCAGGCCCGCTGAGCAAATATCACGGCTAGAGAATACCTTGTTGTCTTGAAAATATTTGCGATATATTGCTCTGGACTTCTTAGTGACGATATTGGCTCCAATGGAGCGCTGCGGGAGAGAAAAATTGCTGAATGAATGCCAGGCTGCATGAGAGAGACGAGGCGGCGTGCTTGCTACAGAGGCAACGTCTTTACGAGATCTGGGATTGAAATAAACTTGCTGCGATTCCATGGAGTCGAATCATTCAAGTAAGATTCTGTTTAAGTTGAGGCCAGATTTGCTAGGTTTATTTACGCAGTACAGTACTTTATTCTTAGTTATTAGTAATTACTAGTCCACCCCCTTTTTTTGAAATAAGAAAGAAGGCAAAACGAAAGAAAGACCGTAAAATATAAAAATTAAACCTCTCGAGAGTTGACGAGGCCGAGTGCACACGGCCCGTATCACAGATACGCTCATCAAGCACTTTCAGCTGGCTTCGGACAGACAGAGAGACGGACGGACACGGCTCGTATTATAGTATAGATTTATTTTTATTCGTAATATTCAATTAGATCTCAGTCATAGCGAGCCAACCAACATACGTGGTGAACGGAATTGAAAATTGATATTGGTGTGACTGGACATAAAAGGAGCGGTATTCTACAGGAACTCCACCAAACTATGGCACAATTTTCCAGCCTCAAAAACGTTTACAAAATTAGTAGAATTCAGTTTTACTCGCCAATTTTAATTAACTGAGATTAACGAATTCAAGACTATACTGGCAATATGAGATTGACGTTGCATGCGGAACCTACTCGCAACATAGTTCTCTGCCATGCACGAAAAAGACTCGAATCGGCTTCGCTGGGTTGTTATTTGCACGTGTAGATAATGGCAGCAGTACATGAACTTGAAATTAAATACGAGAGCCGTTGGCAGTCGGGAACTCGTCAGTTTTTTTAGCGCACTAGTAAACAAGAGTGGCACACCCAAGTTTCCTTCCTGTGTACCAGCCATGTCTGAAGAAATTGCTCAGGAGCCTCCTGGGTTATTTCAAATGCAAATTGACCATGAGTTCTAAAACATTCACATAATAAGGTCTTTCACCTATTATGCTAATTAGACACTTAATTGCACTAAAATCGAAATGCAAGATATTTGTTTCTTCGTCAAGCAATAACGATGAGGGTAACAATGTTACTAAGGGTTTTTAATTCTTCTTCAAGCAATAACGATGAGGGTAACAATGTTACTAAGAGTTTTGAAATTGAAGAAATCGACCATCCAACCAATTGCAGTGACGTATCACGAACGCTATCGGCTGACGTCGCACAAGTTGTGTGCGCGGTGAAGTGAAATCCGTTCGAGTGTCGCTGAGCGGCTGGGAGTGTGTGCACACGGAGAGCGTATTTACTGCTATCTTGATACCTCGTGGTCACACAGTGCTTATTGGGGTAAAACAAAGGGCTCCCAATTATTTCTTCGGCCATTTTTGTCAATTTTATTGGCTTTAACGGCACATTTCCAATTAAATGTTAATAATTGTAATCGGTATTAAACTACTTGAAATTCATTATTGCGGTTCAGTCTTGTTTAAATTGGTTTGTACCTCGACATACGACGCCCTAATTTTTGGGAATTGAAGTGCTTTGAGTTTCTTATAATTTCACACAATTGCAGTAATGCAGCACGAAAGTATTGTGGCAGCAGGGTAATTCATCAAATATCGAACAGAAACCACGTGTGTCTAGAAACAACCTTCATAAATCGGTAACTTTTGCTCTGAATAACTGTTGCGGGCCTCAAGATTATTCTTGAACAGTTGCTTTCTTGTTCTGTGATGTCGCTTTAAAGACAACGTAGATTGTTGGAATTTATTTATTGTTCTAAAAATCGAATTATTTAATAACATAATTTCATCAATATCGGACATGAATCGAACAAGAATTTTGATCCGAACAGGATGGTTTGTCAATTAGTTCTCCTCGTATGGAACTTTTGTGAGAGTATTAGCACGCCACGTATGGTTTGTCTATTAGTACGCCTCGTATATTTTGTCCATTAATATGCCTCGTATGGTCTATCTATTTGTACACCTCTGATGGTTTGTCAATTAGTACTTCTCGTATGGAACTTTTGTTTTAGGACGTCCTATATTAAGAAACTTTTTATAACCCAATATGTTGTCATGTATCTCATGTGGCCACTTGGAAAATAAACGTTTTTCTTTCTTTTTTTTTCTTTGGTGCACTGGATTTTCTTGGAAGTGCTCGCGGTGGCACAGCGGTTAAGGGATCGGACTTGTACGTAGGAGTCGCGGGTTCGTATCCCGGCGCTGGCGCTGCGATTTTTCCCGTTGGGTATAATGGAAAGCTCAAGCACAATACCCCACTCGACCCAGGTGTCGGAAATGGGTACCGGCTTTACGGGGAAACCGTCATGGTGTCCTATGTATAGTGTTAGTTATAAGACATTTGAAAAAACAATGCTTAAGATCATTTGTATCAGGCTTGATTGGAGATAAAACATCCCAAAGATGCCGATGTTTGTTTTGTTTGTTTGTTTGAAATAACTGTCTCATTACTTATTTTCAGGAAGCATTTGAATGGAGAGTTATCAAAATTTGAATATGATGTCGATGTTTCATTTGCAGTGCTTGTTGAGCCATCATTGTGATCATCAACCTGTGTGACCTTTTTTGGAGTAGAGTGTAGAGCACTCGTCAATGAATTATTATTGATGCTTGCATCAGTTTTCTTGGCAAGGGATTGATCATCAGTAAATGTAGCCAGACGAATCATTGATGATCTTGAGGGCCTTGGAACACCAGCAGCTGATTGGTCGCCATCTTCAACTATTCAATGTTATTATCAAGCGTTAATACAATATTTTAAGGAAATGAAACAGGCGTTCAATAGACCGATTCAGTTATTTAAAAGAATTAAGAATCGAAAATCCGTGTTCGGGGCATAAATTCATGATTTTTAAGGAATTTCGATTCGAACACCTTTGTTCAGTATTTAATACTGACATGAAATAGGAACTGAATGTCGAACATGGAATAATTATCATGTTTTTATCGGGAAAGAAAAAAATACAGCAACAGAACATCATTTGGCAACACTACTCTCTAGTTATGACGGGAGGTTGACGTTGGCACAACAACAGTTAAACCGTCGCAACTTTTCCGAGGTGCGTCAGATTTTTCAAGTGAAAAAATATGACCAATTTGTAAGGGTCGTACAGAAAATGTGTTCGTAACAGCTGGTAGCAGTTTGCAGCTCACAGAAATGAGTTCTTATCACTAAAATAGGAGTTTTAGATGTAAGATCACCGGCACTGTGTAAGTTTGGATGCTTACGAAATTTATTACGCGCATATTTTCAAAGTTGTTCGATAATCAGTTCAGTTCGATATTTGATGAATTACCCTAGGGTAATTCATCAAATATCGAACAGAAACCACGTGTGTCTAGAAACAACCTTCATAAATCGGTAACTTTTGCTCTGAATAACTGTTGCGGGCCTCAAGATTATTCTTGAACAGTTGCTTTCTTGTTCTGTGATGTCGCTTTAAAGACAACGTAGATTGTTGGAATTTATTTATTGTTCTAAAAATCTAATTCTTTAATAACATAATTTCATCAATATCGAACATGAATCGAACAAGAATTTTGATTCGAACAGGATGGTTTGTCAATTAGTTCTCCTCGTATGGAACATTTGTTAGACTATTAGCACGCCACGTATGGTTTGTCTATTAGTACGCCTCGTATATTTTGTCCATTAATATGCCTCGTATGGTCTATCTATTTGTACACCTCTGATAGTTTGTCTATTAGTACACCTCGTATAGTTTGTCAATTATTATGCCTCATATGGCTTTTCTATTTTTACACCTCTGATGGTTTGTTAATTAGTACTCCTCGTATGGAACTTTTGTTTTAGGACGTCCTATATTAAGAAACTTTTTAAAACCCAATATGTTGGCATGTATCTCATGTGGCCACTTGGAAATAAACGTTTTTCTTTCATTCTTTTTTTTCTTTGGTGCACTGGATTTTCTTGGAAATGCTCGCGGTGGCACAGCGGTTAAGGGATCGGACTTGTATGTTGGAGTCGCGGGTTCGTATCCCGGCGCTGGCGCTGCGATTTTCCCCGATGGGTATAAGGGAAAGCTCAAGCACAATACCCCACTCGACCCAGGTGTCGGAAATGGGTACCGGCTTTACGGGGGAACCGTCATGGTGTCCTATATATAGTGTTAGTTATAAGACATTTGAAAAACCAATGCTAAAATCATTTGTATCAGGCTTGATTGGAAATAAAGCATCCCAAAGATGCCGATGTTTGTTTTGATTGTTTGTTTGAAATAACTGTCTCATTACTTATTTTCAAGATGCATTTGAATGGAGAGTTATCAAAATTTGAATATGATGTCGATGTTTCATTTGCAGTGCTTGTTGAACCATCATTGTGATCATCAACCTGTGTGACCTTTTTTGGAGTAGAGTGTAAAGCACTCGTCAATGAATTATTATTGATGCTTGCATCAATTTTCTTGGCAAGGGATTTATCATCAGTAAATGTAGCCATACGAAGCATTGATGATCTTGAGGGCCTTGGAACACCAGCAGCTGATTGGTAGCCCCTCACCAGAATTCCCATCTTCAACTATTCAATGTTATTATCAAGCGTTAATACAATATTTTAATGAAATAAAACAGGCGTTCAATAGATCGATTCAGTTATTTAAAAGAATTAAGAATCGAAAAGCCTTGTTCGAGGCATAAATTCATGATTTTTAAGGAATTTTGATTGGAACACCTTTGTTCAGTATTTAATACTGACATGAAAAAGGAACTGAATGTCAAACATGGAATAATTATCAAGTTTTTGGCGGAAAAGAAAAAAATACAGCAACAGAACATCATATGACAACACTACTCTCTAGTTATGACGGGAGGTTGACGCTGACCCAACAACATTTAAACCGTCGCAATTTTCCCGAGGTGCGTAAGATTTTTCGAGTGAAAAAATTCGACCAATTTGTAAGGGTCGTACAGAAAATGCGTTCGCAACCGCTGGTAGCAGTTTGCAGCTCACAGAAATGAGTTTTTATCACTAAAATAGGAGTTTTAGATGTAAGATCACTGGCACTGAGCAAGTTTGGATGCTTACTAAATTTGTTACGCGCATATTTCCAAAGTTGTTCGATAATCAGTTCAGTTCGATATTTGATGAATTACCCTAGTGAAACGATATCCTTTATTTTCTGGGCAGATACTAGCATGAGATTGAGAAGAACGTTGAGTGATCGCCAATTGATCTTACATGATACACGTGTATTTCTTTTTCGAAATACAGGTCTTTTTATCGAAGGGTGAATGCAGTTCCAAGGAATGATATCTCAAACTTCAAATAGAGTTACACTTGGACTAACGAAACTTTCCAAAATACTTCAGATGTTGAGACGCAGTAGAAAAAAAAAACAGAGCCTGACTGCTCCAACCCGGCGTCACTTCGTTCCGGCAAGTCTCCTATTGTGCGAGTGCGCGACGGTGCAAATGTGATGACATTTAATTCCTTATCCTTGGTGCTGGAAGTTATCCAGAGATCCCTATTCATAAGATCGTGTACATGAACAGAAAAGTTGTAAGTTTGTGCCAATTAGTGCATCCCTGCTGATGAGGTAAGCATCGCATGCCGAATCATTAGGTCAAGTCCGGTGTCTCATTTCGATATTCGTGCCTATATAAATCAGAGATTCTTCTTAGTGTGTCAGTAAATCATTAATGTATTTGGCTGAAATGGTTAAGATATTTTATAATGATACAATGGTCTGGCTTTCAGTATCTAGTTACATTTATTCACTTGAGACAAGAAAATTCGGTAAATCTGAAGGATATGTCAGTTATCGATTTTGTAAATTTCGATGCCTTAGCATAGTTAATTAGATCGAAATAAACAAGTTTTCTTCTGTGCACACTTTCCGTCTCAAATGAGTATTTTATTAGTTATAGCTGTAAATGACTTACCGCAACTCCAGTGTTTGAAGCGGCAAGTAATTCAAGGAGCACGTCGGACAGCAATACTGCAATGCGCACTCGCTTCCAGCGCGATCGTCATCAAAGACGAAACAAAACCTACCGCTATACCTCGTTAAATACTCATTTGACGAAAAAAGTGTATAGAAGAAAAGTTGTTTATTTTGAAGTTATTACCATGATTCAAGCAACAAAAATTCTAAAATCGATGAGTAGCTGTTTATTCGAGTGCATTTGTCATCAGAGACGAAACTAAACTTACCGCTATAAACCGTGAAATACTCATTTGAGACAGACAGACAGTGCATAGAAGAAAACTTGTTTATTTTGATTCAATTAATTAGGTTCAGGCACCAAAAAGTGGGAAATCGATAACTGACATATCCTTCAGATTTACCGACAATTCAACTTGAGCCACTCGGCATCATTTATAATTTTTGTATTTAATGCTTTAATGGTGACAAGTCATTGGCTGTTGAACTTACTACAGAGCATTAACAATTGAAATTCCAATTTAAAGATCTGTGTAGGTTTTCAGCTACCGCGTCTGCTAGTTGGTTAAAGTGAAGGTTTAAGCCAAAGCACCTAAGCTTCAACCTTGGAGCGTCAAAAAGCTTTGTCATACGTTGTATAGTAATGGCTTGTTTGTGTTCTCGCGGGCACCTTAAGCTTCTTTTCTTGCGGCACCTCGCCACGCCACGAAAATTTCGCTTTATGACGCAGGTTGATAAATTTGTTCCCTGCGGCGATGTATAATATTTCCCCTTTTTAGGTGCCGTCTTGGCTTCACAGGTCGAAACTCTACACAAGCCACGTAAAGGCATGTCCGCTAAGCCATTTCGATTTTCTTTTACACGTTCCTCGCGTATTGGGCCGCATGTGTACCAATAGGTAAATTGCTCATTCAGGTACTGGTATGAATGAATGACATTGTATCTGTTTCGAAATATTTTTAAAAAGTAATTTATCATACGAGGTGAAATGTTATCGTGTAATTGTATATATCGAGAGCTCAAAGTCTAGTCACCCCCAGAAACAATTGAAGAATCTGGTACGGGAAGACACTGCTTCCACAAGGTTTTTTTCAAATGAAATAAATGTACGAGGAGTTCGTGGACTCGAACTCAGGACTAGAGATCACCGCGCCAACACGCTATCGACTGCGCTATCGATCACCCTAAAAGGTGACCACAGCACAACGAAAGCAATGTTTGGCACAGTGAAAGCAGGCGCACTGTCCTGACAGATATTTTTATTCCCATTTTTATATCGAGAGCTCAAAGTCTGGTCACCCCCAGAAACAATTGAAGAATCTGGTACGGGAAGACACTGCTTCCACAAGGTTTTTTTCAAATGAAATAAATGTACGAGGAGTTCGTGGACTCGAACTCAGGACTAGAGATCACCGCGCCAACACGCTATCGACTGCGCTATCGATCACCCTAAAAGGTGACCGCAGCACAACGAAAGCAATGTTTGGCACAGTGAAAGCAGGCGCACTGTCCTGACAGATATTTATATTCCCATTTTACATTGCTTTCGTTGTGCTGCGGTCACCTTTTAGGGTGATCGATAGCGCAGTCGATGGCGTGTTGGCGCGGTGATCTCTAGTCCTGAGTTCGAGTCCACGAACTCCTCGTACATTTATTTCATTTGAAAAAAACCTTGTGGAAGCAGTGTCTTCCCGTACCAGATTCTTCAATTGTTTCTGGGGGTGACTAGACTTTGAGCTCTCGATATAAAAATGGGAATAAAAATATCTGTCAGGACAGTGCGCCTGCTTTCACTGTGCCAAACATTGCTTTCGTTGTGCTGCGGTCACCTTTTAGGGTGATCGATAGCGCAGTCGATAGCGTGTTGGCGCGGTGATCTCTAGTCCTGAGTTCGAGTCCACGAACTCCTCGTACATTTATTTCATTTGAAAAAAAACCTTGTGGAAGCAGTGTCTTCCCGTACCAGATTCTTCAATTGTTTCTGGGGGTGACTAGACTTTGAGCTCTCGATATAAAAATGGGAATAAAAATATCTGTCAGGACAGTGCGCCTGCTTTCACTGTGCCAAACATTGCTTTCGTTGTGCTGCGGTCACCTTTTAGGGTGATCGATAGCGCAGTCGATAGCGTGTTGGCGCGGTGATCTCTAGTCCTGAGTTCGAGTCCACGAACTCCTCGTACATTTGTAATTGTATATCTTATATCTTTTAGGAAGGATAAAAATCTATTCGAGCAGTACAATCAATTTCCCTATTCTGTTACAACCTGACCAAATCTATCGTTAACACATGTGAAAACTGTGTGAACGTGTGGAGTTAACCTCAAACCAACGGATTTTTGGGGGGGTTTCGGTGATTTCGTCGTGACAATAGGTCTTCGAAGTTGAAATGGCTTCGTTTTTTGAGAGCCTGATCATAGTGAAGAGCCGTGAATTGCTGCGTATGTACGGTGCGTGGCAGCTGAATTTGTCATTCTTTAGAAGCTTCGAGCGGTAAATGTCAAGTTTTAAACCCTATTGGTGCTACAGTGGGGGATGCATTTTTTTTAAGATATTAATGAAATTTGGAGATTCTTGTCATTATTTTGTTGTAAGAAATAGCTTGTCATAGTAAAATTATAATTGGGGTGCACTTACGTGCCAAATTTTCCTCGAAATGACTCGCACAAATAAATGAAAATTTTCGAGTTCAACCACGAGTAAGAAATCGTCTTTTACATGAAAAGTAAGAACATTGGGAAGAAATCAGCTTTCATTAAAATTATCTGCCAAATTCTGCGATGAGAATATAAATTTTCGCCACGGTTGGGTTCAACCTGTAGGTATGGGCTAAATAATCTGGAGTGATCGCAGACTTGGCCTATTAACACGAAGTTCAGCGAAAGCGCCTCTCGTTTATTAGTCAAACTCCATTGTAGGAACTGTTTGCATTACAAAATATGATTTTGGCTAGACTTAACGCATACTTGTAAATGAGTTAGTTCTTCTTTGCAGTCACAGATGGCTTAATATTTACTCCTTGATTAGAGTGAATTTATTTTAAATTAGCTTACAATTTCGTTTGCCATGAAAGTGGAAAATCTTTTAAAAATTGCAGCAGGAGGTATACTGTTAAATTACCTCGGCAATAGATAAGTTTTTGAGAGTACTGTATTTCGTTTCTACTTTGCTTCTTTCAGTGTTCATGCCTTCTGTGATATATGTCTTCTTGCTCTCCTTCGTTCCTAATTTACTGTTTTCACGCGCTGGTCATTAGGCGAGGGAAAACTGTGCTTAGTTTCCTCGTATTCAACAGTCCATACTAAAGGGTCCCTTTCTTTCGCTCTCTTGAGATAGGCTTTTAAGGCTAGGGAGTCTTAAACTAAATATAACCTCCAGAAATTACATTCCATATCGCTTGTTTCCGAACGCAGTTTATGTTGAGTGAAAACGAATTTGTCTCGGAAATGCTGTTCTTCTTTGCAGAAAGTAAGAGACAAAGTTAACGATTGTGTTTTACCAATTAGATTTTTTTGTTTTATTTTTTTGAGGCAGATCAAGAGGACAGTAAAGTCTCAAATGTTTGTCCAGAAGTTTTACAGAACGACTTGCTATCATTCGAGCGTCAGTCAGCGTCAGAAGCTCAGATCTCGAGAGTCTTCGGTTAATTTTATTTCTAGTAGAATTAATTTGCTGCTACCCTTGGTATTAAAATTTGAGTTAACAGTTTTTACGTATTGAGGAAATAGATTCCAGGCTATGGCTCAAGTTATTTCTTTGCAGCGTCAAACAATGATCGGTTGATTCAACTTCGGCCCCATGTTTTAAATAAAGATCTTAACATCACTTGAACATGAATGATTAGTTTTCAGCTTGGCATTAAATTGGATACGTCACCGGGGATGAACAACACAGCTGGTTGGACGACATGCAGAATTCATCTGAAAAGAGCAGAAAAATTTACCACCATTGTTTTTTAGACTTGTTTTCATAGCATGCGTGAGAATTGGCTTTACCGCGCTTACCAAGAGATTGAGTGAGGTAGTCTACGAGTGCTTCCGTGCAGTGTGTCCTATTTTTGTGCTCCGGAACAAAGTTGTAGCTTGCATAGAAAGTATATTATAAGTGTATATTTCCAGAATTAGAGGGATCCCACTCTGGGGGAAGATACAACCAATGGGTCGATTAGAATTGGTGCTCTCCAGGGGGAGATTGTAGGTCCCGAGCTGAAGATTTTATAATTTTTTGTTCAAATAGAATTATTTTTTTGTATTGATTGGAAGATGTTTTTTCGCTTCAATGCGGTTTTTCGGCACTTGTTATTTCTCCTTGCACTTTTAATTTCGCTTAATGAAATTCTTTTAATATTGCTGTTCGTATGTGCAAGGAATGCGGTGTGGGAACGCTCAAGAGGAAATTTTTTTCCAATTTTTTTATTCTAGATTAAACGTTGTTTTCCTCTTACCCCTCCGTGTAACACATTCTATGAGGTTAGCGGGGCTTAAGGTAAGTCTGATCTACGATACATCTGCGCCTGAATATCTCTGTGTGGCAGGGTTGTAAGATTGCTCTATATCTGGGCGCGATCGTAAAATTCGACCAAATTGCAGTTGAAGTTAAAATTTGAGAACTTTGCTCAGAAACATGCCGCGCTGATAATCTTGCCACGAGGCACAGCTATTGAAGCTCGAATACATCGTGTTTTTTACTACTCGAATTTGTCTTCACCGAATTAAATGCTGTCTTGGTAAAACGGAGACCGAAACTAGTCGAAACCCAAGTTTAAGACTCACTGCTATCACTCGTACTACAAGGGGAAGAGAAAGAGAGCCTAACTGAAATTGTTCAAAGTTGCAGGCTTTGGAGAAACAGATAAGATTCGAAATGCCGTTTTGCACTGGAAAACTAGTAACCTACCTCGAAATACTCAAATGTACTCGTGCCATCAAGCTTTGGCTCTTTGAGATAAATTAAAATACTTTCATACAATGTATACTTTCCAGCTCCAACAATGTCTGTTAGAGCTGGAGGAGACACCTCGATGTTCACCAATCGATGTTCAAGATGACTTGTCTCTCGATAACAGGGTGTCTGACACCTGCGGCACTGACACCAATGAACCACATGCTGATCATGATACAGGAAATCTAATTCTTCACCTCAAACAAACGTCTTTTAATGGATTTTTCACGATAGATAACTTTAACTTGGAATTAAGGGTAGTCATCATTAATAACTCATGGTAATAGTTGTTCAATTACGTCCATAGTTTTAACATCCTGAGCTGAGAGTTAGGTGGGCCTTCTTTTTGTTGAAATAAAATGTTTTTGGTTATGTTAAGGACGGTTTTTTTCCGGTTCACTGCTGTCCTGTTTTTCAGCATCTGCAACTAACTTCCTCAACTTTTATCTCGTTTCATTAACTTCTTTCTCAACTTACCGTTTCTATGCCCCTTGTGCATAGATTCCGCATTCCCTCATCTCCATACCAAACAGTGCTTTCCTCCTTTCTCATTTTGGATCGCCTTTGTTGTGGATAGGGAGGCTGAAACTAACATCTAATCAAATCTAATCATTAAATTTCGAACCAGCTTATTGGACAAAAATTAATCTCTTTTGGGAGAGCAGGAAACCAAAAAGAATAGTTTATCTAAAGTCAATTCCTTGGTTTTTCAGGGCATGACAAATGAAATTAAAGGTAACCATTATGTTAGAAAAAACCTGAAAAAATCTAATTCTGGAGTAAAAAAAAACAGTTCGAACAAATCTTGTGTGACGTAAGGTAGAAAAGAAATCAAATGTGCATCACCTAATTTAATACAGTGTTGAAACTGCACAATTCAATTTCAGCCCCAGACCAGTATCTGCATGTTCTCACCAGACTTGTAAGAGGAAAAATTTCCCTTATTTTTAATATTTCCATCTAGAAAAGACGAGCATTCATTTTTCTCGACATCGTGCGTAAAATAAAAGGAGGTGCGCACTGAGAGATTAGAGAAATGGCGTTTCGCTTGATTATCGTGTGTTCATTCTAGTTAAATTCTACAACACGCTTAATTTTCTACCTAATGTGCAATAAATATTCCATGTTTTACTGTTCCTACTAATAAGGTAACTCTGGTTCGAAAAATAAATAGATTTTTCAGAGGAAAAATTCATAATTGGAGAGCAATTTCTTTCTCTTATTTCGTGCTTTTTAATTATGCTCCGCTTTCCATCACATTAATCAATTGGTGTCGTTATACTTCTCTTCGCAAATGCAACGTAGGTTAGTAACTTTTGTAAATAAATTCCTATTTTTTGCTGGTATTGGAGTTCTGATGTGTTTAACTTCGAGCTACCCATAAATTTTTTTAATCATCTCCAGTAAACTTTTTAATTTTGAATTTTGAGTGGTGGACGATTTTTTCCTCTACTAAGATAAGCTCATGAACTGATAATGGTGGTCACCGACTCGGTATGAGCTCTCCACGAAAAATATTATTCAGAAAAGCTTCATTCACTCACGGAAATTTCGATGATGGAATTTCCGAAAATGTT
Source organism: Morinoia aosen (assembly GCA_030386875.1). NCBI lineage: Eukaryota > Metazoa > Arthropoda > Malacostraca > Amphipoda > Talitridae > Morinoia > Morinoia aosen. The sequence goes on from CM059572.1 coordinate 39,152,821, forward strand.
GAAGAGAAAATACCTAACAGCTTCTTACTAGCCTGGCTCCCCGAAATTATACGCTCCATAGCCTTTGTGATAGGCACTATAAAATTTTGTTATAAATTTTTCATAATTTCTTAGCATAGCTTCCACTGGATCTTCGAGAGTCGAGTTTTACATCGGGAACTTACGAAAAGTTTGGGCTATCGCACGGCGGTCCTCTGCTATTGGCGTTGGAGTTTACAGGACCTCAAATTAAAATTCTTTACCTTTCGTGCGAAGTTGATTCGTCGGTAAACGTGAGTGATGACCCTCTGAAGCTCGGGCTCCTCAGAAGCAATCAATACATTTCAAGCGCTCGTCAAAACTGCTGCAATTTAAAGTCTACGGAAAGTTGCTGTAACTTTTCACTCAACGAAATTCCCTTGAAATTGGAGGTAGTCGTACAAGGCACTGCTCTAACTTTCTATGGCGAGGACATTGATGCTAATTGAAGAGGTTTAGGGAAAAAATCTCAGTAATTTACGATAGTTCGACGAAGACGGACCTGGTTCCTCGTGTATGGGTAAAGTTCTTGTGGTTTTTATTCTTTGTATATTTCAATCAAACATAAAAAATGTTCATTGTGAATTCCTGGAAATTTCACAGAACGACTGTACAAAATCAGATCGCAAGCTGTTACGGATCTTGACATAGAGTTGTGATGCATTATTTCTTTAATCTTTGAGACAGAAACTCGCAGCTCACTGCTATAGTATCGATTGGAATCAAAACTCTAAGGGGGAGAATATGAGGTCCCAAGCTGATGTTCAAGTAGGCCTTCCCCCTGTTGATATATAATATTGTTTTGTTAAGAACACCTTTTTCGGTTCATTGATATCCTAGTTTTCAGTACCTATGTATTGTACCTATTCAGTACCTATGTATACCTATACTTATTTTTTATCTCGTATATAGATTCCCCGTTATCTTCACACTTTGACTGGGACGTGACCCACCTGTGGTTACTGAGGGGATTTTCATAATGCTGTTGACCGGCAAGTATTCATAAATTCAATTTATATAGATGCTTACGGAAAACTAAATGAAGACACGATCTATTCAGTGTTTGTTACCTGCGAATTTGATCTCTAAAATTAACTCGAGTTGAATAATGAGCTTCGGTTGAACCCGTCGCAGTTAACGTGTTAATTCCGTATTAAATAGATCTTTCTCCTCTCTCTTAGGAATACATTTGTGGCTAGAGAAGCTTGTACTAACTTTTCTAATCTAATCTTTGAAGCAGAAATGACTCATGATAATCCTTGGGAACGACCTAACAAGTTTCAATGTACAGACAGATGTGTTAAATGAACGATGATTTACTCGCAGCGACAAAGAGCAAACTTTCTGTGAAACAAATGAGAGTTCATAAGAAAACCCATAGCTGTAGCTCAGGCACTCGTTCATAACACAGAGTTCTTGGATTTCTTTCTCAGACAGGAAATGTCAGTCTTAAAGAAATGTTCTGCCTACGAGACATGCAATGTATTACGCCTCACGATGATTATATACAAAGTTCACAAACTTTAAGATAAAATGACAAACGTTGGTGCGTTGTCAGATTCGATTGCTGAAAACTTAGTTCCTTAGAGCATTTATTCTCCATTTCGCTCAACTACAAGAATCTCCACAGAAATTTACATTCTTTTTCCCATCGCATAATTACCAAGTTTGGAACTTCCAAGAAGACGCGCAAGTTTAAGAGTGGGTGACCTGATTTAAATGAGTGGAATGACGAAGTTCAGCTCTGAGTTTCTTAAGCATTGAGTGACATTTCAAAAACGAAGTTTTATTAGTCGCTAACGATTTCTCAATGCTTTTATGATTCGTTTTAGCTTCATGAGAAGGCTGAGTTCTCTCCTCGGTGGTCACTGTTTGATTTTGGTCTAAATAATAAAGTTATCGTGCATAAACAGTACGCTTAAGACTGGAAAGTATATCATCGCTCATTTTTATGAAGAGGTTTTAAGGCAAAGTTATAACGAGTAAGAGTAATTGGGAGTAAAATATCAAATGATCTGCTCTCGAATGCTCTACTTCAAATTAGGAATTACAAGCACTCTAGAGCTCCATGGACGTCCAATTGGATGGCAGACGAGTCCGTCACTGCTGACGATCTAACCATGTCATTGAATATTCCGGATGTAGCAGTAGCACTTATCTAGTATTGAGACAGTTGTTGGTGGTAAATTTTTGTAACGGCGCGTACCACGGTGTACCCTAGCGTGTACCTTGCATGCAGAATACCTGGAGGATCGCTTGTTACTTCCATCGGCAGGTTGAGATGTTAGAGAGCGAAGCGATGAAGAGTGGACAGAGCTGAGCGATTAGGGTGATGCTTATGAGGATTAGGTTTCCGAGTCAGGAATTTGTGTCGATTGGAATTTCCTCGAGCATAAGTTCGATGAACCTTCCGCATGTGAAAAGCCCGAGAAAATCTGAATTCGTAATATTGAAGTTGTATTTTATGAAAGTTCTGTATTAATAAGGGTTCCTTACAGTCAAGCTTTGAAAAGATGGTTTGCCATTTGTTTTGTGAGATACTGCGAAATATTTAACTCAGGAATTTGAATTGTAAAAATTCTGCATAGTGATTAATATCATTTACATATTTTCAGTTACGATTTACAACTTCATCCAAAAACTAACGTGTTTCTCGATGAAGTTTTCTGGATCCTTGGATCTTCCCTATCCTGAAAAACTGTTTTGATTCATATTTCATTCAGTGTTATTAACTGTTTCTGAACTTATTTCCTTGCCGTTGACAGAGGCGCTCGGCGAATTTTCGCGCATAATTGCCTCAGACAATGACTGTGGTCTTGTCGTAGCATCGTTAAGACCACCTCATTTCTTTACGTCCTGCTGAGGAAGAAACGAACGGCTGGCGCGAACATGTTGGAGCTCTCCCTGAACCAACACCCAGTGCGCTTGAGTTTTAAAGGCGTGGACTTAGATGTCACGGAATAGCTGCATTATGTGCTTCATTTCATGATTCTGTTGATCTCGGATGTGACTTAACTCGAGAATTTTATGCTGAATTTGTTGTAGGTCTTCGATGCGAGATGAGCAGAAAAATATAAAGTTGTTATTCAAGCTATTGCTAAGCTATTCAACATAAAGAACACATGTATTAGTGCCCCATTGATGGGACATTAATACTCGTACATGTGCTCTTTATGTCGAATGGCTTTAACTTGATATTGTTTCAGAGGTTAGGGAATACTGAACTCCTTATTTGGGTATTTGAAAAAATTTTGTTCGCTCGTGGGGGTACAAGATAGGCAATAGATTTAAGCAAGCCAGGTTTGCGTAGTCAGTACAACATAGAAGAGTGATGCAGAGGAATATTGTTGGTCACCTCAGCTGTAGATAGGCTTTCGGGACTTCTATCTTCCGTACACACTTTGTGTCTTTGTTTCCAGGCCTCAACTGCTGTAGTTTCTTTGTCTTTCATTTCTTCTTCCTTCTTAACTTACTGTTTTTAGGCGCAGAGTGTTTTGTGAAGGTGTCCGCTTTATGTATAGAATCCCGTAACCTGAAGGCCATACTGTATGGACCTATCTCTTCGCTTTCTCGAGATCACCCATATCATAACTACAGATTCTTGAAATATAATGAATATATTTGCCAAAATTCTCGGCCTAATAATTCTGCGAGGGGATTTTGCGAAAAACGGATGAAGTAAAACATGACGGACATGATTCGGAGTTGGTTGAAAACTTTCTCTGTGTACGATTTGACGTAGTGTGATGCATCCTTTCAAGGCCCATTGAACACATTTTCCACCAAGCCTGGTTTCGCTGTTTATCGTTTTCATTCAGACTGAAATATTTTGAGTTCGTGTCGAGCGTCGATGTACGGCGGCACCATTCCAGATTTTTTTGCCAATATGCTTCTATAGCTTGATGTGGAAATAATTATTGCAACATTTGAAGCATATACAGTATTACACGAAGACGCTCTACTTCCTTTGTCGATTGCTTCTTCAAGGAGATACAACTATTGTATCTATAAGATTTAGCGCTCCCAGGAGGAACATGTGAGGTCCCGAGCTTGAGGTTAGGATGACCTTCCTTTTGTTGAAATACAATAGGTATTTTGTTGCAGACCGTCTTTTTTTCGGTTCACTCCCCTCAGGGGGAAAGTGCGCGGTCCCGAGGTAAGAGTTAAGTGGGCTTTCTTTTTGTTGAATTAAAATTTTTCTTTGTTGTGTTAGCGACCATCTTGTTTTCGGTTCACTGCTGTCCTGTTTTTCAGCACTTACCACCGCCTAGTACAACTTTTGTCTTGTTTCATAAACTTCTTTCATAAACTTCTTTCATAAACTTCTTTCATAAACTTCTTTCATAAACTTCTTTCATAAACTTCTTTCATAAACTTCTTTCATAAACTTCTTTCATAAACTTCTTTCATAAACTTCTTTCATAAACTTCTTTCATAAACTTCTTTCATAAACTTCTTTCATAAACTTCTTTCATAAACTTCTTTCATAAACTTCTTTCATAAACTTCTTTCATAAACTTCTTTCATAAACTTCTTTCATAAACTTCTTTCATAAACTTCTTTCATAAACTTCTTTCATAAACTTCTTTCATAAACTTCTTTCATAAACTTCTTTCATAAACTTCTTTCATAAACTTCTTTCATAAACTTCTTTCATAAACTTCTTTCATAAACTTCTTTCATAAACTTCTTTCATAAACTTCTTTCATAAACTTCTTTCATAAACTTCTTTCATAAACTTCTTTCATAAACTTCTTTCATAAACTTCTTTCATAAACTTCTTTCATAAACTTCTTTCATAAACTTCTTTCATAAACTTCTTTCATAAACTTCTTTCATAAACTTCTTTCATAAACTTTTTTCATAAACTTCTTTCATAAACTTCTTTCATAAACTTCTTTCATAAACTTTTTTCATAAACTTCTTTCATAAACTTCTTTCATAAACTTCTTTCATAAACTTCTTTCATAAACTTCTTTCATAAACTTCTTTCATAAACTTCTTTCATAAACTTCTTTCATAAACTTCTTTCATAAACTTCTTTCATAAACTTCTTTCATAAACTTCTTTCATAAACTTCTTTCATAAACTTCTTTCATAAACTTCTTTCATAAACTTCTTTCATAAACTTCTTTCATAAACTTCTTTCATAAACTTCTTTCATAAACTTCTTTCATAAACTTCTTTCATAAACTTCTTTCATAAACTTCTTTCATAAAATTCTTTCATAAAATTCTTTCATAAAATTCTTTCATAAAATTCTTTCATAAAATTCTTTCATAAAATTCTTTCATAAAATTCTTTCATAAAATTCTTTCATAAAATTCTTTCATAAACTTCTTTCATAAACTTCTTTCATAAACTTCTTTCATAAAATTCTTTCATAAACTTCTTTCATAAACTTATTTCATAAACTTATTTCATAAACTTATTTCATAAACTTATTTCATAAACTTATTTCATAAACTTATTTCATAAACTTATTTCATAAACTTATTTCATAAACTTATTTCATAAAATTCTTTCATAAAATTCTTTCATAAACTTCTTTCATAAACTTCTTTCATAAAATTCTTTCATAAAATTCTTTCATAAACTTCTTTCATAAACTTCTTTCATAAACTTCTTTCATAAACTTCTTTCATAAACTTCTTTCATAAACTTCTTTCATAAACTTCTTTCATAAACTTCTTTCATAAACTTCTTTCATAAACTTCTTTCATAAACTTCTTTCATAAACTTCTTTCATAAACTTCTTTCATAAACTTCTTTCATAAACTTCTTTCATAAACTTCTTTCATAAACTTCTTTCATAAACTTCTTTCATAAACTTCTTTCATAAACTTCTTTCATAAACTTCTTTCATAAACTTCTTTCATAAACTTCTTTCATAAACTTCTTTCATAAACTTCTTTCATAAACTTCTTTCATAAACTTCTTTCATAAACTTCTTTCATAAACTTCTTTCATAAGTTACTGCTTCTATGTGCATTGTGCGTAGATTCTGCGTTCAGTCAAATTCATACTAAATGGTGCTTTCCTCCTTCCTCTCCTTGTTGCGCTTAGGGAGGCTTGAACTAACATCTAATCTAATCTTTGTTGAGAACTTGATTTACTGTAACTGTGATGCAGCTCTATCATGCTGTATGTATGACATGGAGTACCGTGACGCCACTCTACTTGCGCTGTATGCTTGCTATGCAGTACCGTGACGCCCCTCCACTCCCTGTGCTGTCAAGGCACCTGACTCCCGCGTATTATTCATCAGTGCGCCCTTACGGCTCCCCACGCGTCTCCCTGAGGACGTCTGCCGAGTGTGCTGCTTACATTTCGGCGAGGTATTCAGAACTGGTGTCGTTAGAATCAGTTTCTCGAAGTGGCCGTGTGGGTTTGTTTGTATCTATGTTGATATGTATTTCTTATCCTACAGCATTTCATCGAGGTGATGGAGGTACTGCATCTCATATGGAAGACTGATTGAGTTTTTTTTGTGACTCTAGATTGTGGGTACTATTATTGGATATTTTTGTAGCTTGGCTTATAGAGTTCTTGCTGTGTAGTTGAGTTCTACCTGCAATTGATGGCACTCAATCGTAGTAATTACAAACATTGTTTTAAAACAGCAGATGTCATTTGGCTCTGAGCGCTGGTCTTAGTAAGAATTTGATGAATAAATCCGTAATATTGTGAGAAGTGTCATATATTCCTGTCCAAGGTGTGTTAGAAAACGTCATTCGGTAAAAACTATGAAAAGCTTCCGGCATGCAATTTTGATTGGAAGTTACTTGCAGCACTAAAACTCCAGAAGTCTTGCTGCAAATGAGCTGAAAAAATATTCTACCGGTAAAATTCCACGTTTCTTTATTTGCATACGATCCCTCCATTGCATTGCCCATATATTCCACGTCGTCAAAGTGGTAAACAGCTTGCTCTTTAGGTAAAAATACTCGAATAGACACATTTTGCTTGAGGTAACCTCCGGCTGGTGTTACCGTGGAGTGCATCCATTATTGTGTTGGTCTAGGTGGACAGCTAAGATACCACTCAACGTTTCTCACAGATACGATTGAGCACTCGCCAATTTTTTCTCACACTGTGAAGCTGGTCGTCTCTACGTATATTTTTGCATAGACTTTTGATATTTTTGTTACTTTATTATTCCAATCTTCATATGCTCGATTGGTATATGTTCGTATAGGCTATTATGCTGAGATTTGGTTTGATTGACGGTGAAAAGTTCGTAATTCTGTTCCATGGGGGAATTTGTCTTAGTTTGATCTTGTTTATTTTTTTTGAGTTCTGTGAATCTCACGGTCTCAGGTAATACCTGAGACCTAAAACACAGTGCGCCCTCATATTCACAACATCAGTTACGATTAGGCGGCAAAATTTTGCAACAATATTCTTCTTCCCTAATTATGTTTAGATTTTATGAACCGATGTGAGAAATTGAATCATTAAGTTACCCTACAACAAATGCTTCATTAGCTCAGGCATTTCTCCTAGGAAAGTCCCTATCTCCGGAAATCCTCCTTTGTGCGCAAATGGTTTTCTCGTGCAGTGCCTCATCAGTAATTTCTTGGAGAAGGCTCCTTGGAGTTCATCATAGAACTTCGGCCATAAAAACTTTCTGCGAAGCTTAGTCGTTTCTTCCGAAGAGAATTAAGCTCCAATCCGACGTAAAACTTCAGTTTGGAGTTCTGCTAGACGATCAAGATCTGGATTTTGCCTACATTCTATATGTTCTTTCACATTCTGAAAAGAAATGACACGCGTCTTAGTCACCAATATGTCGTTAGGTCGAGTTGAACGTAAATTTATCCCCTACTTAGAGGCCACCGTGAGTGAGCTGAGGTAAATTGCTCTCCAGGAAATTTTGGGCTTTTTAGCGCGTCGGAGGTACTGCAGAAGCTACATGCTTTGAGCCTCGCTCTGGGACGTGTTAGAGGTAGTACTAACAAAAATAGTCTCAGTAGCGTGTGTATGGTAATTGGTGTTTCTAGACCCGATTCCTGCTAGCTAAGTTAACTATTAGCAACGCAATTGATAATTCTTGGAAGGGTTTACGATAAGTAGGGACGATTTTTTATTTTTCGGGGGCTTGTTATCTACGTATGAAGGTTAAAAAGCCGTGCTACCTTCCGCAGAAGTGACCCTCACTTACCAAATTTTCCATTCTTCTGCTCACCGCCGCAGCTGGCATCGTTCAGAGCTTATGAAGGACCTTATTTAATGATTTTTATCACATTACCTGCAAGCCCTTCAATATTCGTGCCAGCTAACTCACTAAATTGATGACGTCTTCAGTTAGTGCGAGATCTGTTCTACCAATTATTTTCGGGCCAATTTTGGCGTTATAACTTGCAGAATGAGAGACTGGAATGAACCGACGAGCTTTGTAACTTCGTGCCATCGTTATGTATAGTCGAGGTAAACTGGCCAATATTGCGATCTCTGAGCCGCCAGCTCTGTGCAGGCCTGTAAACAGCGAGGAATATGTTCAGTTTTGGCATGCAATTTTCTAATACTAATGAAGTTTGTTTTGAGTTTCATACTTCGTGAGGCGTTCCTTTCACTTTCGACTTGCATCGTAAGAAAATTTGCACAAAATTTATAAATTCTGAGCACACTGACGTTGTCATAAAATGTACCGATTAGAAAAGTAGCTATAATGGTTACTCTAATGTAACCAAGACATTCACGTTTTTAATTTCGAAATATTTTAGACTTATATATATATGACACGAATTCAAATGAATATAATTGTTCAACGATAAAACTGTTTAACGTTCACAGACAGTTGTGTTTGATTTGAAGTCCTACGAATAAATAATCTTTTTACCTCTAATTCACGTAGAAGTTCAGATACAAACCTTTCCATCAATAAAGAACAATGACTCCTGTGAACAAAGAATTAACACTGGAGATTCAGAGAGGGCGGGGAGGAGAGACAGCGAAATATTACATGGTAGAATTATTTAATAGCCTCGATTATCATCCTTCCACCCTGTGCTGCTGCAACTTGCAGAGCTAATTCAAACCGTTCTGTAAAATGGCTCTGTAGCAAGATTTCATCTTATTGTATCCTGTCTGTTACTGACAGTGAAAAATATTCTCTAGCTAAGTGTCGTTCACGCTCAGCCATCGACAATGCATCGCCCTCGTCTTTTTCTGTCCTGCTAGCACGGTGCGTGTAGTGCTCTTCCTCATCCAATATTCATGTTCTCGCGAGCATTGCAATCTATCATTCTTGCAAACGTGGCACTCCCGTTTTTTCATTCCATTTTTCTTAATTTCAGATCTGCTCTCTCATTGTATTTCAGGAGAACTTTATCTTCTTTGACTCGACAGCAATTTGAATTCGAGCTTTATTTTCAATCATGCACTGAACGTATTATTACGAGTGATATTGAAAGATACAGGACTGGCTGGGTTGGTGTTGTTGCTGAAATAGTTGCGTTTTTCAGCACTCCGAGAGTTCGAAATTTTCCAAGTATTCCCAGAACTCATTAGCAAAGTAAATTCTCGTTTGTGTGCCTTGAGAAATAAGAGCTTCTCATTTCGATTCATGCCAGAGCCAAGTGCATAATGGTGTGGATTTAGTCACACAAGGTGCATACATGACGGTGCTCTATACATGCAACACAAAAACAATCTTCTTTATTTACCGTTTCCTCTAAGATTCGCGTTTTACGTGCAATTAAAATGAATTTTTTACTTTTAACGTCAGCCTTTGTCCGTTTTCTCCATTTTTACATCGCTTGAGGAGTTCCTCGCTGCGGAAATGTACCTGGCAGATGGAGGATTGAACCAGGGACGTTCTCATTCAGCCTATTCGATAGTTAGGAAGCGTTTTCTGGATGGGATTTCTCAAATTAAAATGGGTTCGTACCTCTTCGATCTCGGACTCCTGGCCCAACACAGTCACCTGCGTGGCTCTACTCCAGTAATCTTGAGAAAATAGTGAAATATTCAAGCGCGAACCTGAGATATTGCTTTGTTTGAGCGTCGTCTCGGTGTGCTCTGATTTGACGATGTTACATTTTCTACTTTTGGTAAATTATTTGCAAATTGTCTTCGTAGTGAAGGAACATTGTCGTATTTGATATTGTTCGAGCCAAGTAAGTGCTTCGCATTAACTGTATTGCGTTAGGTCCCCTCAGGGGATACAACTATTGTCTCTATAGGAATTAGCACTACCAGGGGGAATATGATCGGTTCCGAGCTAAAGGTTAGATAGTCCTTTTTTGAAATAGAATATTTTTTGTTTGGTTACGGACGATCTTTTCTCAGTTCACTATTGTCCTGTCTATTAGCCCCTACTACTCGATTCTTCAACTTTTATCTTGTTTCATAAACTTCTTTTTCAACTTACTGTTTCTGTAAACCTTGTGCATAGATTCCGCGTTCCTTCGACACTAAATTAGATAGCACCCGCCACCTTCTCTCTGTGGAACACCTTTGTTGTGTTTAGGAAAAATTAAACTCGCAACTAATTTAATTTCCTGCATCCTACTTGATTTATATGTCGTGATGTATTACGGTATCCTGCTGCGTTTTCCTGTGTTGCTGCATTTTCCTGTCTTGCTGCATTTTCCCGTCTTGCTGCATTTTCCCGTCTTGCTGCATTTTCCCGTCTTGCTGCATTTTCCCGTCTTGCTGCATTTTCCCGTCTTGCTGCATTTTCCCGTCTTGCTGCATTTCCCGTCTTGCTGCATTTTCCCAGCTCACCGCATTTTTCCATTCTTCTGTATTCGTACAGCACGCTGAAAATCTTGTTTTGTATTTTTACTCGCTCTCTCCATGACTGCGTAATGATTTTCTGGGACTAGCCAAGTGCGTTGCAAGCGACACTCTGCTATATTTCGACCACCGTCACCACGGGCTGCTTCCAGTCATTTGCGGTGACGCTGCCAAGACGTGATGCGCTGACCACAGCTCTCGAGTGGACATCATCATTCACTGAAGCAGCGCTGCTGGTGCTCCGCCACTTGTGTTCTGGCTCTTGTTTGTCTGAAGAGAGGTGATTGTGTAACGTGAAGTGCTCGCCTGTGTTTCTATTGCAACTGAAATTAAGAACCGTGGCTATATCATTCTTACCGAGCCACTGTTCTCTGGCTTGTAACGTTTATGATTGTGTTCACAAGCGTGCCAGCTGGCTGTGCGCTTTTGTTTATTATTTGTAGGTAGTGGTGAAGTAAAAGTAATTTAATATTCTCGGAAATGAGGCCTTCTTACTGAGCAGTCTACGCCCAAGACGAGTTTCTCTAATTTTATAGCATTAATTTATAATGTTTTAGAAATGCTTGCGCTTGATTTGTATGCGTGCAGCAGAGAATATTAACACTGACACCGAACTTAGCGTTATTGTTGCGCCGCTTGAAGTTCTTTTACGGTAATTTCCTAGGAAAGTAAATGCTTGTATTCGTTATCAGAAACATGGACGTTAGTCGAGCAAAAACGGTTGGGAATCAGTTGTGTTAATTTGTGTATCTTTTTATCGAGACCTTTGCGCCGGTCTCTGTAAAATAGATACACAACAGTAGTATTCGATACGCGTACGCATTTTATGCAGTCGCTTCAAGCCGTTCACGAGTGCGGGAAGTGACAAGAGCAGTATTTACCAGTGCACACTGCATATCTATCAGAGGATCGAAAAGCATTTCCATTTTTCATCCATCTTCATTTAATGTACGTACATGGTAGCTCAAGACATCGCGTTATATCTTGAAAAATTTAGGGCGACCTAGAAATAACAAGGTTATTGAGGAGACACGTTTCCGGTCTCTTCACAGCTCTCTAAAAACTAAGACTGCCGCCGTCCCCCATTCACTGAGAAGAGCTCGTGCTCGTGGCGCATCATTTCCGCAGCCGGCAGCGCTGGGCCGTCATTGTAATGACGGCCCCAGAGCTCATTTAGACTATAACCAAGTCCCGTGACGAGACCTGGGTGGACTGATCGCCTCAGCCGCGCCCAGCATCGTCACCTAATGCACTTATCTCGGGCCTCTCACGTTAAGCAGCTTATGCCTTAATTTCCTACGAGGATAATAGGCTTCGCTGAGGGCTGTGTGGTGCTGTATTTCGACCGGTCGTTAATTACATTTCTACCAAAATGATTTCTGATATTGCCACGGGAATTTCTTTAAATTTTATGTTTCAACTCACAGGATGAAAGGACGCACCTTTTCCATAGATTTCTCGTTCATTTAACTTCATACTACACAGTGCGTTCATCCTTCCTCTCTTTGGAGCACCTTTGTCGTGGTTGAGGAGGCTTAAACTAACTTACAATCTAACCCGCCCTGCAATGTTTTTCTTTTCATCTTTTTTTCCGTACATCAGGCCCCTCAGGGGATACAACTATCGTATCTATGGGAATTAGCGCTCTCAGGGGGAATATGTGAGGACCCAAGCTAAAGGTTAGGTTGGCGTTCTATATGTTGCAACACAGTAGAATTGGCTTTTTAATTTTGTAACTCGCTATTTTTTTTCATTTCACTTCCGTCCTGTTTTTCAGCACCTACTACTTCCATCATCATCAAATTTTATCTTGTTTCGTAAGCTTCTTTCTCTATTTTCTGTTTCTATGCATCTTGTGCATTAATTCTGCGTTCCCTGAAGTCCATACTAAATGGTGTTTTCTTCTTTCCTCTTTCCTTTTTTTGTAACGATTTTTTTGCAGTTAGGGTGGCTTAAATCAACATCTTAATTAATATTTTCATATTTTTGGAAACCGAACCCACACTTTAATGTACTTTCTGTACTAATGCTTCAATAATTTTTAAAGTTTTAAGGAGTAATCTGCGAACAATGCTGAGAGTAAGTCTAGAACTATTATTTCGTGAAGACTTCTAAGTATGTCTTAGCCAATAGACTGACATTCGATACACTGTTAACGAGTGTTTCGGTCAGAAATTGAATTGGTCACATTGGCAAATTAGACGAACTAGTCATGCTTTAGTAACGTAAGTAGAACAACACGCAAGCGTGATATGATCGGCAAGGGCTGGCCCTCCAAGTGTTTGCTTCCTGCAGTCGTTTATTGGATGTTCTTTTAATTCCGACGATATTAATGGTCCCTTCATACAAATTTACACCAATACTTCGTACGTGTGTGACCAAGTAATTTTTCATAGATCAAATCTAGAGCCTTTTCATTAACTGGCAAGTAATGATTTTATTCCAGTCTTACAGCTGGCCATGGAATTGGGCCAGAATACGCGTCTCACTGGGAATATACCTACTAACTGATAATGCGTCAGCATTTCGGGAGTGTGAATGGTTTGATAATGACGGTAAAATCTTAACTCGTTGACCGCGATGGGTCAAATTGCAGTTCAATGTTCAACTTGAATTTAAAGTCGGTTGTGGTGAGCAATTTTGAAACTAGCATACATTAACTGGTTCGTCGATTAGCATCGATTAAGTATTTCTAAAAGTTGAGTTGCTGGTCAGTCAGCAGCATTAAGAAAATTCCCTCCGTGTACACCTCCAGCTCACTTCGCGACCAACGTGTTAAAAATAGTTTTTTATTCTGAAATTCACGCCAGGTAATTCGCACTAATTTGTGTTTTATAATTTTAACAAAATATTTAAACTGGAATGTTCAAGAATAAATAATCTGGCACGTTTTTATCAGATGTAACAGCGCTATCAATTTTGGCCGGCGTATTCTCGAAGTGAGCTTTACCTTGCTTTCCTTTTAGCGCTGAAATTTACGGCTCTTGCTTTTACAGCCCAGTCTTGGGGATTTTTTCCAGAATATAAATTCTCAGCAGCTAGACTTATCAAGGGATCCTGCGAGAAGTTTGCGGAAGATCTAAATAAAATCTTGGCCAATTTTTTCACATTGTGGCCAATTTATTCATGGCTTGAGTGCTGGTATGAACCTCAAATGTATATCCGTATCCATTAAGTTTATAGGATGATCAATTTGTTCATCATAAGGTGGAAGAATAAAAGCTCAACTGTCAAGCTTGGGACAGAGAGGCAGGTGAGGCAGTCTCAAACAAAGAAAATACAATTTCGATGCAAGTATTCCTTCTTTAAACGGAAGTTGTTCAGTGTAGCTATGCAGCAAATACGAGTAGAGTCGCTGTAGCAAGCACTGCTGGCTAAATCGATGTATCAACGGTTTCACTCACGCAGTGCTTATGCCTTATCTTCGGCATCTTCGGAAACATTTCGAATAGGATAGAAGTGTTCACACCTGCAATGTTGATAGTAATTTTGAATAATTTTTTGCTCAATTTGCTTGCTCAGGAGCATTAGAGGTGCGATGACATGAGACATGTTGAAGTCCTTCCAACCTTTTTCTTGAAGCAGTTCATCCAAATTTTAATTGTTTGGCTACTGTATTTTTAAAACCTGAATGTATCAAATTCAAAAGTTATTGAAATAAATACTGAATCTTGTATTACTGAAATTTTTAGCAAAGACGCAATCGGTCTCCATCAATGGTCACCTTTTAATCTCATCCGCATTTTGACATCATCCCCATTTTAATGTCGTTTTATGATGGTTTTGTCCGGAAAAGTTCTGGACAAGAAGTGGTGCAAGTTTACTTAAAATACGCTTTTGGGAAAAATGCTTTATGGTAACAATTTCAAAATCTGAAAATTCGACAGTGACCTATGAACTTGCTTTAAACGTAGCTCTTCCCCCTCAGGGGGATACAAATATTGTATCTATATGGGAATTAGCGCTGCCAGGGGAAAAATGTGAGGGCCCGAGCTGAGAGTTAGGTAGGCCTTCTTTTTGTTGAAATAAAATGTTTTTTTGTTATGTTAAGGACCTCCTTTTTCGGTTCACTACTGTCCTATTTTTCAGCACCTTTGACTTTTTTCTTCAACTTTTATCTTGTTTCATGAACTTCTTTCCCATCTTACTGTTTCTATGCCTTTTCTGCATAGATTCTTCATTTTCTTATCTCCATACTAAATGGTGCCTTCCTCCTTCCTCTCTTCGATACGCTTTTTTTGTAGCAGTTAGGGAGGCTTAAACTAACTTATGATTTTAATCTTAATCGTAGCTCAGAATGCCGGACGCCAGACCTAAGGGCTCACGCGATCTGGAGGAGACACTATTGCCTCATTTTCTTATTCCGGCAGCCGCTCGAACTTCGTTGGATTTGACAGACACCGAGCAGACTTCGGGTCTTGAGTGCTGTCGGTGTAAGGAGAGCCGTAAAAATTAAGGAATATCACGAGCCGCGGACAATGCCTTGCGGTTCCTACATTCCTTTTCTTCTTCATTTCTGGCTCATCAAACGGTGATATTTCTCCCCTAATTCGAGCTCATTTCCGTTTAATCTGGACGCTAATGAAATGCTAATTCGACCTTAAAGCCGCCAACTTCTAAAGGGATTCCTTTCTTGTTGTTCTCGGCACCTGGAGCTGTTAAAAAAAACAGCTCGTTTGAACGGGATTACGCTGGCTGATTGGATTCGGTCAGAACTTGAGTAGATTATGCCGTTTTCTTGAGGACTAAGAGGTTCTTCCCACTCTTTTTGTAATGGCACGTAGGTTCTGATTAGATTTGGCTAGCGCTTGTCAGTAGATTAGGTCACTTCCCTGGAAAACTCGATTGCGTTTGCCTATCTATCTCTAGCTATTTGATTGCCAGTGGCGGTCCACGAGTCCACAATTGAGATTCAATTACTCGTGTGGTACTTCGAGGAGTCAACTGATGCTAGCGTGGTTCAATGAGGACGATACGTCAATTTCAAAATTCAAAAGATGGTACTGGTAGACACACAGTAGGTTGACAAATAAAATTTCCACAGTCCGTTGAGATGAATGATATGAGGGCAAGAGATTTGCTTTTTATCGTTTCAAGAATAATTGCTGAGGAGAAAAGCTTCAAACGAACTGCTTTAGCGACTGCTATTAAGAGCCTGAAAGAATTTCACGGCCTCCTTAAGAACTTCAAATTTGATTGCACACCGTAAAAATAATTCTTTCTTTGATGTCATGCTGCTCTCTCAGTCATTTGTAAAAGAGCTCCTAGTTTTTGGGTATCAACTGAATTTTATTTTTCAAACTTGAAACCCCTCAGGGATACAAGTATTGTATCTATGGGAATTAGCGCTCCCAGGGGAACTATATGAGGGCCTGAGCTAAAGGTTAGGTAGGCTTCCTTTCGTTGAAATAGAATAGGTTTCTGTTTTGTTACGGACCATCTTTTTTCGGTTCACTGCTGTCCTGTTTTTCAGCACCTATTGTTTGCTTCTTCAACTTTTTCTTGTTTCATGAACTTCTTTCTAAGCTTCCTGTTTCTGTGCACCTTGTGCATGGATTCCGCGTTCCCTCAACTCCGTACTAAATGGTGCCTTCCTCCTTCCTCTCTTAGAACATCTTTGTCGTGCAATTAAGAGAGGTTAAAACTTTCTTATATAATAATAATATATATAATAATAATTATAATTCAAACTTGAAACGTTGCGAGGACAGTTTTTTCCTGTGTTTAACTTCACCAATGTTAGTTCCATAGTTGTAATTCTGTTTAGTGTTTAGTAAAGTACGAAAAGAGAGAAATAATTGTGATACATGCATGCGTGGACTTTTAAGTTTCAAGAGCAAATGTCTCTTCGTTGAAAATTTGGATTACTATTACTATTATTATTATTATTATTATTGTTATTATTATTATTATTATTATTATGCGTACTTCTGTGGCTTGGAATATGTTGTTTTTAGTTTTTAAATAAAAAGAGCCGCAAGTCGAACAGTGCACTGGATAGAACCGCACGGGGCACTGTAATTCGAGATCGAAATCAGAGCTCTAGCTCAAATTCTTGAGAGGGCTTGACAATTTTGGTTGGCGCCAGTTGCAATGAATGAAAGTTTCATTAAATGTTCTCATTATCTTCCGTGACACTATTGTTCAATGGAGCTAAAGCCTTCAGAAAGACGTGAAAGACTCATTTCATCAATTAGGACTGTTTTACTAGCACCATGAGAGGGCAAAATGTGATTTATGGCTTGTTGTTGGTGACCATCCCCTCAGGGGACGGTCTATTGTATCTATGGGAATTAGCACTTCCAGGGGAAAATATGAGGGCTTGAACTGAGCGTTAGGTAGGCCTTCCTTTTGTTGAAATAAAATGTTTTGTTTTCGGTTCCCTGCTGTCCTGTTTTTCAGCACCTACTACTTTCTTCTTCAATTTTTATTTGTTTCGTGAACTTCTTTCTCATCTTACTGTTTCTATACTCTTTCTGCATAGATATCGCGTTCCCTTAACTCCAATCTAAATGGTGCCTTCCTCCTTCCTCTCTTTGGAGCTCTTTTGTGGCGGATAGGGAGGGAGGCTTAAACTAACTAACAATGTAGTCTGTTGGTGATCATACAGCCAGCCAGAAAAATAGACCTGGATGTTCTGAAATCAATTAACTAACATTGTATTTCATTGACAAATACAGGACCTTCGTTGAGTTGGTGCGCAAAACTATTTTCTTTTGGCTAACCTGGTCTTATTTTTTTTGGTGAATGTAATTTTACTGTCATATTGAAATTGAGCACGCTTCAATACTACCAATTTAATGTGACTGAAAAAGTGTGAGCAGATGTGCGTTGCATGCATTTGACCGAAAATATATATCGCAGTTTGCACTAGATTTGTCGAAATTGTGATGAATGTATGCTTCAACCGGACTAAGACCCAAAAAGTAGAATTTTTGGCTCAATAGACTCTTGCTTCTCCATTTTCATCTCTTAGGTCTACTTTACCTACGATTTACTTAGATATGGTGTGTCTGCGTTGCTGTTCACTTGACGAGTGTTGTGTACTGCGCCAATTATAACCTCGACACTACGCACGTCCCGTCCGTAGCCAGGCTACAGCAGCGAGCGCGACTAATGATAGGCGTCAGGGTAATTGCAATGCTTGGATTTACTAGTGATCGGCGCCTGGATTTATGGGCTTGATATGTTGCATGGCAGCGAAGGTTATAGTGATCTCCAGCTTCAAAGCCTTCCTGATTTTAATTGAACGGGTGAGCTTGTTATGCGGATATAACTCGAGCGAGATATGCGGATGTTAGTGGATGTTCGTCCTTCGTTTGGTACTTGAGCGTGTATCGGCTGATTGAAATTCGTCTGTTAGTTCGTTTGATTGTTTGTTGAGAGTAGATCTAGAAAAATTCTACTTTTCAATAGATGATGTGAATGGACAGGCGACGACGCATTTATTTATTACTCTTGATATTTCTTTTTAGCAAACAATTTTCAACACATCAAGAGAATATAACTATTATATCTATGAAAATTAGCACTCCTTGGGAGGAAATGCGAGATTCCGAGCTGAGAGGTAGGTAGGTAGGCCTTTTTTTGTTGAAATACAATAAATTTTGTTGACGTCTTTCCGGTTCAGTGATGTCCTGTTTTTCAGCGCCTACTACTTCCTCCAACTTTTATCTTGTTTCATAAACCTTCTCGGTCTTGATATTTCTCTGCACAAGGTGGGTACATGCGGGATGCATAGATTCCTTGTTCCCTTACTTTCATGCTAAATGATGTCTTCCCGCTTTTTCTCTTCAGAACACCTTGTTTGGGTTAGGGAATTTCAATGAATTAATAGCCATCTAAATTTGATGCCAATGTTGCTTGTATCGTGTTTCAAGTCTTTTGTGTCAACTCCACATTGATTGCATCGGTTTCCATTCTGAGTGCATTTGTGCATAAATGTAATCGGAACGCGGAAAAATGGTACGTCATCAATATTGAATCAAATTCTCATCATTTCAAGCATCCGTATTATTTCCTACTTCGTGCCTCGAGTTAATTAAAAACTTCTCGCTCTAAGCCATCCCCGCTCGTTTCAGGGTGTTTTTTCAACACCAAGGGTAAGGGTTTTGTTTTTTTTTGCAGTAAAAGCTGCTCAGAACATTAGGAAAGAAGTTAGAGCTCCGATATCATCCTATATTGCCAAGGTTGGTCAGTTGATGTGGTGTTAGGGGGAAAAATTTCACGGAAAACACAAATACTCTATAAGTCTGTAATGTACAGACGCACGCGAGCTATCTTCTAATTCATTTTTTAAATGTATAGAAGCGATTTCTATTATTTTGTTTTTTTTTAACAGCAAGTTATTTCTTTAGAATTCAATTTTGGCAAAGAACTATACAGAAAAAGCTGCAATTCTGATGGTCACTTGAAGTTAGATATCAATTGCGATTTACAGGAGAAGCATGATCAATCATTTTTGCTCATATTATTAAAAGAAAATTTTCGACTTCGCATTTCGCTAGCTAAATTTTGATATTGATACCTACTTTTTCTTATGATAACTTTCATAAAATATACAGGATAATTTCTGTATTTAAATGTCAAATTCCTAAAAATGAATTGAGGTACAGAAGAGAATTCTGATGAATAACCTTTGAAGTGCAGGTAGACGTGTGCAAACGATGCGGTTGATTATTTATTCTTTTTATTTTGGAAGCTTGCTGCGGTACTGATGTTTATGGTACAAATATTCGTTTAGTAAAATTTCCCTTCATTTAATTACTGCATCTGACAGCGCAGGAACACGGTACGCACTCCATGCAGCGTTTGTCTCCCATGCAGAGCTCATTTTGACCTCTACTGGAAACGTCAATGATTCGGTAGTAATTTTGCTGAATTAGAGGAACCAATCATGCGATAATTGGCCAATCAGGCTTGAAAGTAATGCACTTTTTCATTAATTTATTTCCTAAAATGTACTGAGGACAGAGCGAGGTATTCTAATGCAGGTAATGTACTGTACGCTGCGCAGCAACTTGGGCACCATAATATCCCGTGGAATATTATTGCTCTCCTTGGGGGCATGGTGGTTAAATATTAATAAGGATAATTATCTCTTCTGAGGCATACAACTAACATGCATCCCATGCAAATTAGCGTGCTCAGGAAGAAAAGGGATAGGTAGGCTTTCTGTTTGTTGAAATATATTTTTCGTTTTCTCATGGCTAATCCTTTTTTCGGTTCATTGATGTCCCTTTCTTCAGCATCTACTACTTTCTCCAAATTTTATCTTGCTTTATAAATTTTCTTACTAAATCACTATTTTATTCGTGTACGAGATATTTTGAAGGAACACACCATATGCATAGATTACCTGTTCCCTTTACTCCATACTAAATGGGGCGTTTCTTCTCCTTCTCTTGGGAACACCTTCGTTGTGGTTAGGAAACCCCGCAGAGGAGAAAATTATTTTAGCAATGGGAATTGGTACTCTCAGGGGGAAAATGTGCGAGGGCTCGAGCTGGGAGTTCGGTACGCCTTCTTTTTGATGAAATAGAATGTTTTTGTTATGTTAAAGGACCACCTTTTTTTGGTTCACTGCTGTCCTGTTTTTCAGCACCGACTACATTCTCCTTCAACTTTTATCTTGTTTCATAACTTCTTCCTCAGCTTACTGTTTTTGATTCCGCTGTGATTCCGCATTCCCTCATCTCCATAAGGAAGGCTTGAACTAACATAATTTAATCTGCAGTTAGGAAAGCTTAAACTAATTTTTCTTATCTAATCTAACCCAAATAAGATGGCAGCTGAGGCTGTCATTTGGCTGTGCAAAGTTCCGCCAATTCACGCAAATACTTGGCGTTCAAACAGCTACTAGTATAGAGTGGACATTTTTGCGTAGCAGCTGCGCATTGCCGGCGTTGCTAGATGCATGAATCGATTTCGGCTTACTCCGGTCACAGTGACGATTTTTATTATCAGCGCACTCTGGTGTCGACCAGCTATCACTCTCTCTTGCTGCTTGTATTTTCAAGGATTGATTTTGGAAAGCGCGTTGCCAACTCATGATTCTTCGTATAAAATTCTTTATAAAATAGGGGGAATTTTTCAAGCTCGAAGTCGACTGCTTGTGCGCTTTTTTATCGATAAAAATGAATCCACATTTTATAATGACTAGAATTTGAATTGCATAAGCCATTCCTCCAGCAGACATTATTTTTTGAATACATTGGTAAATCGTATTCTATTCTTCATTCGAAGTGATTTTTTTTCGTTGCAGCGCATTGTGATGGCAGCAGATGCTAATAAATGAAGCTTTCCTCAATAGAAAAGCATCGAGTTCTCCTTTGCATTATTGCTTGAGTTGTCCACGGCAGAAGCCAAGGACTTCAAGTGCCACTCAGAGCTAACGCGTTGCTTATCCATAAGGTAGAAATGATGCTTCCACAATAGTTATTGTTGCTTTGAGTGGCTTTCTCCCATAGACCTACGCTGATCCGGGCTAAGCTCAAGTCCCAGATTAGGGAGCTAGCTTCATGGCGATGGTGTTCTGAGATATTTTTCGAACGTTGTCCGCGAGAGCATTTTTGTGTACTCTGAGTGAAAAGATATTGTACACTCTATAGTAGGATTTTATTTGTTGCTCATAGGTTATCGCGGAAGGTACTGCGATTGAAAAAGGCCCGATTCGGATAGGTTCTACACGAACTTATGCTGCTTAAGAAACACTGCACATGTGTTTTCACTGCACAAACATCTCCGAACGTTTTCATTAGAACTATTTTTTAACTAGGGCATCCCGCTGGGCAGAAGTTTCTTATTCGTGGCATTTAACTGAAAGTGTTTAAATTTTTTTTGTGTCTTTCCAAATAGTATCTGTTGTTGAGTTTGTTCACCGGATACCCTTCATGAGCCTTACAACTATTGGATCGGTGGGAATCGATGCTTCCGGTATGAAGATACGAGTTTCTGAGGTTTGCTTTGTTAAGTTATTAGTTATTCTCTTCTGAACCTCCGGTTTAAGTTTTAGGTTACGGGCTAAGGTTTTCTGTTTTGTTCCCAAGCTGGGAGTTAGGTAGGCCTTTTTTATTGAAGTAGAAGGTTTTTGTTTTGTTCAAGACCATCTTTTTCGGATTGCAGCTGTTCTGTTTTTTTTAGCATATCTGAATTTCTTCTTTAACTTCTATGTTATTTCCTTACCTTCTTTCAAAACTTATTGTTTTTATTCTCACGGGATCCTTTGCCGGAACACGCCTTGTGCGTAAATTCAGTGATCTTTTCAGCTCCACACTAAATGGTGTCTCCATACTTCATGTCTTTCAACAAATTTGTTTGTGTAAGGGAGACTGAAACTAATTTATAATAAATCCTTTCTGTTCTGTTAAGAACCTCCTTTTCGGTTAACTGCTGTCTTTTTTTTAAGCTTCTTGTGAATAATTTTTCAACATCTACCTCTTTTTAGGAATTTTTTATCTTACTATTTCAATGCCCAGGATAGATTCCCTCCCCATAGATTCCCCAGGATAGATTTTGTGGATAGATTCCCTACACGCCTAATTTCCTGTTAACTAGTGCTTTCCTCCTTCCTTTCTGGAGAACTCCTGTGCTGTGCTTAGGGAAGCATAAATCAGTTTACAATTTAAATTGCTTACTGAATAATGAAATGTTTAATCTGACTGCATCATGAATATACATTGGTGCTTTTGTTCTTCATTCCCAAGAAGGTTTAATTTTCGTATAGATTTTTTGAAAGATTTCGTATCTTTTTCTAAGGTATCCTTCGTTTCGAATATATTATGTAACCACTTTATCCAGTATTTGTTCCAGTACATGACCAGCGCCGAGCATGAAGTCAAAATACTTCTTCCAGTGAGTTAAAAAATTCGCCAACTTGATTTAAATGTGTTTCGGAACGTTCATTGAGGAGGGAAAAGATGGGGGCAAGTGCATTGAAAGCTTCGCTGCAAGGTTATCAATTTGTTTTATTAAGTCATTCTAAACCATAAGGTAAAATATGTTGGGTGTGAAATATACGTATCATTTGATATAAAGCTTTTGGACCAATACAACTGGATGTTTAATGCTGCTGTTGTCCCTTGCTGACATTCTTTAAAAAAAGCTAAAAGAGCACACGTTCGTTGTGATTGCTTTCATAATTTTTAATTTTATGCTCTAGCTTGGGTCTGGTTATGCGAGAACATTGAAATTCCCCCTTTTAGCGCAGCTTATTCTTGAAACTCGACCAGCTTTGCGTTACTTGTAAAGATCAAAATGAATGCACATTTGTTCACAGAAACAACACCCATTGTACGACACAGCTCTCGCATTCCCGCAAGGTGCAGCTATTTATGCGCAGTAAACTATTCAGTTGGCGATCCAAGTTAAAAACTTGAGCTTCACTGGAGGAAAGACTGAATTTTTAGGACTTGGGATGCGTGTTATTGGGTGCGGGAGGCAAGAAGCGGCGGCAGCGCTCAGCTGTTCTGCAGATTAGGCGGAGCCTTCGCTGCTGCAGCTGTGGCGCGCTTTGCATAATGGCGGCTATGGGATGTGTGCGTGTGCGTGTGTGGTTGGAAAGTTGGTTGGAGAGGTGCAGGAGTGTGTGTGGTGGGGGAGGTGGGGAGATGCAGGAGTGTGTGTGGTGGGGGAGTTGGGGAGGTGCAGGAGTGTGTGTGGTGGGGGAGCTGGGGAGGTGCAGGAGTGTGTGTGGTGGGGGAGCTGGGGAGGTGCAGGAGTGTGTGTGGTGAGGGAGCTGGGGAGGTGCAGGAGTGTGTGTGGTGGGGGAGGTGGGGAGGTGCAGGAGTGTGTGTGGTGGGGGAGGTGGGGAGGTGCAGGAGTGTGTGTGGTGGGGGAGCTGGGGAGGTGCAGGAGTGTTAGTGGTGGGGGACCTGGGGTGGTGCAGTGGTGTGCGATGGGGTGCATCTATTACCTTTATTGGTATGTTTTAATGGTGCAATGGGGCATCTATCTTGGATAGAGCATGCAATGCCTTCAGTCGGCAGCGTGCGCACTGGATGCCCTTCCCCGAGCGGTAAATGTCCGACTGATTTTGTGCAAACCTGGAAAACTTTGCGGGAGAACAAATAAGTGCGCAGCTAATCATGCATTATGTGTTTAGTTGTTTGCGAAATTACACATGAAATCATTTGATTCATAAACAATATGATATTCGTGCGCACATATCTGAGAAAAGCTAACGAAGTTTTGATTTCGACGCAAAATGCGCTTGTTTCTAACAGCTGTGTCGCTATGCAGGTGTGATTTTTTATCGCTTAAAGGAACAGGAAGATTTTGTTTGCATTAGTTGAAGAATAACACAAAAAATTTCAAAATTGAAGGCAAGAAAATAATTAGAATTAGGTTCTAAATTCGCACAGTAAAAAAATGTCGAAAACCTGTTACCTCACCGTCATCAATTCCGTTTGTGTACCGTAGTTCTTTGCTTCTGATTGTGGCCGAAATAAAAGCACAGAACCTCGGATCTAGCTCATCAGAACGCGCTCTCGTGACGAGTAAACGTATTAATATAAAAAATATCTCTTCCTAACACGTTCACTAAGTTTCCGCAGTTATTAGTCGGTTTGGTAAGGTTGGAAAAAACAGAATTAAAAAGTCATCTTTACTGCTTGATTACATTCTTATCCTTTCTAACACGCCGGAAAAATATAATTGGGCGATAACATTAACTTTTACGCCATAGTGTACTTTAGATAATGGTTGTGAAATCCGTTAAATAGAAGTCATTGTAAGTGGTACGTAAAATAATAATTTACCATACGGTAGCGAACGTGTCAAGTCTCGTCTCGAGAAAGTAGTTGCACCAGCATTTGCGTTTTTGTGTTTGTTGAGTTCGTGTCCCGTACACACCGGAGTTCAGAGTATCAATTTGGCTCAGGTCCTGCACGGAACTTGTTCCATTGTTTCTCTGTGAAGGAACAATTCAATTCAACTCCGATTGACGAATTCAAGACAGGAACTTTACCTGAACTCGAATTCAGTGGACGTTAGTTTGCCTCGCTTCAAGTTTGCGTTACCAATGGAGCAACAATTTCAGTTTTCCAGTGCGATGTAACAAGTAAACTTCTGCTTTAAGAAATTAGCCGCCGAAACTGCCGAAGTATCAGGAAAGATGCGCAGCGAAGAGCAGCCACATAATTAAGCGTTGTCGTTCTCCCACTGCCCACCTCATGTCCCGCGTTCTAAAGCAAATGTTATTTTTGGTTAAAACTTTTACACGCCGGGCAGCTGAAATTGGCCTAAGGAACTGTTAGGGAAGGCAATACGCGGTGTTGAGCTCAGGAGGCTGGTCGGGATCGGGCTAAGTGGCTTAATTTCTTCCTCTTACTGGACACTGGAAGACGTTATACAGTTCTCCGAACGCTCCTGCGCCGTGCAGCTCTCTCGATCGCTCCTCCTGTACGAACACTATACGCGGTGCATGGTGTCTGTTCTTCCAGATGTTTGTGGTTGTTAATTAATTCATTTCTTGCTGCGAGCAGTCCGTTGTCATGCCAAAGGGGGCGGTTATTATTTTTTTCTGTGGGTCCTTTCCCTTCAGAGGGAAACTACTATTGTATCTATGGGAATTAACACTCCGGTTCAGGGGGAAAACGTGAGGTCCTGATCTGAGAGCTAGGTAGGCATTACTTTTTTTAAACAAAATTTTTTTTGTTATATTAAAGGTCACCGTTTTTCAGTTTACTGCTGTCTTGGTTTTCAGCACGTACTACTTTATTAGCAAACTTTTATTTTCTTTCATGAACTTTTTCTTACCTTACTGTTTCTATGCCCCTTGTGTATAGATTCCGGGTTCTCCATCTCAATTCTAAATAGTGCTTTCCTCTCTTCGAAACGCTTTTGTTGCGGATAGGGAGGCGTAAACTAACATCTAATCTAATCTTTTTGTACTTCATTCTGGACACATGCTGACATGTAGTGCTGGTGACAATGTCGCGGGTGACTTACTCCTATGCGTCTATCGCTTCGATGAGGCCGGTCGGTTATTGGTTACTAGTCTTGAGAGGTCTTAGGGACGCCCAGGCATAATGAGCTGGTGTCAACATGCGTCATGCACGTTATTTACTACCCTCCATATGCTTGAATTAAATCGTTTATCAATGGGAATCATTGCTCTCGGGAGAAAAATGTGAGAGCTGGAAGATAGGTTGCGTTTTGTTGTGTTGAACCACTTCTTTTGCGTTTTGTCATGGACCATCTTTTTTTCGGCCCACTTCTGTCTTGTTTTCAGCACTTATTAGTTGCTACTTCAACTTTTTTCTCGTTTCATAATTTTTTTTAACTTGCTGTTAGCATCCACCAAAGATTTTGTGTGAGAATAAATTTTTTGGGTATATTCGCCGATATCCGTACTCTATGCTAAATGGTGCCTTCTTTTTTCCCCTCTTTGAAATTTCTTTGTTGTGGTCAGGCAACTAATAATCTAATCTTATCCCCCGAATTCACCATATTCTTCAGGGGGATTATATGAGGTCCCGAGATAAAGGTAAAGGGAGGCTAAAACTTTCTTAATCAGTCAATCCTCATATTCCTTTCTCCAAAATTCTTAGCTCTTAATGCCGACGTTGCTTCCGCGCCAGTAATATTCCGCTAATTTTTGTTTCTTCATTATTTTCATGCCAGCAATTACAAAATGAGAACAATAATACTTCCTAAATATACGTATAAAGAAGCTGAATAACAGGTGTTGGCGGAGTGAGGATTCAATGGCGACGTGTAAGGAACAGACTCAATAATTTGATCAGTGCCGCTGTCTACAACGCAAAGTCGCCTTCACTTTCAAGTCTGTACATGACCTCGATACAGGATTTCGAAATCGGTCACCCTTCTGGCTTGATGGAAATTCAGCCTGGCTGGAGTGGTGAGAGCTCGTCCAAGTTCACGGTCTCGATGACTTCAGTCGTGTTCTCGAGTGTCTTGACGTCGACATTTGCAATTGACTTTGGCCACCGAACTGTTCCTCCGCATCTTGACTCGAGGCTTCGATGCGTTCGCCTTAAGTCAATGCCATATCAGGTGAATGTCTTGGCTTCATAAATGGGGGCTATGTTTCTTTTGTAAGATAAAATAAGTAAATGAGGGATGTGGCTTCCACTAGTTCTTTACACGGTCAATTATAATGTGCGTAACAGATGGGAATGTCAATTTAGTCCTGTACATTTCCGATGCAAATTTACAATTTTGTAGGCTAAGTCAACGTACGTTGAGTTAACCGTACATTTAAGGGACCAAAATAACATAATTGGGCGGGGAAACTTTTTCAATACTCAAAATAGGATCACTTGCTTCTGAAGGTTTTTGAAGCTCACCAATTTTAGAGGAAAAAAATACGACGCCATTGCAAACTAATTTCATTCAATGTACAGTACATTCGGTTTATTTTCAGAATTATTGTAGAGTCGAAGTGAATTAAAATCCATGTCTGGTTGTGCTTCTAAGAAATGTTTTAGATAAAGACTTGAAGTTAGTAGTTGTTAGCTAGTACTGCTTTTTATTAGTACTGCCATGCTTTAGTACTGCTAGTAGCATGGTTGGGCTGTCGTTAGAAATTTCATTTTTTGTCATTGGTACATTTATGTTAACAAAATCCCATTATTCCATGAAAAATGTCACGTACTTGATGCGTGTGAACATCTCAGCACAATTTTAGAAGTTTGTGTGAGGAATTCCACGATAACAATTTCCAATATTCTAAACATCTTTTCAGACTGGTCTTCAAAAATATTTGAAGTTGTGGACGTGTAATTGATTGAATAACTTTCAGACGGCCTAAAATATTTTTGGATTTCAGCAGTAGCGATGTGGTGGTAATATATTCACTTACCATAGAATTACGAGTGTTTGGCGTGATTAATTTGAAATTCCAATCCCTTAACTCGCTTCTAAAGCGCTTAAATGAAAGATCATCTGCATAAAGCAGAACACAGAGCCTGGTTTCAATAGAAACTTCCTGTAGCTCCATCTTGAGGAAAGTAAATCCTCTGACGGGAACAAAAGAAGCCGCCTCTGGACGAGTGCGTCACGCCATCGCTGAGGCGCGCTACTGAAATACGCATAAAAATGCCTGAGTTATGACGGCGTGGTGCGAGCTTTTTGTAGGCCACCCATGTGGGCTCTTGAGTTCAAATTTTGTTTTTATTTTTCCCGAGTTTACGTACGACTGCCCCGGTAAAACTGAACCCTTCGGTTTTACCGAGTGAGACGAAAATGTTACAGAGAAAGCTTTTCCTTTTGTCTCATTCTGTAGCACTCGAAGTTTTTCCTGGAGCAATATTATTTTAAAACAATGTGTTTATTTCAGGAACTGTCCTTTTTTGAGGGTTCGTCTGCGGGGCCAAATGACTGTGATTCTCCCGAGGACGAGTATTTGATTGTCCTTATAACAGTTCTCTAACCATGAAATGGTCTCTCTCTGAATCATTAAAAATCTTGTGACAGGTTAAGAATGGTTACATTAATATGTTATAGAAATAGTTAAATGGACATATGTGATCCAAGTAGAGGGAATTTATTGACCATGAACACTAGTATAGGTGGCGATGGATTTCTCTATGCTCTTAGATCGACCGTCTAGTGAAGCATTGACTTATAGAAAATTTTGACACGGACTGAGTCAAACGTTCACTTCTGCTTGGGAATAAGGAAAGTTTAATTGATGAAGAAAATTCTGGAAAACTGCAAAATATCTAAGTAATCTCCTCGGGGGGGGGGGGGGGGGGGGGGGATAAAACTATTGTATCTATGAAAATTAGCACTCCCAGGGGTAAAATGTGTGAGGGCCCCAGCTGAGAGTTAGGTAGGCCTGCTTTTTGTTGAAGAAAATGCTTTTTTTGTCATGTTAACGATCACCTTTTTCGGTTCACTACTGTCCTGTTTTTCAGCACCTCTGACTTTCTTCTTCAACTTTAATCCTGTTTCATGAACTTTTCTCCATTTACTGTTTCTATGCCCTTTCTGCATAGATTCCGCATTCCCTTATCTCCACACTAAATGGTGCTTTCTTCCTTCCTCTCTTCGATACGCGCTTTTTTTCAGCGGTTAGGGAGGCCTAAACTAACATATAATCTAGTAATATAGTATCTAAATAATTAATATTGCTCTGTCGTAGTTGATTTGAGTATGTGTGGGAAATAAATGCTGCTAGGCTACACCAGATCAATATGAAACTGGAGAATATTGCTTGATTGCTTTGGGATGTAGGATAAACGTAAAGTCTCTAATCTGGAGATAATTTGCTGAAATTCGTATCAGATAATTTTACGACAAAGAATGTAGGTGTGGTATTGAAAATAATTTGCATCGTACGATAGTAAGTTTTTGTGTTATTGAGTACAAAATTATGTAAAGTCGACTGCAATTTTGCATAATTATTATATATATAGTGATGCAGTTTAAGCTCATGAGCTCAGCATAGATTTGTTTATGTGAGGAATATGTTAGAGCACTAACATTTTCGGTCTGCATTTTAATGAAGCAGAATTTATTGCAAACTTACACTTCTTGCAATGCGTATAGTCAAGCTTGAATTTTTCAATTCCGACCAAGACTGAAGTTTTGAAATAATCCAAATAATTACAAATCTGCGCGAAGTTCAGAGCGAGATCAGAATTCCTATAAGTCGATGAACTCTATTTCTCTGATTAATATTTCACGCGCAAAATTTGAAACTTCTCTCCGGAACTTGTTTAATTTGGACTCATTTTGTTACAACTTTCCTCGCCGAGACTCGGCGATCCCTCCTGCATTGGGAGACACGGCAACTCAGCGGAGCAGCGTGGCTGTGCTCGGCTCATTACCGATCTTGAGATTACTGCTTGTCGCTCACGCGCTGCGAGACGCGGAGTTATCTCACGAATATGCTGTGAACGCTTCTCAAATGCTTTTTGCAATTTATAGGCCTTCGTTATAGTTTGTTTTATGTTAAAACTTCAAGAACTTCTATATATTTACAACTATTGGACTCGTGTCAAAGAAGCTCAACATCTACAATACCTCTTTGCAGTTTCTAGGTCTTCATTACGATTGGCTTTATTTAAAAGCTTCAATAGTTTCTAGATCTTTACAACCATTGAATTAACGTCGAAGAAGCTTCACCAACATCTACATCTTCACAACGGTTGGTGGACTACCAAAGAAGTTATACTTATTTTTTGTGTGTACGATACTAAGGAGAAAGTCCCTAAGTTGTCGAGTAATAAATGTAAATAATTTTTTATAATATAGTTTAAATATTAGTGGCTGAATAGCATGAAAATTACCAAGACTATGTCGCATGGTTGCAGTTAATTACCCGTGTGGAAAGAAATGGAGGTCCCTTGTTAATGCAGAACTCTGTCAGCAAATTAACCAAGTACGGAAATTTTCAATACCCCAAGAAGCAGCCATCAATCATTTTTGCTTTGGTAATCACTGGGGGACAGAGAATTACTCGTCTCTCCTCACGCGCGTTAGTAGTTCGTCTTTTCCAAATGACACACAGCTTGTGCTCTGTTCTGTGATCGGCTTATCTCACGTAAGCTCAAACATTTTTAAACATTTACGCGCTTGCAGTGAGTCTTGAAAGTACGGAAAAGCGGCTTGGCCAACTTATCGTACTCTACATTACTGGTATTGTTGATTCCATCGCTCGTTGTCGACTCTCGTTGATTTTGGTGACAAATAAGCACCAAGTATTTGCAGTAAGACATTCTAAGCTTAGATTATCTTGCCGTCAAAGCCCCTTAGAGGAGTACAACATTTGCATCATTTGGTATTAGCCCTTCCATGTGG
Source organism: Morinoia aosen (assembly GCA_030386875.1). NCBI lineage: Eukaryota > Metazoa > Arthropoda > Malacostraca > Amphipoda > Talitridae > Morinoia > Morinoia aosen. The sequence continues at coordinate 39,183,352 of CM059572.1, forward strand.
AAGATGTGAGATCCTTAGCATAATGTCAAATACGCCTTCTATTCGTTGAAAGTATTTTTAGTGACGGACCACCTTTTTCAGTTCAGGGTTCTCCTTTTTAGTATCTTTTTATTTTTTTTCGATTTCACTCTACTTCATGAACTTCTCTCAACCTGAGTTTCAATGCTCATGGTATGGGAACACTCCTTACGCATAGATTTCCAGTTCGCTTACTTTTATACTATTGGGCTATTCCGTCTTTCCTCTCATGAAAACATGTTTGCTATGTTTGGGAGGGTCAAGTTTGCTTGTAATTTAATATTTTAATTCGTCAATTGAACATGTTAAATTTCGAATTAGGACAGCAGCAATAAGTCGCGGTGACCAGATGGTTTGAATTCAATGATAATTATTCTATTCATCCCACCTAAGGGAAGGCCCAGTTGTATGCTTGTTTTTGATGGCTGAGCATGATTTCGATTCACTAATTGCATGTACCAGTTAAATCCTCTCATTTGCAATCAACAGCTCAATCCTTGTGTCTCATATTGAATTAAAAAAGAACACTCTACTTCATCATTCCTGAGAGCTAAGACGTTGAGCGAGTTCACTGGGTAAGAGCAGAAATTGTGGCTGTATTTGAATATTGTAGCTTTAACTGGCTGTCTCTCGAGACTTGCTCGTCAGGGCTCGGTGTATGCGTAGCGGCGTTCATAAAGGCATTGATGGGCCGGCTCCTGCGTTGGTGTGAGCTTCAAACGAGGCCAAATTGCATCACAAGTCGCCATTAAATGCACTTTCCGACTCTGCACTACTTGCTTGCCTTTAATCCAAGGCCCCACTTGCAGGCACGTTATTATCTCGTGCTTCCCCTGTGCAAATCCTTTAATCTAACGTCCTTGCTTTTGAATGCCGCCATTTCCTGGCCTTGTATTGCTTAATAGGCTTCAGTATAAACCCACAACTAAAGAACTTATCATCTCTAGCTTCGTGTTTGTGCTGGGAATTCAATGGATGACCGCTTCTGAGGAACATCTCTTATTTAATTTGCATATATTCAACCAATTTGAGATTTTAGTAACGTTGAGCTCAGGACTAGATATGTAAAATGTAACATGTGTTCCTTTCACAGCGGAATATATTGTGTTGTGCCAAAATTATTTGCTGGTAACTTAGACAGAAATGAAATGCAATCTTTGAAACCTGTATCACACGTGTTGTCGAGGTCGTCATGTACTGCTCTCATAATTACCGAGAAATATATAAGATTCAAGCTTTCAAGTAAATTCTGCACTGAGAGATAAACCATTGCAACAATATTGGCTTTGACTCAGTTTTGAGACGCGAGCATTCACTATGGGATTTTACGTCAGCGCAAGTATCTTTCGCCATGACTCTCGCTTCTGTGAGCGGTATTTCTAATTCTACTGCTTTACAGGGACACAAACAGCCACGTATAGCTTGAGCTTAGTGTCTGAGGTTTTGTTCAACTAGTCTCAGTGAATTGATGATTGAACGCCTTTATCCATGCTCGACAGAATAAAGGCATCTCACAGAATGAAGGAGTCGCATCTTGCAAGTTTAGGCCAGCCGCTTAGTATATTTTAAATCGATTAGCTCTTTCAATTTTTTTTAAATAGCTTCATTTTGACACTTGTTTAAAATGAAAAATTTAGAGTGTTAGAAACATCCAAGGCGTTATAGAATCCTGTTGTGTAGTACGGATGAATTGTCTAGTACAAATGAATGTGAACTAGTTCATCGAAACCCATGCTCTTGTGCATGGTTTTATTATTTTTACACGCATGTTCGCATGTTAAAAGAGGGCAGGTTTAGCACGTTGGTGAGGGAATGGCCTCTGCAAAGAAAACGATCATTAGCGCTTCAGGGGTAAACTGGGGTTGGCTAGGGGGAAAGCTGGGTAAACCTTTTTTTGGTGAAACTGAATTTTTTTTGTTACAGACCTTTTTTCGATTTACTACTGCCCTGTTTTCCAGTACTTATAACTTTCTTGAACTTTGAATGAATTTCCTTCCTAACGTGTTATTGGTATAATGCGAAGAGTCTTGAGTAAGAACGCACCTCGTGCATGTATTCCACGTTCCATGCACTACATACTTAATGGTGCCTTCTCCCTCGCTTTCTTCGAAGCACCTTTGTTGTGGTTAGAATGGCTTAAACTATCACATAATCTTATACAATTCCAGCGAAAGTATCTGGTAAGTTTTGTAATTTGAAGAGCGAAGACATCAATATTGTAGAATGGAGCGTCGTTTCCCCTCCAGCGCAGTCGGGATGCTAACTCTATTAAGATTGTATTCAACGATAATATGATTCACTTTTTTCTTTATAATCCGATAGTGTATTTCATATTTTGTGCAAGGTTTCCTGCTGTATATCATTTCAACCATGAAAGTGCTTTAGAGACTAGCTTAGCGCAATTTATTTGCAGCTAATGCAGTTGTCTTCTTCCATCGCACTTTAGTTGACGGCGACAGGCGACAGCTCATATTTGGTTGACGACGACAGCTCATAGTTGGTTGACGACGACAGCTCATAGTTGGTTGACGACGACAGCTCATATTTGGTTGACGACGACAGCTCATATTTGGTTGACGACGACAGCTCATATTTGGTTGACGACGACAGCTCATAGTTGGTTGACGACGACAGCTCATAGTTGGTTGACGACGACAGCTCATAGTTGGTTGACGACGACAGCTCATAGTTGGTTGACGACGACAGCTCATATTTGGTTGACGGCGACAGCTCATATTTGGTTGACGACGACAGCTCATATTTGGTTGACGGCGACAGCTCATATTTGGTTGACGGCGACAACTCATATTTGGTTGACGGCGACAGCTCATAGTTGGTTGACGGCGACAGCTCATATTTGGTTGACGGCGACAACTCATATTTGGTTGACGGCGACAGCTCATATTTGGTTGACGGCGACAGCTCATATTTGGTTGACGGCGACAACTCATATTTGGTTGACGGCGACAGCTCATATTTGGTTGACGGCGACAGCTCATATTTGGTTGACGACGACAGCTCATATTTGGTTGACGGCGACAGCTCATATTTGGTTGACGACGACAGCTCATATTTGGTTGACGACGACAGCTCATATTTGGTTGACGACGACAGCTCATATTTGGTTGACGGCTACAGCTCATATTTGGTTGACGGCGACAGCTCATATTTGGTTGACGACGACAGCTCATATTTGGTTGACGACGACAGCTCATATTTGGTTGACGACGACAGCTCATATTTGGTTGACGACGACAGCTCATATTTGGTTGACGACGACAGCTCATAGTTGGTTGACGACAACAGCTCATAGTTGGTTGACGACGACAGCTCATAGTTGGTTGACGACGACAGCTCATAGTTGGTTGACGACGACAGCTCATAGTTGGTTGACGACGACAGCTCATAGTTGGTTGACGACGACAGCTCATAGTTGGTTGACGACGACAGCTCATAGTTGGTTGACGACGACAGCTCATAGTTGGTTGACGACGACAGCTCATAGTTGGTTGACGACGACAGCTCATAGTTGGTTGACGACGACAGCTCATAGTTGGTTGACGACGACAGCTCATAGTTGGTTGACGACGACAGCTCATAGTTGGTTGACGACGACAGCTCATATTTGGTTGACGACGACAGCTCATATTTGGTTGACGGCGACAGCTCATATTTGGTTGACGGCGACAGCTCATATTTGGTTGACGGCGACAGCTCATAGTTGGTTGACGACGACAGCTCATATTTGGTTGACGACGGCAGCTCATATTTGGTTGACGGCGACAGCTCATATTTGGTTGACGGCGACAGCTCATATTTGTTTGACGGCGACAGCTCATATTTGTTTGACGGCGACAGCTCATATTTGGTTGACGGCGACAGCTCATATTTGGTTGACGGCGACAGCTCATATTTGGTTGACGGCGACAGCTCATATTTGGTTGACGGCGACAGCTCATATTTGGTTGACGGCGACAGCTCATATTTGGTTGACGACGACAGCTCATATTTGGTTGACGGCGACAGCTCATATTTGGTTGAGGGCGACAGCTCATATTTGGTTGACGGCGACAGCTCATATTTGGTTGACGGCGACAGCTCATATTTGGTTGACGGCGACAGCTCATATTTGGTTGACGGCGACAGCTCATATTTGGTTGACGGCGACAGCTCATATTTGGTTGACGGCGACAGCTCATATTTGGTTGACGGCGACAGCTCATATTTGGTTGACGGCGACAGCTCATAGTTGGTTGACGGCGACAGCTCATAGTTGGTTGACGACGACAGCTCATAGTTGGTTGACGACGACAGCTCATAGTTGGTTGACGACGATAGCTCATAGTTGGTTGACGACGACAGCTCATAGTTGGTTGACGACGACAGCTCATAGTTGGTTGACGACGACAGCTCATAGTTGGTTGACGACGACAGCTCATAGTTGGTTGACGACGACAGCTCATAGTTGGTTGACGACGACAGCTCATAGTTGGTTGACGACGACAGCTCATAGTTGGTTGACGACGACAGCTCATAGTTGGTTGACGACGACAGCTCATAGTTGGTTGACGACGACAGCTCATAGTTGGTTGACGACGACAGCTCATAGTTGGTTGACGACGACAGCTCATAGTTGGTTGACGACGACAGCTCATAGTTGGTTGACGACGACAGCTCATAGTTGGTTGACGACGACAGCTCATAGTTGGTTGACGACGACAGCTCATAGTTGGTTGACGACGACAGCTCATAGTTGGTTGACGACGACAGCTCATAGTTGGTTGACGACGACAGCTCATAGTTGGTTGACGACGACAGCTCATTGTTGGTTGACGACGACAGCTCATAGTTGGTTGACGACGACAGCTCATAGTTGGTTGACGACGACAGCTCATAGTTGGTTGACGACGACAGCTCATAGTTGGTTGACGACGACAGCTCATAGTTGGTTGACGACGACAGCTCATAGTTGGTTGACGACGACAGCTCATAGTTGGTTGACGACGACAGCTCATAGTTGGCTGACGACGACAGCTCATAGTTGGCTGACGACGACAGCTCATAGTTGGTTGACGACGACAGCTCATAGTTGGTTGACGACGACAGCTCATAGTTGGTTGACGACGACAGCTCATAGTTGGTTGACGACGACAGCTCATAGTTGGTTGACGACGACAGCTCATAGTTGGTTGACGACGACAGCTCATAGTTGGTTGACGACGACAGCTCATAGTTGGTTGACGACGACAGCTCATAGTTGGTTGACGACGACAGCTCATAGTTGGTTGACGACGACAGCTCATAGTTGGTTGACGACGACAGCTCATAGTTGGTTGACGACGACAGCTCATAGTTGGTTGACGACGACAGCTCATAGTTGGTTGACGACGACAGCTCATAGTTGGTTGACGACGACAGCTCATAGTTGGTTGACGACGACAGCTCATAGTTGGTTGACGACGACAGCTCATAGTTGGTTGACGACGACAGCTCATAGTTGGTTGACGACGACAGCTCATAGTTGGTTGACGACGACAGCTCATAGTTGGTTGACGACGACAGCTCATAGTTGGTTGACGGCGACAGCTCATAGTTGGTTGACGACGACAGCTCATAGTTGGTTGACGGCGACAGCTCATAGTTGGTTGACGGCGACAGCTCATAGTTGGTTGACGGCGACAGCTCATAGTTGGTTGACGGCGACAGCTCATATTTGGTTGACGACGACAGCTCATAGTTGGTTGACGACGACAGCTCATATTTGGTTGACGACGACAGCTCATATTTGGTTGACGGCGACAGCTCATATTTGGTTGACGGCGACAGCTCTTTTTTTGTTGACGACGACAGCTCTTTTTTTGTTGACGACGACAGCTCATAGTTGGTTGACGACGACAGCTCATATTTGGTTGACGGCGACAGCTCATATTTGGTTGACGGCGACAGCTCATATTTGGTTGACGGCGACAGCTCATATTTGGTTGACGGCGACAGCTCGTATTTGGTTGACGGCGACAGCTCGTATTTGGTTGACGGCGACAGCTCGTATTTGGTTGACGGCGACAGCTCGTATTTGGTTGACGGCGACAGCTCGTATTTGGTTGACGGCGACAGCTCGTATTTGGTTGACGGCGACAGCGCGTATTTGGTTGACGGCGACAGCTCGTATTTGGTTGACGGCGACAGCTCGTATTTGGTTGACGGCGACAGCTCGTATTTGGTTGACGGCGACAGCTCGTATTTGGTTGACGGCGACAGCTCGTATTTGGTTGACGGCGACAGCTCGTATTTGGTTGACGGCGACAGCTCGTATTTGGTTGACGGCGACAGCTCGTATTTGGTTGACGGCGACAGCTCAAGGTCAGGCCTAAATAACTTCTAATCAGGTGCGGTTTCTCCACATCCCCGTGTTGTCTTGTCAGTGTCTGTCTTCGTCCTATACTTTGAGGGAATGGAGGTCTCTGGTGCTGACAGTTATTATTATTTGTTGTAGAAGGCGAGATAATTTCCTCAAAAATCATCCCGCTACATGTTAATGGAGTCGCACTAAAACGAAGCAAATCAGTCTTACCTACTACAAAACGCAACAATTTTTCCGAAGTTTTTGTGTAGCATTTACAGTTCTAGGTCTATTGAGCTACGGTCATGAATCTTCTATGATAATCTAATTCTATAGAGTCGAGCTAATATTTCAGATGCTCAATGAATCACTCTAACGGAAATTCCATTCAGATAAAGATAGTCGGATCTTTTTAACTGTGCGTCCAGATCACTAGTATTTTGCGCTAATTGTTCGAAGAATGGAGATAGAATTTCTTTCATTTAAGGTGAATTTTGTCGAAATTCTTCAGAATGTTGAGGATTTTCATGATATGGACACAGTAACGGATTTCGGTACTCTGACGTTTCTGTCACGAACATTAGAGGTCAACAAAAATTGTCATCGAGATGAATTATGTATTGATTTAAGAGCGTCCCATCGCTCAAAATTGTTGCAAGGGGGCACATTGCTTCGTGATTGATTGCATTGTTTTTGCGTCCTAGTACTGGTCGATTGAATTTTCCGATGTTTCACTGTGATACACAGAGCTAAAATACAGTCGCCAGACGTTTTCGTTGAGGTAAATTAAAGCGACCCATCTGCGAGTATCGGATTCACGAAAAATGAGGATGCTACTGTGCGCTTAATGCTTGAACTTACTCTTCTGTTTTTGGGGGCAAAGTGCTCCAACGGTCACTAGAACGACTCCTCGTTTGTCCACTGCAGTGTGTTTGTGCATAGAAACGAACGCAGCGAAAGAAACGAGGGTAATGTTGTTGGTGTAGGTGAGGGCATCACTGGAGCAATCCCCTCGGAACGGCCGACCATCCTTCTCTGCCTGAGCCGTGTGCCGGATACGCCCTCTGCGCGCCTCGCTCCCTCCGGACCGACGATACTCAGGATGACCGTCCTCCTGCTCGTGCAGCCTGGCTGGCCATTTTTTGGCAAAAATCTTTAGTTCTAGCCAAAAAATTAGTTATGCTAAAAAATTCTAATTCTTGTCGAAATTTTTTTTTTTCGGGCTAAATTTGGCTAATCGAGTTTTTCCTGAAAAAGGCTTTACTCGCTATCCTGGTCCAGTCGACTGACTGCTGCGTGCAGGCTGACTGCTCCCTGCTTTCTATTCGCAATTTCAAATTATTTATATTTATCGACGCTCGCTTCCATGCTAAAATGACCGATTACTTGGCTATTTTAGTTCCTGTACGATGAACTAGGCAAACGTATCATGGCGTTTCAAAATTTGTTTTTCGGAAAATAGTATAGTAGAACATTTAACCACTTTTGATATAACACTCCTACTGTGCGATGATGCGTTTGAAATTTGAAAAAATCATATTGTTTTACCTTTATTGTGTGAGAGGCATTGATTTATTTCAGAGCTCCGTTTTCGTGTCAAATAACTTGAATGAATTGATACGAACTCCCGAGTTCATTCCAAAGTGTTGTAAGTAAGAGTTCTGTCGGTCGTATTTGAGCAGTGAACATTGGACTTCAAGTAAAGGGTTTAGGAGCGAACATTTTGAATTATTTGCTCGAAGTTTAAATTCGTTAGATGTTCTGTGGGTGTATATTCAATATTAGTTTATTTTTTCAGCCCTTTCCATAATTTATGTCAAATTAGACATCGTACCCGAGTGCGTACCTAGAGTGTTTGTTGTTTTAAACGGAGGCACGACAGGGATGGTGGAAAGAGTTGCTGCGCGTGTGATCAAAAATTTTTTGCCATTGAAAAATATTTAACACGTTGATCCTGTTTGCGTGGTTGCTACGGTTAGTTAGGTTAGGTTGTAAGCAGCCGAATTGAAAAAAAATTACAGCTAAAATTCGATCCTTTCCAAGAAGTATTAAAAATATCATCACATCCTAATACTTTACTTTGCTCGTCAAGACATGGTTTAGGAAACGGGAAGTGAAATTGTAGAAACGCTGTTCATTTATACCGGTGCGTAAATGGCCAATTTACCTAGGATACACATACATACTAATGCGCGGTCTACGTGTTTGTTTATGGCATATTTCATAGCAAGATCTCCAATTTTTAACCTTCAGTATTTCTACGAATGGCTATCAAGAGAATAATGCTTCATTCTTCGATTCATTTGATTGCTCATTCTCCACGGTAGGGTAAGCTGAGAAAATATATTGTGAAAACTTCGTTACGCGATGCTTTGCGGAAGTACTTCTAGATGTTCCCGGCAGAGAAAGCAGCGATTGCGTTAAGGACATTTTAAAGCTTTGGTCAATTAGCCAATAATTTATCGTTCATTGGTATCAACCCCTCAGGGGGATACAATTATTGTATCTATGGGAACTAGCGCTCCCAGGGGGACAATGTGAGGGCCCGAGCTAAAGGTTAGGTAGGCTTTCTTTTGTTAAAATAGAATAGGTTTTGTTGTGTTACGGACCATCTTTTTTTCGGTTCACTGCTGTCCTGTTTTTCACCGCCTTCCACTTTCTTCTTCAACTTTTTCTTGTTTCATGAACTTCTTTCTTAGCTTTCTGTTTCTGTGCCCTTTCTGCATAGATTCCACGTTCCCTTAACTCCATACTAAATGGTGCCTTCTTCCTTCCTCTCTTTACATCTCATTGTTGAGGATAGGGAGGCTTAAACTAACTAATAAACTAAACTAAACTCATTGGTATCAAAGGAAATCGGCGCTTCCAGATCGGATGGAAAGATGAGATCCAGAGCTGAAGGCTAGTTAAGGTTTCCTTTTATTGAACTAGTATTTTTTTGTTATTTCATTAGATTTCTTCGGTGTACAGCTGCCTTTTTTCAGTACATATTAATTTCTCACCCAACTTATACATTGCTCTAGGAACTTGTAATTTTGCTGTTTCAATGCGGAAGGAATCTTATATGGGAACACACTTGTGTAAAGAACTGATAGTTTGATTGATTCCGTAATAAGTATGTCGTACAATTTCCTCTTGTGAACGCATTTTATGTTGTGAGAAACGGTTAAACTGACCCATTTAATTTATCTTACTCGCTGCTTTTCATTCCTTGGAGTATGGGTAGCAGAGGTATCACGTCGGGGACCATCAGTAGGGCTTTTTAATTGCGCTTCATTAGTCGAGATGATTGGCTTCTTTGAGGCCCTGTTCTCCCAGGGGGACTATGTGAGGGCCTGAGCTAAAGGTTAGGTAGGCTTTCTTTTTGTTGAAATAGAATAGGTTTTTGTTGTGTTACGGACCATCTTTTTTCGGTTCACTGCTGTCCTGTTTTTCAGCACCTACTACTTTCTTCTTCAACTTTGATCTTGTTTCATGAACTTCTCTCTCATCTTACTGTTTCTATGCCCCTTCTGCATAGATTGCCCATTCTCTTATTTCCATACTAAATGGTGCCTTCCTCCTTCCTCTCTTCGATACGCTCTTATTTTGTAGCGGTTAGGGAGGCTTAAACTAACTTATAATCTTAATCTGAGGCCCAGTTCACAGGATGTTTCAGAACAAGAGATACAAAACTGCACTCCAAGTAGAAAATGACGAAATAAACACTTACTCTTTTATGAAATATTCCGAAAAAATCAGGTTTTTGAGATCTTAGCTGTTTATTGTTTTAACGGATGAAATTTAATTACACAATTGCAATATTTTAGGTGGATCGGACGAAATGGTACTGTTACATGGCCTCCTTGATCTCCTGACATGACTCCACTCGAATTTTTTTTTTTTGAAGAGCCATGTTTATGCTACACCCATTGAATCTGAGGAAGGTCTCGTGGCCTGAATTGCAGTGGCTTCTGATGAGATTTTTGAAGTGCCAGACGTGTTTTCTTTTATCTGGTAGTCGTTAAGGCTAAGATTTGAAAAGTGAGTTGATGTATTGTGGGTGGAACACATTTTGAACAATTTTTGTGAGGTAAATTAAAAATGAATATTGTGAGTAGTTGTCATTAAATTTCATCCCATAAAAGAATAAACACCTAATATCTCATAAAACAGAATTTTTTCCGGAAAATTTTATAGAAGAAAAAGTGTTTATTTGGCCATTTTCTACCTAGTGTGTAATTTTATACCTCTTGTTCTGAAACACTCAGTACGTCACTGTTTTAACGAGCTCGCTAATACTGTCTTGAGTTCACTGAGATGTGCACCATGCAATTTATACCCATTCATCCATGCATTTTCATTGAAGTGAGTTGGAATTTATGCAAACTTCTTGAAAGCAAGAGGACGTTTGGAATATTCAACATGCCTGCTGAATATCAATGGTGAGTGTGCTGAGCTCAAATGCTCTGAATTTAAACATGGAGTATGCTGTGAGAGCAGAAAAGCGAGGCTGCTGCTGCTACTCCAGGAAAATCACGGAACATTGTTCAGCAATGCGCACCTCGATGCCGCAAGTCTGCATGAATTACAGCAATCCGTCTGGCGTGCAGCGGGCTGAATACGGCATGGATTTGGTGCACCGAAGAATGGGGAGGGAACTAAACCCTCAATGGATTTGATAGCTGCTGACCGAACTCAACTGTGTCCGTCTGTTTCTTTATCGGGATGAATGAAGCATTCAGTTCATCAGGGCCTGAGTGATGTATTAATTGAACAGCCAGCTAGAGATTGAGAGGATTTTTGCTTTTAAATCTTCATTTATTGAGCGTCACTCTGAAAGCTAGAGATGTGATTCTATTATTTGAATACTTTCAGTAGAGAGAGAGTTGGCATGCATGCATGGTCTTAGTCTGTAGAGTAGAGAACTTCATGAACAAATTTCCTCAGGGTGTGTGCGAAAGTGTTATTTTTTGAGATGCTTTGGAACTTGCCGTACCTCGGGAGAGCTCTTGCAGCCACATCATTCCACTTCCTCTTTTCTATCCTTTTTGGGAGAGGTCGGCTGATTTTGCCGTGAAGTTCCTGGGGCGCAAACTTCAGGTAATTTTCAGTGAAGGCAGACACTTTAAAAGCACCAGTGGGATTTTCCTACTTCACGGATTTATGAAAAAAATTTTTCTTTGTCTTAATGAATTTAGCGCTCTTGATGAATAAGTAGCTTCATCCACCCTCTGGAGGAGGCAGTCGCCTAAGGTTCGTTTTCAAACAGCAAATTTATTGATCAATAATAGTATATTTGATACGCGATCATCGCCGTGTCACGTACTACGGGAATCCATCGTGGTTTTGTAATTAATCACTTTATCAAACCTCTGATGCACAAAAAATTAACGAGTCGAATTCGTGAAGCGATGTAATTTTCTTCATTCAGCCTCTTGTCTTTTTGGATAACTGACTTGTTATTACTGCACAACAGATTATGCTGACAGCCGCATCAATGCTTTTTCTAAGGGACGTTCCCTTGGAATTAAATGAGTGCATTGCTGTTAAAGACTCGCAGCCTAAAGTGACATCATCTCTGTGAAATTTTGGTCTTTAAATTATTTTATCGAGTTCACTGACGTAATAATATAAGCAGAGATACTTTCATAGCATTACTGAGTTGAACATACTTTCTTCATGATCAGAGGACACAAACAAATATACTCGCGTGTACATTTTCCTTTTATTTTTTTAATTTTCCATGTATTTCTAATAAGATTTGAGCTGAAAGAACGATCTCAAAATATTAATTCTTACGTGTCTCCTAATGCCATTCATTTCAGAGGGTTCACTTGTATTGGATGGTTGACTCGAGCGAGGAAAAATTTCGGCCTGCCGAAATCCACTGCATGATACAGTTGTTGGTTGGTTGGTCCGTCTTTCTGTCGTGCTGTTAAAGGGGGTTCACTTCAAGATTTCAATTTTTTTCATCCGATTCGTTTGAAATGTGGCCAGTGTATGTATTTGTTGAAAAAAACCATAGATTACTTAGGTAACTTCTTCGATTTGGGCCTTATTTTTTTTTAAATACGAAAATTAGTGTTTTGGTACATTATTATGGATATTTCAAAGGAATAGAAGTCATTGAGTTTTTATGCTAGAACAAAACCATAGATAGTTTTAGAATCCTTGGAGCAGTTCTAAAAAAACAACGGTTGAAAATTTTTACATTAGTAATTTTTCGTTTTTTATAAGCGATATTTGATCACTAACTCAAATATACACTAATTTTGGGTTTTGACCTTGATAAAAAAAGTCATTTGTACAATTGGTAAATTTTCTACCATAATTTTGTTATAAATGTTCCAAGGACTCTAAAACTGTCTTTGTTTTTGTTCTAGCATAAAAACTCAGTGACTTCTATTTTGAATGTTGACAAATAAGGGTTTGTTAGTAATAAGACCTAAATAAATTTTTACCTGAAGTTTAATATAATGGACAATTTATGTAATTGAATGCTGTTTTCATTTTTATGTCGATAATCTCCATGCGTTACTTCATATTCACACTGTGATATGTAATTTACAAAAAAAACACAAAAAAATTCTTTTTTATGCAAATTATTAACTTTTTTTAGTCTGATTCTCATGAAACTTGACTATTATATGTAATTTTTACAAAGGAAACACAATTTATTCCATCAATTTTTTTAGATTCAGGCCTGAGTTTCTTGAAAAATTAGACATATTGTTTTTTTTATTGAAACTTCAAAGGAATAGAACTAATTGAGTTTTCATGCTAGAACAAAAACAAAGACAGTTTTAGATATTTCAAATTTCATCACCTAAGGATCCTTTTTCAACTTTTCTAACTAAAGTACGGTAGACAATTTTCCATTTCCATGAAATCGAAAATTCATGATTTTTGGTCCCCTTACACCCCCCTGGTGGGGTGGGGGTTCTAGCGTCCGTAGCGCCATAAAATTTCAGGGCACAATAACCCATCACCTAAGGATCCTTTTTCAACAAACAAAAAAAATGAACCCAGGTGGCCCGCGCGGGTCAAATTTTGCCCGGTGACCCCCTAAAGGGTTTACGTAGAGGGAATATTGCCACTATACGGGGATGTGCTTAAAGACCGTATCCGTGATACGACCTGATCACATGATTTACGAGCTTCATCGAAAATTATCAAATCCCGTCATATTTAACGGGCCGTGTTTACTATTCTATACATATAGTTGAAGCAATTCGTGGACGAATAAATCCTAAAGGCATGTCAATTAAATTGGCACTGAATTTGATGGCGTATTTCAACGCACTGAGTGGTCCTACTTAATCAAAGAGAATGAAGCGCTGGACCGAGTCTTTTGATCGTAATTATGACATAAATTTCACAATTTTGAAGCCTTCCACATACAATTTGAAAATTTAGGAGTGGAATTATTTCTGCATTATTATTGTTGGCTTATTCGATTATTCCTCAAAAATTATGTTTGTAATGTTCGACAATACGCCGAAATGCAGTGTTCCCGTCGGTCAAATCGGTTTTAGCTCTTGACCGAATAAAGAGACGAAGTTCCGTCATTTGCGGTAATGTTTGTTAGAAATCTCGGTCCGCCCAAAGCTGATTTGCAAATTACTGAACTACCGCAGTATTTATATAAATGCAAACGAGACGGCAATGTTTCAGTGACCTCTATTGGCACTTTCTATGAGAAACCTCTGAACTAGATGGGTCATGGTCGGTGTTGAAAAATCTGTTCAAAGCGATTGTTGCTCTAGCTCATTATAGAAAGTGTATCTTGTAGAGAAACTCGGAACCCTTTAACGAAACCGAGTTTGTGTTGGTTTCATTTCATATTAATGATAAGTTGGATGCCTCGTCAAGAAACCCGCACATTTTAGCTGTGCAATGGGGAGAGCAGAAATTGAAGAACAGATAATTGCACGAGGACCGTCCAGTCTAACTCAGTCACCAAACTTCTCGCCTCTCCTCGGTCATGCCGTCAATCCAAGTTAAGGAGCTACACAATGAATCCAATATTTTACTTGACTTTTTTTTTGTAAATCATTTGTTAAAGTTTGAACTTCGCTATAAATTTTGTGTTTATGTGAAGACTTCTGGTGCAGTGAGCTCAATAAAGCTGAAAGTTTTTTGTCTGACAATTTCTATTGACCTTATTGAGATGACTCCTCGTACGGGCCAGGAAATGGGGCCAGCTTGGCAGGTATATGGTCTAAAACCTGGCTAAAAAGTTCAACAGTTCACTTGAAGTGATTCATCAGCAGAGACGGAATTGGAAAAATTTACTCTAGCTTTGTGAAAGTAAGATGTATTTTGCAATACAAAGGTATAGTTTTCTTCAAAGCACTTCTAGGGGAATATGCGAGGTCCCATGCTAAAGGTTAGGTAAGCCTTCTTTGTGTTGAAATAGATGAGATTCTTGTTTTATTTCTGACATAATTTCTCGATTCACTGCTGTCCTGTTTTGCAGCACCTACTACTTTCTTCTTCAACTTCTATCTTGTTTGTTTCATGAACTTCTTCCTCAACTTACTGTTCCTATGTACCACGGTAGAGAAAACAAGGTAGGGTCATTTTTATGGGAGAAAATACAACTCCTATTGTTCGGCTAGCCAATAGAAAGATTTATTTCAAATAAACTTCATGACGTCCCCAAAATACCATGTCGTTAGGCCAATAGTGGAGCCAGATTTTGGGGTGGCAGTGCTACCAGATGTAACATGAGCGCTGTTATTGGTCCGTTGCCGTGACGTCAGCAAAACCACGCCGTCAACGAAAAAGACTGGTTTGAATCTACCTTGTTTCCTCTACCGTGCTATGTACCTCATACATAGATTCTGTTGTCCCTCAAGTTCATTCTAAATACACTGTGGGGTTTTATATAACGTTAATCCCACTCACGGCCACATGAGAACATTATATTTTATGAAGGGAATTTCTTTCGTGATTTTTGGATTCCTGTCATCCCCTGAGTTTCATTTGCGCTATCGCAGGTGTGAACGAAATGCAGTCTTTAGGAAGAGTTTTTTTCATCTCTGTTCCTGAATGCTTTTTAGGTAATCTGGGATTTATTTCACTGAGATAAACCGTGACCCTTAGCACTGTATCGAGTTGAGTAAAAGTTTAAACCATAAAGCAAATTGTTACATTCTGTTTATTTGTAGAGTTCTCCATCCTGATAATAAAACGATGCAAAAAATGAGAAAGTTTTCAGGTCCCTTAACTTGTTCTATCATGCAGACCATACAGATCACATCTGGGGTTTGGTTGATCACATCCTCGCTGTAGCAGAGCGAGATCATCCTATTTGCAGTACTTAATGAGTGAGTGTTGACAAATTCGTGTTACTGTAATCGTGCTGTGAGATTCTAATGCTTGTGCAATGCTTCGCCAGCAATAGAAGGCACGAAGCCTATCGTTTCATCAATCCACTTCCATGAATTGACCTTCGTAATTACTCCATCGTAATGAATAGGTGTTCTTCGAAAAAACCTTGTATTGAAAAATGACGAGCAATGAACTAGTTAGATTATTATTTCGCAATTGTTCTTCAGGATTATTTTTACTTAATTATTGTTCTTCTCAATTACTCATGTTCAATTGTTGTTCTGAACTATTCTTGCTCACTTATTACTTTGAATTATTTTTGCTCAATTATTTTTCGAAATTACTCTTGTTCAATTATTGTTCTGAATTATTCTTGGTCAATTATTTTTTTTCTGAATTACTCTTGCTCAATTGCTCGTCTGGTTCACTCTTATTCAATTGCTCGTCTGGTTCACTCATATTCAATTGCTCGTCTGGTTCACTTATATTCAATTGCTCGTCTGGTTCACTCTTATTCAATTGCTCGTCTGGTTCACTCTTATTCAATTGCTCGTCTGGTTCACTCTTATTCAATTGCTCGTCTGGTTCACTCTTATTCAATTGCTCGTCTGGTTCACTTATATTCAATTGCTCGTCTGGTTCACTCTTATTCAATTGCTCGTCTGGTTCACTTATATTCAATTGCTCGTCTGGTTCACTCATATTCAATTGCTCGTCTGGTTCACTCTTATTCAATTGCTCGTCTGGTTCACTCTTATTCAATTGCTCGTCTGGTTCACTCTTATTCAATTGCTCGTCTGGTTCACTCTTATTCAATTTCTCGTCTGGTTCACTCTTATTCAATTGCTCGTCTGGTTCACTTATATTCAATTGCTCGTCTGGTTCACTCTTATTCAATTGCTCGTCTGGTTCACTCTTATTCAATTGCTCGTCTGGTTCACTCATATTCAATTGCTCGTCTGGTTCGCTCTTACTCAATTGCTCGTCTGGTTCGCTCTTACTCAATTGCTCGTCTGGTTCACTCTTATTCAATTGCTCGTCTGGTTCACTTATATTCAATTGCTCGTCTGGTTCACTATTATTCAATTGCTCGTCTGGTTCACTTTTATTCAATTGCTCGTCTGGTTCACTCTTATTCAATTGCTCGTCTGGTTCACTCTTATTCAATTGCTCGTCTGGTTCACTCTTATTCAATTGCTTGTCTGGTTCACTCTTATTCAATTGCTCGTCTGGTTCACTCTGATTCAATTGCTCGTCTGGTTCACTCTGATTCAATTGCTCGTCTGGTTCACTCTGATTCAATTGCTCGTCTGGTTCACTCTGATTCAATTGCTCGTTCGGTTCACTCTTATTAAATTGCTCGCCTGGTTCACTCTTATTCAATTGCTCGTCTGGTTCACTCTTATTCAATTGCTCGTCTGGTTCACTCTTATTCAATTACTCGTGTGGTTCACTCTTATTTAATTGCTCGTCTGGTTCACTCTTATTCAATTGTCCTCCATAATTATTGAGTGTGCAGTAACTCACTGAGATGCAACTGCTGCGCGCAGACCGTGGCGGTGTGACGCTGCCGCGCATACGAGACGCGCCGCCGAGTGCGGTGGCCTCGTTGTCGTCCCCCAGCACCCTGCTCTGCGCTGCGGAGGGCAACCCGCCGCCGCACGTCAGGTGGGTCGGAGCTGCTCCTGTAGCTTCACTACTTGTAGTCAACGCTTTAGTGCGGTATTTCTACGAAAATCCAACGTTTGTTTGTTGCGGTTTTGATGCGAAAATTGCACTGTTGTTCTGTTGATGGTTTGTAAGAAACTGATCTGATGCTCATTATGACCTGGTTGTTGCTGTGGCAATGCTCACAATGACCTGATTGTTGCTCTGGCAATGCTCACAATGACCTGATTGTTGCTCTGGCAATGCGTAATTGATCCGATTATTGCTTCGCTAATGCTCAATTTTTCTGGTTTTCGCGCTACTAATGCTAAAAGGGAACTGGTCGTTGCTTTGATATTGGTAGGAATAAACTAATCAACGCGTGCTGAAAAATTCTATTTCCTGATGACGCACAGTGTATTTTGTCGAATTATATTTGCTAGATCTTGTCAGTTAACTGTGCGATACTCTGTGGTAGAGGCCGGTAATTTCGGTGTGGATATTATGGGTGATATTTTGCTTCATGTATGCAATTATAAAGTTAATCTCATCAATTGATCACAAAATTCATAAATTATTTGATATTTCAAATGTTATTTTTCGATGATCTTTTGCGAAATTTAGGGAATAGTTACATTACTTTTGTTTTTTGATATGCTTCACATTTCATAAAATTGGAGTAAATTTTTCGGATAAATGTTGATGCTTCGAATGGTTGATGCTTTACAAAATATTTGACAGCGACATAACGCTTTCGTAAATATATGAGTAGATGTAACAGGCTGATTCACATGAAAATTCACTATTTTCCAAACTGACCTAAAAATATTCTGCTTCGATTAATCAGCAACATAAACAAGCGAGATGATTGCAGGGGATGCTTAAAAATCTTACTATCTATTCAGAATTTGAACTCAAAGTTAACATGCTAAAACGTAAACGTTTTTTTTTTAACCAGAATCGCTTTGTAGCGAGTAGAGTAGCTCTCGACAGATTAATTAAGAAATACCAACCAGAATAATTCGATCATGAAAATGGGTCAAATTTAATTGGCCAGCAAATCGCCCTGACCTCAAAAAGTTTCACAAGCATCTCATTTCGCATGACATTGCTCAAGAGATCTGTAACTTTTAAGCTATTTATTTGAATATTTTCTGAAACTCAAACTAATACCTGTACGTATTTGTTTTGCGCCAATCGTCTATTTCGAGTGCTGTGTAACAAACAACCATTACATATTACAGAAAATATTGTTGCTCTCGAGGAACTGAGCTCAGGAATAATAGCAAGCGTCCATGAAAATGAATTCTAAACGAGTTTAGTCAGAATGCCCTGATAGCCACAAAATCTGTTTTATTTATTTCATTTAGCTGTAGCATTCTTTCGAAATTTTGATACAGTAGTACATCAACTGTAGCTTTGTAGTTCCTTTTTACCAAAAATATATAGCTTTTATGGAGGCAACCCAAGTATCTGTCAAAACGATGACACTTATATCATTAGACATTCCTCATCGTAATTAAGCTATACCCAAGTAAATTTGAATAAATTGTATTTATACATTCAGTTCGTTTTTTCTCGAAGAAATTTTATGTAGGGAACGAACGAGCAGCGTACAGTGTTTTTTATCTGAAGCTATAAGTTTTCCCAGTTCAAGCTGTTGGCCATAAAACCGACATTTGCATTGTGGTCTCATAAATTGTAGGAAGCAATACGCTGTAGCCTAAAGACTGAGCGATTTTATTGCATCTGGCTCCAGGATAGGGAAACTGTTGAGCTTATTGCTGTGGAGGCGGGAGTAAAATTACTCACCACAAGGTAAGGCAAGCGAAGATGGAAGGTTATTCAGGCATGCAGAGGCTCGTAGCACCATGTGACGAAACTGCCCAGTGAGAACAAGCAATTGGCGCTTGTTCGACAACTAAATTTTTTAGACTTGTGGCTTTATATTACTTCGTTTTGTTACACACGATATGATAAACGTTTTGAAAATCTGGTATCATTTTGCATGAGATTGTGTGGGTCCATCTTTTCTGAACTACGAAGCGCTCTGTGCGAACAAGTTATTGCGCAAATAAGCTAATGTTCGCTTGTCATGTATGTAGCTAGAGAAGATTGATATAGATCTATCAATTGAATAGCCCTCTGATCAAATTAAAATGGGTTAATTTTTCGTATTAAAATCATCAGTAAAGTTTTGCCTCGAAGTACTGTTTTCATTAACAACACTCGATCGCTAGTGTGGCGTAGCTTGAACGGTACAGGCACCTATTTACTCCGGGTAATTTTGGTTGCAAAATTTGTCCACAAAATTTTCTATTCATGAGACCATCCTATTCATGAGATTATAATACAGTATGTATTACTAATGACAAGGATTTTTTAATGAACTGTCTTCAAGCCAAGCGCCGTCACCGTCATTGTGTTCACGATAAAACGAACAAACGACCACACTTTCGGAACAACTGTGATGGTGGGGATCTTTTTATACAGCATGGTCTTCTGAATATTGAGATCGCACATCTTCTAAATAAAACGGAACTCACGAAAAGCTACCAAGATATTCAAGAAATCCGCATCGTGAGCCAAGGCTCGAATTTAATTCAGTGAGCAGAGCGGAATACTGGCTGGCCAATAAAAACATTGAAGTGCCATAAGGACCTCCAGCGACGCTGACTCGAAAGCTTCCGGATGGATATTAAGCCGTCCTCAGCCTCAACACGAAATGAGGGTTAAGCCTCCGTGAAATCTTTCAAATATGAATCGGCGTCCCACGGATTCCCATTCAGGACGAGTTACAGCTCAGTACTCTCGCAATCAGCGGCAAATGCTTTACTTCCCTTTGAAGGTCTAATTTAACATTTATAGAAACCTCGATTATGAGTTAATATTAAAAGAACGCGTACACATATTGCTGTACTCGGTTGGTGCTTACAAGATTGGTGTGATAACGCTCTAAATAGCATCGAATCTACTCTAATTTTTGTTTTAATCTCATTTTTTTAGCACTGATGGAAAAATTTTCCCATCACAAAGTCATGACCATTTTCTTTATCGATCACAGTGTACTTCTATCACTTCTTCGTTCCTAATCACTAGTTTCATCTTATCGATATGTTAACCATATATTTCCTGAAGCCAGTTTGGTAAAGTAAGCCTGTAGAAATATGTATTTTGGCTTTCTCTAGACTGCACTTCTCTAGTTTGTCGACACAATTTTTTCCATTATTTTCACAAGTCATTGCGGAAAGTATAAATAATGAACTCCATAAGATTTCATTATGGCTTCAAGCTAATAAAATAAGCCTCAACATCGATAAAACAAAATATATTACATTCTCATACAAGAAAAATATATCTCTCCCACGCATAAAAATTGGCGATGGTGAAATCGAAGAAACCAACTCAAGAAATTTTCTGGGCATCATAATAGACAACCATTTGACCTTTAAAGAGTTTAGTATTAGTTCTTTTCTCATATTAGTTCTAAATTATCAAAATCCATCGGAATCCTGAATCTATACTATAGTAAGAGCCGCGTCCGTCCGTCCATCGGTCTGTCCGAAGCCAGCCTGTAGTGTGTGATGAGCGAATCTGTGATACAAGCTCCAGCCCTATATATTCTGATGGGCTGTGTACACGTGGCCTTATTAATTCTCGAGTGCATGTATTTTTTAATTTCTTACGGCCTTTCTCTCATTTCAACCTCATTTTATTTCAAATAAAAGGGGTGGACTAGTAAGGTTAAAAATTACCTGCCTGAAACAGCTATACGAATGCTCTACCGAACGCTCATTTCACCATACCTGCAATACGGAATAGAAGCATGGCACGGAACTGATAAAAATAAAACCAATATAATTTTTACTCAGCAAAAACGAGCCATCTTAGCGGTAAAGAATCTAGAATATAATGCTCTCCCACAAATGATTCATTCTAAAATTTACAGCCCCTCAGGGGGATACAACTATTGTATCTATGGGAATTAGCGCTCCCAGGGGGACTATGTAAGGGCCTGAGCTAAAGGTTAGGTAGGCTTTCTTTTTGTTAAAATAGAATAGCTTTTTGTTTTGTTACGGACCATCTTTTTTCGGTTCACTGCTGTCCTGTTTTTCAGCACCTACTACTTTCTTCTTCAACTTTTTCTTGTTTCATGATCTTATTTCTTAGCTTTCTGTTTCTGTGCCTTTTCTGCATAGATTCTGCGTTTCCTTAAAACTCCATACTAAATGGTGCCTTCTTCCTTCCTCTCTTTGGATAGCCTTTGTTGCGGATAGGGAGGCTTAAACTAACTAATAATCTAATCTGATAAAAAATTTACAAATACTTAAACTTTCGGATCTCTACAAACTCTCCATTTGCAATTTCATTTACTAAACATTAACAACTGATGGCGACAATAGCCTAAAATAATTATTAACTGCAAAAACTGGTCATCATGACCATCTAACCCGAAATAGAAGTAAATTCGTGCTTCATTATTATTCAAAGGCCCGATCGCAACACAGTATCCTCTTCGTTGGAACTAAAACTTGGAACTCAATACCTGCGGAGATCGGTGGTAGTATTTCTTACAAGTATTCAAAAGAAATCTTGTCTCACTTCCTATCGAAATATTAGTCGTGTAAGATCACCAAGTCAAATCTTGTCTCCTACATGACCGTTTCCAATAATGTAATTTGCCATGGGTAATATCGCCGATCTTCAGTCTACTGTTAAATCGTTTATCGAATGTACTGTTGAATATGGTCCATATGAACTATATTGTAAAATGAAATATTGATTTCGAGTAAATTATCTCACTGAAAAGTCTAATGCGAAACTGGGTTAAGTGACTTAGGTTAAACATTATTGAACACCTTAGAATAACGTGATGGTAGGATGCCCCAGAAGTCGCTGAACTTAATCGGGCCCACAGGTAGCTATATTCATATTTGACCATTGTACTAGACTTAAGAAACATTCTACCTCTGTATCTCCTGTGGTAAATAAATTGTTTGTTTAAAATTTGATCTAACCATTTCACAAGATCGACCACTTTCTCTTCCGTCGCTTACCTCAATTGCAAAGCTATGTATTAAAACCTGCTTATTTAGCATGCTGAGAGACCCTGTGAAATTTTAACGTAGAAATTTACGCTACGAAACATTTAGCTAAATTTAGTGTTGAAATTTGAATACTTTCTATAACACTATCGGTGCTTACAGAACGCGTTTTCGCTGGAAAACAAGGCCCTGGAAAGGTATAAGAAGAATACCAAAATTCCTTATAGTCATTTTTGCATGCTGTGAGAACAATTTTATTGAAAAAATCAAATCTTGATCTAATTTTTTTAATTAGGAATGAAATATTTGTTAATTTTGATTACGGACGTCGTGACACGCTCACATCTCTCAGCGATTTGTGCGAATATGAAACTTGTTCCGGTCAAAGCCGTGGTATACCGCTAGCCTCTTTCCTAATATATCTGACTTTAACAAAAAATTTCTTCTTCTTCCTACTGGTCTTCTCAGAGGGATATGACTATTATATTTATGGGAATTGTCATTCCATGTCGAAAATAAGTTTCCGTGCTGGGAGTTCGGTTGGCCTTCATTTTGTTCAACTAGAACAAGTTTTTGTTTTGTTAACGCCTAGCTTTTCTTGATTCACTATACCGTCCTGTTTTTCCGCCTCTGACTCTCTTCTTCAACTTTAACCTTCTTACCGAACTTTTCTCAACTTACTCTTTCCATACATAATGAATCTCAAGTGAGAACATACCTTGTGGATAGATTGTGCGTTCATTCAACCTCATACTAAATGGTTTCTTAATCCATCTTCTATTTAGGACACCTTCATTGTGGTTAGGGAGGTTGAAATTAGCTTATAACTTAACACGTTGCTTGCGATACGACCCACCGGTGGGTCGTAGTTAGGTTTTTCCTGCTGCGAAACGACCCATCGATGGGTCGTTTTGAAAAATTCCAACAACCTTTCTAAATTAATGGTAGTTAACAGGCCCAGTTAATGTTTGATATGTACCAATTTGCTTATCACTTTTGACTTCAAATTTAAGTTGAATATTGAACTTCAGTTTAACCCATCGCAACTAACGTGTTAATTTTCTTCGTTCTATTGACATGGATGATTTATTTCGGCTAAAGTCTACGACTTTTCTTGCCACAAGTCGTACCCTTATGTAAACGGAAGACATCGTGTGCTGGACTTAATCTGTCAAGTAGCAGATATACTTCGAGTACTAGAGACCTCTTCTAATTTATCGCCGCGAAACTTGGAGGAACGGCAGTGGAACACGACCGAAATAACGTTGTGTAGGAAGGGGTTCAAACTAACGTCGAAAATGTTTCTAAATTTTCAGAAATTGCCGATTATCCTTTTCCTCCAGTAATTCAAACATGAACGGCTCATCAGTTCGGAAACTGTTACCTTAGCCGTCGTTGAATTTCTAATTCTAAATCTTGGTTAGCTCGTCAGCTAAACGACGTGTTGGACCGTTGAAAATGGCTCGCATGTAAATTTAGCTTTATTTCTTGTGAGCAGCTGGTACAAAGATGGCTCGCCGGCAGTGTCAGGTGCGACTCGCAACTCGTGGTCGCGAGTGTCGGCCACTCGCCGGCAGGTGGCGGGTGCTCTCGTCATCTCCGCCGTGACCGCCGCTGACGCCGGCGAGTGGCGGTGCGTGGCCAACAGCTCGGCGGGAGTGGCGGAGAGGACCGTGCATCTCACCGTCACCGTGCCTCTCAAGGTCCAGGTGAGGCGAGCAGTTCTAATCCTTTACTGACAGTCGGTTGTGTTCAATTTTTATTAAATAGCGAGACATCCTTCAAACCACTATCGCTTTTTTGAAAAATGTTGTAAAGGGTGTCAATGATCCTGTTCTTCTGGACAGTTTTATCTAAGGCTCAGGTTATATATGAAGGAGTTTCGAATGTTTTATTGAACAGTGTTGATGCCACTCGTTGTAGGTCCAGCAAAATGCTTGCTTCGGGTGTCAAAAACGGTTTCCTTCAATGACGAATATTGAGAATAAAACAGCACTCGTTAAAAAAAAACCGTTTCAAAACATAGTTTAACATGTCTGGTTATAGGCACGATGTGTTAATATATATCGCAATCATGTTGTAATAAAAAGCGGTGTTTGGAATCATGTAGTTCAAGAGAAGTTGTGTACTGTACACGAGTCGATAAAATCCTGGGGGATTGAGCTGTATGCTCTAATAATTCACTAGCTCAGAAACCCAACATTATGATCTGCCATAATACTCGGCATGTACTTCATACTTGATATCTTAAATCTTTCGTTACCCCTCTGGGGGGCATAGAATATGCAATAGGCTTAGGGCTAGCTAGGCTTGTCTCGCCTATGCTATAGTGACTGGTGTCCTTAGGGGAGATACTGTTAGACCTCAGCTGTAGATATGAGCCTTCGGACTGCTTTCTTTGGTGCTCACTTTGCTTCTTTAAATTTTTACGCCTTTCTTTTCTGTCAATTTATCGTTTCTCTTCATAACTTACTTTTCCTGTGCGCAGGGTATTCTGTGTAGGAACACACTTTGTGCATTGATTTTATTTTTGCAGACCATACGAAATGGTCTCTTGCTTTCAGTCTCTTGAAATCTTTCTTGGGACCAAGGAATCGTAAAATAACTGTTATAATAATTTATGATTTGAAGGTAATCCATACTATGCACGTTCAAGTAAAACAGACCTAATTTATGTGTTTGAACTGCAGATAACTCCTGCACACGCGCAAGTGAGTGTAGGAGGTCGCGTGGCCCTGCGATGTCGCGTGGACGGCCACCCCATCGACATCGTCACCTGGTTTAAAGACGCGCAAAAGCTCAGGTGAGATCACGTGCATTGAGAATGTGAAGCTTTTACAGCTTATGTTCGAGATGATCATTTGAAACATGTTCTGATAAAGTGGGGCCATTCCACGCTATTTGAACTATGTCAGTTACGTAAATGCAGTTCATCATTTATTAATTTGTACTTTCCATCATCACTGCCATGGGTGCTCCTGACGTAAGAGTGTGCTGGACTTACTCGACATCAACGACTTTCATTATGAAATTGTACCGCTAAGCTTGAATTAGAACGTCGTTTACGGAGATCTATTCTGTTCGCAGAATATTTTTTGTTCGCAGAAAATTTTTTGTTCGCAGAATGGACCGACATCGACTCATTGAGAGCTTACATAGTTTTTATTTCCTTTATTTGTTTGTTCACAGGTGTTTGTTTAAAGCCGTATGGGAACGTTACGAAGAATAATAAGATTAAGACTGCAAAAAAAATTGGATAACACGAGTCAACTTTGTTAGTAATTGAAAGGTATTTCAATCACTGCAGGGTCTTTCTATTCGTATATTTATTCATGTCGTTTATGTGACTAACATTACGATTATCGAGCGCTTACAAGCAAGGAATGTCAGTGCGAAACGAGTACTTTTTGCACTCGAGATTTAGGTCGGTATTCAATCGCAAGGGGTGGTTGTATCGAAGGACAGAATAGTTTAGAGAAAATTAAACCTCTGAAGGAAAATATTTCCCACGAGATTCACCTTGTTAGTATGCCTGCATGTCTTACGAGAAACGTTGAAGCATTAAAACAATGAAATTGACCTTTTTCTAGTTTGATGGTGTAAACAATTCGAGTAGCGTCTGCAATGAAGCTAAATATGTACTGACGGCCGAAGCAACAATAAATATTTAAACGTTTGAATCAATTACCTATTATCACATCAATAGGTATGTGATAATATAATTCTCACATACCTATTATCACATCAAATAGGTATGTGATGATATAATTCTCACATTAGCGCACCCGCCCACACTCTTCAAACGCTTAGTCATACCAGTGGTGGCCTGCAAATCGCAAGCCGTTACAGCATCCCAAGCACATCGACAATACGATAATATAATTTCTAGATAAGCGCGCCCATGACTTGCTCTGTGCTGCAGGTCGAGCTCCCGCGTGCGTCTGCTGACGCAGGAGGAGCTCGTAATCTCGCCCGTACACGCAGAGGACGCGGGGCTGTACCAGTGTCGGGTGTCGTCCGCACAGCAGCCCACCGCGCAGGCCGCCGCCCACCTCACGCTCGGGGGTGACTGCTTTGTGTCTTTGTTTCTCTCGTGTTCGTTGTTTGTTTATTGCGTTGTGCTTATATAGCACTGGCGTGTGTTGGTTGTGTCGTGGACCTCACGCTAGGGGTGACTGCTTTGTGTGCTTGTTACTCTCGTGTTTGTTTGTTAATTGCGTTGTGCTTGTGTAGCACTGGCGTGTGTTGGTTGCGACGTGGACTTCACGTTAGGGGTGACTGCTTTGTGTCCTTGTTACTCTCGTGTTTGTTTGTTAAGTGCGTTGTGCTTGTATAGCAATAGCGTGTGTTGGTTGCGACGTGGACTTCACGCTCAGGGGTGACTGCTTTGTCTCTTTGTTACTCCTGTGTTTATTGTTTGCTGATTGCTTTGTGCTTAAAACACTGACATGTGTTGGTTGTATCGTGGATCTCACTCACGTTCTACGGGCTTATTCAAGCTGCTACTGAACATTGTCAGCCTCGTATTTATTTTTTTTATCTGACGAGGGAGCGTTCGTTTCAGTGTGATTTTTCATTAATAATTATGTGCCGTACATAGTTATCGTCGTGTGAGGTGAATTCCTTCCATTTATAACCAAGATGTAGAATTTGCCAAAATGCCATGGCGTATGTCTGACGAGACGCTCGGTGTTGCAGCTTCAGCGCCGAGGCTGCTGTATCGCTTCATCGCGCACACGCTGCAGCCTGGGCCGGCGGTGAGTCTGAAGTGCATCGCGCGGGCAACGCCCACACCTCACATCGCCTGGACGCTGGACGGCTTCCCTCTGCCTCAGTCGCACAGGTACTGTGCCACACATCGCCTGGATGGCTTCCCTCTGCCTCAGTCACACAGGTACTGTGCCACATATCGCCTGGACGACTTCCCTCTGCCTCAGTCACACAGGTATTGTGCCACACATCGCCTGGACGGCTTCCCTCTGCCTTAGTCACACAGGTACTGTGCCACACATCGTCTGGACGGCTTCCCTCTGCCTCAGACGCACAGGTACTATGCCACACATCGCCTGGACGGCTTCCCTCTGCCTCAGTCAAACAGGTACTGTGCCACACATCGCCTCGACGGCTTCCCTCTGCCTCAGTCACACAGGTACTGTGCCACACATCGCCTGGACAGCTTCCCTCTGCCACAGTCACACAGGTACTGTGCCACACATCGCCAGGTTTGCTAGGTAAAAAATAGGAGGCCTACGTGGAAAATTTTTTTTTAAATAGAATACTTTTAGGATCTTTGAATGTAAGGGGGTGTGGAAGTAGAGCAGCTGAGAGTAAGAAGGAGGAGATCGGAAGAATGATGTTAAACCGGAAGATGGATGTATTGGCCTTGAGTGAGACGAAATTGAAGGGTAGTGGTGAGTTGATGTTTGGGAGTGTGGGAGGGAGAGTGTCTGGAGTACGTGGGGGACATGCAAGAGAGGGTGTGGCTATATTATTGAGTGTAAGAATCAGAGAGAAAGTAGTTGAATGGGGTGAGGTGTGATCAAGAATAATGTGGGTGCGAGTGAAATGGGGGGAAGAGTCATGGGTGTTTGTGAGCGCGTACGGACCGGGATCGGAGAGGAGTGGGGAAGAGAGAGAGGAGTTTTGGGAGAAATTGTCCGAGTGTGTGGCTAGAGTGGGGAGTGGTTGTAGAGTTGTGGTGATGGGGGACCTGAATGCAAGAGTGGGTGATGAGGTGGTGGATGGTGTTGTTGGTAAGTACGGAGTAGCTGGGGTGAATGAGGCTGGGATTTCTTGGTGGGGTTATGTGTGGAGAGTGAGTTAGTGGTTGGGAATAGTTTGTTTCAGAAAAAAAGTATAAACAAGTATACATATGTGAGGACGTATGGAGGTGTGATAGAGGAGAGAGCATTGATGGATTATATTTTGGTTAGCAGGGGAGTGATGGGTCGTTTGCTCGATGTGCATGTGTTCCGTGGTGTGATGAATGGGATTTCGGATCATTCATATGCGATCATATGCGTCCGAGTGTGTGGCTAGAGTGGGGAGTGGTTGTAGAGTTGTGGTGATGGGGGACCTGAATGCAAGAGTGGGTGATGAGGTGGTGGATGGTGTTGTTGGTAAGTACGGAGTAGCTGGGGTGAATGAGGCTGGGATTTCTTGGTGGGGTTATGTGTGGAGAGTGAGTTAGTGGTTGGGAATAGTTTGTTTCAGAAAAAAAGTATAAACAAGTATACATATGTGAGGACGTATGGAGGTGTGATAGAGGAGAGAGCATTGATGGATTATATTTTGGTTAGCAGGGGAGTGATGGGTCGTTTGCTCGATGTGCATGTGTTCCGTGGTGTGATGAATGGGATTTCGGATCATTATTTGGTGGAAGGAAAGCTGAGAGTTAGTGGAATATGGGGAGGTGTAAAAAGGAGGAGTGGAAGGGAGGTGTTAAATGTAAGCAAGTTACATGATTCTGAGCGTGAGTGTGAGTATCAGGAGAAGATGAAAGTGGAGTATGGGAGGGTGAAGGAAAGTGAGGTGGGTGGAGTGGAAGGGGATGAAAGTTGTTTAATGATGCGGTGGAAAAATGTGCAAGGGAAGTGTGTGGGGTAAGGAAGGTTGGAGGGGGGATTAGAAAAGGGAGTGAATGGTGGAACGGAGAAGTAGGAGCGGCTGTGAAAAGAAAGCGGGGGGCGTTCGAAGGTGGTTGCAACGAGGCAACCAGCAAAATTTTGAAGAGTATAAGGAGAGGAAGAAAGAGGTACAAAGAATGGTAAGGAGAGCGAAGAGGGCGGCGGATGAGGAATGGGGGAGGAAGTTGGGAGGGGATTTCATGGAGAGAAGGAAGGTTTTCTGGAAGGAAGTGAAGAGAATTAGGAAGGATCAGGTGGAGAATGAGGCAAGAGTGAAGGATACAAATGGTAGGCTGCTAGTGGAGAGTTGTGATGTGAGAAAAAGATGGACGGAGTATTTTGAGGAACTGCTGAACGTGAGGGATGATAGGATTGCGAGAGTAGTAGCTGTTGGAAGTGATGTTAGAATGCCTGTGTTTGGTGAAGTGAATAGAAGTCGAATAAGAAGTGCAGAGGTGAGATGTGCGTTGGATGAAATGAAAAATGGGAAAGCTCCAGGTTTGGATGGCTGCACGGTTGAATGTCTAAAGAAAGGAGGAAATGTGGTTATAGAATGGTTGGTGCGTTTATTAAATGTGTGTTTCGAGGCTAATAAAGTGCCGGTTGATTGGAGTAGCGCGTGCGTAGTTCCGTTGTACAAGGGGAAAGGTGACAGGTCTGAGTGCAGTAATTCTAGGGGTATAAGTCTACTGAGTGTCGTTGGGAAGCTGTATGGAAGAGTGTTAATTGGAAGAGTGAGAGTGTTGACGGATCGTGTGCTTGCTGAAGAACAGTGTGGTTTTAGGTGTGGTAGAGGTTGTGTGGATCAAATGTTTGCTGTGAGGCAGGTCAATGAAAAATACTTATTAAAGGGAAAGGATGTATATTGGGCATTTATGGATCTAGAGAAGGCGTATGACAGAGTGGATCGCGAGGCTTTATGGCAAGTGGTAAGTTTGTATGGAGTGGGTTGGAGACTCTTGAATGCGATCAAGAGTTTCTACATTGATAGCAGAGCATGTGTGAGAGTAGGGAATGAGGTGAATGAATGGTTCCCAGTTGTGACAGGTGTGAGACAGGGATGTGTGATGTCGCCGTGGTTGTTTAATTTGTTTATGGATGGTGTGGTGAGAGAAGTGAATGCCAGAGTGTTGGGAAGAGGTGCGCAGTTGGTGGGACGAAATGGTATGTATTGGGAAGTGTGTCAGCTGTTGTTTGCAGATGATACAGCGCTTGTGGCTGATTCAGAGGAAAAACTGAGGAGACTGGTTACCGAGTTTGGTAGAGTGTGCGAAAGGCGGAAATTGAGGGTAAATGTGAATAAAAGTAAGGTGATGAGATGTTCAAGAGGTGGAGTGTTTGGAACTTTGGATGTGAGGTTGAATGGGGAAGTTTTAGAGGAGGTAGAGCATTTTAGGTACTTCGGGTCGGATGTGACTGTTAAGGATAGTATAGAAGTAGAAGTGAAGCATCGAGTGAGTGAAGGTTGTAAGACATTGGGTGCAATGAGGAAAGTTTTTGAATGCAGGAGTCTGAGTATGAATGCTAAGAGGGGACTGTATGAAAGTTTGATTGTGCCAGTTTTGTTGTATGGAGCAGAGTCCTGGGGGTTGAGAGCAGCTGAGAGGAGGAAGTTGGATGTGTTTGAGATGAAGTGTTTGAGGAGCATGTATGGAGTAACTAGAAGAGATAGGATCAGGAATGAGTTGGTTAGGGAGCAGACGGGTGTTATCAAAAAGTTGAGTAGGCGAGTGGATGAAAGAGTGCTGGGATGGTTTGGGCATGTAGAAAGAATGAATGAGCGGCTGGTGAAAAAGATATATATGTCGGAAGTGAGTGGTCTTCGAGCGTGAGGTAGACCACGGATGAGTTGGATGGATGGGGTGCGACGTGCTTTGTATGAGAGGGGTCTGACTGTGGACGTGGCGAGAGGGATGGCTGCGGACAGAAGTGAGTGGGGGCAGCGTATAAGGAGGTAATTTTTATTTTTGACGCGTTACTGGAAGCTGCCCGCGTGTGATGGGGTTGACCTGTCATGTGCGGGGGAGGGGCTGCACTCGATGAAGCGGTCGGGGTAAACCAGCTGTTGCTGTCGGGCCTGACTGTGGAAGGTGGTTGTGCTGGGCTGCTGCTGATCCTGGCAGTTCAGGTGCGGCCAGTGCTGCCTCTCTCGCCTCCTAGTGACTAAGTGTGGTGATTGTGGCCTGCTGTCGGCTACCCTCCCATGGGGAGGATAAGCCCGGTATATGTATGTAGAATACTTTTTCTGGTACGGACTTCCTTTTATGATACATTACTTTTTTCAGGTCCTATTACTTTTCCTGACATCTTTTATCGGGTTTCACAAAGTTCTGTTTAGCGGTTTTTATGCGCCGGATGTGGGGACACTCGTTGTTCATAAATTCTCCATTTCGCAAAAAAACGGTATTCTTCCTTTTCTTCTTTCGGAAACACTTTTGTTGTGGTGATGTAGGATGAAACTAACTAATGGTTGAAGCTGTTTTAATTTCACGTTGTTCTAAGATAGAGGCCGTGAACGGTTCTGTGGTTGGCTTCGATACTTCGTAATTTGTTGTACGTTATTGTTAGAACACTATTCATGAAAACAGAAGGGCTTAGATAAAATATAATTGTGTTCATGACATAATTTTGAAGACAGTCGTCTGCGTTCCAGTTGCCGCTCTGCTCGGAAGTGTTTGGTGGTAGCTCGCTCTAGCTAGAGGACCAAATTTTGAATTTAATTCGTTCATATGATCGTGTGCTACCAATTGTCGTGACTTGCTGCATTGTAAATTTTGGATTTGCAGATGGGGTTGTCAGTGTCACTGAATAGCTGAGTGTCATTGTAAAATGTTACTTCTTGACTGATCACGTCACTCTGCACGCGTCTCACCCGATGTTGCTATAACACTGGTGCCAGGGAACTAACCTTGATCAAACGCCTGAGGTTGTTGAGACCGTCGCTGTTGTGACGCGCACCTTCGCCTCGTTGGTCAGGTTTGTGATGGGCCAGTACGTGTCGGGTCACGGGGACGTGGTGAGCCACGTGAACATCAGCAGCGTGCGTGTGGCGGACGGGGGCCTGTACGAGTGTGTGGCCCACAACACAGCGGGCCAGGAGGCCCACTCGGCCCGCCTTAACGTCTACGGCCCACCCACCGTGCGCCCCATGGGGTCCCTCACTGCTGTCGCCGGCCACACCTTCCGCGTGTCGTGTCCCGTGGGGGGCCACCCCATACACAAGATCACCTGGCATAAAGGTGAGATGGACATTTACGGCTACATCTCCTGATTTTCATTTGTTTGAGATCGTTTGAGTTTGAGTGTGAGGTCGTTTGCAATGATTGTCTATTTAGCTTCGTACAGTCTCACACAGAGAATCCTTGGATCTTCTTATAAGACTGTCTTTAATTTTCAGATAGTGAATTGCTACCCACGAGTCATCGACAACGCGTGGGTCAGGGCGGCGTGCTGGAGATTACTGCTGTCAGAAGGGACCTTGACAAAGGCTCTTACTCTTGCAGCGCCTCCGACAGGCAGGGGCACTCAGACTCGCAGGAGACTTTCCTACAGGTAGTAGGTGAGTCTAATTCGTTTTGCCTTTTGCGCTGATGCGTTATGAACAACGAATTCAATAGGATTAACATTTACTTGCTTTAAACAATTGGGGTAGTGGAGAAACAAATGGTGGATTCAGTAATGATATAGAAGTATCAAATTAGTGATCCTGATAGTGTAATGGTATTGGAGTATCGCAGTAGTTTTTATTACACGTAATTGTGTTATCACTACTTAAAAAAGTGGTGAATAATTAAACTTTTGTTTCATGATGGTACAAGCAATTAAAAATAATTTCGGGTGCCATTTCTAGTTTTCTGTAGGTGTCAATGATAGATCTTACTACGTCGGAAGAATGTATTATTTCAGTGGAACCGTTTGTTCGAAGGTTAGAATTGCGCAACGTATTAGTGAATCCTTACTCATCTTAACTTGAAGCACTTGTAAGTCTATTTCTGGTTTGTAGGCACGGAGTTTATAGATGCTTCGTAAACTTTAAATTCTCAAGCTTTCTGGATCTGACAGCCTTCTCTAAATTAGTGCAAACGCTCACACTATCTTTTGATGTTCCCACTAACGTATTGAGGACTTTTTGCCATTGTGAGGAAAAGGAGGGTTATGTTTATCAATGGGAAATTTACTGGTCAACTCACTCCTTTAGATTGTGAACCCCTGCTTGATCACGTGCGATTCATTTAATGAATTGTTCGTAATTCGTATTTCTGTTTGGTTTTCCCACTGCTGCTAACCGTGTGTCTCAAACTTTAGCTGTAGCTTCTCATACCAGTGGCTCCTGAAGTTTTGCCGTTCGAGTTCAGCGGCGTGCATCGGGAGGGAGAACGAGCGGGTGTATCTTGCATATTGAGCAAGGGCGACCCCCCTGTGCGCATCAGGTGGTCCAAGGACAGGGTACCTCTACAGGAGCTGAGTCTTCCTGACGTCATTCTTATCGAGAGCACCGAATTCTCGAGCACCCTCATGATCAGCAAGATGACCGAGGCGCACTCTGGCGTGTACGAGTGCGCCGCTTCCAATGACGTGACCACAGCCAGATATGAGGCAGAACTTTTCGTCCACGGTACTCCACTGCTCAACCCCCAATAACGTTGCGTGCTTGGCTCCCTCCAGTCCTACTTTACCGCAGCACTTGTTTTCTTGTCAGGGTCTTTAGTGCAGTTAATCAATTTAAACGTTTGAGCCGCGATTTAGTTTGCCCATACAATTGTGATGGCCTGTCTGACAATGCTACTTTTTCTGCTCGAGCAGCATCATTGAATTTTGGAGTGATCCAATTCAGCTGTTCGCACTGTGTTCTGTCAAACTTGATCGTGGTTAGCAACGAAAATTTTAAAGTCAACTTATAGCTAACTCTACTATTGCAATTTAGATCCAGACTAAAACTGCTCTTAAAAAAAAATAATTTTTTTTTGGTGCTGGTTACAAGTATAATGGTAGTGTGGACGAAAGCTCGTCTTTAATTTCTTTACTATTGGGGTATTACTAGAGTAATGCTGAGATTTACGGATGCAGCGATAAGGTCGGAGTGGCTGACCGGGAGGCGCTTGGCGTTTGTTAAAGCTTGGACTTATGGAACCGAAGATTTACTTCCACCCTGTAAACTGCTTCTAAACGCATCCCTAAGCTCCATAATCTTTGATAAACGACTACAACTTCCTGTATAACGTTTCATTGCGGTTGCATTGCTCTTCGTGCTTTGTTTCTCTCCGATATTAAAGTTCTTCTCATTTATTTTGTGCCTTCTTTCTCTGTCACTTCCTCTGATTAACGTCCAGTGCCGTTTGGACAACTACTTTCCTGCAGTGTGTTTCCTCGCTATGATATGTCACGAAGAATGCAGACAACTTTTAATACTGTACTCTTGTTAGTTGACATGACGTTAACCGCAGATTTAATTTATGAATCATTAAAGTGGATTGGAAAATTTGCGTTCTGAAGAAAGTTCAGCCATAAAAGCTAATCACATAAAGATCCTGGAAAATGATTTTTCCGGAATATTAGATAACATATTTTTGTCGCTTATAATGACTTTCGTTCGCGCATAGCTTTATTATGAAAGTTTTTGTTCGTTGCTCATAGATGCAACAGAAAATGTTTACTCCTACGCGTAAATCGTCAAAACAGGTTTTCCAGTTTCAAATCTCTAATGAATCGTACAATATTCATTTTGCCACAGTTTTCACTACTGCTGTATGATACTTTGTCAGCGGCGAGTAGTATTCTTCTTGTTTTGCATTTCGATTTGTCAACTGGAACTTTATCTAATTTTTCATTTTGCTTCGTTCTTTATTTTGATGTGTAATGAAATTCGATCGACGAGGGGCCAAATTAACTAGGCTCCCATGATAGCTTTTGTTCCTTTCAAAGGTATTGATGCGACAAATAACTATTTTTTTCTACAGATTCACAGTTCATATTATTGGGAATGAACAAAATTATCCAAATTTTCTACTTTTCATCAATCAGGCTGGGATAATTTTCCAGACCATCGCACAGCCCGCAACAGTTGATTCTTTCTTCGTTCATGTCGCAAATTTTACCTAAGCCTTAGGGTTTGTTTTTCTCTTTGCAGTGCCTCCCCGGCTGGGAGCTTTGTCGTTCCCTCAAAACACGCACTCGGGCATGCGCACGCAAGCCACGTGTTTTGTTCAGGAGGGTGACCTCCCCATAGAGATACACTGGGAGCGTAACGGAGTCCCCATACTAGCGTCCCCGAACGTTAGAATAACTAAGGTGGATGATCTCACCACCATTTTAGTGATAGACAAAGCAAGCGCCCAGCATTCTGGCAACTATACGTGCCTGGCGTCTAACGCTGCTAAGACGGTGTCTGCGTCTGCGTCTCTGTCTGTGCAGGGTACGATTTAACTCCACTTTTTTCTTCGATTTTTCTTCGTAGAGCAATAGTTTGTCTGTCTATGGGTGACTGCATAGAATAGTTAGTCCGTCAAGCCATGTTTGTGATGGTTTTTTTAGCATAAAGTACGGCAATTTTCTAGTTAACGCAGAATAAAGCGAAAAGATTTAGATTTTATGTTGTCGAAATTCGTAGTTCGTGTCAGTTTCTCTTCCGTCGTTAATGAAATGTTTTTTTTCCGTCGTGTGTTTTAACCCTGATGACGTCTACATTAGTCATTCAGTTTATTTTGAATCATCAGGAAGTTTTTTTTTGTGTTGCATTATGTATACTTAGTCGAAGGTTTGGAGGAATAAAACAGTTTTTCAGCTTGGATTTCCAGCTAAAAGAAACAAAACAGCAACATCATATGAAACCTGGAATTTTCGATTTTGTCGAAAGATTTCAGTTCATCAATGCCCGTTAGCTTTTTCCTCTCTTCTTAGTAGCTGATGCTTTGGAGAAACTATACTGCTTTTGCCCTCTATGCATGAATAGTAGAGGTGGATCTTCTTGCATGCGTGCTTGCCTTTATGCCATATGTGAGGCTTGTTTTGCATGCAACTTCATGACTGGTTTGCATCGAAATCCTTGCGAATGTCATCGTGGGAAAACAGTCACTTGGTATCGGCAAATTTCAAACGGTCACAATTAGCGGAAAAACATTATCCTGTTCAAATTAGTTGCTTCATCTGAATGAGCAGTCGGCTCTGCCTCGACAGCGCTAAAAGGTTTGAATAACATTCACTAAATTGCCAATGCTGAAAATTCTCAAAATCAACATGTAGGGCTAAGTGTGATCGTTGAACTGTAGTAGAACGATGGCTATGCCTGTAACTCCCTATGCATTTAATGCTCTCTATATAAGCTTAAGAGGTCTTCAATTTGAATACTTGAATGCACATACGAAAGCATAAAATTATTGTACGGGTGAATGCAGCTCTGCAGCAGTGATGGCGATTAAGTAAACACGAAAGTCTTGTCCCGTAGTCTATTTTGTTTTCTTGGGATAATAGTTTAGAATAAGATTCCTCAGGTGTGTTTTCAATGGTGTGTTTTCTCAGCTTTACGTTTCTCCGAAAATATATTTTAATGTGATGTACCTTTCGTCATCGGCCGTCAACGGTCTAAATCTAAGGGACATAATTTACAACTCAACCCCCTCCGGGGGATACAAATATTGTGTCTATGGGAATTAGCGCTCCCAGGAGGACTATGTAAGGGCCTGAGCTAAAGGTTAGGTAGGCTTTCTTTTTGTTGAAATAGAATAGGTTTTTGTTTTGTTATGGACCATCTTTTTTCGGTTCACTGCTGTCCTGTTTTTCAGCACCTACTACTTTCTTCTTCAACTTTTTCTTGTTTCATTATCTTCTTTCTTAGCTTTCTGTTTCTGTGCCTCTTTTGCCAAGATTCCGCGTTTCCTTAACTCCATACTAAATAGTGCCTTCTTCCTTCCTCTCTTTGGATAGCCTTTGTTGTGGATAGGGAGGCTTAAACTAACTAATAATCTAATCTAATTTTTTCAACTCAACTATGAAATATTAATAAACTTATTCGGTAGACCTAGTTCTTCATTAAGAAACACAAATTTTAGGTCTGAAACGAATTAAAACTAAAATTCAGTTTTTGCATGTACAATGTATTCAATATGTATTTCTGTAGTAATTCTCATTTTCAACACAAATATTTGAAAGATTATATCTAGTTTAAATATGGTAACTTCATTAGACTTTGATAAATTTTATATGAACTGTAGGAGCACTCCTAGGGGAAAATGAGTTCTAGTGCTGAGTATTCGGTAGCCCTATTTTGTTAAAATAAAATGTGTGCTTTGGTTTGTTTCGTTTCGGACCATCTTTTCTCGATTCACTACTGTCCTGTTTTTCAGCACCTCTGACTTTCTTCTTCAACTTTTATCTTATTTCATGAACTTCTTTCCCATCTTACTGTTTCTATGCCCTTTCTGCATAGATTCTTCATTTTCTTATCTCCATACTAAATGGTGCCTTCCTCCTTCCTCTCTTCGATACGCTCTATTTTTGAAGCGGTTAGGGAGGCTTAAACTAACTTATAATCTACAATCTAATCTAACTTTCCGATGAAAAATCTCTTTTCATTTTGTATTTTTTGATGTATTTTTACTTTAACCGTCAATTCCTTAGTCAAAAATCTGCCTACACAGTACAGCGTTAACCTTTTTTTTTGTTTTGAGGTAAAATTTCTGCCAATAGATAGAACGCTCAAGCCGGTATTGTAGTCCTTCATTAGACGGAGACCTATACCTTTCTTAAAGAACTGTTGCAACCTCTTCTTTAATCTGCTTCACTTAGAAGTATGTTATTCCGCTCAACTTCTTTAGTATTATATATGTACGACATTTGTAGCTTACATCACTGACAGTCATTTTCATGTCGGGGATCTATGAAACTTCGAGAGATAACCTCTTTATACAATTTAAAATCTGAAATTTTAAGTAGCCACATTAAACAATCTACAAAAGGTTGAAAATTTTTCTCTACAATGTTTCAGGATTAAAAGCGCAAGCAAATGAATGTTTTAAGTGAAATGTGTGAAGCCCAACTCCTGACAGGGCAGTGACAACTTAACTTCTGACGCATTATTAGTCACTGTGTATTCGTATGCAACTGTCTCATAGACGTTCAAATCGTGGTGTTCATTTCGAAATTTGCTACTTCGATGCCACCAGTCCCACCATCGTGGGTGGCATCTCCAGAGGACGTGTCAGCTCCTCTCGGTGGACTTGCAGTTGTGGTCTGTGAAGCTCAAGGATCCCCGCCACCAAGTGTCACTTGGAGTCGGGAGACTGGTGAGTCTAAGGGAATTGAAGAACTGGTTGGAGCGAGCGAGGATATTAAGCAAAGGCATGAAATTATAAACATTTCTTCCGCACCTTAATTCAGTCTTTCCATCTTTTTATAAGCCAAGATTTCTGAGAATAATGTTTTTTATGATGGTTCTTAGAGTTTGTATTGACCCATTTTTTATGTCACTCAGTAAGGAATTATCACTGAGTTAAGGGTGACAGAATATTTTCGTATTTCTTTGCATTACGAACTCCGTGATTCTGCAGTGTCAGGGGAATGGGCCCCAGTGGATCAGATCAGAAGCACATCTGTTGAAGAGTACATTGCCCGAATCGAAGCTCAGAATTCCCGCCATATTTCTCACGATGATGTGGATTTGTCTGGTGGATTCTATGAAAGCGAGGAAGAATCTGCATTTGCGGTGGACATGCCGTTCTCGCGGCACTTGAGACTAAGAGAAAATGATGCACGAATAAGTTCAGTGAACAGACGCAACATCGTCGGTCTGGGCACCATGGCGGACATCAATGGCACGTTGGTGTTTGTGGCGGTGCGGGACGACCACGAGGGCCGCTACTTGTGTAAAGCCAACAACGGAGTCGGGCCTGGCTTGTCCAGAGCAATCACGCTCACCGTGCACGGTGCGTCAATTTCAAGACTATTGCCTTGCTCAATTAATTTTTGCTTTTGGATTTCATTCCAATATGACTATTTTCTGAAAATGATTTTGAGCATCAATATATTTCCACGTATGGTATGGTTGGTTATCAGAATGCCTTCATAATATTTACCCTGAAATTTGTACGCGTGTGAATTGTGCAGTTGTTTACTGCAATCAACTTGGTGTTCTTTGTTCAATTTTGCATTGCAATTCGACCAGTGTTGGTAGCGTGCATGCTCCAAGATGCTGTGTTGTGGTCATTTGCTTTCTTTGAGAACACATTGAAGGGAGTTAGTTTTTGGATTATAAGGATGAAGTTGGCTTTCTTGCATCGGTCTAGAGATTCTATTTAGGAGGTAATGCTGACAGCAGTTTTTAGTATGAAACATTCATGAGACCTTTGTTGACTTTGCGTTCTTTCCATCCATCCTAGACCAATAACAGCTGATTCAATTTCACTCGTTGTTCCGGCTGCGTTGAGTACGCTTTCGTAGTTTATATTTTTTCCTTATATTTCGTGTGGTTCATTTTCCCTTTCTCGTTTCTAGACATCACGTTCCTTCGTTGAACGTTAAGTTGAGATTGCTCTAC
Source organism: Morinoia aosen (assembly GCA_030386875.1). Classification (NCBI taxonomy): domain Eukaryota; kingdom Metazoa; phylum Arthropoda; class Malacostraca; order Amphipoda; family Talitridae; genus Morinoia; species Morinoia aosen. The sequence continues at coordinate 39,222,874 of CM059572.1, forward strand.
TCTTCTAACTCTAATATCTTGTTTCCGCAGAACCACCCTGGTTCGCAGAGCGGAGTCGACGACTGGTTCAAGTAGAGGTGGGCTCGTCAGCCGAGCTGAACTGTAAGGCTCACGGAGACGCACCGCTCAACCTCTCTTGGACCAAAGACGGTGCTCCTCTGACCGGCCGTGACAGGTACTGGCTCCAGTATTTATGGGCTTTATTTTCTATTATTTTCATACCATCTTAGCTGGAAATTTCTTTCAAAGCTCTATTGTAAGTAAACTCGTTAAGCCTGTTTTCTCGTAGATGTTTTACCAAAGGAAACTCTGAACTGTTTATTATTTATGTTTACACTAAGTGATCAGTACGTTTTAAAGTTCCTGATTGATGTAGAAATTTCTAATGTGTTCTTAATTCGTCTATCAATCGTATTACTCGTGACAATCGAGTGACAAAGATAAAGATTTGACATACTCCTGCTCATCTTAAGGAACTAGCACATTTCCATGAATTGCTCCTAACGCGGATTGATCGTAGTATTTCTGTTTGTATTAAACGACTGTTGCGACTATGAGTAGTATAGTGTGCATGCAAGTTGTTTACGTTGCAGGTATAGCATCGATCTCACTGAGAGCGATGACGGTCCTCAGGAGTTGCAGGTCCGGATCCAAGACGTTCTCACCTCCGACTCCGGCAACTTCGAATGCCTCGCCGTCAACCCGCACGGCACGAAGACCCTGCGTTTCACGCTCGTTGTGGAAGGTGAGTTTGTCCATTACTGCTGCCATTGGGCAGCGGTCCTTGTAGCCGCGCTAAGTTTATTCGTAACTTTCATCTTGGTGTGCATGTGCTACGAAATTTGACAACTATCTTTGCGTGCGAAAAATCGTAGTTTCTCTTTGTGATGCTCGCTTTTTTAGCTTTCGAATGGAACATGAGTGGTTGTTCGAGTATTTCGTTGAATTTATTTATGAATTTATTTACTTTTTTTTTTAATTTATGCATAGACGCATTTTGTTTTATCAAACCTTTATTATTCTGCTCAATTTTCCAACGAAAGAAAATGCTAGCGCCTTTAATAACTCACGTTTGCCTTGTTGCATCGCGGCTTGATAGCACTAATTGGACGAGTTCGTAAGTACCGCCAATTTTCTTACACTGATGGTGTGGTAATCAAATTGAATCGAAAATGAACATTCATTTAGGATTCTCGGTAAATTTCCCTCACAAAGAAATAAATGTTTATTTTACTATTTTTCATCATCGCTGCTGCTACTGCTACTGCTGCTGCCACCAGACGTGCCTGAGGCTCCGACGGCGGTGCGTGTAATGGACAGCGGGTCCCGCTATGTGAAGCTCTCATGGACGCCACCGGAGACCATCGCTGGAGTGCCCAATTTGATCAGCGGCTACGTCGTTCAGGCCACGCAAGAAACCGACAACGTTGCTGCAGGTAACTGCGAGAATGACATGATATCCGCCGAACAGTAGATCTGATGGTTTCATTGATTTTTTTCTCTTTCCCTGTGGTGCGGTTGTGGTTGTGCTGTGCTGGTGGTTTTGCCGTGGCTTTGACGGTGGCGTGATGCGTGTTTCTTTAAAACGTGCACTTATCATTTCTATAGGCTGTTCTATGAACTAGTGATAAAATGCAAGAGTTAGCTATCAGTTTTATTTCCGTTACATATTCTCGTCTTTTGCTCCAGCACTCTTTGACATTTCGCTGCCAGGTCTTCTATAATATAGCGCAAGTGGTTTTCACCAGCATCTTCGACTAGCGTCGGTCCCCGCGTTGAGCTGGAGGTAGCCGGAGAGTTACGGAGCTACAGAGTGGAAGGGCTCAGGCCCGCCACCTTGTACTCTTTCACCGTCGCTGCTCAGAACAGAGTTGGTCGAGGTCCTTTTTCCGGGCCCTTACGCCACCGAACAAACGAGGAAAAGCCCTCGGCTTCACCCAGGAATGTGATGGTCAGTTGGCTGGCTGTACTTGCGGTACCGCTGTACTGTGCAGGGTGTTGAAACGCATCAATGTTGTCATATAAGATAGTTCATTAGCTGAAAATTTTTATGGTCGAAATGGTCCAATATTTAGTTTGAATATATCTAGAAACATTATCGCCAGCGATTGGTCATTTCAGGGATTGTCTTTGTTCATGATAATTCGTAAGAACAGAAGCACAAGATCACAAAGTAAGATTCGTCTTGTATCCACTAACGTGGTGTAAGCCTGTTAGGGAGGGAAAAATAGCTACTCTAAAACTGAAAATGAATGAGACCGTTCAGAGTTTGTCGTTCAGTGATATCAATAGATGAAGGCACAACTGTATCAATTCATCCATAGATATCACGGAACTTTTGGCTATCGGTGTTTTCAGCACCTAGCCGTATTATTTACAGTTCATTCTGGAAAACTACCATCTACGACGAAGGACAACGAATTATTTCTTAGATTTCTCAGAATATTTCAGACGCCGAGAACAAACTGGTTTTGCATAAAACCTGCGGATAACACAACCAGTATTTAACTATCTCACGAAGTTAAAACCCTAAGTTCTGTCGACCTCATTACTACGAAGACGTGCGTATAATTGCTACAAGACGTGCGTCCCTCGCGTGTACAATAGCAAAAATCGATGTTATATTCTTTTAGTTTCATTTTGAAATCCCATTAATGAACATATTGTATGACGACAGACACGTATGATGTTACAATGCTGCTCGACCTTCAAAGTAAGACTGTCATGTCCAATGATTGAAATGTTACGCTCATGCCTGAAAGATCAAGTAAATCAAAGTACGAACAGTGCAGAGACACTGAGTTCTGTCTACATGAATTTTGAGTATTTTTCAAGTTACTGTTTAACGTTGAGTGGTATTGGAACGTATTTATTAAATGATTCGTCAAAATCATTTACCGTGCATTAGTATTGCTGAGGAATGAGAATTACAAGTATTCCGTTCCATGTGACGCAGTTTGTCTCTCGTACCTCAAAATCGATTGTTACAAGCCATCTGGGGAAAATCATGGAACAAGATAAGCAACAAGATCATAATTTTCAACTTAGGTTGAATGTAACCAGTTTTCTATATATTGAAAGTGATTTAAGACATTCATATCAGATGTTAGATGCGTTCAAAATTTGATAAAATGAGCTAAATCAACTATCATTCGGGTAATTGAATTGATGTATTGGTCTTTTGAATGAAGTTCTTCCATGTACCTAGGATGTATAAAACAATAACATGATGATTTCTGGGAAAGGCTTATATAATAACATGTTTTTTGAATTTCTTAAGAACATTCAATGCGCGACTTTCAGCAGTAGATTCTACAATGGATCGTGTGGAGTATTACTATAATACTTTACGCATTGAAAGCAAGAAAAGAGGGTTTCAGCGTGATGATTTGTTGATAATTTTGCAGGCCGACAACAATTAGTTCACTGAGCATTTTTTTTGCTTGTGTAGCCCGATCCTCCCTTGAAATCCTCTCGACATGCTGAAATAAGCTCTAAAGTTTCACACAACTCAGAAGCAGCAATGAATTTCTAATTCACTTTACGGAAAAGGCTATCAGTGTTCAACTATCTTGCAGGTTTGTCTACAAGTCTTCTTTACTCGGAGCTAGGTCACTCGGCTCTAAATCTACACTTTATTAATAGTTGGCCATTTTTGCTGACTATTCAGGCCATATTTGGGTATGATTCATCAACAGTAAGCTTGTAAATATTCAAAATTTGTACTTCAGTTCATTGTCGTTTACCAAATCACCTCCTATAGAAGTCCTGTATAAACAGAAACGTTAAATCCAGTATAAGCCAAATGTTAAGTTCAATAAAATGAAAAATTCAGGTTACTCTCGGAAAATTAACGTGACACGTTATCCAGGTGAGCAGCCCTAGCTCGCGCTCCCTGCGCGTGAGCTGGCAACCACCACCGCGCAACCACACGCACGGCCGCCTCCTCGGCTACTACCTCGGCATCCGCCGGCGCAGGTCTGCAGCTGTAGTGTGCGGTTCAGATGCATGGGAAATGGTTACCCGGCGAAAAACAAATGAAACAACTCTTTAGGCATTTCTGATCGAAAATGTTGTAGGTTTGGCAAGCTGTTTTTAATTAAAAATACTGTTGAATATTTTCATTTTGTCACACTGATAAGCATATCTGCTTGAGTTTTTCCCACTTGTCTTCCACCAATAAAGTTACATTAAAAGCTATGCATCTCCATTACTAAACTTAAATCATAAAAATGCAAATACCTTTTAAAACTACATCACTTTCAAGCTGAATTTGACTCTGCGCTAAGTTCGCAGGTGATTACTGATCAGTTTACGTTTCCATGAACCGATCTTGTTAAATTTGATGGCAGCGCTCAAGACGACGCCGCTGGTCACCACACCATCGGCGCCTACAACTTCACGACTGTGGGAGGTGGGGATGTCTCATCGTCCCAGACACACACAGTCGTCACTGACTTACGACCTCACTCCTTCTACGACATAATCATCAGGGCCTTCAACTCCAGAGGAGCGGGCCCGCATTCTGAGCCCGTACTAGGGCAAACTCAGCAGGACAGTGAGTACTGGGGTTCTTTTCTACGACAAGGATGTTAGGATGAATAAGGGCTTAAATTTAAGATAAACCATTCAGTTAACAAGTGCACATCAAAGGTGAGGGTGTGCTTCTTGAAATGATTATTTATATCTGTTGTTTGACAGTCAGCGGGTGAAATGAAATAGCGTCGGTCTGTGCTTCGTGTAAATAATGAAGTAACATCATTATGGATCTAAATTTGAATGTCCATTGTTTTCTGCTAACGCATGCTAAATATCCCGGTTTGTAAACAAGCAATAATTATTGATAAACCTTGTTACTTGTTTACTTTTGAATTGAATAATTTTACTAAATTAACATTAACTGCTGAAATTCGAGTAACTCTATCCTTGTTTGTTCTTGTTCCATGTAAGTAGGGCCTTAAAATGACTCGCTATAAAATAACGTCGAGGAAACCATAGATTAAAATAATGGGTTCCTGGTTAAAATATAAATTTTTTCATCTTAAAGCACTGAAATTTACTTTACTTCGCCCATTTTATGCTAACATAACCTGACCAACCTGAACAAATCTCTTCCCTGTTTTAAGTATAACATGTTAACTGCGTTTGTGCGGTTGCTTCGGTCGGTTTGGTTAGATTGGATAGAGCAGAATTGAAAATCATTCTTTACTGCTTGATCACTTTTTGTGCATTTTTAAGAAGTGAGAAAGATATAATTGCACGAAAACATTTTAACTTGTACGCCATAGTCCAATTTACAAAGGTAGTGAAATAACTGAAATGCGAGTCATTGATGCTGGCATATAAATGAACAATTTACCTAGTTGTACACATTTGTACCCCTACACAGTCAACGTATTTAAACAATTCACTACCCCTCAGGGGGATACAACTATTGTATCTATGGGAATTAGCGCTCCCAGGGGAAAAATGTGACGGCCCGAGCTGAGAGTTAGGTAGGCCTTCTTTTTTGTTGAAATAAAATGTTTTTTGTTATGTTGAGGGCCACCTTTTTTCGGTTCACTACTGTCCTGTTTTTCAGCACCTCTGACTTTCTTCTTCAACTTTTATCTTATTTCATGAACTTCTTTCCCATCTTACTGTTTCTATGCCCTTTCTGCATAGATTCCTCATTTTCCTATCTCCATACTAAATGGTGCCTTCCTCCTTCCTCTCTTCGATACGCTCTATTTTTGCAGCGGTTAGGGAGGCTTAAACTAACTTATAATCTATGATCTAAATTCACTAAGGGAAGGCAACTATTGTATCTTTGAGAAGGTCCCGAGGTGAAGGTTAGGTAAGTTTTTCTTCTGTTGAAACGGATTTGTTCTTTGCTAAGTTACGGACCACCTTTATTTAGTTCACTACTGTCTTGTTTTTCAGCATCTAGTATTTTTTTCTGAAATTTATTTCTTATTCGTCTGAATTTTTTTAACCTTACGGTTTCCATGCGGAGAGCGGGGATGGCACCTTGTGCGTAGATTACCCTTTTTCCTAACTTCACATTAAGTGGTGCGTTTCGTTTCCTTTCTTGAAAATACCGTTACTGTTGTTAGGTAGACTTAAACTAACTTATAGTTTATTAGCTTTAAGCCATAGAAATCAAACATTTGCACGCACGCGATCAGCCTCCATAGCTGAATTTTTTCAAAGGCTTTGCGGACACTGGCGCATTACAGAAAAAGGAGAGGAAGCTGTTACTAGTTTTTCACAAAAATTTTTACCCTGTAGCTGTCTTAAATAGTAAATCAAGAGATTATGATTTGTGTGAAAAATCTCATATAAACTGAAGGTATTATAGCTTTCCATTCCATTCTCTTTATCTGTGCCAATTATTTTGTAGAGTTTTTCGGCCAAAACGTTTCTGAAGAATTACTGTTTACGACATTTCATGGGCTCTTTCCGGATCATTCTCTTCGCATAAAATTGAGCAAAGTAGATTTTGACCTTCATAATTTCGTTCGATGTTATTTTCATCTTTCGCGTTTTCAAACTGAATTTTGTTTGCAGTGCCGAGCAGCGCTCCGGAGTCGATCTCCTGCACGGCTCCGTCCTCCACTACGCTGCAAGTGAGCTGGGGCCCCCCAGAGGCGGCTGGCAGGAACGGCATCATCACTGGCTACCACCTCGCGTACTCTCCTGCCTCGCACCGTAAGTTCCTACGTCATGAGGATTTTGTTGAAGTTCGAGGTTTTTACACGTGAAGAGCGTGGGTTATTTTCTTTGTAGTTGATTTGCTATTGTGCGTGTTAGTTTATTTCACATTCCTCGAATGTTTAATTTCGCTTTGTAAATTTTTCCGAAGTAGATGGCAGTTTTTGTTGGTTTCTTACTTTTTGATTGTTTTTTTATGATGAAATAACTCCTGCGAATTTCATAGCAATTTGCAAATAATTTAATTTTTCTTACACAGCTAGCTTGAAAATTTGAATAATAGGAAACAAATATTAAAAAGCTTAAGTTGAGCCTTTTTATTCGCAGAAGTTAAAAGAAAATGAACTTCAACGACACCGTCATATTTTTGGTTTTAACAATTGGGATTACAGTTGAAATTAAGCCATTGAAGATTCAATGTGTGAGCGTAAACGTAAGTTTCTGCACTTTGCGGAGCTTCCTTCGTTTTTCACAGGAATTTGAAAGAAATGCTCTGGCATACTCGTAAAGGAAAGGCTGTGAGCCTCTAGCTAATAGTCAAGTAGCTATCTTGACTTTTGAGCTCTGAGCCAATAGCGTCGAGGGTGGCTTTCTCAAGTGTTAAAGGTTCGAGGCGGAGAAATACGAGTATGACAGCGAGATCAATTATTTGATGTCTATACTCCTAAACGTAAAATATAAACCGAAAAGATAATCTCAAGAGGCTCGGCAGTCCAGTATGACCCTGGCCGCTAAGCCCCACCGAGTTCGTTCGTTGAGCGAGGGCTGGAGAGAGTCTTCAACGATCTGCGAGGACGGTCGGTCGATTGGCGAGACTTGCAGGCCCTCGGGCAGGATTAGCCGACTAGAAAAACACAAATTCAGGGCCTCCAAGCTTGGCGTCCTGTAGGGCAAATCAATGAAAAAATCGGGCTTCTGTTGTTGGGACGGCGGCCGCCAGGGAGCGTAGAACTCTTAAAGAAATAGGTGAATAGTTACAAGTTCGGCCTCACGGTACGGAGTCTGAACAGCGTAAGAAGGTCAGCAAAATTAAATTTCTAGTGGTTTGGGCGGTGAAACTTATCGATATTTAGAACTTGTGACAACGTTTGTGTCCGTCAAAACAGATATCCCAAATACGGATTCTATTTACACTTGTCTAAACTGACAGCATACAGCGTACAAACTACAAAAAAAGAAATTTAAACTGACGGCTTTCAAATCATTAACATGTAAACATAAATACGTGAAATTAAAGCAACGGGAAACAAACTATATACAGTAGCCATTCATACCACGCAACTACTCACGAGGCGCATGGAATTATGGCTTGAAAAATCTGCAGAATTCTTTTTCTATGAAGGTGGGCTCTGTTCGGACTTTGGCGGGTTCTCCTTCACATTATTTCGACATTCTCACATAAACTATTTTTTCCTAGTTGTAAATTTTCTCGCATTTGCTTCCCCGTAGAGGCAGATTCGTTGGCTAAAACATCGCCTGTGGAGATGGAGCACGGAATCCAGCGTGTTATTTCCACCAGTCGAGGAGGCCGACTGCTCATAGTCAACGACAGCAAAGGAGCTGAGTTGTCAGGGCTCGAGCCCTGGTCTAACTACACCGTCACCGTCGCCGCTGCCACTGCTGTAGGCGTCGGTGTGCCTTCAGACAGAATTCTCTGCTCCACCAGAGAAGGAGGTATGACTTTTGTCTTTGAGACTCTTCAAATCCCCGCTTTCTTTTCATTTCTTCGAGTTAAGTATTTATTGGATTAATGTATTTCTCTCAATGAATGTTTCACTTCAAACAAAGATAATACTTTAGTACAGCCAGTAGTTCAGTGATAGTTTACTCATATTTTTCGCAATGATGAAGAAATTATCGAACGTTTTCAAATCTAGGTGTTCTCTCACAAAGTTTGATCTCGTAACCCCATGCCTGTTTTTCTGATACCAGTGCCATCACCGCCTCATCCCGTCAAAGCAGTACCGTCGGGTCCCTCGAGCATCATTGTAGCATGGGGGCAACCCCTGCGCCCTCAAGGCCGTCTCATTTCCTACACCCTTTACTGGAAGCGCATGTCGAATACCACGGGGTTGACTCACTCGGAAAGTAGGATTGTGGAGCCGCCGAAAAGTTACCTGAAGCTTGGAGGCCTCACTGGCAATACTTTACAGGTAAGTTTTAAAACTCTGTTTTGTCTGCAAGTTAGTTTGGTGCTGGAGATTGAACTTTTGTTTTTCACAAGAGTTTTAGAGTGTTTCATAAGAGTTTTGTTTCGAGTTTCCGATCAGGTGACAATTTTTGATCTTGACAATACTACTGAAAGTACACAGGTTACTCCATTCCTAGTTGAAGCGTGGTTTTTTCAGTTTGCTGCGTACAGAATTTTCTAGATTTAGATTTCTAGACTGTTAATAGAGCTTAATTAACAATTCGTGGGAGGGTCTTTCAAACCCCACATTGCAAATTCTGTTTTTCAAATAAATGGAATTTTTTCCGTCTGATACCCCATGAGACGCAGCACGCTTTAATACCATGAGTCCTTGTGCCCATATGAAGTAGGTTGGCAGAAACCTCCAACGGTCTTTTGCGGTTTTATAGTTTTATAGATTTTCTGGCTATGGTACGTTTTGAGTATTCATGAATTTCATTTTTCATTTTTGGAATTTACCATATTTACCCTACTGTTAAATAGCCGTTGTGATTTTCACATCAATCGTAGAAAGTGATGTTAAATGTCTTACAAACGTAAAGTGTTCGCCAAACAATACCAGTGAACAGCACGAAATGTTTCTCTTAAACACTTATTTCACTCCATTCAGGGCCAGGGTACTGTAGTTGCATTGTATCATATTTCGCCAAAATAGATTGCTACTAGTGTAATGCTATTTAACATCTGTATTTTGTAGGTTTGGGTGACGGCATCTACATCCGTAGGTGAAAGCCAGTACAGCGAAAAGGTTTCAGTGACGCCCACTGAAGCAGGTTAGTTTGCAAGATTGACAGAGGTATGATTTTGCCTTCTTTACAACACTAAATGCTGTCCAACACGTGGTTAAATTAATAGGAGTAGTAACTAATTGCTGCCCATATCATCTGTGACTTTCACCTAATATCGTTTTTTATTTATGGTGACCAACTATGGAAGGTGACGAACGTACGAATTAATCTTTTTGTAGATTTCTCTCAAATTTCCTTGAGCTGATTCAGCTGTGATCAACCAGCTAAGGCAAAGGAACTAAGAAATCGTTTGCTTTTATAAAATTCTCCATGTCACATATTCTCTCTGGGATTGAAAAATTGACTTAGTGCGCTAATTTGAGGTTTCTATCTGCGCTTCACATCACATTCGTGGATTTCCGTTTTTTTTTTTGGTGTAATCCTGGTGAAAGTGTTGTACTGCAAATATTTGAATTAATACACTTATGTTAGAAAGTGTATTTTGTGTGCATTTTCTTATTCGTATTATTTTTTAGTATACAAGTTGGTAGATTATTAAATAAATTTTTAAAATGTAGTAATAACTTTTGATTAAGATTTGATAATCTTGAAAGCTCAAGAAAGCTGAGCCCAAAGAGTTTCATGTTTTAAATTTCGCACAGTTCTGTCATTCATCATAAGACCAAGAAACTAATTTGAGGCATTGCTCGTTCGTTATTTTTCATATTCAGGGTAGTTTTATGAAGTTCCCATTACTAACTGTTCTTAAGAGTGACCCGCTGCTGGGCCTTGCGATGCTTCTATGGTCATGAGTGTGAGAGAGAGAAATTACCTTAGCACCTATTTTGACTAGCGGACTTAAAAGCTTGCAAATAATTGGTAGTTGGGTGTTGTGTGGTCTCGTGCATTATTCCTTGCTCTACAGTTGATGTATGCACATGGTGGGCGGGTGTAGAAATGGTGGTGGCTTGTTCTCACTTATCCTCCCCCACAGTTGGTGCAGGTATATGGTCAGTGGGTGGCGAGGTGGTGGTGCGTTGGAAGGAAGACGTCAGCCTTCAGTGTCGGACAGTTGGCGTCCCAGATCCTCAAAAGAGTTGGACCCGAGGCGGAGCCAAACTCACGCAAAACTCTCCGGGGTTTGTGCACCACAATCCAATATTACTGTCTGTGATTACAGAGTTTACGTAATTTCGTTCAAGCCATACGTTACTTAAAGCTGATAGAATTAAATATTTTATTCAAAATTACTGTGAATGACGGTGCTTCCATATATGCATGTCACTGTTGAAGGCTTTGTAGTTAAGAGTTGGGGTCTTTGAAGTAAACTTTTCTTGTAAAGATGTAATTTACACGACTTTTCCTCCAAGCAAAACTTCTTTCACGTTTGAGAGAATTATATACAAGTTTCTTGTGAACATTGTGAATATTCATTAACTCTCAGTTTCAAAGCTTGAAACTGTTGCTTCCTTTATTAGTTCAGTGTATGAAATCTGTTCTATTCGTTAATATTCAACTTTGATCTTTTAAGAGTGCCCATGCTTCCATGTTCGTAGAATTATACGTTTGGACATATATTATTTAGCTGCTGTATATTTTGGAAAATAGCACAGCGAATGAGAATTTCCATCTTTTCACTTCACTAGTTGTGATAAAGGGTAGAATTCCTTCCCTATACCTTATTACAGTTCTTTCTACATCTCGCGTATTATTGGCGTGTAAGTGCTCCTATGAGGGAGATAATTATGTGAAATATTCTTGTAAAAGAAATGTTGCCGGAAATAATTTTTTTCGAAATACAAAGGTAATGCTACATTTATGCAAATTATGAGGCTTTAATTTTAATCTATCCAAACTTTTCGAGTTTCAAAGTTGCACGGTGTTAATATTGATCAAAAATCCTTCAGCTATTTTATAAAAGTGCCAACTTGTTCCGTGCAAAGTAAAATGATATACCGGCTGACTGAAGTGCAAGATATTATCATTTTGCTTAGGTCAAATACTTACTGTCAAGGATGTCATGAAATTTTTAGCCGAATGTGGACGTTGATAATTAAAAAAATACAGGGATATCAATTTTCCAGTGTCTGAGCAATAAATTACATTGATGAAATCAGTCTCACGGTAGTGAATACTTCTGTGAAGTCCCTTGTATGCGCATATGGCTCTCACTGCCTCTTCAGAAGAAGTAATACCTGCGATCAAAAGTACATATATTTGCCAGTAAATGTGGTTAAATAATTTAGCTTGCGCGAAATATTGTATTAACCATAAGTTGGTAATCAGGTAATAAGAAAAAGTCATACTCGTTCATTTGAAATTTGTGTGTATGGCCATGCCTGTAATGCAGGGCCGCATTGCTAGGCTGCTCATCATCCCAGCTCTGACTTCGTGGTCGATTCGACTCATTATTTCTACGATATATTTTTTGGGTCAAAATTTCATACACATTTGCAGCGACTCCATATTTTGGCATATTTAAAAAATGTGTTTTCCGGTACGCTTGGATAATTTGCAATTCACAATACGAGACTCTAAGCTAAGTCCCGTTAAGTAATACTTCATCAGTCCGAAAAATACACTACATTTGGAAAGAAGAGTTTAACGATTTGTAGTCGATATTTACACAAATAGAGCGGTGCAGTAACATTGGCGCTTATGAATTTCAACAGTTTTTGATGTTTACATCATACGTTGAGCACCATTGCAGTTAAGCTTTACAAGGGATTTTTTACAGGTTAACCATAGACTCGGAAAATTCGTTGGTGTTGCTGGCTGCCAACCGCAACGCTGGAGGAGAGTACACTTGTTCAGCAACCAACACACTCGGCTCCGACACCGTCACCTACCGCGTAACTGTTAGAGGTGACTTCTTTGTCCGATTTGTACAATTTAAATGTCTTTTGAATCTGTATTTTATCAATATTTAAATGCATTTTAGTAATTTTGCATTGAGGATTGAGGTTAGAATAATGAATTTTCACTTGCGGTGTCTGATGAATTCACCGCTGACCAAGCAACTGATGTTGCAACCTCATCGCTGTGTGGAATTTGTATGCGGGAAGCAATAAGTGTTTTTCAAAAAAAAAAAATCGTCACACCAGGGAATTTACGAATTTGAGGATAATTATTTGAACAAGCTAGTAAATATTACACGATAAATTTGGTAACTATTATTCTGTTTTCAGTTCCCCCTTTACCACCGACGGTCCACGTCACAGAAACCACAGCTTCTTCCATCAGGTTGCAATGGGACGTGCAGGATGAAGGTGGCTCTCCTGTTACGCTCTACAACCTTTATTACAGGTAAATTTTGGTTTTCATAGTACCTTGTTCGTTAATTTACCTGTAGTTAATTCTTCTTGATACTTTTACATTTAATTATGTTATATAGTTTCTAATGAACAATCTAGTATCGAATGCTTGTTTTGATTTTTTGACGTCCTCGGTGAAATATTCAGGATAAGAAAAATATTTTAATGCATTCGTAATAAATTAGCGCTCCCAGGAGACAGTGAGAGGCCCCGAGCTGGGAGTTAGCAAAGCCTTATTTTTGTTACAATAGAGAATTTTTTAAATTTTGTTACGTACCATATTTTTTCGGTTCACTACTGTTCACTCTTTCAACACCACTGACTTTCTTGTTATAAATTTCTCTTGGTTTAGAACATTCCTTCTACACTTACTGTGTCTATTCGTTGGGGCATCATGTGTGGGAGTACACCTCGTGCATAGGTTCCGTTTTCCTTCAACTCTGTGCGAAATGGTACCTTCATCCTGGTTTTCTTTGGAAAACCTTTGATGTGATTTGAGGGACTGAAAATAACATATAAATCAATTTAATCATAAGTTAAGTAAAATGGTAAAATTATTACGTGCGGAAGGTGAGACGCTTATATGTCGTTCCTGAATTTTTTACCATGTCCTACCTAAACCAACTTAAGTGAGATATGTGCAGCAAAGCAGTGATTTCTTCGCAAATCAGTCGAGGTTACTTTGGGTGTGCTTCGTTTGATGGATATTTTTATAAGAGTAAATGATTCGTATTCTGGCTGTTGCACGCTCACCACATGTCTGGTTTTGCTTTCGTCATTTACTTCATCGAGGTAGGTCATGAGCCAGCTGATACTTCTCAATAAACGTTGGGCTCTTTCTCCTGATAATTCGACAAAAAAGTTGGTAATATGCTCTGAGATGGTGGTTTACAGTCCTTATTAATCTAACGTTACTTTTTAAAGATAATTTTCTAATCTCTAGCCCGCGGGAATGAATTTGTAATTAATAAAAATTGTATGAGGAATCGCATATATGAGCCAGTGCTTGAAAAAAATAATTGCACGACTGAACGAAGATTATAACGAACCATCAACACTGGAAAAATACATTAAAAGCAAAAGTAGCTGCGAATGTTGAGAAGCACTTCCATTTGATCGTCCAAATAAACACCAACCTTATATTCATAATACTGATTTTTTTCTTATACCTTCGCCATAGAACACCAGAAGGCGAAGCAGTGCGAGTGGTAGAAGAAGACACCAGCCACACCGTGTACGGGCTCAAGTGCGGCACCGAATACGCTTTCTACATCACTGCACAAAATGAAATTGGCAAGTCGAGGTTTCAAACCATTACTATGATCCCCAATCACATTTCAAATGTGGTCTGATCTTGAAGTGGGGCTGTGTACATTTTGAAGCTTGTTAAGCTAGTAGGATTTGGAAAGTAGGCAGCAAATGGATGATCACTGCAGCACTTGTAGGAGGTATACCGATAGACAGATGAGGTAACAGGAATATATGATGCTCGTTTTATGGCTCTACTCTCCTAGCTTATTTTCAAAACTAGCGATGTTGGTTAATATCGCTGTTTATCGTAAGTAGCGACGAGGATCATGCTCATAAGTTTGAGTTTACCTTGTTACAGAAAGCGAACATAATGAGGTTAGCAATGCTGAAGTTCAATAGCCACACGGTAACAAATATCTGTCTCAAAGTGGGCAAAAGATGATTGAATTAGCATTATTTAACTCAATGTAATAAAACTTCTGAGTTATTGTTACTCAGATGAAAGTGCTTGGCTTGCGTAAATTCATTCCAAGTTTGATTTTCTTCAAGTAGCTGCGTCTCGAATGCAAGTAGTATGAATATGAGAAGCAAAAGTTAAGTGGAAATGTTAAATTGTAATCTCTAACTAAATGTAGTAAAAGCCATTTTTTAAGCGAAGTATTTTAAAAGATTGTTGAAAATAGAAATGATTGGCTTGGATTTACGCACAAAGCTCACTCACGTTACGTTACCAGATTAACCACATAATAGCTATAAAATATTAGATTTTTTGGGGGGTATAAATTCCTTCGAAGGCAAGTATAATAACACTTACATGACCGTTGCTCGGACAGGCACGAGCGAATCGTCGGAGGTGGTGGCTGCCCGCACAAAGGGGCGAGCTCCCGTGGCGCCTCCGCTCTTCCAGTTCGTGACGACCAACAGCAGCCAAGCAACGCTCTACCTCACCCAGTGGGACAGCGGGGGCTGTCCCATCACCCACTACCTCGTCCAGTACCGGGACACTCGGGACACGTCCCACGGCCACTGGACCACTGGTAAGCAGTGAAGTATTGGGGCTGTGGAGCAAAAGACTGTCCTAATAAGTGTCCCATCTCCCACTTCCTCGTACAGTACCAGACGCTGGGTAAATTTTGCGGCTCTCTGTGTACCATGTAAGATGAGGAAGGTTACGCACGGTATTAACTCGAAAGATTTTGTTTAGTTGCTATTCATGATCACTGTAAATGAATTAATTGGAACTCTGATGCAATTGCTGTTTATTCAATAGCTTTTTTTATTAAATATATTGTAGAAAAAAAGCACTGAAGATGGAAGACAGGACCTGATTAAACATATTCACGAATAAGATGCGCGTGCACTAAAACAGAAATAATTATGTCTCCTAAATTTTGTATTTTTATTACAAATTTATTCATTGCGTTCATTTAAGTAGACTGGTCACTCTGTCCTTTACCTAGGTCTAGGTGTGTTTAAGAATAGTACAATAAAAACCTTGAGCGCATTGGTTCGACGATTTAAAATTTGTAATGACAACCAATCCACAACGTATCACTACTCCTTTGCTTTTTCGCAATGTCGTAATCTGTTTGAAATCTACTAACCTAACAAGGATTTAAACTTCCAAAAGAAGTACGTTATTTCAGGCTGTCTCATTTCTACGGCTAAGAAGCTGGATACTTTAAAAAAAGAGGCAAACTGCAGCATCACACTAACATTTTTTGAACATTCGATTATTTATAAAAATCTTTTGTTCAAATTCTGGTTCTAAAGATTATAAAATTATTTTTAGCTGCCATGCTTTTACTTGTTAAGTAAAAGCATGGCAACACGTGTACCATTAGTTCGTAAATGTTGTTCTATGAATATATTACTTTTTAAATCTTGGTGCCATATTTTTGAAAATCAATTTTTTTGTGATTTCAGCGAATGCAGAGCATTTTTAGTAGGAAGTTACCGATTTTTTATAACTCTTACTGAGTTTTTCACTTTTAGCGTAAGCCGTTTTTTTCTCACGGATAATCTTGCGCGAGCTAGGCAGAAAGTTAGAAAAAAGTCATAGTTTCTTGGTACAGAAAATATAAGCAAATTTAATGTAATACACTTGTACTCTTGCAAAATCCATGTCGAGCAGTTCAGAGACTCCGTCATGCTGTCCCTAAGAGATAAATGCGGAATGTGTCGTTATATTCCAGACGATATAGAAATACGGTTAACAAAGTGTGCTGCAAGGTACAAATGATACCATAAAGTTATGCGTGGATGTGATGTATTCTGTGCAGTGAGTTCAGAGGTGTTGCCGAGCCGCACGTTCGCACTGACGGGCCTGACAGGCGGCACGGCCTACGACATCAGGGTGACCGCACACAACTCGGCCGGGGCCACCAAGGCGGTCTACTCCATCACCACTCCTTTTGACCATGGTTAGAACCATGAAATTTTCACGCTATGTGGGCGTAACATAATCTTAAATCATATCTGGCACCGAGAAATTATGATTGATTTCTTGCATTATTCATTTGCTTATAGTCTCAGGATTGCTGATCTTTCTCGAAGCCTGAAGGAATTTTGAAAGAAAATGAATATGCTTGAGTGTTAAGTCATAGTAGACCATAATACTGGTGCGGAATTCTTTTTGAGTTGTGAGGAGTTACATTAATAACGCTTCAATAGATCGTTATTTTTATTTAGTTCGGTGAAAGCAGGAATTTAAACGAACTTCTGAAATAGTTTTTATCTCCATGTGGTTTTAAAATACATTTCCCTTGAAGTATTGGTTATAAGATACAAACAAAATTAATAAATGATTTACGAATTAGCTGTTCTTCTTAGAATATTATATATATTTTTCAATATTTTCATTCCCTCCCTAGCTGCGGGCTGAGGTTTCAGCTCCCTGCATTAGACATAAAGTTAATTTTTCTTCCTTGATATCACTGTCAAATTGTTCGATTGGCAAGAATCAAACTGTTTAGTAGACCTGTGAATACTCTATCGAGTACTTGTTACAGCTATTGAAAATATTTCGTACATAACTCAGCTCGTTGCTAAAATCAATCATGATGCTTTAAATGAAGTTCGTTGTTTCTCAGGATCGCCTACAGCATGGGGAGGTGCCAACACAGACTTGGAAGGAGCCTCTCGTCAGTCGCCGTTGTGGCGAGACCTTCGTCTCATAGTCCCCGTTGCGCTGTCGACCCTCGCTTTGCTCGCCACCGTAGTCAGGCTCTGCATTTGTGTTAGGAAAAGTAAGGAACTTTGATTTTGTAGTTTATACGCTACCTTGTGTGCAAGTAACTTCTAGACTTGAGTATGATCAAAGTGCAACCCTCCTTCCTATAAAGTTGGGTTTATAAAATATAATCGAACAACAGTTCGTTATTAGAGCCGGTTCAGACTTCTGGACACTTATTCATTCAACGTCTTTGATTTGATCCCTGGGGGTTAACCTTAAAAATAATGCAAATAATAGTGGCAAAAATTTTTCTAGGAATCAAGCTCAAGCAGAAAATAGCTGAAGAATCATGAGTTTATATTCAAATGTAAGTGAAGCAAATTTCAGCAAAATTTTTGCTGGAAAGAATCCCTTTTACATGGTCATGATGTTCCAAACCAATTATGTCTCGAATTTGATACGTCACTAATTTGAATACACTTAACCCTACGAGTCTTGGCCTCATGATCTTATCGACTCTCTATTTTGAGCTCCTGAGCAAAGTTGCCCAAAATCACATGCATCTCATAAAAACGTACTAGTAGGCCTAACAATCTTAGTCTTCTTCTTGCCAGAATTCTTTGTAGCTCTGCTTCATAACAAACTCCATGTAAGGTCTTATGCTAACGAATCTTTGTCATTTTGTGCAAAATGCACAATATTTAGCATTAAAGGAATTTTGGCTTTAGGTGTCGCATTTGAGCCGTTTGGTTTTTCATGGCACGTAAATTCTACCAAAATTCTTCATCCGAGAAGAGGGTCAGAAAATCAAGGAAGGTACCTTCGTCTAGGATATGATCTGAAATGTTGGTTGGACTAAGCTTAATATCAAATGCAACATCTACGATTGAATGAGAAAATCTTTCAGAATAGCGTGTAGCTAAATTATTTGCTTGAATAATCATCACACCTCCCTTCTATCATTTGATGCACGTTTAGATCTAGGTCCGTCATCGTTTACGCTATCCTGGTGCTTAATGTCGGATGCTTAACTCTCCTGAACTGACTCTAGATCACTTCCAGAGTATTCCTAATAAAAAAATAATCTCCATCTCGATTATAAATAATATTATGAATAGCTTGTTCCCCAGTCAATCTCGGAATATAAGTTCGGTTGTCACTTGAAATTGAACTCTTACAATTTATTCGTTTTAAGAGTTATTTCAGTGTTATTTGAAGAAAAGTCATCGTAATAGAATTAAATGAAACTAATTAAAAATCGGAAGTGAAGTCATTCTATATTTTAATTTATAGTTACTACTCCTCAAAGTACTAACCTGTCCTTTCTCCCTCTTAGAGAGAAAGTGGTATACAGTTATGAGTGGGAATTCCATCAACAGCAAAAATCAGAGGTAATAGGTGTGAACAATTTTCGTTGGTTAAGCCTTAAGTATGACCAAAATTGGTATTTCGCAATGTGAATTAGGTATATTTTTTTAATTTAATTTAGTTTCGAATGATATTTGACTGGATGAAGCTAAAAATTTACATATTAATTGATCTCTGCTCTCCGTATGTCGGTTTAACTAAGACAGGTCATGGTTAGAAATTTGAACCCTGTGGCTTTGCTTAACCTTCTGTTATAGGTATATTGCTGTGATTTTCCCACCCATTTGAATGCGATATGTACGTCGTCATGCACGACGCAAAAACAGTTTTGGTATGCGACTCTCAGAAATACAGGCTTGGACGAGAGGGAGAATCACTAGTATCGTTAGCCCATTATTGAGAAAAAAATAAAATGAAATCGAGTTGTAGAAGACTTTTTTACACTCGGGTAAATGAACATTTCTCTTCTGGCTGTACTCCTCAGGGAGATACATGTATTGTATTTGTGGGAATTACCGTTCCAAAGGGAATAGGTGAGGTCCGAGCATAAGGTTAGATCAAAAAGATGCCTTTTTTGTTAGAATAGAATACATTTTTTGTTCAGTTACGGGCCATCTTTTTCGGTTCACAGATGTTTTTCAGCATCTACTACTGTCTTATTTTACTTTTAGCGCTTTTCATGAACTTCTTTCTCAATTTACTCTTTATATACCTCATGCGCATAGATTCCTCGTTCCCTCCAGTCCATACTAAATGGTACCTTCCTCTTTCCTCTCTTTGGAATGCCATTGTTGCGGTAATGGAGGCTAAAACTATCTTATATAATCTAATCGAATCTTCTGGTAGTAAGAATAAAGCAATGGATTTGCAGTGTGCATGCTGTAACCAAAACCCATACAGATTTAGGGAGAGTTTTAATTCTTTTTGTTTCTTACAGGCCAATCAAACATCAAGCAGAATACAGACACTGTCGATGTCACTCGCGATGAAGAAATTCCAAAATCTCTCGAAGACGAAGCTTCAGCAGCTCTCAGAGAGAAGCAAACCTTAGAAGGGCGCTCAAACTTTCACAGGTTCCCCCAACCATTGCCAGGAGCTGACGACGAAGGAAATGGTGAACTGCTTGGAATGCATCGTTACTAGTCTTTCAATCTTTCAAAACTGCTCTATCGTTAAAGAAACCAGATTTAATATATGTGACATAATCAAAAAACTTGCTCACACTTTCTATTGTGTAAATATTAATGCTTCAGTACTGTTTTTTTTAAGCCAGTCACTTTTGACCGAATTACCCTAAGAAGAAAAATATTGTTCGAGTAAATGATGGGAGCTCAAATTGTTATTAGCATTATGATGAATTGCTAAAAATACTCTATCTTTATTAGGTATAACGTAATTTTATTTATAATCTTCAAGTTATGGGCATTGCAATTGTAGACATGAAGGATGAAGTCAGTGATTTCCTTTTCTTCCTCCTCTTTCTTCCTCCTCTTTCTTCCTCCTCTTTCTTCCTCCTCTTTCTTCCTCCTCTTTCTTCCTCCTCTTTCTTCCTCCTCTTTCTTCCTCCTCTTTATTCCTCCTCTTTCTTCCTCCTCTTTCTTCCTCCTCTTTCTTCCTCCTCTTTCTTCCTCCTCTTTCTTCCTCCTCTTTCTTCCTCCTCTTTCTTCCTCCTCTTTCTTCCTCCTCTTTCTTCCTCCTCTTTCTTCCTCCTCTTTCTTCCTCCTCTTTCTTCCTCCTCTTTCTCCCTCCTCTTTTTTTTCCTCCTCTTTCTCCCTCCTCTTTTTTTTCCTCCTCTTTTTTTTCCTCCTCTTTTTTTTCCTCCTTTTTTTTCCTCCTCTTTTTTTTCCTCCTCTTTTTTTTCCTCCTCTTTTTTTTCCTCCTCTTTTTTTTCCTCCTCTTTTTTTTCCTCCTCTTTTTTTTCCTCCTCTTTTTTTTCCTCCTCTTTTTTTTCCTCCTCTTTTTTTTCCTCCTCTTTTTTTTCCTCCTCTTTTTTTTCCTCCTCTTTTTTTTCCTCCTCTTTTTTTTCCTCCTCTTTTTTTTCCTCCTCTTTTTTTTCCTCCTCTTTTTTTTCCTCCTCTTTTTTTTCCTCCTCTTTTTTTTCCTCCTCTTTTTTTTCCTCCTCTTTTTTTTCCTCCTCTTTTTTTCCTCCTCTTTTTTTTCCTCCTCTTTTTTTTCCTCCTCTTTTTTTTTCCTCCTCTTTTTTTTTCCTCCTCTTTTTTTTTCCTCCTCTTTTTTTTTCCTCCTCTTTTTTTTCCTCCTCTTTTTTTTCCTCCTCTTTTTTTTCCTCCTCTTTTTTTTCCTCCTCTTTTTTTTCCTCCTCTTTTTTTTCCTCCTCTTTTTTTTCCTCCTCTTTTTTTTCCTCCTCTTTTTTTTTCCTCCTCTTTTTTTTCCTCCTCTTTTTTTTCCTCCTCTTTTTTTTTCCTCCTCTTTTTTTTTCCTCCTCTTTTTTTTTCCTCCTCTTTTTTTTTCCTCCTCTTTTTTTTTCCTCCTCTTTTTTTTTCCTCCTCTTTTTTTTTCCTCCTCTTTTTTTTCCTCCTCTTTTTTTTCCTCCTCTTTTTTTTCCTCCTCTTTTTTTTCCTCCTCTTTTTTTTCCTCCTCTTTTTTTTCCTCCTCTTTTTTTTTCCTCCTCTTTTTTTTCCTCCTCTGTTTTTTCCTCCTCTGTTTTTTTCTCCTCTTTTTTTTTCTCCTCTTTTTTTTTCTCCTCTTTTTTTTTTTCTCCTCTTTTTTTTTTCTCCTCTTTTTTTTTCTCCTCTTTTTTTTTTCTCCTCTTTTTTTTTCCTCTCTCTTTTTTTCTCCTCTTCTTTTTTTTTTCTCCTCTTTTTTTTTCTCCTCTTTTTTTTTCTCCTCTTTTTTTTTTTCTCCTCTTTTTTTTTCTCCTCTTTTTTTTTTCTCCTCTTTTTTTTTTTCTCCTCTTTTTTTTTCTCCTCTTTTTTTTTCTCCTCTTTTTTTTTCTCCTCTTTTTTTTTCTCCCTCTTTTTTTTTCCTCTTTTTTTTTGCTATGATATCTAATAGAGCATAAAGGTTGAGGCTGAGAAGTGTATTTTATTCATGTCTAATTTGGTTCATATGCGATAAAGTTTTATACTACGCGGGCGAATGTTTTCGGATCTTATCGCGTCATTGTATCGTACAGATATTAATTGCGTCACAGAAACGAATGGGTAAATAAGCTTCGAACTTTGTTAGATAGTGTTGAAGTGTTTTGTAGTACTTGAATGCAATATTCATAAATAAATGTCGTCGATGGGTTGGATTTTTAACTTGCCATTTTCAAAGTGTATCGAGTCGACGATCGTGTGATTATATTCATAGTAAGAATATTGTTATCTTTTCCATATTCCATACAGACTACGGAGCAGACTCGGACGTGTACCACTATGCGGACAGCACGTACCATTTAGGGGCAATGTCACCAGTGCCCCCAGAATTCGTATGACAGCAGAGATGCGACCTACCCCGAGCAGACAAGCAAGAGGAGCTACGCGACACTAGTATATCAAATCCCGACTCTGGATAACGTTGACAGCGCCAATGCTGTAAGTTTAAGTACGGTATATTCCTCAATTTTTCTATTATGCTCATAAATATTGTACTCCATGCTTAAACAGAAAAGGTATATGTTTATACGTGTGGCAGAAATTATGGTTGAAATACTGGTGCGCACTCTGAAGGGACCAATTCGCTATTCAGTTGTACGCGTTGTCCATTGCAGTACTTGGTTGGTAGCACAAATTTATTTAGTAAAACACGCTAAACAATGTCAATTCCAAGTTGAAAATGATTAGGAAGAGCTGCCTACGTGGTCAGCACAAGATTTACTATGTGAGCAATGTCTTATACAACCTTACAGTTAGAAGGCTCATCTTCGGATGAACATTACGCCAGCGCGCTACCTGCAAGGGTATTGCGGGACAGCCGCGGGTACGCAAGACCCGCGAATCCCAGCTTGGCCCCGGCAGCTCACGGACGCTGCAGGGACGACGTCCCGGAGTCTCTAGCTCAGCAGGGCCGGAGGAACAAGAGCCCGTGGCACAGCCGTCAGCAACGGCATCCTCCCAGGCACATAACGTTTCGTTCCGAGCGGTTATGAATAATTGTCGATTTAATTCAAGGTAAATGTCGTTGGAGTGAGATTTAAGTGTGAATGATGAAGTTATATTTTCATTCGACGGCAATGGGAAGAAACTGGTATTTGTTCCAATCTTCACTTCGTTTCCCAGTGATCATGTTAACGAGTAGTTTAGGAATTTGAGAGCATAGCCGTCGAAGAAATCAGAAATGATTTTATTTGTCACCAAGTATTATTTTTCAGAGGATGTTGAAGTGCAGCTTAACTCAAATGATCAGATGTTTCGAAGTCTGAAAGCAGGTGTCGAAAAGACAATAAGAAAATATTTATTATTTTATGGTGTTTCTCAGAAGCTTATAATGTTGTATCGTTTCTAGGTGAAAACGAATACAAATCACTTAGTTGTTGAGAACATAGGTATATCGTTATAAAAGAACCATAAGATAATCTTTTATGTAGGGACAAATACTACGAAAAAATATTTTCGTTTTACTTTCGTACACTCAGTTTTCCATTCAGCATACCTAGATTTTTGGCCTGAAGACCATATTGTAGAGCTCGTAATTAATCATACGAGAACATGGATACCAATAGATTGGGTCACATGTTTGATCAAAAAGAATAATATTATAGGGTAAATATGCTCTTCATGTAACATGAATGTTCACAGTCGATATCCCAATGATAAATGATGAAAGGTAAAGGAAAATTCGAGCTGAAGTATAGTTATATTCACAATTGTTACGCTTGGACAACGAAACACACAGGAAGGAGATATACAGTACATATAAATAGTCACCATTTAATGCCAAAGATAAACTATTGAGGGGGACTTGATAGGAAATGGATATCTTTTCAGTTCTCCATAATTATACGGCGTGTAATAGCTGTACAGCCACGCTAAAGTTTGAAGATTGAAACCAGTTATTTTAAGTAACACTAACAATGGGGCTCAAACGTACCGGTTATTTTCTGACATCGCTCGGACTTTTGAAAGCACTTTCGCGTCACCAGAATGAACGAATTCGAGATTTTGTCTCGGAGTTGCATGGTGTCGTTTCGAATTTGAATGATGAGACCCCATGTCAGGTGGGTACGCAGCAAATTTGGTGGCATTATGACTTTTTGGTACGCCGTGTGCGATGCCAGTCCGGTGTGGAGATTTGTGCAGGTGTGTGTGAACGAAGGACCTGCCTGGTAAAGGGTGAAAGGCAGTAACATTTAAGTCTGACTCGTTCAATTTTGGAGCCTCTTGTTGCTGCGGTAACGAAGTGTTGTTCGTTTGGACGATCTCGCCGTAAAGCAGTGTTTCGCACTCCCGGTTCTCCATCTGGGTAGAGCAGGAACATAATTTATTGGAGATTGAATACAATTTGAAGTGTTACCAAATTTATAGGGATCATTTTTCTCGCATGATTACGTTAAAACCGACAGAAGGCGATATTGTTCATATGTACCAAGTGCGTAGGAGCTAGAAGACAAATAAAATTTACTTTATACATAATAAATTATTATCCTTTCTAACATCACGCTCAACAAAACTAATATAATTAATCAAATCATCATCAGTGACAAATGTTTAATTACATTTTGTCACATACTCTCGTTTCAAGTCCATTCAATTTCCAATTTGTGGAAGAAGATAATCAGTTCATCTTTCAACACGCGGGGTTCATAGAAAATGGGAATTGTACCATAGAAAATATGAATTGCTCCATAGAAAATGGGAATTGTTCCATAGAAAATGGGAATTGTTCCATAGAAAATGGGAATTGTTCCATAGAAAATAGGAATTGTATCATAGAAAATGGGAATTGTATCATAGAAAATGGGAATTGTATCATAGAAAATGGGAATTGTTCCATAGAAAATGGGAATTGCATCATAGAAAATGGGAATTGCATCATAGAAAATGGGAATTGTACCATAGTAAATGGGATTTGCATCATAGAAAATGTGAATTGTTCCATAGAAAATGGGAATTGTTTCATAGAAAATGGGAATTGTATCATAGAAAATGGGAATTGTATCATAGAAAATGGGAATTGTATCATAGAAAATGGGAATTGTTCCATAGAAAATGGGAATTGTATCATAGAAAATGGGAATTGTTCCATAGAAAGTGGGAATGGTACTATAGAAAGTGGGAATGGTACTATAGAAAATGGGAATTCTAACGAAGAAAATGGGAATTCTGTCATAGAAAGTGGGAATTCTGTTATAGAAAGTGGGAATTCTGTTAGAAAATGGGAATTGTACCAAAGAAAATGGGAATTGTACCGAAGAAAATGGGAATTGTACCAAAGAAAATGGGAATTGTCATAAAAAGTGGGAATTGTATCAAAGAAAACGGGAATTGGGTCATAGAAAATGGGAATTGTACCAAAGAAAACGGGAATTGTATCATAGAAAGTGGGAATTCTATTATAGAAAACGGGAATTGTATCAAAGAGAATGGGAATTCTGTCATACAAAGTGGGAATTTTATTATAGAAAATAGGAATTTTACCAAAGAAAATGGGAATTGCGTCATAGAAAATGGGAATCGTATCATAGAAAATGGGAATAGCACCAAAGAAAATGGGAATGGTACCAAAGAAAACGGGAATTGTATCATAGAAAATGGAAATTGCACCATAGAAAATTTGAATTCTACCATAGAAAATACAAACACTCGTAGAAAGTGGTCCCTCATAGTGTATTGGAATTGAATCATAGGAAGTGGTTATTAATTGTACGAAAATGAAATTAAAGGATTTAGTCTTCTTAATAACTTTTATCATCACTTAATATGAATAGATACCGAGCTGTATTTTTTCTTGTTGTTCAAACGAGTACTGACATTTTCAAAAAGTTTTATTACTTTAAGAAACATCGAGCGTAACAGAAATAACAGCGTAAGAGTATAGCCTAACGTTTTTTTCCGAAGAAAAGAAGGAAAAAAAAATTTCTTGTAAAGTTTAAACATGAAATGTGGAACTATTGGTTTTCAAAATACCTTATCAGCGTCCTTAATTGATAATAACGCATTTGTATCGTAATACTTATGTAAAATGTTGAAACAAAGAAATTATTGACAAAAAAGCACGACAAAAAAGCACGACAAAAAAGCACGACAAAAAAGCACGACAAAAAAGCACGACAAAAAAGCACGACAAAAAAGCACGACAAAAAAGCACGACAAAAAAGCAAGACAAAAAAGCACGACAAAAAAGCACGACAAAAAAGCACGACAAAAAAGCACGACAAAAAAGCACGACAAAAAAGCAAGACAAAAAAGCAAGACAAAAAAGCAAGACAAAAAAGCAAGACAAAAAAGCAAGACAAAAAAGCAAGACAAAAAAGCAAGACAAAAAAGCAAGACAAAAAAGCAAGACAAAAAAGCAAGACAAAAAAGCAAGACAAAAAAGCAAGACAAAAAAGCAAGACAAAAAAGCAAGACAAAAAAGCAAGACAAAAAAGCAAGACAAAAAAGCAAGACAAAAAAGCAAGACAAAAAAGCAAGACAAAAAAGCAAGACAAAAAAGCAAGACAAAAAAGCAAGACAAAAAAGCAAGACAAAAAAGCACGAAGAAAAAAGCAACACAAAAAAGCACGAAGAAAATGCAAGACAAAAAAGCACGAAGAAAAAGCAAGACAAAAAAGCACGAAGAAAATGTACGACAAAAAAGCACGAAGAAAATGTACGACAAAAAAGCAAGACAAATAAGCACGACAAAAATGCACAGTAAAAATTTGTTCCCTTCGTTGCGTAATCTGATTATGACAGTGCATTCAGATATAAGTAACTAAGAACACAATCCTCGTAACGCTTAATTAAAAAATGCATTCGTTTGTGCTCACTTAAGTTGAAATAAAAGTGAAAATCGACTTCAAATACCTAAACTTAGAGATCCTTAATTGCTATTTATGCATAGTTATCGTAATACCCATGTTAATTGTCGAAAAAAATGATTCAGACCTATAATTGTTATTCATACATGGTTATCATAGTACCCATGTTAGTTGTCGAAACATGATTCAGAGAAAAGCACGAAAAAATACGTTTCTCTTTGTTGCGGTAGGCGGATTTTGGTGATGCATTTAAATACAGGTAACTCAGAAAACATAATCCATGTGACGCATTGCTGAAAACCCTCTATAAGCATGCGAACATAGGAACTAAAAATATGAGCATACAAACATAGGAACTAGTGATACGAGCATGAGGGATTTATGTAAAAGTAAAATGGGCAGATTTAATTTATTTTGCGTCTAGAACTATGAGTTCGACAGTCAGGATTTGGGACAATTTTTTCCACTAACGTATCATTTAGTATGCCAAGTGATGAGCTCGGAAAGAACATAGTATTCACTGTGACAAAAAAAATTGATGTTTCCTACTCACATTAATAGTACCGACACAAAAGTTCACCGGAGTTAAAGACATGAAAAGGATTGTTGTACAATGCTAGCCGTAACATTTTCAACATAGCTGAAACCGTACAAAAAGTTAACTACCTAAAATAGTATTGTCATAATGTACTCACGAGCGTAAGAAAGTAAAAATTGCCCCACAAAACTAACAAGAACAATTCAAGACTAGAATATGAAAATACAACAAAGATGCTCTTTAAAGTTACGACATTCGTCGAATCCTCGGCGTTTTGATATCACTAAAAAAGATGTTCTTCGAGTCCTCACTAGAAATGAGCTGTGAATTGCAATATGAGATTTTAAGGTCAATTTCAGATTAATTCAGCGTAGAAAAAAACAATAAAATGTGTGCATGAAAATTTGTTCGTAAATAAATTTTATATGAATTGCGAACGCATTTCTTGTCGAATATTTAGTGTTTCTTGATGTATTTACAAACGATTATTGACCCCAAAAAGTTTCCCCGCTTTTTGAAACATTGAGCAAAAAAGTAAAAAATATCGAAAGAGAATACTCTTAAGCATAAAAAATTGTTTGAAATTATTCTAAAATTTTAGAAATAGAAAATGAGAATTTACTCATAGGGAGGTGGAAATCATCTACTCATAGGGAGGTGGAAATCATCTACTCATAGGGAGGTGGAAATCATCTACTCATAGGGAGGTGGAAATCATCTACTCATAGGGAGGTGGAAATCATCTACTCATAGGGAGGTGGAAATCATCTACTCATAGGGAGGTGGAAATCATCTACTCATAGGGAGGTGGAAATCATCTACTCATAGGGAGGTGGAAATCATCTACTCATAGGGAGGTGGAAATCATCTACTCATAGGGAGGTGGAAATCATCTACTCATAGGGAGGTGGGAATCATCTACTCATAGGGAGGTGGAAATCATCTACTCATAGGGAGGTGGAAATCATCTACTCATAGGGAGGTGGAAATCATCTACTCATAGGGAGGTGGAAATCATCTACTCATAGGGAGGTGGAAATCATCTACTCATAGGGAGGTGGAAATCATCTACTCATAGGGAGGTGGAAATCATCTACTCATAGGGAGGTGGAAATCATCTACTCATAGGGAGGTGGAAATCATCTACTCATAAGAGGTGGAAATCATCTACTCATAAGAGGTGGAAATCATCTACTCATAGGGAGGTGGAAATCATCTACTCATAGGGAGGTGAAAATCATCTACTCATAGAAAGGTGGAAATCATCTACTCATAGAAAGGTGGAAATCATCTACTCATAGGAGGTGGAAATCATCTACTCATAGGGAGGTGGAAATCATCTACTCATAGGGAGGTGGAAATCATCTACTCATAGGAGGTGGAAATCATCTACTCATAGGAGGTGGAAATCATCTACTTATAGGAGGTGGAAATCATCTACTTATAGGAGGTGGAAATCATCTACTTATAGGAGGTGGAAATTAACTCATAGAAAAGAGGAATTTACTCATAGAAAAGAGGAATTCACTCATAGAAAAGAGGAATTCACTCATAGAAAAGAGGAATTCACTCATAGAAAAGAGGAATTCACTCATAGAAAAGAGGAATTCACTCATAGAAAAGAGGAATTCACCCATAGAAAAGAGGAATTCACTCATAGGAAAGGGGAGATCGCTTATAATAAATAGAAACACTTTAGGTAACGGATGAACCATTATAGGAAATTGGACTGTCTTCAACGAGTATTTCAACAACTCGAGTTTCTCAGTTCGTAATTTTGTGTTGGTACCTTAACGATCAATATAAATTCAATAATTTTCCCCGAAGTGGACGTCGAAAAGCTAATGTTGATAGAGTGTGAATACGATGTTATTTTGGCCATCACGGGTTCACCTTTAAAGACTAAAACTTTCATAAAAGACGAATTTACAGAGTTCGCGTGAACATTAGATCGAGGATTTGGCCAGAAAAAAGCGACGGCTTTTGGAAAGATGCGAACGAATTCTGCATATCTTTATCCAAATCCAAGCATCCATAAACTCAGCTTGCTCTACGATGCCACCCATGAGCATACTGACACAGAACACCAGCTGCAAAGCCTCACAAGCTTACGCCGCTGCTCCAATGCAGTCCACTAGCATCCAAGGAGGGATTAATATTGTTGAAGGGCTTTATTTCTAAACCATTGCAGCATGAATTTGTATTTGTTAACAAAAGGAGGCAAGCTCAGATGAAATACAATCTATACTGCATTCAAGTACTGTCATATATTCACATGTGTACTTTTTGTCTTTGCGTAGATCAGCTTTACAGACACTACTCAAATATTTCTACTCAAATAGTAATGCTATAACAATATCGAGAACTAAGATTATTATTATTATTATTATTATTATTATTATTATTATTATATAAGAAAGTTTTAGCCTCCCTTAACCACGACAAAGATGTTCCAAGAGAGGAAAAAGGAAGGCACCATTTAGTATGGAGTTGAGGGAACGTGGAATCTATGCACAATGTGCACAAAAACAGTAAGCTAGGAAAGAAGTTCATGAAACAAGAAAAAAGTTGAAGAAGAAAGTAGTAGGTGCTGAAAAACAGGACAGCAGTGAACCGAAAAAAGATGGTCCGTAACAAAACAAAAAACTATTTTATTACAAAAAAAAAGGAAGCCTACCTAACCTTTAGCTCGGGCCCACACATGGTTCCCCTGGGAGCGCTAATTCCCATAGATACAATACTTGTATCCCCCTGAGGGGATCGAGAACTAAGAAGTTTTTAATTTTTTTTTTCAGGTGTTGCATAGAACATACAATTTGATTAGATAATTAGTATAAGCGACTCAAGGTAGAATAAATGTGTTAACAAGAGGGGAAGGAGGGAGGAGCTTTTTCTAAAGGAATTTAGGCTACAAGAAATCTATGTGCGAAATGTCCGCCCAAACCCTACGCACAGATAGGAAGATCGAAAGAAGTTGATGGAAGAAAAAAAAGTTTGCAGGAAAAAGTCATATGTGCTAGTAATAAAGACAGCAGCAAACTGAAAAGATGGTTCGTAACAAAACAATAAAGCTATTCTATTGCTCTAAATGAAGGTAAGCCTAACTTTCAGCTTGGGACCTCATATCTTCCACCTGGGAGCGCTAATTCCCATTAACACAGTATTTGTGTTCCTCTGAAGGGTTTGAATTTGACATGTATTTAAATCGACGTTAGTTGAAGCCTCTCTAACAACAACAAGTGTGTTGAAAAAAAAGAGGAAACGGGAAGGTACAATTTAGTATGGAATTGAAGGAACTGGAATCTAAGAGTTCCCCACAAGATCCCTTAAGCATCAAAACTACAGGTTTGTCAATAAGTTGATTAAACAGTATAAAACAGAAGAGGGTAGAAGGTGCTGAAAAACAGGATAGCAGTGTGCCGAAAAAAATGATCCATAACAATGCAAACTAATTTCAAAACCGAAAAAAGTAAGGCATATTTAGCATTTAGCTTGGTTCTCATTTCTTCCCCCAGCTAACGATAGTTCTCACACAGACAATCCATATACTCCCGAGGGGAGATTTATATTTGTATGCTTTAATACGGCACCGGGCTCAACCTGAGACACAACATGCGGTTGTGATAGTCAATGCTTGTCAAGTGACGTTAGGCACACACATTAATTTTTAACGCAATAACATAAAACTTACTTGTTTGCCTGCATCTACGTTATTGAGAGAAGGAGCCTGATAAACTAAGGTGGCATAACTCCTGCGCTTGAGAGTCTTTTCATCAGGAAAAGATGTCATTGCGTCGTCGTAAGTGCCCCTTGATGTGCGGCGAACTGGAGAGGGAACAGCAGTAGCTTCAGGAGCAATGGCCCCAAATTGCGAGTTTGAAGCGTACTGGTATGTGTCTGACTCGCCACTCCCTGGAAACAACAGGAAAGTTATATCTTTCTTCTTTTATTAATAGCACGCGTGTATTTTATACATTTAAGCAAATTAATTTGATCGAGGAAATTAAGGATGTTCCTAGCTCATATAGTGTGACAAATCCCAGCTTAGGCTTTTCCACTTGAGAAAACAAAGCATGCTAGGATTCAGTGTAAATAGTACGTTTAAGCCTATCTTAAAGTAAAAATAAATCGAATGAATAGATAGGTTACTCCAAAAAAAAATTTATTTTCATAAATCTGAGGCATCAATTTTGTTGATAAAATGATTAAATTTTCTTGTTGACATGTTATTGTAAGTAATCGTATTCTCTAACTATACGTAAGTTAACTGCGGAACACAACGAACAATATTTCAGTGAAACGGCTAAAATTAGACCTTGGGGTCTATTGTATTATACACACTCATCTGCGTATATTCATGCAAAACTACAGAAGGCGAGCTAGAGCAGGAGAAAAGATACTTCTAGCAATTTTACAAATAATTTTTGCTTAACAATTCTAAATCGAAGGGCAGCTTTATCATCCAGGAAAATTGTAAATAACACAACCGACATGAATAATTTGTGATGAGGTCGCTGCTCTTATCATTACATCAAGTTTACATCATTACCTTCTCGCCTGGAGGTTATTTCAATGTAGTCAGGCGAGGCATTGGACTCCGACGCATTGGGTTTACCCGCCTCGTACAGGCAGTGGTCACCTGACGCACAGTACGTCTCTTTCTTACTCAAGGCATTTTGCTTCTCTGAAAAGAAAGATTTGAGGATTATTAGCGAAAAAACCTGATATTTAGGAATTTTTGAAAATTAAAATACTGCTATGAAATTCAATTGATACCCAACTTAGCTACAGATAAACATGAGCTTGAATTAATTGTCAACATTTTGAAACTAGAAATTAACGTCTGTAACGTGTGGTAAAAATCGCTATCGATACAGGATATTTTCTCATACTCCAGTATACGGAAAAGTTGTCCTTTGTTCTAACAAAAAAGGCAACAATATTTATTCATTCATCGCATTCGCTTGCACTAGCTGCTATTCGATTATTGTTACTGGCAAAAGATCTTTGTCTTATTATCTAATTACGTACTGCACAGAGTAGTACCAGAGCTTATAACACGTTTGACGACATTTCCTGACATCTGCTACTAGGAAGAAACCATAATGTCAAATTCCCACTGTGAAGCATGGCAGCGACACAGTCTCTGTGAAATCATTTGTACCAAGATGTGTTCATCTAAACACAAAGGCGTAGAAAGCATGGAGGAGCTTCGCGTGTTTTTAAATACCCCGTTCTGAATAGACAAAGCACTTCATGTTGTATTACTGAATCTGCGCAAATTAACACACATAACGTACTGCAGTCAACGTGACGAAAAATTGTCCCATCACCTTTAATTATTGGGGTTGGTTCCGATACGAAATACGCAAAATTTTCTTAGTAGCTCTAGAATATTAGACTGGATCGTGTTTCTCAAAATAACACCTTCAAACTGAATTTATCAGCTGCACAAGTTTGTGCGTTTTGATATGTATTGGTTCTCAACAGCGTTTTTAATGAACGAATTTCTATTTCACTTTGTACATAAATAAAATGGAACTTTGGCATTGTTGTATCCATCTATTGATTTATTCAGAACCAAAAGAAAATTGAAAACAAATTTCAATATGTGTAAATAGTCGAAAGATATTTGTCGACATACAAGTCTCAGGCAAATATTTGAACGCTAGTGTGAAATCAAATTTTCAAACACTGTTCATTTTCCGGCGCTCTCAGTAGAGAAATACCAATTAAGCATAGTTAATCATGAATCATAGAATTTTTCTAAAAGCTCCCACGATTATACAGCAAATAACACCACTACTCAACAAACATCTCGTTTTTTACAGTATTTCATTCCGTTTTATTATTTTAAAAAACTTGTTACTTTTCTAGAGGTCGCATTTTTAGGACTTCTACGGCTGCTTAGCTCAGGGGTTCTCAAAGTGGGGTCCGCGGACCCCCAGGGGTCCGTGGCCCTTTGATAGGGGGTCCGCAAAATTCAACGAATTTTACAGTGGATGCATATATATTCAAATATATCTATATTTACCGGATAGGAACACATGTGAGGGGGGTCCTCAGCTTATTTTTGAGTAATAAAAGTGGTCTTTGGTTGAAAAACGTTTGAGAACCCCTGGCTTAGGTGACCAAAGTATTCACACTGGGAAGAATATAATTGAGGTTGGTTGAAATTTGCTGTAGGACAGAACGAACTAAGGAGCTGACTTTGTGTCTGTCATTTTCTAAGCAGGTGAATTAAGGTTTTAGGAATGTTTGGAATATTCAGGTAACGACGATATTTCTCATCTTTGAATAATTTAAAAATCTATAACATTGTCTTAAGTGTCTAATTTTTTGTAAGTTTAACAATTTTTGGATATGTCTCTAAATGAATTAATGTGGAGTTCTCGTCTATGACAATTTGCTGCAGTCCTCTACGCAACTTACGTTTTCTGATGCAAAGGAGAACTTTCACTCCAGAGACGACGACCACCACCAGCGAGAGACAAACAGGAAGGATGATGCGTAAGTCCTTCCAAGGACTTTGTTTCAGAGTGGATGACCTGGACCCTTCTAGGCTATTCCACTCGAAACCTGCATCTGAAAAAAAATCAAATACTCAATAAGTTTTGAAGTTTTTATTTCACTTTTGAAGACCAACAATTTTCAAGCAACTATTAGTATAAGCCTTCGTTAAGCGTATAAAACGATTAAACTTATTATTCACTCTCATACAGATACTAAATAAGAATGATGAAGCCCGACACTATTTACCACTTCACAATCGTAATCCAATCTGAACTGGGTGAATAAAGATGAGCCAAATATTTAACTTGCGAGAATAATAGGTCAGTCATTAAACTAGGAACACGAAATAATTTCTTTACATTATCATAAAAGTGTTGTTGGTGCAAGAAATGAAACGTAATGTAAGGTAAAAAATTTCCTGAGTCTAAAAGATACGAGTGAAGCTCAAAAAATATACGGAAACTGCCATTCAGGTAGTAAAACGTAGAAAAAAAGCTACTACGAATTTGCACGGTCAAAGATATTTATTTTACCGTTGGCGCTGTCAAAAGGAGTGGTGATGGAGTAGACCGCCTTGGTGGCCCCGGCCGAGTTGTGTGCGGTCACCCTGATGTCGTAGGCCGTGCCGCCCGTCAGGCCCGTCAGTGCGAACGTGCGGCTCGGCAACACCTCTGAACTCACTGCACAGAATGCATCACATCCACGCATAACTTTATGGTATTATTTGTACCTTGCAGCACACTTTGTTAACCGTATTTCTATATCGTCTGGAAATATCACGCCACATTCCGCATTCATCTCTTAGGGACAGCAAGATGGAGTCTCTGAACTGCTTGACAGGGATTTTGCAAGAGGCAAGTATAGTGAACTCAAATTAGGTCATATTTCTTGCACCCAGAACCGATGACTTTCGTCTAACTCTCCGCCCAGCTCGCGAAAGATAGTCCGTTAGAGAAGAGGGTCTGCCACAGAAATGAAGGCTATCTAAGAACTGCTATCATTTCTTTTTTAGGAAATGTGCAGCTCACTTTCCCGATGGTATGATCTTCAGTCAAGCACTGGCTTTAACTATAATATATTTTTCCATTGAGAGGAATTCAGCAAAGAAACATTTGTTTAATCATATGATGCGCTTTAAATCCAAAGTTTCAGTGAAGCTATTTGCCACAAATAGTAGCCAAAGGATGACTTACAACAGAGTCTGTTAGACTCATCACTGTACGTAGTCATTCGCAACTTACAAGGTACACAGAGAGCAATAAAAATGTCCCCAGTGTCTGGTAGTGTACCAAACTAGTAGGTGATGGAACAGTTTCTAGTTTAACGGCCCCAATACTTCACTGCTTACCAGTGGTCCAGTGGCCGTGTGACGTGTCCCGAGTGTCCCGGTACTGGACGAGGTAGTGGGTGATGGGACAGCCCCCGCTGTCCCACTGGGTGAGGTAGAGCGTTGCTTGGCTGCTGTTGGTCGTCACGAACTGGAAGAGCGGAGGCGCCACGGGAGCTCGCCCCTTCGTGCGGGCAGCCACCACCTCCGACGATTCGCTCGTGCCTGTCCGAATAATAGCCATTACGATGTGCACCAACAATAACGTTCTTTAATTAAATTAGAGGTCATCTGTTTTTCGGCTGAAGAGCTTTAAATAAGGACCTTCTACCAAAAATGAGTTATAAGAGTAAATACCAATTATGACATTTTTTACCAATGTGTTTCGCGTAAAAGCTTATTTCTCACCACTAAAGAATTCAGAAATATATTCATTAGAGATTGTATTAACGGACTGCAGAAATATTGGGGGGATCAAGTTCAGCAAAGTTACTGGCTGACTTTACTGTCACAAGGAGATTGCAACTCAATACTTAGGAAGAACTCTTAGTACTCACGGGACTTGGATAAGAGGAATACATCAACATGTCCCACAGTCAGTGTCAAATACCTGATATCTTCTTACGACAGTATTGCACGTTGTTATTAATAAGCCTGATTACTGAGGAATTTTATTAGCTAAAGCTTGTGAGC
This sequence comes from Morinoia aosen, assembly GCA_030386875.1. Classification (NCBI taxonomy): domain Eukaryota; kingdom Metazoa; phylum Arthropoda; class Malacostraca; order Amphipoda; family Talitridae; genus Morinoia; species Morinoia aosen. Next base: position 39,258,568 of record CM059572.1, read on the forward strand.
AAAGAATCTAATTTGAACAGTGAGTTTGCAGAAATTTCCAGGCGAATGACTGCGACAATCTTTCAGACACTTACTGAGCGTGCGTTTGCGTAAAATTTAAATCCTAATTGTGTATTGAGATACAAATGTATTACTCTTAGCTTGTAAAATACATCACTGCTCTCTTTTCCGTTCAACACTCTAATTGCAGTGCTGTACACTGAAATTTTCAACTCAACTGCAGATATGCTGAATTTAAACATTCAATTTTCAATTGGTTGGAAAAAATTAATCGAAGAGTGACATCACCTGACTTTGGTTAAGGATTGATAAAAGTACAGTTTGTGACGAGCAGTGGGTCACGCGCACTTCACAAATTTCCTCAGTTGCCTGGGGTGGGTCGGCAAACAATTAGCATGTTGATGCTCCAATTATTGAATTGGAGAAAAATAAAGAAGACGCTTAAACGATGTCCCTTAGCGCACTTCCATAACCGTACCTTACATTTTCAAGTCGTTTTAATGCTGAACCACAATATCATTTTGAAAATCGTGTTATTTCTGCAAGCAAACGCCTCAGGCGTGATTGGATTTAATTATTGCAACCAAATTATTGCAATGCCATCACTTGAAAATTCATCAAAATCGGCATATAATTTCTTACCAATCGCGTTGCGAGCGACGATATGAAAGACATACTCCGTGCCGCAGTCCAGCCCGTAGATAGTGTGACTGTCACCGCGTACAATGATCGTCACCGCCGCATCGTCTTTTTTTCTGCGAGGAATAGAAAGTGCTGAATATCTTTACATTTAATGGAGGTTGTAGTCTGATATGAAATAATAGGGGAAACATAACACGGAAAAATTCCGAGAAACTTCGTCCTTTTTACTAGAAAAACGTTTTTGAGCCCGGCTCAATCATCAGTTCTGCAAAAATCAACACGCCACTGAAATGAAATATCAAATAACAGTGAATAAAAAGCATCAAAAAATTGTCAAAGAAAATAGAAGTAAAAGTATAGCAGTAGATTTAAGGCTCCGTTTCCAGATGAAAATATATTTTCACAAAGGAAAGAGACGGGACCTTTCAGTACCAATAAAAAAGTGGAATCTACGCACAATTAAAATATGTGAACAAAACCCTGCGCCTAGATCCAGCAAGTTAGGAAGGGATGAAGAAAGGCGAAGAAGAGAAAAAGGAAGGTATGAAAACTGGTATGCTAGGAAGGTAAGAAAACTGAAAAAGCCAAATGGGCACGGAAGGTCGAATTCGGACGACCTATCTATTACTACGGAAAAGTTACAACGTTTCCCCTGGGGCTTGTCTCCATAGTATTGGATCGATAAACCTGACTAAGTTCCGGTGCCCTCTGTGGAGTGAAAGAAAATAAAATTAAGCAAATTCAATACGCAGCAGTTCACATCATGAGTATTTGGAGTAGGGATGAGCTGAATGTAATACCACTGTATGAGTCGGGTTTTTCTTCCGCACTCTATATTTATAAGTTTTTATTTCATCATTACTGTTTATTTTCTGCTTATTACTCGCTCGGAAGAGCGTTACGTTAAGCGTTAAGAAGGGTAGCGCGGAGGGCTGCCACCACGAGGTATATATAGCCTCGACTAAAATTAGAGATTGATTCTGTTATGTGATGGAGAACAAACGTGAACTATTCTTTATAGGTAGCGATGGCTGAGGGCCGGCACGTGTTTCATGTGCCCTTTTACGAGAGAGAGAGGGAAATATACGAGGCCACAGCTTTATACTTGTATTATGGAAAAGCAAGCACGGACGGCGAGAGCACGGCGAGGTTATAGAAATCCTGCCTGGGTTCCTAGGGTCAGCCCACACGTACTGACGCACTCAGGAGACAAATAGTGACAACCGCCAACACAGAACCGACAACACGAGCTCGGATGAATATTTCGCAGATATTCAATCGCGGTCTCGCCGGGTGTTTAGCAGACACCCCGACTCAATCCAATGAGCGTTTAACATACGTTCAACAACGACCCAAGGAAGACCCGATCCAAAATGAACGTCTCGCACACGTTCCAACAAAAAACCATAAGTACTGAAACACAACTACTGGTACCGCCGATCTCAAGTTCTGAACTGCAATAGAGGAAACCTTCCCTATCAGAACACCGCGCGACGCGTTCTCTTTAACTTTACTTTACTCGTCTCTAATCTCTTCCGTCTGGAGCCCTTCACTGCCCACTCAAACGACCGGCGACCGAAAATTAGTACGTCCGTTCACGACCACGGCTCTCTACACAGTTCCCTCTGTCATGCTTCTCCGCATAACTGTGTAAGGAATATCGCTAAGGATCTGAATAATCGTCCGGCCAACGACTTATTCATAAATGATTCAAAAGACCAAATAATAAGCCTGATTTCTGCGAGAAAACATTGCAACGTTACGTCCTAGAACAATCGACTCTTCAGGAACGATCGGACGACGCTGATACACGTAGCGAACGAACACGCCAGCCGAAGATGCTAAGAACCTCAACGGATGTCTTCATTTGCTTTAATTCATATGTTTAACATTGTTTTGTGGGGATTTTTATATAGTAATGAGGGTAAGGTTAATGATGTATGTTTTCTATTCGATAGTAGGGATATATCACGTTCTTATTGGTAACCTTGTTAGGTTGTTATTCAAACTTGGCACCTCAAGGGGACGCCAGACGCGGTTGCCTGAGGGAGAGAAGGGCAGTTGGGGCGAGAATACCATCACGAGCAGCCGCATACGAGTTTGTTCCTCTACCTTGGTCCAGTTGGACCGAGGCTTGCCTCTTAAATTCACTACTTCAAGTCATCCTAGAATATCTGTGCCCTCATTCGCTCGAAAGTGATTTATTTCAAGAATACTCAACTAAAGTGCCAATAACGTAAATTAGAGATTGTCAACCTAGACTGCTAACTGTCGACATAGCCCAGCCATCAACCTGGTCTCTCCGCCCTCAACCAAACATGGTTGCCTTGCTCCAGCGCGCCAGCCAGGCGACATTCAAACTGCGAGCCCTGATCTCCAAATCTCAGATAAGTTTTCCTCTGATATTATGTCGATCCGAGTCCCCGCTCAAGCTTCTAAGTATGCTAGGATTGCGAGTGCGTAAGTCACATTTATTCAATTAATGCGTATTTTCGATGATTAATGTCTCAATATTTTCCTGTGTTCAATAGTGAATTTCTTTAATGTTTCGGTGTTTCTCTATGTCCTTCAGATAGATAGGAAGAGATGAGATAGATTGATTTGGAAAGAAAATATAATGTTTGAAGCCAGGAAACACGGCTAAAATGCACGATCAATTTATGGCCTTAAGCCGCTCGTAACGCTTACCGAAGATTGAATGAAATATTCATATAGATAAACCCTGTATTGGTGGCAGCTACCTGATATTACCAAGTAGAAAATAGATGAATTGTGACGAATAATCTTGATGTCACGACTAATAATATAATATGGAAAAATATCATGCATCGCAACAAAGAATAACGGCAGAGAAAAATGAAGACCGTGACCTCGGCGAGATAAAATAAATAGGGTCACGACATATGGTGGCTGAGCGGTGGGATTTGAGTTTTGCTTTAAATGTGAATGTTACTGTGAAATCTCATGCCTACCGAACTTATACCTCCGAATAAAAAATATATACGTGCATTCAAACATTCAAATTTAAAAAATTGATATTTGGCCGACTAAAAATAATTTCTTTATCTGAATCATCTTATCTCTCTCTTCCTAATGAATACTTATTTGCAGAATGTCATTTGGAACGATAAAGTAATGTTGTATTTATGTTTCATATTTCAATGTTGTCGATAGACTCATAATAGGTACGGATGTGCAACGTATCCCTTCATCAATTAAATTTAAATACCATGTATGTGGCATTTTCTGCACTACCCAACGATAAAACTGTAATGTAAAAACTGAAATGTAACAACATGCTACGTTGGAGACGAATGTTAAGATCGAACATTCCTAAGTCCTTGGGTAGGGCTGGCTTACCGCAGCAGCCGCTCGCTCCCCCACGCCAATGGCATGTGATACATAAACAAAGCCCACGTACCCGCGTACGAACTGCCACAAATGCCACACGCTAGAGCTTTCCATGATTCTAAACTTCAATAACGCGAACGATAAATGTTGTGAATCACGATTTTCTTAGTTTAGGCATGTAATATTTACGTTTTTCTAATGAAAAATAAATTTAATTACATGTGAGAACGTAAAAATTTAATTATTTCATCATTACTGCGTGTAAAATTTCTTATTCGACGTTCATCAAACAAATTCCTGCGGATACCACGGCATAATTATGTCAATATCATGTGAATTTTTATTCAAAATTTAAATACTAATGATCAAAACCAGCTTATAGATAATTTTATTCCAATTTCCGGAGATAGCATTCTTTAACAAATTTAAATTTGATATTTAAATACAATAGATTCAATTTAAATACCAAATGGCACAGTTTCAACTAGAATGAATGTAAACCAGAGGCGTTTGTCTGCTATTAGAGTTACTAGTTAGTTAAGGTTTCAAAATTTAATCACGATTCTTCGGAACAATTTCATTTTGGCGAATAATCTAAAGAATTAGATTTACTATTACTCTTAAAATAATTAGTTACCTGCGAGGTACGTTACATAATGATTCTAGCTATGAGCGATATGGATTAATAACATGGAAACAGCTGTGAAGTCACGATAATCCATAATCCATCTGAATAATACAGTGAATTGGTAATTCAGAAATCTAAAACTTCATAAGGGTGATGATTGGTTTCAAACGGGTTTATTCAATCTCGACGATCTCGTGTTAATATGTTTGCGCATACATGTTCTACTGGTCCTGAACATAACTATGAACTTCATTGCGTCGAGTTGATCGAATTTAAATACTATGTATAATTTTTGTAATTAATATTTCTGTGTGGGGAAAATAGTTCAATTTGTTTCACTTTCATGTATTTCGATAATTCCGTAAATGTGTGTGTACTCATAGGATCTAATTAATTTTAAACTTTGCGATCTATACTTAAATAATTTTTTGAACCTTATGTTCTATTCGTAATTTGCTTATAGTAACGTAAAACTCAAACGTAGGATGCTTAAGTCTTTTTGTAAATACTTGGGAGTTTGAGAGGGAAGGCTTGGTTGATGTGATGTAGAGGGAGACTTGGGAAAAATTAAAGAAGAACATCAGGACAAACACTTAATGGGATTGACCTTTCAGGAGTGGTGGATGACATCAGCTGAGCGCGGCTGAACGCTTGCGCCGGCGCACCATCACTCGCCAGTCATCATGAGTGGTGAGCGACTCCACCACAGACACATCACAGTCGCCCTGCTCGAACGGCATCACTACTACGGGTTGGCCGCGCACACACGAACGCACGCTGCACCACCGCTCCCTGCTCCACCATCTGCCTCGACGCTCGAAGCACGACACGCAGCGGCAGATCTGAGCTCGCACGCCGACTCGTAGAAAACGAGTACGCGAAGAAAATTTCTTATCAGCGGACTGGGTCGACGACCGCGGCTAATTTTCTACTGAGGCACGGTGAATAGAAAACGACAGGCATTTAAAATTTAAAGGACAGCTCAACATAGGGATTTCAATCAGGACTTCGGACTTCGGATGGATTCGGCAACGACGGCTTCACATCGGCGATGAAAATAATACGGAGGCCCGGATGAAAATCAACGTATCAACTCAAAGATCTCAGCATAAAGGCAGCGAGTCCTACGCAACCCCAAAAAAGATGATGAACTCCACGAGATAGTAGTCCACCTCGACCGACGACACACGGAATATATTTCGGAGATCTCTATAAGACTTCTGCAAAGTGGTGGAGCAAGTCATGCAGCCCAGGATTATACGACTTGGGTGTATTTGGAAGTGTTCGCTACACTTCCGAGGGTTTTCACTCTCAAGGATTACTGCAGTGATCCACGCAACGGAGGGAGAAGTCGGTGTCATCTATAGGACACGGTTCTGCCCATAGGACAACTATAATGACTCCTTTATTTGACGACTCTGAATCAGCGCTCGCCAGAAGAGCAAACTCCAGTTGTAAGCATCTTGACTCTTCCCATGATCCACGCATCAAGGCGTCGGCTGCACGTGTGAGCAACGTCGAAGATGAGCCTTTCGAGCACAAGCAGGAGCTTGTAATTTGTTCGGCCACGGGGGATGTCATGCTTCTCCGCATAACTGTGTAAGGAATATCGCTAAGGATCTGAATAATCGTCCGGCCAACGACTTATTCATAAATGATTCAAAAGACCAAATAATAAGCCTGATTTCTGCGAGAAAACATTGCAACGTTACGTCCTAGAACAATCGACTCTTCAGGAACGATCGGACGACGCTGATACACGTAGCGAACGAACACGCCAGCCGAAGATGCTAAGAACCTCAACGGATGTCTTCATTTGCTTTAATTCATATGTTTAACATTGTTTTGTGGGGATTTTTATATAGTAATGAGGGTAAGGTTAATGATGTATGTTTTCTATTCGATAGTAGGGATATATCACGTTCTTATTGGTAACCTTGTTAGGTTGTTATTCAAACTTGGCACCTCAAGGGGACGCCAGACGCGGTTGCCTGAGGGAGAGAAGGGCAGTTGGGGCGAGAATACCATCACGAGCAGCCGCATACGAGTTTGTTCCTCTACCTTGGTCCAGTTGGACCGAGGCTTGCCTCTTAAATTCACTACTTCAAGTCATCCTAGAATATCTGTGCCCTCATTCGCTCGAAAGTGATTTATTTCAAGAATACTCAACTACAGTGCCAATAACGTAAATTAGAGATTGTCAACCTAGACTGCTAACTGTCGACATAGCCCAGCCATCAACCTGGTCTCTCCGCCCTCAACCAAACATGGTTGCCTTGCTCCAGCGCGCCAGCCAGGCGACATTCAAACTGCGAGCCCTGATCTCCAAATCTCAGATAAGTTTTCCTCTGATATTATGTCGATCCGAGTCCCCGCTCAAGCTTCTAAGTATGCTAGGATTGCGAGTGCGTAAGTCACATTTATTCAATTAATGCGTATTTTCGATGATTAATGTCTCAATATTTTCCTGTGTTCAATAGTGAATTTCTTTAATGTTTCGGTGTTTCTCTATGTCCTTCAGATAGATAGGAAGAGATGAGATAGATTGATTTGGAAAGAAAAGATAATGTTTGAAGCCAGGAAACACGGCTAAAATGCACGATCAATTTATGGCCTTAAGCCGCTCGTAACGCTTACCGAAGATTTAATTAAATATTCATATAGATAAACCCTGTATTGGTGGCAGCTACCTTGATATAACCAAGCAGAAAATAGATGAATTGTGACGAATAATCTTGATGTCACGACTAATAATATAATATGGAAAAATATCATGCATCGCAACAAAGAATAACGGCAGAGAAAAATGAAGACCGTGACCTCGGCGAGATAAAATAAATAGGGTCACGACACCTCTACTCGTCCGTCATAACTCGCTTGGACAGCGCTCCCCCTCTCCCGAAGGGGAGGGTGGTCGCCACATGAGCAGGGTAACAGGGGTGGCCAGGGTTCTGAGTCGCCCTTTCCCCCACACAACCGGGGGTACGGCTGGGGGAGAGGGGTCGGGTCTCATGGCCCCAGCCTCCTCCCGCTACGGCAATTAAATAATGGTTTGCCTGACGGCAACTCTTAGACGCAGCCCCGGTGCCGCTGGCCCTGGGTCCCCGCATTTTAATACGATGTGGCTACATGTACCCGCGCATCGAATGATCACATTTAGTATGGGGAGGCTTTCTCTTCTGAGAACGTCCCTTTCATATATTTCCCAAGACCCTAGCAATAAAGCCGGCACTAATTTTTATGACCCGTGTAGTAAGAGATCCAGTCTTAACATTAATTATATTATTTTCGCTCGGCAATGCTAACGGCTAGCTCCAGGCTATACAGAGCTGTCTGCGTTAGGACTTAAATTTAAATTCCTCATATTCGGAGTTGAAGCTGAATCTAAATTTTTGAAATCAATACTTGAAATGGGAACACTGCATTTTCAACAGGATTACATACTGCTATAGATTACAATAGATAAGTTTGTTTGGGCCTCCCTAACCACAAAAAGTATTTCAAAGAAAGGAAGGAACATAATACCATTTAGTATGGAGTTATGGGAACAGGGAATCTATGCACAATGTGCGTTTCCACACAAGCGCATAGAAACAACATGTTAGGAAATAAACTTATGAAATAACGGAAAAGTTGAAGAAGAAAGAAATACGTCCTGAAAAACGACAGCAGTGAACCGAAAAAAGATAGTCCGTAACAAAATGAAAAAGCATTCTATTTTAACAGGAGAAAAGCCTGCCAAATATTAACCTCACATTTATCCTGGTAGATTAATTACCCAGGCAAGACCTCGCATTTTATCCTAAGAAAAAAAATAATTGTATCTCCCAAAGGGCTTTTTAAGTAGACATAAATTCCAAAAAAATAGTGTGTGAGGAAGAACTTGGCTTTTTATTACTCAGCGAAAATTCAAAATTGACGAGAACTTTTGGCAAACATAATTTGACACGATGGCAGGATGCATTAGCTCAAACTACGACTCATTGCACGGGAATCTACCATTCACCAACTGAGAGCATGAACAAGCATCTGACAGCGCAGTGGGGCGAGACTGCTCCTCGCTGGGTAAATCTCAACAAAAACCATTCTTTTAACAGTGATTAATTTACAAACGTAAACGACTCCTCAACTCACGAGTAAGAGAGGGAGAGGAGAGTGATGGGCGAGCCTCCATCGTCAGGTATGTCCCACTGTAGCCTGACAAAGGATGTCGTGGTCTCTGTGACGTGCAACACTGGCGCTGACGGTGGTACTGTTATAAAAAAATTAGCATGCATTTGCTCTCACGAACCATTGATAGATTTCTTGTTAAGGAAAGCATGGCCCAATTTTTCCATTGAGTGGCCTGGGCTAAATTGCACCTCGCATAGCCCACGAAGACATTTGCCAACGACTCTAAGTTACACTCCCTTGGTTGATTTTCCCTGTGTATAACTTCAGCGCTCAGACAGCCACGTCTCCCAGACGTTGAGACAGTAAGACAAGCAGAACATACCAAGTCCGATTCTAAGTCTTCTTATAAGCATTGAGAAGCAAAAGAAAAGCCAGAGCTGAAGGAAACGAAATCAGTAGACTTCGTTGCTAACACATATCAGGAACATCACCGCTATTAACGCGTTAGCCTAGATTAAAAAATTTATTGTAAGTACATGAAATTGTTTCAAACGCAAATTTTAGGAAGTCGATTTTAATACATTGATGTCGCTTCTAAAAGATTTGATATTTTATTGAATGAAAGTTGTTGAACACCTTAAAAAATTGAATCCTCATGATTTGATTCTGACAACTGTATTTAGGACGGGAAGAAATAGATAGCACTAGCTAAACTTGTATGTCCCATAGCACGAAAAAATAAAAGTCTGTTTAAATGAACAAAGCAAATATTTTAAAGCACCGTTGAATATTGCTGCATATGATGCTGAAGCGTTCTGATAGTATTTGCTACGTTTTAAACTAAAATAAACGGGAGCACAGAAACTTTGGTATTTATTCCATGTATTCATAGCCTTAGAAATGTAGGTCATGCAGTATCCTTGAGCTATATTTTTTATAATTGTATTTCATTTGAGATAAACGTCGAGTCCTGGGGTGAGGTATCCTGGAATTGATTGCGAATATTAATAGTGAGGCGTCAAGGACTTTCAACACTGGCCGAGTACCAACATTTTAGATTCAAGCATTTTATGTCCTGCACACATGATATTAAAGTTTCATTTCCACTAAATAATAGCGCACATCCATCATTCCACACGTACACATCCCACAATAATCATCTGTTGCTCGCACTGTTCCGTCACACAAAATTTGATTGAAATTCAAATCATTTAGAATAAGCCAAAACACTGCTGTCAGTACATCAAAAAAGACTCTGTAAACGTAGTTATCGCTTGATTACCTTCATATATTTATAGAGGAAGGTAGCAAAACTTTCACATGTTTGGTCATAAATTACCATCGGCCAGCCTAGCCACCTCAAGTATATAATGAGCAGTTTTTTCATATGGAAAATGAAAAAATATTTTCAGATACATTTTTTCGATCAGAAATCTAAAAATATTTGAATCGCTAAGAAATATTTTCAAGCAAGTGTTTGCAGGTGAGAGATGAATATCGTGTAAAATCCAATAGCAGGCTGAACTTATACGAAATTACAGGTGCTTCAGAGCCTCGGACTGTCGATGTGACGACAAAATGCTTGTAGCTCAAATCAAATTATTCACAATGCACTGATTTGATTGCTATTTGCTCGCAGTGACGGAGCCAAATAATGTACTTCACTTATGCTGAGAGCGTGTAGAACGCACAACAATTAACATACCAAGGACGGACAGGGTGTAGGTGATGGAGTCAGAGCCGAAACTGTTGACAGCTGAGCACGTGTAGGAGCCGCTGTGGTTGCGGCCAGGGTGCGACAGCCGTAGAGAGCCGTCACTCAGTAGGTGTAGCCTGATCAACAAGTGTGTTTTTAAGTAACTTTGGACTCGTCCTAACATAATGAATAATCTTGCACTAGTCTTATCCTAATTTGCAATCTTCCACTAGCTTTGAGCAAGTTGTTATCCTGCACTAGGCCTATCTTGACTTGCAATCTTCCAGCAACCTTTATTAAGATATAATCATTCACTAGCCTTCACTTAATTTGTCCCCTTGTACTCGTCTCAATCTTATTTATAATCCTGAACTACTCTAAACATAATTCTTAATCTGAAACTAGTTTCAACATAATTCATAGCAACGAAAAGAAAAAACTACCTTTTTTACAGTGTTACAATATAAGACGAAAGCCTCAGTCGAACTTGGCACAAGCAACAGGCGTAGCTAGCCTTTATAAGTTTGCTTATACCTCAAGATATCCAATTTCCAACGCTCATTAGCACTATTCACTGCATTAAATCTCCTGAAATTATCAGGAGAAGTGTATGCTTTGCAATAACCAGGCCAATTTAATAAATTGACTGCGTTTTTATGCTGAAAAAGTTCACGACTGCAAATTAATCAGCAACGACTGTGCTGTCCACTCTCGCTTATAGTTCGTTATAGCTCAAGTTTTACTTTCAAATTTTTTATCACTGATACAATATTTCTGTCAACTCGTGTGTGAGCTGCTACAATCTCTTTGGTCCATGATTAATTTTAAAGAGGTATAAGATGCAAAAAGATGTAAACACGGCCTCTTCGCGGCTCTTGCTCAGAACGTCTTCTATTAGCTAAAATAAATATGATCTGCTCTTACTCTTCTGTTGACGTAGACAGGGTATTAGCTATGGAATAAATGATAAAATCAGAAACATTCAGTAACGGTTGAAATATGCATAAAAATCAATTTTTCAACAAATTTTTAAAATTATACTTTAGCCCCGAACACCGCCAATAGTGTATACGGAAAATAAGATGCAGTTTGCATTAAAATCTACGAAAAACTTTGAAAATGCGAATACTGAAAAATATTAAATTGTGAAATGAGCGAAAGAATGAGGAAAAACGAACACCAAAATACGTTATCATAACGTTTTAGTTCATTTTTGCCAGTTACATTCAAAAGATCAGCGCAATCTATAAAAACGTCATTAGACATGTCATGACTTCACATGTCTGAATTCTTATTACTGGAGCTAAATCGAAAAGCTTTGCTTTAAATATCCATGAATATACAGCCTTGATGAACAACAGAGAATTGGAGGTTGAGAATTTCCATAACTTAAAATAGTTTCGACAACTCACTGACATTTTCGAAGAAGTAAGAAAAAGAATCCGCTCAATAATTTGTAGGGATTTTTTCAAGCGATCAAGAGGTGAGCCATTTTTTTTAACTTACTCAAAAAAGTCTTCATACTACTGGATTGTGGTGTACAAACCCCGGGGAGTTTTGCGTGAGTTTGGCGCCTCCTCTGGTCCAACTCCTCTGCGGTTCTGGGACACCGACGGTTAGGCACTGTAGGCTGACGTACTCTTTCCACCGCACCACCACCTCTCCTCCCACTGACCAGATGCCTGCCCCAACTGTGCACGAAGAAAAGGGTTAAAAAAGAACACTACCACGTTTTCATCCACAGACCCACATTTTTCATATATTTCCATCACGTGCTGCCCCATAAGCTTGAAATAAAACTAATGAGCAAGAAGGTTATTCGATCATATTTGCACAACTGGTGGTTAAATTAGAAAATTATTCTTTGATATAATGCTTTGATCTCTGTTAATAATTTTAGACGCATAGTTTGCGTTTCCAGAAGAAATGAAGCTGATACATTTAGAGTAAATTGACCTCTAACGATTTGATCGCCTAATTAGCACAGTTTATGTGAAAAAACGAAGAATGGTCAGTGTAGAGTAAATTTTTCGAACATAATACTGAACGTGATATTAGTCAACAGTTTACCAGTTCTTGAAGGAGTGACGCTCTTTTTCTCGTTGGCAGGACTTGACCCAATAGACGTAGAGGCTGTCACCCATACCTGAAAAATTCAGAGACGGTTTTAATGCCAATTGAAGTATTTCAGCGCGGTGAACAAGTGGTTCGAACAAAGTGAATATTTTACTTAAATTAGCGCCAGAAACAATAGTTAACTCGAGAAAGACTAATTGCATATAAATCTCGATCACATGTAAAGTGAAAAGACGTAAGTAATTTGAAAAATATTATAACTTAGCCGCCTGTTTGAAGGTGACTGAATTTACGTCGGTGTTGTAAATCGCAATATGAAGTTGAAAAAGTTTTACAATGACTTATTCGAAATCACCCAATCGCACCCTAGTCCACTAATTCGTCTACTGTAACTACTTCATGTTACTACACGTAAAGTAGCGTATGCGGATGCATTGTCCCGTAAGAAGGACCAGCCAGTATTAGAATGATCAGCCGAGTTCTTTGCTACTGAACTTTAGGGCATTCCTGTAGCAAACGTTCCCAAACTTCTAATTATAATTTTATTCTATATTTCTTCCTTTCTTTTCTGTCTTAACTAAACGTCAGCCTAATCTTATTTTTCGTATCAAATGATTTCTAAGCTACGTGTAGGTGGCCACACAAAATACCTGATTAGACTATATGTTAGTTTAAACTTATTTAACCACACCAAAGGCGTTCCAAAGAGAAGAAGGAGGAAAGCATCCTTTAATATGGAGTTAAGGGAACGCGGAATCTTTGCACAAGGTGCATAGAACAGTAAGTTGAGAAAAAATTTCATGAAAGTCGATGAAAGTTGCGGAAAAAAGTAGTAGTATTAATAGGCGCTGAAAAAAAGTACAGCAGTGAACTGAAATAAAGCAAAAACCTTTCCATGTCGTCTAAAGTAAGGCCTACCTAACTTTCAGCTTAGGGCCTCATATCTCACATCGTCCTTGCAGGAGCAGCCTTCATATTAATTTTTACATCCATGCGATAGTCCCCTTCCATATACCCTACAAGCCCGAGTTCACCCAGTCCCTTAATATGTAACTTTTTTCAGCAAGGGTATTTTAAGAATACCAACTTTGATGGTTTCTTGAGGCAGGTCTTTGATTTTGAGGTGATGATGGCTGGGATCCACAATTTTGTAGTTGGCCTGGGAGGCGAGGTTGGAGGAGGCGTGCCAGTAGACGGTGTAGTACTTCAGGAGCCCCCTCGTGGCTGGCGGCGGTGCCCACGACACGATCACGCTGTGCGGGCCCGTCGCGAATGCCTTCACCACTCTCACGGCCAAGGGCACTGCACACCGCCACAGTTCTTTAGTTAGAGGCAGTCTGACAGGGGAACATCTAAGATAGCAAATAGGAAAAAATTATGAGCTTGAAGTTAAGGGTGACTTGAGTTGACGTTCAGCACCTGGCATGTTAGATAGGTCAAGTTATCGATCCCTTATTTCTGAAGATTATGGATGAGAACCGGAATGGAAAATTGTCAACAAAATTACGTTTGAAAAATTAAATAATTTTATTATGCGTGAAAAACCAATTATTTGCAACGATTATCACTTGCATTAAATTTTAGGATTAATGATAAACGATAAATATTGAGGAAAAATGTCTGAAAAGTTTCAGGAGCATTGGTAAATCGCGGAAATTAACATGAAAGACTACTGATCCCAAAACTAACTATGCCCATTATAACACGTTTCCTGCGATGGGATAAACTGAAGTTCAATATTCAATTCAAATTCAGAGTCAATTTCAGAATTCAATTTGGAAAAAAACAAACATGAACTGGATCGCGCCTTCATTTAGCGTTGATTAAGTATTCATAAAAATTGAATCAGTGACTGCTGGTCGGTCAGCAGCATTATAAAAATTCCCTCAGAGACCCTAGGTGGACACATTCGCAGTTAGTTTATTAGTTTATTAGTTAGTTTAAGCCTCCCTATCCTCAACAATGAGATGTAAAGAGAGGAAGGAAGAAGGCACCATTTAGTATGGAGTTAAGGGAACGTGGAATCTATGCAGAAAGGGCACAGAAACAGAAAGCTAAGAAAGAAGTTCATGAAACAAGAAAAAGTTGAAGAAGAAAGTGGTAGGTGGTGAAAAACAGGACAGCAGTGAACCGAAAAAAAGATGGTCCGTAACACAACAAAACCTATTCTATTTAAACAAAAGAAAGCCTACCTAACCTTTAGCTCGGGCCCTCACATTGTCCCCCTGGGAGCGCTAGTTCCCATAGATACAATAATTGTATCCCCCTGAGGGGGGACACATTCGCAAGAAAAGTCTTAATGACGGCGATACAATTGAAAAATGTTTGAATAACAGAATTCATCTGGCATTGAAAATTCGAAAAAGTCATCAGTTCGCCCTTAGGTGTGAAAAATATTTTAGTAAAAGAGCCCAGGTGCTACTTTTTCGAAGTAATTTCAAGAAAAAATCCCCACTGACCATCTTCACTAGTTGTGCAGATGATAGGCTGAGAATTGACCCCCACACCCGCCTCAGTAGCGGCCGCCACCCTCACAGAGTAATTGGTCCAGGGCGCGAGACCGTCAATGCGAGTCTCGGTGCCGTGGTTGACCACCACGCTGCGCTCGTAAGCGAGATCGGGGTCCGACGGAGTAGAAGCCGGGTGAGCACTCGCTGATGTGTCGTGAGCGCTGTGTCGCGACAGCAGCGACGAAGATGCTGGCTCTAAGGAAGAACGATAATTAATTAAACTGAGAGTCGGGATTACAATTGAGTAAAATGATTTTGAAACTAGTTTATATTTTTTGAGGAGAAACAAGTCCAAAGAAATATAAATAATTATCGTGATCAACTCCTAACTTTCCATTACATAAATTTAATGTGCGTGATATTCAAATAAAATTTAAAATTGAGTGCTGCATTTTTACTGAGCAAGGTAAATGTGTCAATAGCATTAATTACGGCTATTTTAAAACAATGAACAAACAAACTTAAAAAAAAATTACTGGGATTTTAGAACTGCATTAAAAAGTTACTTCTGTTCTTCCAGTGAATTCCCTGTTGACTGGTAGAAAAGGAGACATTCAAAAGCAGCTCTGTTCCACAAAACCAACATTTATACTAATGGAATTTTCAAAGCAATGAGGAAACTCAGTCTGTGATCACGTGTTATTCAATACATTAAATTTATTTTCCGAAATATCGTCAGAGCGACCCACCGATTCTATATGGCCACTCAAAGTGTTTGACCTCTTGATATCTAGTTAAGAGTTGTTCTACATCTTACCTTTTTACAGTCCTCAGAAGAGGAGAACAATTAAATCATTAAGGAAATTTCACACTTCTCGGCGAAAAAGTTGGGCCGAAATAGCACGTTCATTTTTTATCTTCACCAGTGCTCAGCTTTATTACTGTTATTATTATTATTATATAATAAAGTTTTAGCCTCCCTTAACCACGACAAAGATGTTCTAAGTGAAGAAAGAGAAAGGCACCATTTAGTATGGAGTTGAGGGAACGCGGAATCAATGCACGAGGTGCACAGAAACAGTAAGCTAAGAAAGAAGTTCATGAAACAAGAAAAAAGGTGAAGAAGAAAGTAGAAGGTGCTGAAAAACAGGACAGCAGTGAACCGAAAAAAGATGGTCCGTAACAAAACAAAAACCTATTTTATTACAACAAAAAGGAAGCCTACCTAACCTTTAGCTCGGGCCCTCACATGGTTCCCCTGGGAGCGCTAATTCCCATAGATACAATAGTTGTATCCCCCTGAGGGGCAGGTGCTCAGCTTTTAAATTTGACATTTGTATCTCACTATGTCGACATTTTGTGTATAATCTAACCTAGCCCTAGTTTGTATTTTAAAGAAACAAAGGCTGCTGCAGCAGTCAGAACGTTATACTTCTACATTACAAAGGAAAAGCGTGACACTCGCAGAATTGTTTCACGCGTGGATTGTGATGTTGGCAGTAAAGTTCATTGGCGAGGAATTTAAAGACACTCGCTCCAAATGTGTGAGTGCACTTGATAAACGTTGATATGGTCACTAAGAGGGATCGACAGCAAAAGATAAATTGCCATTACTTGCTGAAAATATCCTGTATATATTCATATGCATACATATCAATAATTGAGCGAAGGGAATACATTTTCGTGCTTTTCTCTCAGTTATTTTTGTTCGACAATTAACATTGGTATTGTGACGCCCTTCATGTTTACCAACAAAGCACCTCTAGATTAAGACATTAAAAACCAATGACCTTTGTTTTCATTGGAAATAAACTGCTTTTCTTTCTTTCCTAAGGGCCATTTAATATCTGCATAACTCTGAAGAGACCACATACATCTAAAACTAGATTGCAACCATAGATGTCTGAATAGAAATATACCACAAAAAAACAATATTATTGGGCTAGGATGACAAAGAGCATAACTTCTGACCAGCGTCGTCGGCAAGCGAGTACTTGATGGTGTAGTGCGTGAGGACGCCGTTCGTTGCAGCGGAGGGCGGTGGCGACCACCGCAGTGATAAGGCCGTCGAGCTCTCCGCCTCGCACCGCACTGACTCCGGTGCTGCTGATGGTCCTGTTGGTATCCAGAATAACAACTTAAGCTGCTATGACAATGCACGTACGAGTATTCAAGAAAATATTTCATCAGTGACTGTATAAACCTTAAACATCATTTCTCTTATGTATGTCCAGCTATCTGAACGCGCATGTTCTTTAATGGAAATCATATTTAATTCTGTTTGCTTCCAGGTGATGGTGGGATTAATTTCAGTGTATTTAATTAATTGCTTATGCTCTATTCTTCACTTTCAATATTTTGAAGAAACTAAATCTCAAAAAAGAGACAAGTACAACACAAACCTACCACAATAGTTCAAATCGCCCTGGTTTTATCAAATTAAAAATGAGGATTTTCCGTACAAGTTCAGAAGGGAGTTAAGCTCTTCCGGGCATAATCTTTCGAAGCATTAAGAGAACAATCGATGATTACAAATATAGAATAAAAGGAAATCATTTACAAAAGCAGTTTGATAGGCCCTATAACCTCCTTCGTGAAAATTATGAGGAAAGAAGGCATGTTTAGCCAAAACGCTCCCGAATTATATTAGTAACCTTTAGCTGAAGAACTGTATTCAACCTCAAAGGGCATACAGCGCGTACGAACATCCATCTCACATTAAACACATCTCAAGAGAAGTTGATACACGACACACCTGTCAGAGCTGAACTGCCACAGTAAATTACCTAAAAAATTTTGTCACCAAGCTTGTTTAGGCCTGACACTCCACCAGAGCTGTAAAAACCCGTACACCGAAAAATAAATTTTACGCCTAAAGAAATGTATGGGGTTAGATACGAAAACTGTGTACATGAGTCTGATGAAGCCTTGATCATCACGATGTAAACATTATTGTTAAAAAACGAAGAATGATCTGAAAAAACCTCGTAAAAGCCATACATAAAAAAAACAGTTTCAGAATACTGATTGGCTGATAATTTCAGAAAAAGGGAAACAAAATGTTCTACAACTCAAGCTGCTCATCATCCTGCTTATTTGATATCTACAGATTACCAACGATTTAGTTTTTTTTTCTAAAATAATGTGATAACTTCTTCGTTTACCTCAAAAGACTGGATAGACAGACATTCCTAAAGCATTTCAGAAAACACGAAGCTAGTTGCCATCACACAAGTTAGTACAGGCTATACTTCCATTCTCAGCAAGATCGATCCCCAAACATCGTAGCTCAAACAAGACTCCAAGCACTCACTGTCCTGAAGAGTTTGCCCTAATACGGGCTCGGAAGATGGGCCCGCTCCTCTGGAGTTGAAGGCCCGGATGATGATGTCGTAGAAGGAGTGAGGTTGTAAGTCAGTTACGGCAGTGTGCGTCTGGAAAGAGGAAGCTTCCCCGCCGCCCACAGTCGTGAAGTTGTACGTAGCAGCGTCGTGATGACCCGCAGTGTTGTCTTGGGTTCTGCATTGATGACACGGCATTAAATCTCTGCAAATCCAAGGTAATTAACATTTTTACTTGTTAACGGGATAACCTGGCACTGTAGCTTGACTTCAAGGAAAAAATGCCAATGGTGAACGGGCAAATGTTTCTTTCACTAATCTTCTCTCTTAATATTTTTTCCTCATGTAAAAGAAACATATCGCGACGAGAGAAAGTACTCAGAACTGATCATTCACTCCAGGTATTATAATCTAGAAATGATAAAAACTCTCATTCACTTGGAGCATTGAAACTATAGCATAGAAGCCGATCTCATTTTTTATCGACAGAATTACTAAAGATAATTTATTTTTTTCTGAACATCTATGACGAATACGTTAAAATGAAATTCTTGCTGGTGAGCTGTTAATGATTGAAACACTAGTAGTAGACTCTACTATTTATTTTTCTCATTAGATCATGAAATGGTTCCAATTTTGAACACTTTATTCCGACCAATGAGCAAGCAGCTGTGTACTAAAATACTACCGAAACCAAAGTCAATTATGAATGATGTCGGTATTCTTTGAAAATATCATTCACCAAGTGCTTTGATTCACTAGGTACCTTGATCATTCACCATCACGAGTGACATTAAAATAACACTGATGTAAAATATATTTAGAGACAGAGACAATTTTTATACGCTGGCAATAAATTTCACAAAATTCTCTACGGAATATCTCGAAGCAGTATATAAAAAAAATTTACCAAGATAACAGTATTAAACCACACCATTAAATGAAACTTTCTCCCCCAATAGATACAAAAGTTTTTCATTCGTTGTTGACCGTGTAAAAATTTCCCATGCATCTGAACCGCACACTACAGCTGCAGACCTGCGCCGACGGATGCCGAGGTAGTAGCCGAGGAGGCGGCCGTGCGTGTGGTTGCGCGGTGGTGGCTGCCAGCTCACGCGCAGGGAGCGCGAACTCGGGCTGCTCACCTGGAAATTACGTCCAATTAATTATCTAAATAATGGTTACATTTTTTATTCCATCAAACTTTCCAAATAGCTACTGTTTCATGTTACGAAGTCACAAATTCTTCTGTATAAATAGGAGCACCGGTGAGCGGTATTGAATTGGAGTGAAAGGTTTAAACATATCCACCAATCCCTGTTGATGACTTATGAGCAAATATGGCCTAAAATGTTGAAAAAGAGTTGACTAAATATAAGTAAGGTGTAGGTATAAAGCTGTAAGCCTTACCTCCAAGTAAAGCGCATTAATAAACGAAGACGGGAGATAGTTGAATCCTGGTAGCATTATCCGTAGAATGTTTGAAGATAGATTCACTGGTGCTCGTGAAACTTTTAAGCTTATTTTTCAGCATTTCGAGCTGCTTCGATGCAGGAATTATGTTTGATATGCCAAAAATGCTTGTTCATTTACTGATTGTAGTTTTACAGAATTATCAACGAATCGATTTGTTGAGAGAAACTTTTCTTTCTTGTAAAGCGTAAAATAGTATCGAAAATCTTCTAGCTTGCGATTATCAAATCGACCTTCGAAAATCTGCATTGAACATTCTCACATATCCTCCAGAAATCATGTGATTTTACAGGCTTTTTTACGTCAATATCATTTTAAAGGTTTGCATATCCTAGTTATATCACACAATTTCATTCAATCTCATCTAAATATGTCAGGCTTCCTAATTACCAGATCTCTATAACTTTAATAATTTTCATCAAGATCACTCATAAAATGTCAACTGCTCATTTCCTAAGATAACGTTACAGGCACAGACATCATGAGATCGTCATTCATTATCACTGAAGTTTCAAGTTATATATGCAAATAATTGACAAATGGTTATTTGATGGCGTCATTTCCATCGAGGTATATCTTCAGTGGAAGCTTACAGTTGTGAGTTTTATTTGTATTTACATGGTACAATTGAGTTACGCCCCGCTAAGAACAAGAGAAGATGAAAGAGAACTTTCTTCTGTTAGACAGTCCAGAAGAGGACTGGATCATCACAGCCGACCTCACCAGGACTCGTAATCTCGTAGGGGCTACAAACAGCTGTTCTAGCACAAATTCTTTTTATGTCCATTGTACACGTGATGAACTCACGAGAAATAACGCCTTAGCTTCATATCACATAATAAGCCATGCCATGATCTCGCTAGATGCAGCTAATTTGCATAATCCGGCGGCATAATGTGTGAGTGACACGCTTCAAACATCATCTACTGTTGTGGCACGCATGAAGGCAGAAAAATGGGCTCTTGTAGGCTGAAGTTAAAATCTGTGACGAAAATTACTTTCTCACTCACTATAATACTTAGTTTTCTTAAAAAAATGTCACTAAGGGCGAGACATTCCATTAACTCCAAATTCGCCAACTTACGATGATAGTAAACTTGAATTGAGTTGTTCAAGTTATCTCCTATCTATTCAGACTAGTCCCTTTTTGCTTGGCTTTCTTCAATAGTTTTATCGGCAAGATGTTTAAAAAATATAATTTCAAACTTGCTTCAACATTGTTCGCGGAAGCAATAATGACATAAAATTTGAAGAGGACTATTTTTGACAAGAAGATCGCACAGAATATTTCAGATATACAGTATAATATGAAAAGGGTAGATGTTGAAGGTAAGATCCAGTGACCTCATCACACTGTCGATAACAGCGGTCAGCCTCACTTCCAAAAATCTAAATTAATTTTATGCAAGCATACACGACTTGAAAAAGTGAGCAATCAAAGAGCACACAGTATGAAACCTTACTCAAGGTTCCTAATCAGTCGATCCGTACATAGCACTGTACAGTTTTGAGCTAAGCATAACTTCTTAGAATTACACAGTGTTGTTCGATGCCGGCGCTATACTGACAGCTAATTGCGCAAACAAGAGCGCATGAGGAAGCTTTAAAAAAGTTATTATTGACACAATATTTTTTTCTATTTATCAGCAAGCTCAAAGAATTCTCAAGAGTCATGGATGCTGAAACCTGTGGAAAACCGCTCAGCGCACCGTCTCAACTTTTAATGACTACAGCAGCACATTGGACTTCATTTCATAGAAAATATTCAACTGACCACAACATTCCTGGGTGCAGCTGAGGGCTTTTCCTCGCTGGTGCGATGACGCAAGGGCCCAGAAAACGGGCCTCGACCCACTCTATTCTCGGCAGCAACGGTGAAGGTGTACCAGGTGGCAGGCCTCAGCCTCTCTACGCGGTATCTCCGTAGTGCTCCTGCCACTTTCACTTGTGATTGCACATCGTCGCCGTCAAGTCGACTGCCACCTTCCAGCTGTCCAACAACTACCTCCGGGGTGTCCAGCCCCAAACTTGCGTCTGAGTTCACAAGTGCTTCTCCCGCCATTGGTTCTGCACAAGAGCTACAATGTTTAGAACAGCTTTTAACTTTGGCCCGCTTGCAATAATTGACTAAATATTAGTAAGGTGTAGGTATAAAGCTGTAAGCCTTACTTTGGAGTAAAGCGCATTAATAAACAAAAATAGGAGATAGTTGAATCCTGGTAGCATTGTCCGTAGAGTTTTTCAAAAATTCACTGGTGCGCGTGAAACTTTCAAGCTTATGCAAAATATTGCTTCACTTGTTACGAATAATTCGACCGAAAATTCTCAAATTCTCATAAATTAATAAATGAAAATATTGTATGTGAATATAACGTACAAATATAAATATGGATACAGTAAAATGTGTAAGAAAGAAATGTTATGCCATGGACATAAGTGGATTTGAATGACGAAAGCCAGCGAATTTCACATGTATTTGAACCAATGTGTTGGTACATTCAAACACCTACTACATATTGGAAATTAGCGATAGTAAAAAATTACATATACTGAAATTGTTTTCTCCCGGTGAGGATGGGTGCAGGTGATTTGAGTTCTTCATGAATAAATGCCAGAAAGATGGTGGTAAGAGGAAAATTGACGTATAAACAAGGACACGAGATAGTTAAGTACTGGTATCAGTATCCGTAGAGTTCATCAGAAATTCACAAGTGCGAGTGAAACTTTTGAGCTGATTTTTTATTTTTAACATGTCGAGCTGCTTTGATGCAAGAATTGTGAGCCCAGTCCATCGTTCAACAGATGAAGTATTAACGTTATGAAAACTAAATAACTATATACATAGGTCGATGGTGGAAAAATTTCAAGTTCAATTATACAATGACCAGCGTCGCTTTATGCATGCTCTAGCAAAGAAAGAGTAGTTTACTGTATAACAATGAAATAAACTTATTAACAAGCCGGTAATGACATCCGATATCATGAATTATAGAGAAATCTCTACCTTCAGGCGTAAGCCGCTCGTACGCAATGACGTAGGACACCACAGGCGCTTTGAGCGCCGACTGCTCCAGAGGAGGGAACCACGAAAGCGCAACGTGACGCGAGTCACTCTCGCGCACCCGCACGCCCGTTGGAGCACCAGGGACGTCTGTGGGAGAACTGCGAGTTAGAAAATGTCGTTACGATGCTTCAAGTTACAGAATATGGAGTTTACGACGAAGTCATTCGCTTAAGCGCCACACTGCAAACTAATGTACTGCGCACATTTTGTAACGCACGCCTCTGTGTAATTTGGAGGTTAACACTACACCGTAACGCCAGTAGTGGTACTTCAAAGCGCAGGTTGTCCGGTGTGGCAGTCACGTCAAGGCAGGCACACGGATTAGTAGCGTCTGTGTGCTCCGGTCCGTCTATGAGTCTGCCAGTACTTTCAAGAGTTTAGTGCTGAAACTAATAATTGAGGTCTGTCGTGCTACGCCGTGCAATATTGCCCATTTTCCTGCTTTTAATAATTTGTAATGACTATTCAGTAACAATCCAATACAGCGAACATCATCCCCACTATATTTTCAATAAACGTTGAGACTCGCAAAACTTGAATCTGACGCCTACGAACAAAAGAAAAATAAAGACGAGGGAAACGTTTAACGTGGGTTGCCGTAGTCACTGACATGTAAGGATTGGCTACCTGATTGAAGGGAAGCCAAGTGCCCAGTGACAATGTTATTATTCAAAATATTAAAAAAAGAGTTGAATTTTGTTCGCCATACAGAAACACTGATAGATAGTAACCGGGTGGTTGGTTTAACAAAGAGAAATAAAGACCTTTCTGTCACATTTTATTTGAAAATCAGAAAATTTAATATCTCACACGTGCATTGGAAAAGCCCCGTTCCGAAAACTAATGAAAACAAAAGGAATGTTAATTAAATAGATGAAGAGTATATAATTTTAATTAGGTATCATAATTTTTTGATTGTTTGAGGCGAACACAAGATGATGTAAATAGATTATATAATGGCGCTCAGAAAATGAAACCTAACATCGCAATCTCTAGCTCAACCCTCACTTGCGAGCGACGGCTAAAACTCAAGTACAATCTACCTTTGATGTGAGTTAATTTGACTGCAGAGTTCAGTCAAAATTATGGACGGCAAAATTTTCTCACCTTCAACGACGACAGTGAACTGCGAGTCTGAGGCTCCGTGAGGGTTGGTGGCCAGGCAAACGAATTCACCAGAGTCGGAAGCTGAAGCTTTCTTAATCGTCAGCTCCAAAAGCTGCGAACCATCACTGTCTTTCAGGGATTGAATGCTGTATCGACTGCACATGTAGAAAACAAGGATTTTTTCACCACAAAAAAACTACTGTGCCAATACCTTCTGATTTGACGCAGCTGCAAGAAAATTCCACGAAGAAGGAATAATCTCAGAAGAAAAATTCTCTTCATCAAGTATATCCACATTCAGTCGTGAAACACAAACAATCATTTGAAGTCAGTTAATTTTGAGATTTGGATATAAGTAAAAGTTTTGCTTTTTGCAAAGTCTTAAGAAACATGATTCCTATTAAAGCAATTTTCTCTGCTCTTTTATTCATTATTTTGAAATTTGATTAGATAATAAATTAGTTTAAGCTCCCTTGACCTCATGAAATAAGTTCCGAAGAGAGGAAAAAGGACGGCACCATGTGTTGTGGAATTAAGGCAACTAGGAATTTCTGCACAAGTGATTTTCTGTACTGGGTTGCTTGAAATAAGAAACGGCAAATTCAAAAAAAGTTTATGGACCAATATGAAGTTGGAGATCGAAATAATAGGCAGAAATACGACAGTGGAGCGATAAAATTGTGGACCTTAACAAAAACTATTCTATTTCAAGCAAAGGAAGGCGTACACAACCTTTAGCTCAGGACAATTGATTTCGAAACCGAGAGTTGAAAATTTACTAATTCTCCAATACATCGTACAAAACATAGAACTCTGAATTAATGAGCTCAATTATTGACTGAGAAACTACATTATAATCGGTAAATTTCTACGAGACTGTTTTCGGCAACCATTACCCACTAGACAATAAATCTGGCGACACTTTAACAATACTTGTGTGTTCATTATAAATGGAGAAGGTCAAATAAAGTCAAGAAAATTTAAATCATATTCAAAATACAATCCTGTACATTACTTTAAGGTGATAAAAAACATCATTAAATGGGAAACGAAAATATAGAAGTATGGCAATTGTGAGCCCATATCTTTTTTAATTTTGTTCTAATGGCTACGCAATGGTTTGCTGTACATTACAACAATGCGTTAGGATTTAACTTGTTTTACATCTCAGAGATTAGCACAGAAGTTTTAGCTTAGGTACAAAAATTTCAAAACCCTAATACGAAACTGATTTTGTCAGAGATCCGTACTTACGGAACATTTGGACATCCAAGTCCTAACAGTAGATTAACAATACTTTGATGATTTCTCCATTTCAGGTTCACATTTCATAAAAACCAAGAAATAGGGATACACCTAAAACGGTTAAGAGGGCTTTATTCTCGCATTATTTTTGACACGAAAGTGCATGTGAGAACTACAATACTTCTACTCCGGTAACTGCAACTAGCAGTAATGGCAACATGCTATTTTTTGGCATCGGCTTGGATGCAGAACAAACCTCTCAGTCGGGGAGATAGACGAGCCGTCTTTGGTCCAGGAGAGACTCAGAGGCTCGTCTCCGTGAGCCTTGCAGCTCAGAGCTGCCGATGACCCAACTTCCACCTGCACCAGACGGCGGCCGCGCTCCGTGAACCACGGAGGTTCTGCAAGAAAAAGAAAGCACAATATCGAATACGTTACACATGGGGTGCAGGTTCTTAAGGGTTTTGTAAATCTGCAGTGGTAGAAGCTCTCTGAAACAGTAAATTAATAGGAAAATAATATTTGTGTTCAGTGAGAAACGATGATGTAATGATTCCTTAAGGGAAATAATTTCTTCAGCACTAGAATAGCGGATCAATCAGAAAGTATTATAAAATGAAAGCACTTTATTGAAAAATCTTTTTTCTTGGAAAGAAATGAACAAAAATTAAATAAAGTAACCTAATAATTTCAACCAAAGTAAATTATTTGACAAACTTTTTGGGACGTAGTCCCTGAAATGTAGCTTTTTGAAGCCGAAAATAAACAGCAGGAAGAACAGCAGGAAATAATTTGTACCGAGGTATAAGTTTTGAGTCAACAGTAACATGAGGTATTCATCACTCATCACTTTCAGCCCTAATTTTCCCTTGTTTTCTTCCCCAAATATGCAACGATGTGAGCATTGAGTTACTTCTTCATTATTATTCCACCACTAACTCATTCCCGAAAGAAACGCAGTTTAAAATATCATTCGAAATAGAATTGATAAAATGTGAAGCAATGAGTCAAGCAGGATAAAAGTTTTGAAACATTTGAATTCGTATATTATTTGACATATTATTTTCCTATTAGAGTCAAACATTGCGATATTCAAAAATAGGATGCGTACCATGAATTGTAACTTGCACTACTTTAGAAAGGCTTGAGCCGACCCCGTTCTCGCTCTGGCAGAGGTAGAGACCTTCGTAGTTTCGAGCAGCGGACGCGATGACAAGGCTCCCATTGAACACTTTCCGAAAAGAAGGTCGCCCGTCATTTCCCGAGTGTCCGCTATCGATCCCATTCCAAGATGAAGTTTCATCTCTCACATCGTCCACATTCCAAGCGCTACTGCCAACATTCACATTCCAGGACTGAGGTTCATCTCGTAGGATGTTATCGTTCCATGAGGCGTCACTCCTCACTTCAGTCACGGTTCTCGCTGGAGGGGCACCATGCATGTTCAAGTCCCAAGCTGAGTTTCTGTGCTCGAAGGCAGTCGGCATGGCAACCTGAGGTTGGCGTGCTTTTCTATGATTCAAAGACTCGTCTTCGTAAGAATGAGGAATGAAGTTACTGGGGTTGGTGGGAAAATTTCGCTCTTGACCGAGATGATTCACTTGAAACGATTCAGTAACCTTTTCAAGGGATACCCACTCTCCAGACGCTGCAAAGCAAGGGAGAAAGTTTATTTGGAAGGTTTTTTGATAAGTATAAATGCGTTTAAACATAAAGCAAACGATGCTAGCTATCTAAAATTACAATCCAGCTGTTTGAATTACTGACAAACACTAAGAAACGTTATTCAATGAATCGAAAGCGACATAAAATCAAATAAAAATTGTAGGAGATAGGCTACACGTGAAATACAAAAATCATAACGGTTAAGAATGGTGGAAACATTGCGCATAATCTACAACGATCAAGGCAAAAGCCACGTACTTGATATAAGGCATTTCTAAGGCTTCAGAAACCAAAAAACTTCCCAAAGACCTGTAACTCATGGAACAAATACAACAGGTAGTGGCTTCTTCGAAATCGATTCAATAGGTAAATTTACCAGTTTTCCTCTGCCACGTGACCTCTGGAGGTGGAAAGCCTTCAGCGCTGCAGGGCACTACAGCGGAGCCTCCTAAAGGGATGCTGATGTCATTGGGCTCCAGAACCCACGACGGCGGTACTGCAATCGTAAGTAAAATAACAAATATTCGTTGCGCTCTTGGACAACAGTAGAAAAATTCCGTGATGTATGCTTGGACAAATCCACGTATATTTCAACACTAAAAACTGTGACCCATGCAATTACGTCTCGGAATAATAAATAAAACGTTGTTTAAAGCTAGATAATACAGCACAGAGCATTATAAAATCCGTCATCGGCAATCTGAATAATAGAAACTCGTTTTACCTTCAACTATAAAACAAATTCTCATCCTAGCTATACTTGTACAACTTACTGTGACATTCCGAAGTATTTTCACAATTCAGGATACAAGTCACTCCTGTAAGTGTTTAGCGCCCACCACATTGATCAACCCCTTACTGTCATTTCTCATTATGCTCACCGTTAACAGCCAGCATGGCCGAGGTGGCCACGGCACCACCGGCGTTTCTTGCAACGCAGGAGTAGTTACCGGCATTCTCAGACAGGGCGTCGGTGATGGTCAGGATGGAGGTGTAGTCGTCCATCTGGTTGACCTTGACGTTGGCGGCGGACAGCAGGCGACGGCCATCTTTTTCCCAATGAATTTCCATGGGCAGGTCACCTTCCTGAACGAAGCAGGAGCTCTGGGCCCGCATCCCAGCGCGGGTGCCGGAAGGGAATATCAAGGGACCCAAGTGAGGGGGAACTGAAATTAAGATAAAAAGATTTATTGGGTTGTAAAAAAGATGCGTAAGTGCACTGATGTTGTTGTTCATGCACAGAACAGATAGCTTGTTCAGATTTGCACAATTCTCTTTTTAATATGAAATTAATAGCATGTGTTAATTCTCATACCAGGAACAAAGATGGTCATAAATACAACATATATTCTACGCAGATTGGATTATAAGTTAGTTTTAGCCTCCCTGACCCCAACGCAGGTGTTCCCATGAGAGAAAAGAAGAAGGCACCATCTAGTATGAAAAAAAGAGTATGGAGAATATATGCACAGTGTTCCCACACCTAACGCTTAGAAACTGCAAAATTGAAAAACGTTTATGAAACATAAAAGTTGAAGAAGAAAGTTTTTCGTACTGGAAAACCAGATAACAATAAATTCGTAAATGATGGTCCGTAATAGAACAAAAATCACTTACTTTTTAACATGAGATAAGCCGGGTCAACATTTAGGTTGAAATCTCAGTATTTCCTCCGGGAGCACTAATTCCCATAAAAACAATAGCTATCGTCGTCTAAGTTAAAATTCTATGCAACAATTTATTCCAAATATTGCCAGCATCCAAACATGAACCTATCTCACACAGTTTCACAGTTTTTATTTCATTCAAGCCCTTAGCTTCAAACCCAACACTATAAACTTGTTAATTTCAACGAGGATAGAATATTTTATTCTATAGTGCCCTGAATCCACGTTCGAGGAGAATTTCCGAGTTAAAATAAAAGATAGATCGACGAAAAGAACGAGAGTAGCATTAAATATTTTTAAACAGAATATTTCACTGTTTAAGAGAAAAAATAATAAACATTGTGATTGGTCAACGATGACATGTGAAAATTATGCTTACCCTCATTAACCCTTAAAATTTCCCATGTTTCACACGTGACACACACACTCAAAAAAACTGCTGTCATATTTTTATGCTTGTCAAATTTGTGCCCTTATGAGTTTTTGAAGTTCGTATCTGTGACAACCAGATGCCATTCTATGAACGCTGGTTTTTATAAAGGAGATGTGAATAAAAATTCCGACCGTTATGGTTATCTGTTAGAAAAAAACATTTCTTTATATTGTTAGAATTTTTTAACCGATATTTCAGTCGTAAGAGAGCTGAACAAAAAAAGCAACTTTACTGAACGGGAAAAATTGTGTTTCGCTAAGTAAGCAATTCTCTCTAGAATTGAGTTATATAACGCTTACATGTTTTCCTAAGGCCTTCTCTTCTCGGCCACTTAAACTGTAAGCTGAATGAGCCTGGAGTTACAGGGTGAATGATATCAAATGAACAGCAACTAAACATTTAAAATCTATTCAACGGTTACGCACAGTGATCTCTATCTCACTCTAGCCTACATACGACCGACAGATTTGGTCGGGTGCTACGCCCAGGGATCTCTTATTCACTATAACTTACGACCGGCAGATTTGGTCGGCTGCTACGCCAAGAGATCTCTCACTCACTCTAACCTACGACCCGCAGATTTGGTCGGCTACCACGCCCAGTGACCTCTCACTTACTTTAACCTACGACTCGCAGATTTGGTCGGCTGCTACGCTGTTAGGCTATTGCCACAAGATGTCGACTAGTGTTTATGCTTTACCATTAGGTAAAATAATTCTTCTCTCGAATAACTGAGCTCGCGTATCACAGATACTTTCAAAACGATCTTCAAATTTTCAAAAAAGAAGAACTGAAAGAGAAAAAACTAAAAAGGAAAAACTTGAAAGGGAAAGTTAAGAAGAAATACTTAAAATGAAAAACTAAGAAGACAGTTTTTAAGAAGAAAAACTAAAGAGAAATTTCATTGGCTTGATTTCGTTCGGCTCAAATTTGAGGCTTGTTCGACAACTCAAAATTTAATCAACGCAAAAAAACTACGAAGCTTGAAAAACAGCTCGAAATCTTCAAGACTCTAACCAGATCGGACTCGGAAGGATACCAAAAATATTCGCAAAACTTGCAACTGTGGGGCAAACCCAACTTAATTAAATTAAGTCTGCAGAATCTGACTTTTCTGTAATCCCTGAAAATATCAGGAAGATTCCTCCGGAATAAAAACCTCAGAAAATACGGCCCTCAGAATCCCTAAGATAAGGACAACTATCAAAAGGTGGCTCCCAAGAAGCACCAACCTAAATAATTATCAATCGGGCTGAACAGGACTCGCCCACCTGAATAACCTATCTCTGGCGCCCAAGAGGGTACGCCGCCTAACTGAATAACTAACAATTTGGCACCCGAACAGGGACTTCGCCTATAAAAATATTTAACAATTTGGCGCCCAAGAAAGATACGCCTAACTAACTATATAACAATTTGGCGCCCGAACAGGGACTTTGCCTACTAACGATTCAACATGCGCCCAGTGATCTCTCATTCATTGTAACTTATGACCGGCAGATTTGATCGGCTGCTACGCCCAGTGATCTCTCCCTCACTCTAACCTACGACCCGCAGATCGAAGTGGCCCTGGTCGGAGTTGCCCTGCTTGTCGAAGGCGCTGCACGAGTACCTGCCTTCGCTCTTGTCTCTGCTGATGGAGGTTAGCGCAAGGGACCCGTTGCTACTCACTTCCTGGTGGTGGTTTTGTGGCAGGGGAGTTCCATCTGCAAAGAATCAATAATTTTCATTGCAACTTTAAACAGTACATTATGTTCGCAGTATTCACCATTGGACAAATTCGGAGGCTTAAGGGCCCGGCCCAATAAAGCGTGACTGACCCAATAAAATAACATATCTTCATTGGTCGCTTCATTGTTACAATCATAGAAATGCTCTTTCAGTTTCTCAACGAAAGGAGAAGGAGTGAGGAAATGGCGTTCAAGTACAATGAGTAAATGAATTTCCTTTGAACCTTTTGTTATCCCTTTTCTTCATTTCCTATAATCACCACGAAATTCTTAAAATGAAAACACCGCAATTACTGATCTGGGATCGAACCCAAGTCTTTCTGGGCAAAAGTATCACACTCAACTGCTCGTGCACGGATATATAACATAATTTTGGGTGTCAGTTTAAACGAAAATGAATTCATGAGGCACCCTTAATTTAGTGCTATCCACCTTTGTGCCAGGTGATCTTGTGTATGGGGTGGCCCCCCACGGGACACGACACGCGGAAGGTCTGACCGGCGACAGCAGTGAGGGGCCCCATGGGGCGCACGGTGGGTGGGCCGTAGACGTTGAGGCGGGCCGAGTGGGCCTCCTGGCCCGCTGTGTTGTGGGCCTCACACTCGTAGAGGCCCCCGTCCGCCACGCGCACGCTGCTGATGTTCACGTGGCTCACCACGTCCCCGTGACCCGACACGTACTGGCCCATCACGAACCTGGCCAACGAGGCGGGGTGCGCGTCACAACAGCGACGGTCTCAACAACCTCAGGCCTTTGATCAAGGTTAGTTTCCCTGGCACCAGCGTTATAGCAACATTGGGTGAGACGCGTGCTGAGTGTCGTGTTCAGTCAAGAAGTTATATTTTACAATGACACTCTGCTATTCACTGACACTGACAACCCTATCTGAAAATCCAAAATCTACAAAGCAGCAAGTCACGACAATTGGTAGCACACGATCATCTGAACGAATTAAATACAAAATTTGGTCTTCACGCTAAAGCTACCACTAAACGCTTCCGAGCACAGCGGCAACTTGAATGCAGACGACTGTCTGTAAAATAGTGTTATGAACACAATTATTTTTTATCTGAGCGCTTCTGTTTTCATTAATACAGTGTTCTAACAATCACGTGCAACAAATTACGAAGTATCGAAGCCAACCACAGAACCATTCGCGGCCCCTATCGTGGAACTACGTGAAATTAAAACAGATTCAATCATTAGTTAGTTTCAGCCTTCCTAACCATAACAAAAGTGTTCCCGAAAGAAGAAAAGGAAGAACACCGTTTAGTCGTGGAATGGGGAATTCATGAACAAAGTGTCCCCACACCCTCCGCATAAAAACAGCTAAATAGAACTTTGTGAAACCGATAGAAGTTGTCAGAAGAAGTGATAGGACCTGGAAAAAGTAATGCATCAGAAAAGGTAGACCGTATCAGAAAAATAACTCGGTTTAACAAAATGTTTTCAACGTAAGCCTCCATTTTTTTGCTTGGCATGGCAGAGGGAAGCCGTCCAGGCGATGTGTGGCACAATACCTGTGTGACTGAGGCAGAGAGAAGCCGTTCAGGCGATGTGTGGCACAGTACCTGTGTGACTGTGGCAAAGGTAAGCCGTCCAGGCGATGTGTGGCACAGTACCTGTGCGACTGAGGCAGAGGGAAGCCGTCCAGCCTCCAGGCGATGTGAGGTGTGGGCGTTGCCCGCGCGATGCACTTCAGACTCACCGCCGGTCCAGGCTGCAGCGTATGCGCGATGAAGCGGTACAGCAGCCGCGGCGCCGAAGCTGCAACACCGAGCGTCTCGTCAGACATACGCCATGGCATTTTGGCATATTCTACATCTTGGTTATAAATAGAAGGAATTCACCTCACATGACGGTAACTATGTCCGGCACATAATTATTAATGAAAAACCACACTGAAACGAACG
Source organism: Morinoia aosen (assembly GCA_030386875.1). Taxonomy (NCBI): domain Eukaryota; kingdom Metazoa; phylum Arthropoda; class Malacostraca; order Amphipoda; family Talitridae; genus Morinoia; species Morinoia aosen. Next base: position 39,291,162 of record CM059572.1, read on the forward strand.
CTCCCTCGTCAGATAAAAAAAAAAAAATACGAGGCTGACAAAGTTCAGTAGCAGCTTGAATAAGCCCGTAAAACGTGAGTGAGATCCACGATACAACCAACACATGTCAGTGTTTTAAGCACAAAGCAATCAACAAACAATAAACAATAAACACAGGAGTAACAAAGACACAAAGCAGTCACCCCTGAGCGTGAGGTCCTCGTCGCAACCAATACACGCCAGTGCTACACAAGCACAACGCAATTAACAAACAAACACGAGAGTAACAAGCACACAAAGCAGTCACCCCCTAGCGTGAGGTCCACGACACAACCAACACACGCCAGTGCTATATAAGCACAACGCAATAAACAAACAACGAACACGAGAGAAACAAAGACACAAAGCAGTCACCCCCGAGCGTGAGGTGGGCGGCGGCCTGCGCGGTGGGCTGCTGTGCGGACGACACCCGACACTGGTACAGCCCCGCGTCCTCCGCGTGTACGGGCGAGATTACGAGCTCCTCCTGCGTCAGCAGACGCACGCGGGAGCTCGACCTGCAGCACAGAGCAAGTCATGGGCGCGTTAATGTGAGAATTATATTATTATCGTCCTGTTGACGTACTTGGGATGCTGTAGCATCTTGAGATTTGGAGGCCACCACTGGTTTGACCGAGCGTTGGAAGGGTGTGGAACTATTTTTTGGCTATGATTTTTTTAAAACATGTTAAAACAGGCCATGTTCTGTATTTTGAAAAGAGTGATCTATACTAGCGTAAGAACGTAAATAATGAAACAAGTTAGGGTTACTCTCCAAAGCTCCTCAGAAAACCATTAATTGTTCAATGAGAATCTTGTAGCAAAGTGGACTTGGATAAAGTAAATCATCAACAGCATAAAGACATTCGTGAATGAGCTGGGTAATACAGAATTTAAATTTAATTTACGACTTCAAATTAAGTTCGGAGAATGAGAAGGCAAACCATAGTGAAGACTAAATTAAACTCACGGTAAGCTTCAACAACAATTTTAGATGACTTTACATTAATGGTTAAAAGCATCTAGAAAAATCACGTTGTCTTACATGGGATGAAGCATCAGCGAAAAAAGTTAACACAAATTTTGACCACTGCCAATCACTACGAGCTTCCAGCTTCTGAATGTGGACAATTTTCATTCATTTTGTGCAAACGGAAAATATAATTTACATTCTTTATCCATAAAATACTGAGAGAGCTTTCTTTCCACATTATTGAATTTCATGTAGAAGAAAATTAAAGGGTTATCCGTTTAAATAAGATAGTCTAAGATTTTCTATGAAAATCACAGAAAGATGTTCCTTGAGAGAGGAAGGAGAAAGGTACCATTTAGTATCTATAATTACGGGAACGGATAATCTATGTGGCCCAACGTGTGTCCACAAGCCCTGTGCATAGAAACAGTAAGATTGAAAGAAGTTTATGAGACCATATATGAGCCGATTGAAGAAGGAAGTCATAGGCACTGAAAAAATGCAGCAGGAAACTGAAGCAAGATGGTTCGTGACAACAACAAAAAAATATATTTAGACAGAAGGAATGCTTAGCTAACCTTCTAACGTCTTTCCTGTGGGAGCGTTAATTCCTACACATACAACTATAGTTGTACCCGTATTAGGGAGAAAATAAAGGGTTTTACGCGACATCAAAGTAACTGTAAATCAGGTTACTTTGAATCGTACAACAGAAATTTCTGTAGGAATGCCTCATAAAATACCAAATGAAATTACATACATGATACACGAGCGCAAAGCGTAGCATCATTGTGATACGTCGTTTGCCAGGCAATTAGATAGCAAAACACGTACATTGAGGCTATCAGTAGTGATGAAATTTTGCTCCTTAATAACGGATGGGGGCCTAGAAACGTGCTAATTGTACGGTGTTGTCATTACGTGGTAAACACGGCAACAGTAATAAAGGCCAGAAATCAAAAATGAATTACGGCTTTACATCGTCTAAAGTACGTCATAACGAATATTTTATTTGCACTGCCACCCGCTTTACAATGTGGGAGTTATGAATGTGCCATCCAGCATTTCAATGGAGTACCTCTACGCTCACTGCAAATGCTGGAGACGTTTAATGTCAACTATCATAGCACGATGGGCAAGGCATTATCAGTACACAATAATAAGAGCAAAGTTGCTGTCCAGATGAAAAAACCTCAGATTCAATGGCCGGACAATGACACATTTCATACGCGTTTTGAGGCGTCACGGAAGCTAAAGAATGCAAATAAAACCACGTGGACGCTGGAATTTAAAGCCTGAGATTTGGCGATTTCAATGAGTACGATACAAATCTACTAAATGCTCGTCACAGTTGCCAGAGAAACAACAATGGATTTTTAGATCCAATTTAAAAGTGGAAAATATTTTGTGTTACTCCGATAATGTATTGAAAACATGTTTGGAACGCTATATTTACTCTGGGCAGTAGGAACTAGGCACAGTGAACGCTGCATGCTCAACTTCAGGTCGTTTAATTAATTAATGGGACAAATGGGGCACTCAAATTGATGAAGGCTCACAGCAATGCACAACTCTGACAGCAATCTCGCGCGTAAGAGAACGCAGTGGCTGGAAAAATGTTCCGATGGCTACATGCGTTGTGTGAACTTGGTACCTTGGTAACCACGTGAACTAGGTACCTTGGTTACTAATGACCAGGAGGGTAGAAAATTTAGTTTAAGCCTTCCTAAAAGCCACAAAGGCGTTCCGAAAAGAGGAAGGAAGCATGCATAGAAACTGTAACAGTTCATGAAACAGGAAAGTAGAGGAAGCAGTAAGTGCTGAACAACAGGACAGTAGTGAACCGAAAACCATAGTCCGTAACAAAAAACCGTGTTCTATTCTATTTCAACAAAAAGAAGGCCAACCAAAGTTATGGCCCGGAACCACACATATTCCTCCTCGGGGAGCCCATTTTCATAAATACTATGATTATATATCCATCAGGAGAAATAACAGGGAGAAACATTATATAACTCAATAGTATTTTGGCAATGATACCATTAATTAGCATTTGTTGAGTTGCCTTTAGAATGAATCACAATGTTAGACCATTCGTATTTTGCAATATAACCAAAGCCATGAACCTAGTACCAATATCAGCCGTAAAAGAAGTCGAATTGCTGCTGTTAATTCCAGTACTGCAAGTGGCGCACATTCATTTATTTATATATTTATCTTGAATTTCTTTCGAAAATTTTGCGATATCACGATTTTTCTCTCATGTTCACAGAAAAATTATTGCCGTCCAAAGACAGCTAAGGTACGCATGGCACAGCTCCCTCGTTAGACCAACGAGACTCGCATTCAAAGCACGCGCTTTTCTTCAAAGTTTGATGGATCATCTGGAGGAGAAAATTCTAAGCCTTGCAGGAGAATAGCGTCTCTAAGGCTCGCATAAATCTTCAAATGCGCGTAAGATAATGCGCGCGGCCCGGCATGAGGCAGCGGCTTTGAGCCGCATAAAGATGTTTCCAATTTGGGCTTAGCAAAAGCTACGACATTTCGCCACATAAAGAGATCAAACTCGTATTTTCAGCTTAGCCGCGTACAACCAAACGAAAATTTCAAAGCATTTGGGAATGCAGAAATCCCTACAAGGGTGGGAATCTGAAATTTTTTCGCTCAAGTTCACGGCTCTGACATCAATTGAATTCAATTTGAGCGTCGCGGCAAAATATTTGTGAGCTTTCTTCCAAGCAGAACATGTTTTCGCGTTAATGAATGTCGAAGCATCAAAGCGGTCATTTCAGTCGTTCAAGCAAAACGAATATTTCACCCTTGAACACTTGTGAAGCGTTCGGTTTTTATCCTTTGTTACAATAGTCGTACGATTTTTAAGAGCCAAGCACAAGTCATCTTCTCTTCGAACGTGATTATTTTTTCATTTCTTCTTCTCATTTTGTTTTTTCTATTTTTGGTTTTTGAGTATATTTCTACACATCATTAATGTAATCATTAAGGGACCACTTAATGCTTTTCTCTACAATTACCACATGCTGGAGTGAGGAGTTTTATTGTCAGTACTGTGAACGAAACGGTCAAGTTACAAAGTCACACAAGTACGCAGAAAATCAATTAAATCTATTCTAATGTAAGTACTATTTGTCTCGATACTATCAGTTAAACAAATCTCTGCAATCTGCTTTAAAGTATAAATTCAGAATCAATGCCTCAGGTATTTGAGGACTTTCGATAAGGATTTGTAATATTTCACACGAAAGGAAATACGTGCAAGCCTCCTACTGTGGCATGGGCAAAACGCTCATCAATCTTTCGTTAGGATGTAAGAATTACTTTTTTCAACTTACATCTTTTTCTGAAAGCAAACTTGTATTCGGTTGATTAATTCTCAACCTACATTCATCAAACGTGACAAATAAAATTACTCCAAGAATGCTAGCGCGAATGTTGATAAGAAGCACTGCATTTCCGATAACATTATACTGTCTTCAAAAGCAAGAACACTTGATAGCTTCTCGCTCAAATTTCCAGGGGTTACTGACATGAATAGTTTTCTCTTCCATTTTCGAAAGCTGAAGCCATCAAAGAACAGCTTGTGCCAAATATTTTGCACCCCGTTTCGTATTATTTTTATCCTAAATTGTATGCACCCACTCTCATCTTCAATTCTCAACGTTCGCAGAAATGCAAGTCAAGTCTCACAATGTATCATACTACGAATGAAAAAATTTCCAGCCCTTCATCACTAAAAGTGCCGAAAATTATCTTCAACCATTATCACAATCACTATTCGAACAGCAAGCTCAGAGGCTTTCAATTCTTTGCAATTTCATTGTGATGAAATATTTTAGGAACCGTATTACTAAAAGAGGTCCATTTTCACATAAAACAAATTGTATTCCTTATTTTGTAGTCGTCGAGCTATTATTATTCTATAGGGACATTTATTCATATACATACTAAACCAAAAATTTCTTTAAATTTTTTCCGAAAGCCTCATTACCAAGCCTTTCTTTAGAAATTCTTGGTTCCGTAATATACAGTCGGACTCCCTGAATTTCAACATTTCCAGATACATGCGAGTTTACAGCTTCAAACTTCCAGTGAACATGGGATAGATTTACGTTACCCAATTCCACTCTCTACTAACAGGAAGTCAAAACATTAATCCCAAGGTTCAGCTTCCAAGATATCATCCTCTATTTCAAACCACAACACGCAATATGCAAATAATTCTGGTTTCAAAACTTCGGATCTACAGAGTTTACTTCTCAGGCTACGAGCAACGGAAACAGGAAGTTACTTCGGAGACATATGAATCGGAGTGGGAAAGAAAACGCAGCTTCGTATGAAAGAGAAACATACGACGGGAAGGGCGAGCGGATGCGGAGGTGCCTTATCTGCATGTTTAAAGCCACTACGGCGCTTAGCGTTGCCTGCCATGATCTTGTAGACGATCATCAGATTTAAAGTAAACGACGTTGTCACAACGGAAAACGACGGCTAATTTCTTAATGGTTACTCCTCTGCTGTAGAACGGACATTAGTAGCAGACTTTGTCCACAATACAGATATTTTTTGCATTTTCATTTGCAGGTTTTTACCGAAGAATTCGGTTTTAGGTCATATGAATAATTTCCCCTTCTGTAAAAAGTATGGTTATCAACCAACCCTTTCAAAAAACTTAGATGTACGCGTAGATATGAGTCCGTACCGTAAGTTCTGTCCGTTTTTTACTAGCATGATAGAGTAAAAACATATCAAGTAATATTCATTAGTTCAACAACACATTCTCCATCGTTAGTAACAACTTCTGACCACCTACAAACCAATTTTTTAATGCGTCATTCATAGAAATTCTGGGTTTTTGAAGAAAAAAAATACATAAAATTCAATTTCAATGTTGGTTTTGTCTTTCAAAGTTGTTCTCCTTAAATGATTGTCTAGACTCCTAAAAAGATGGAAGTCTAAAGGAGCAATATCTGGAGAATTGGGCGGATGCATCAATGTTTCCCATTTCAGCATTTCAATTGTGTCCAAAGTCATTCGTGCTGTATGCGGACGCGCATTGTCGTGCTGAAGGATGACACTCCCTTTCGATTCACCAAAGCTAGGCGCTTCTTTTTTAAAGCGGTATATAGTCTTTGCAACTGTTGACAGTAGTTTAACAGTGATTTTTGGGTTGTCTTCAATAAGCTTGGAGTGAATAATTTCTCTTATATCCCACCAAATACAGCTAACAATTTTTTTTCGAATGGAGTCCTGGGTTGGGTTGTGATGGTGGTTTTACGTGTAGATCAAGCTCTTGATGTTGAAGTTTAACATTGCTGTACACTCTACATAATCCACTTTTCATCTCTGGTGATAAATTTATCCAGAGACGGTTATTGCAGTTGGCGGGAATGCAAAGATGCACAGACATTCACGCGCTGCTGACGACTAACAGCAGAGAGGTCATACGGAACCACTTCCCAAGTTTGGGTTTCTTTCCCAGTTTCTTTCAGTGACGTTGAATCGTCATTGCACTCACATAAAGTTTAGAGCTCAATTGCCCTATGGATGCTGCAGGATTAGCTTCACACTTGTTACAGCATGAAAACGGACAGGACTTATGATACAACCTGATACAAACTCGGTCATAGACGTGTGGAAATAAAACATGGGTGTCATAGCACATATCGCAACCTGGGGAATGAATGGTATAGCACATAAAGAAATGTGCAAAATTAACCTATACGTTACTTTTATCATAAGATCCTTTGTTAATTGCTTTAAATCCTGAAATTACTCTCAGACATAATGTTCCGCTTTTTCAACGTACGTGTTTTCGATAAAATGTTTGTTTTAATTCGTATGAGCAATAAATTAACAGGGACTTATAAAATAACCTAAACCATTAGTTTACTCATTCGTTTGAGAGGATTATAACCATTTGTAAGAATTATTCCACAAGGCTGAATGTTTTTTCTTCGTTTAGTTAATTTCGTACATATTTTGAGCTCGCCTGTGCCTGAGTTACATAGTTATCAGCCTTTATTTGACAAGCTAAAGGATTATCAAAAAAGTGCTGAGCGCTTTCAATGAAATACCCCATCTAAGTTTTCGGTAACGTCTATTGTATGAATTTAAACCGTTATCCAACATTTAGTTAATTTGTTATCCTGCGTAAGAGCCGTCTCTTATAAATACACCATTTTTCGTCAGTCACCTCCGAATCTCGAACGAACGATGCTTATAGGAAAGACGGAAAGAGTTTAACACAGAGTGTGTCGGGAAGAGAAGAGGTGAAATGGAAAAGGATAGATAGGGAACTAAAAAAGATGCGCTTTGCGCATATGATGCTAGTGATGGAGGTTTTTTTGTAAGTAGTTTGAGGGTGGTGAGCGAATATCTTTCTCACCAATTAAAGTTCTTTAGTGAAAGTGCTCGATAAACGTATCAGTGATACGGGTTTCATCATCGCACGGCTACACGAAAATAACTTTTACATCGCGATTATTATAAGGATGGATGCACTTTGTTTGCGTCCACATCTGACGGGTTATTATAACGAAAATTCGAAAAGATTTGTCTGTATCACTGATAATGCTCGTCCCACATTTCCAGTTGATCACGTAATGCTACGGTAAAAATGTTTCATGCAATTACTTATTTCATTAAATTTTTTTTTCACAGAACATTAACGCGTATCGTTGTTCTTGATAGTACGCTGACGTTACGTTAATACTACTGTACAATACATTTTCCCAAATCTCTCACTACATTTTGAAGTAGGATAAAAAAGAAGTCTTTGTATCCCACAGTCAGAATATTATACGGCAATATTTCAATATAATTCGTATTAAAGAGATGTCTCAACCTTGAATTTAGTCCATAGAGAGCGTTTCTATTGTACGCACACGTTGAGTCATTCCTTTCATCGGAATTAGATTACATCTGTTCTCACGCAGCGAAGTTCCCGGGGCATCCGCATCGACTGTATCACAAAGGTAGCTATTAAAGCAGCCATTTCCAGGCACTGAAGTAGTGCGAAAATTGTGATGCTCCAATTAGTTTCGCGTTAGGTAGCAAATACAGAATACTTTTACCAAGCTAGCATATTTTGGGACCAGTAACATTGGAGTTCCTTGAGCGCATTCTCTTTTTCAACATTATATGTTTATCTTCTTTACCTTAATTAACATTGATGTTCGAATCACTCATTTCAACAGTACTCATTTTGAGTTTATCTTCAACCGAGATGCAATGCTTGTAATTTCATAGATGCAATTCTTTCCTTAGCCGTTTGACAGAAGCGCTAAATGGTTTCTTCTTTCTTACCGCTAGAACATAGTCCTTGAGATGACCTGACAGAAAGCGGTTGAGTGTCAAAAGCGAATAATTGTAATAAAATTATCTGTCAAATCGTGAGTTTAATTTTCGATTTGAAACCAAGACATGGTGTAATAAAACTTTGATTTTATTCCGCAAAATGAAGGCCAAGCGCGTACCTTAGAGTTTGACGATCTGATCACAAAAAATTCCGCCTCTGATGAAACGGAAATTCTTCATCGCTAGTACCGAATCATAATACGATATCAATGACAGGGCTTTTAATTTTTAGAATAATTCTGCAAACTCTTCATTATTGGAAAACCTTCAAACGAAGCCATTGTCTGAATCACAGCCTATAAAAGTTAGCGCCATTGTAACATTGTTCATAAAATGGAATCCGTTAATTAATCCAACACAAAAAATTTACGGGCAATTAACGTCAGCGCTGAGTTAGCCTTCAATTAAATATTCTAAACAGATCATTCCACTCATTTCAGATGTAAGGGGCCTATTTTTATTAAGAACATACTCAAAAAAGCGTACGCTTGTGTTTTAAAAGCGAAAATATACACACAAACTTGACATGGATTAAAATTGATTATGGTACATTGGATAGCTTGGTAATAAAATGGAAAAGTCACGACGTTAACAAAACCAAACGACCATAAACAGCAACTACAGTAGTAAAATTTCATAAACAACCAAAACAGTTTCGTCAACAACATTAAATACTTGCGACACCAAAAACGTCTACACGACCAAATAAGAGCAACCCGAGCACATAAGACCAATACCCACCTCAGCTGCAGGCCGTCCTTGAACCAAGTGACGGTGCGGACAGGGTGGCCGTTCACACTACAGCGCAGCGTCGCGCGCCCGTCAACGTTTACGCGTACAACGGAGGGCAGCAGCTGCGGCAAAGCCGACCATCGTGTCCCATTTGTTAACTGTCCATACAATGCTAAGACATTTTCGTTACAATTAAATTTGTTTGCACGTTACAGAGGCCAAATCTCGGATATATCGGGCGTTTGAATTTTTGATAGACCTGTTTTTGAATGTAAGATGAAGGAATTTAGGTTGGGAGTCATGGACAATAAATGGCTAACACGATCGAATAATAGCCTTAAGGAAAGCCATAGATCACTCCTATCTAGCGTTACTAACGTATATTTCATCTCCCAACGATGGAAAACAATTTATTGTTTCAAACTTAAATAGGCGTTTAAACTTTGACTGATTCAAGGGATCTAAGTGTTTTATGCTTTTACTTTTCCGGATGAGCTTCACTATCACAAATTTATGGGTGCCTTTGCCTTCTGGTTTACGTAAAAAACGAATCGATGTGAAGAAGGGAGCGTTCGCAGATCGAAGTTAAACGCAGATGAGCAGTGTACACGCAGATAACGCGCTTACCCACAATTCCACGTAACTCCATAGGTATGTATCGTCATTTAAGACGTTAGCTGCAATGGGTTAAACTGAAGTTCAATATTCAATTCAAATTTAAAGTCAATTTTAGCAATCGATTTTGAAAACAACAAACCTTAACTATATTGTGCCTTTATTTACCTTTCATCAATTACTAATAAAAAATGAACCAGTGACAGCAGGTGAATCAGCAGCACTATGAAAATCACCTAAGTGACCACCGATGGGTCACTTCGGAGGAAATGTGTTAATAAAAATTTTAAAAAATCCGACGGCCAGTAGGGTACAAAACCGCTCGCCTCACCTGGACCTTGAGAGGCACGGTGACTGTGAGATGCACGGTCCTCTCCGCCACTCCCGCCGAGCTGTTGGCCACGCACCGCCACTCGCCGGCGTCAGCGGCGGTCACAGCGGAGATGACGAGCGCCCCCGCCACCTGCCGGCGAGTGGCTGACACTCGCGACCACGAGTTGCGAGTCGCGCCTGACACTGCCGGCGAGCCATCTATGTACCAGCTGCTCACAACGCGTGCATGTGAGAGGATTGGTCACAAAGCGAAATGAGATATATATCTTAATTAAGTAGACAATGAGAAGACAAATTATAGTACGCCAATCAGAATCTTTCGAAGGAACTAGTAGGAATATGTACTCACATAAAAAATTATTTTTTAATCATGGTTTCTCACAAAGTGTATAGTAAAATTGATGGGGGGATCTAAATTCTAGTTTTATTTCTATTTCTGCGGATGAAACATACCCGAAGACATCTAATGACAAACGCAAGTGAATTAGAAGACGACTGTGCCTACTGTGAGGCAAAGAGAAAGTGTAATTTAGTCGAAATCCACATCAAATGACTACCAGTTCGTGTTAACTCGTAGGAGAGAACTTCTGCCTTTACAAGAACCAGGTCCGTTGAGGCGCTGAGTAAATATATTGAGTTACACATAGCAAGCCTCGCGCAGAGAGGCAGTAGAATCATCCAAGTATCGTCAAAGTCTACAAGATAACCTAAAGAATAATCCCTCTCTTGTTTGTTTCAGGTCAGTAAACAGAGGATGAAATCAAGTTCCGTGAAGCATAAGTTCATTAACACGTTCACTGTGTATTGGGCCAAATGTGTCCAAGTAGGTAAATTGCTCATTCACGTTCCAGTATAAATAAATAACATTTCGTCTCTTTCATGACAGCTTTAAGAAATAGCTGTTACCATACCAGGTGAAATACATCGTGTAATTGTATTTTTCATACATCTTAAGTAGGATGAAAATATTTTCGAATGTTAAAATCGATTTTCCTATTCTGCTACTTACAACCTAACCAAACCAAACGTTTGCAACTGAAGAAACGCAGTGAACGTGTTAATTCCCTTGAATTTAATTTAGTTAACAGATAATTCAAATCTTCAAATCGTACGCACAATGTAACAGACCCAGTCTTATTTACGGAGCTTAAACTTGCAATTTTCTTTAGCCTCAAGTACTAAATAAATTTCTACCTATGAATTACCCGTTCACGTACAGAAAAAACAACAACCGACTCCTAATAAATACGAGCTTTGAAAACATCAGAGCATTCGTCCAAAAAATTAGCAGCCCATTCTACTGGAATAATATCGATTTCACAGCAGGAACAGACTCATAATAAATATGAGCTTTGAAAACACCAGAGAACTCGTCCAAAAAATCAGCAACCCGTTTTACTGGGATAAAATTTATTTCACTGCTCAGACGCCGTGACGAGGCTGGCCTGACCTGTACTGAGGGGGTGGAGATCCCTGAGCGACACAGGGCAGCACTGCCGAGCTTCCCTCCTTGACTGCCACGCGCACCTGCAGGTCTTGCTGTCGCGGTGCCGTCGCCACGTCGCTCTCTGGAGCACAGGCGACAGGGTTTAGATTGGGATTTGGTAGGAGAAGATTTGATGTAAGTTTAATAATAAGTTCACAACGTATTGAGACACATGCGTACCACATGGTAAATTGTTCTTTACGAACCAGTATCAGTGGCTACCATTTCACTGATTCCACTACCTTTATTTAAATTAGCCTTGAACGCACAAGTTAAATGTTATCGTGCAATTATATTTCTCCCTGTGGTTAAAAAGCATAGGAATGTAATCAAGCAGTAAAAATTTCGTTTCAATTCTGTTTCTTCCAACCTAACCAAACCGACCGTAGCAACCGCGTAAACGTGGTGATCGTGTTAAGCTTCCCTGACCGCAACAAAGGCGTTCCTAGGAGAAGGAGGAAGGCACCTCTTAGCATGGAGCTATGTATGTAGTACACTCGCGTTCCCATACTTTAATATGGGAACGCGGAATTTATACCCAAGGTGCATAGGAACAGTAAGTTGAGAGAGAAGATTAGATTAAATGTTATTTTAAGACTCTCTACCCGCGATAAAAGCGTTCCAGAGAGAGGAAGGAGGAAGGCACTTTTCGGTATGGCGTTCAATGGAACGCAGCATTTATACACGAGGACAGAAACAGTGAGTTGAGAATGAAGTTAATGAAACCAGATAAAAGTTGAAGAAGAAAGTAATAGGTGCTGAAAAACAGGACAGCAGTGAACCGAAAAAAGATGCTGCTAAACAAAACGAAAAACTTATTTCACCAACAAGAAGGCCTACCTAACCATTAGCTCGGGACCACACATATTCCCCCTTGGGAGCGCTAATTCCCACAAATAAAATAGTTGTTTCCTCCAGAGAAGAGTTGTAAGTGGGTAATCCTGTCGTGCATGTAGGAGACATGCCTCAGGTAAGGTGACCTGAGTCAGGTGTGGAGGTATGCAGAATATACAGAAACATCTGCACATGATCGTTAAATGGAACAATTCTACACGTGAAGAGAGCCAAGTCCTTAACTTTTATTATTATTATATAAGAAAGTTTTAGCTTCCCTTAATTGCACGAAAAAGATGTTGTAAGATTATTATTATTATTATATAAGAAAGTTTTAGCCTCCCTTAACCACGACAAAGATGTTCCAAGAGAGGAAAGAGGAAGGCACCATTTAGTATGGAGTTGAGGGAATGCGGAATCTATGCACAAGGTGCACAGAAACAGTAAGCTAGGAAAGAAGTTCATGAAACAAGAAAAAAGTAGAAGAAGAAAGTAGTAGGTGCAGAAAAACAGGACAGCAGTGAACCGAAAAAAGATGGTCCGTAACAAAACAAAACCTATTCTATTTCAACAAAAAAGAAAGCCTACCTAACCTTTAGCTCAGGCATTTACATAGTCCCCCTGGGAAGATGTTCTAAGAGAGGAAGGAGGAAGGCACCATTTGGTATGCAGTCGAGGGAACGCGAAAGCTATGCACAAGGTGCACAGAAACAGGAAGCTAAGAAAGAAGTTCATGAAGCAAGAAAAAAGTTGAAGAAGAAAGTAGTAGGTGGTGAAAAACAGGACATCAGTGAACCGAAAAAAGATGGTCCGTAACAAAACAAAAACCTATTTTATTACAACAAAAAGGAAGCCTACCTAACCTTAGCTCGGGCCCTCACATGGTTCCCCTGGGAGAGTCCTAAACTCCTCCTGACGACTGAACTTTTTATAATTTGTCAGGTGCCATTAGGTGACGCTTAATTACGGCGCGTAATGATAATTTAATAGGAAATTTGGACGATGAAACGTTTCTTCCTTCGACTATATCGCGCTCATAGCGCGATCGGTGGCTGAACTAACCTAACTTACGCAGATGATTCATGCAGAATCCAATTGTCCCCTGTAGTACAGCTCACAAGTTACATGTACACGTATACTACTGAATAATACCGCATTTCTTGTAACAAATAATTAGAGAAACGGATCTGCCATTCAACTGAAAAACTTCGATTTAACGCTTCAGGCTTCACCGTCATATTCACATTATCGAGAGAAAATGAAAAGTTTTACAACCATGGTAAAAACCATAAACAAATACTATGTATCCCTGCACTCAGGGACTGTAGTTGAACAGGAATCATTCATTGCCGGCAAAAGATATAAAGGGGACGGCACGTCGCTACGCTGCGCATGCATGCCGGACAGCGGGGTCTACAGCATGCGCACACACGACAATAAATCTACGGAGATCAACTGCCGGCTTGGTGCGTGTGTTGTGCGCAATAAAAGATGAACTACAGCTCTCGCTGTCCAGCACGGAGCAGGTGACAGCTTTCAGGCAGATAAAAGATTACTTTAGTTCACTTGTGATGGGTGCGAGTAGTCGTTTGTGACGCCAGACAGACTATAAAATCCCGGTGACATGGAGATGTATAGTTCAATGTTTGCAGAACAGCACTCACTACTGTATTATTGCGACAGCAAACTGCAATCCTTTCTCAGTTGCACCAAGTTTTACAACTGTAAACATGTTATGAATTGTGAAAAACAAGTGCAGAATAACACCGCGCGACGGAAAGAAAATTTCAAAGATAGAATGGGATGCGTGGGTTTAATAATGCGAGTGAAGATCGTAGTAC